>JAWWNF010000558.1:1230000-1854565 GCA_034641395.1 Darevskia armeniaca | reverse complement strand
GGTCATGTCAGCCCCAAACTTTGATTTGTTTATCTCTTCACGGAAGAGCCTGCAGAGCATATCTGTCTTTGTTTAGCGGCAGGACCTGAAACTCCCTCCCTCCTTCCTCCTCCAGAGTCCTGGGAGAAAACCTCGAGAGAGGGGACGCATTTTCAGTGTTCTAAAACAATTCAGCATCATAAACAACCTTTGCCACCGATGCTTTTATAGCTCTGGTGCCAGATCCGCCGGTAATAGCAACCAAGGGAGTTAGGGATATAACCTGTTCTCTCTCGCCCTTTTAAAGAATCCAGCTATGATGTTCTAAACAAAGCCATGTGCTTTGTTTGGTTCTTCTGAATGATCGCTTGTGTTATGACTAACAGCTTACAGCCTTCCATTCTTTCCTGAAAACACACAGCAAGCACCATAAATCTTGAGTGGATCAGCTAGTCTGTAAAATGTCAGCTGTGCAGACTCCTGGGTGACACAGAGCTATTTCTTAGTTGTAAGAATACAGAAACAGGGAAATGACATTTGGAACTGAGCTGAGCTGCACAGCTTAGTTTTCATGCACAAGCTCACAACCTTCAGTTAGCAGCCAGTATATGCAGCACTTTGCCATAAACTGAACCCAGAATATCAGAGAGTGGACAAAACAGAGATCATAGAATTGGAAGGGACCTTGAAGATCATCAAGCCCAACCCCTTGCAATGCAGGGATTGAACCTGCAACCTTGGTGTTATCAGCACCACGCTCTATCCGACTGAGCTATCTCAGTCACTTTTGGTTCAGGAGGACAGATGCTCATCTGGACCCGCCCTGCATGCCGACTTCAACAGATGGGCGGGGCAACCCTCTTGCCAATCACAGGGCATTGCTATGACATCGAATAATTGGCAGGTGGGTTGCCCTCTGCACCTGTCAAAATTCCTTGCACTGGGTTCCCGTGTTGTGGCATCCCTTTGGCTGGGTATATTTGGCCAGGCCATAATTAAATCCGCCCTCCCACGGACATCGCAACTGATGTTGATTGATTGACAGGTGGGTGTGGGGCTTTGGGGGAGAGGGGGGGAAATAGTCTTGTGAGTCAAACTGGACCCCCTGGTAGTTCAAGACCGGCCTGTAAGCTAGAGATTCCCCACCTCTGCTGTAATTGATACTGACTGCACATACAAACAGGGTTAATTATGGGGCACACCTGGGTTGCATGTAGGTTGAATATACAGAGAGATAGGTTTTTCCATGGGTACCACAAATCTAGTAGCTAATAGGCCCCTTATCAGCCCCTTATCAGGGTCAGTGAAAGAGGAAAGCCTTTTCCAGTAAAACAGTGACACACACGCCATACGCTTTGCCCAGGCTTGCACCCCAGGGAGGTCACTTCGGTGTTGCTAATGCAGCGGCTTGACTTCACCTCCGGAGGTACATTCCGTTGTCACTTGAGACAGAAAGTTGCCAACAACCCCAGGGCCGCCTTACCCCTAGGTGCTAGGGGTGCGGGGCACCCGAGTGCAGGGCTCTCAGGGGCGCCAGGCCGAGAGCCTGTGGCCTGAGAGTTGAGTCCAGGGAAGAGCCCGCCCGTCGGTTGGAGCGCCGCAGGGGGCTCTTCTGCTGCGGGCAGCTCAGCGCCATGAGTTCGGGGGCGACCAAGCCAGCGAGACGCTGAGGCGGCCGGGCGGCTCCGCCCTCCTGCGCACCTGCGACTGGGCAACCTGGGAGGGGGGCGCCGGGCGGATATTTGCACCCTGGCGCTGCATATGCTTAAGACAGCCCTGAACAACCCCACCTCCATTGCAGCAGGGGCGTAGCAGGGGGAGCGATGGGGCGGGCCGCCCCGGGTTCCACCCCAGAGGGGGGTGACACTTTTATAATTTTTTTTAAATTTTTTAAATTTTAACTTTTTGGGGGGGGGAAGATAATAGACACACACACAACCCCCCACACCTCACAAAGTGGCACCATCAGAGGGGGGAGACACTTTTTTTATTTTATTTTATATTTTTCTTTCTTTTTTCTTTTTATTAAATTTTAACTTTATTGAAAAAAGAGAGATAATAGACAAACACTCACAAAAAAACCCCACACCTCACAAAGTGGCACCATTAGAGGGGGGTGACACTTTTTTAAAAAAAAATTAAAAAAATTATTTTTTTATTTTTTTAAAAAAATTAAATTTTAACTTTATTTTAAAAAGAGAGATAATAGACACACACACAAAAAACCCCACACCTCGCAAAGTGGCACCATCATTTTTTGGGGGTGGGTGTGACTTGCTATGCCACTGGGTGCAGCTCTGCCAGTGCCCTGGCAAAGTTGTGGGGGGGGGGACAAAAAAAATTCTACCCCGGGTACCACCTGGACTTGCTACGCCTCTGCATTGCAGCCTCCATTGACCAGAGATGGTCTTTGATGGAGACTGGGGTGAGGGGTGGGGCAAGGTAATGCTCTAAAACTGGCCCTGATACCTGCACATTTTGGAAACTGCCCTTTGCAAATAAAAGAGCACTGTGAATCTCCACAGAACACACTCTCTCTCTCCTCAGAAGGAAACTGCTCCAGAAACTTCCTTCTGTTTGAGGAAATGGGAGACAGAGCAGCGGCTCGCTCGCTCCTGCAGAATTTCCATCCCTCCCTGGAACGCTTACAGCATCTCTTAGTCTCGGACTCTCCTATTTTTTCCAAGTCGCCAGGGGAACCCCTCCCAAATTAGGAAGCTCCTGCTCTAACAGCTGGCGTGGCTCTGCCTCAAGACACTTCGTGAATTGTCTGCTGTGCTTCCCCTTTACTTCTAGGGACCTGGAGCTATTCTTGGACACAGGACTTCAGATTTCCCACCAGTACTAAACCATCTCCTTGATGATGCCCCCCTCCACCTGGAAAAGCTTTCCCCAACCTGCTCCAGATGTTTTTGGACTTAAGGCAGCCCGATGCAAAAAGTAGACACAGCTCCTGCATTTTTTTTTTTTTAAAAAAAGGTTATGTAAAACTTTGACACTGGTTTGGAGTAAGTAACACAATCGTGTTTTTGAAGTAGTATTACTCAGCTTGGGCGGGGGGGGGGCGAGGTTTGCAGCACAAAACAGCACAGGACTTTGGCATCAGTTTGGAGGGGGATCCAAAATTTCGGGGTTGCATGTTAATGAAGCTCTCCCATCAGCCCCTTGGGACTGATGGGATTTGTAGTCCAGAACATCTGGAGGGCGTTAGGTTGAGGGAGGCTTGGTCTGCCTAGAGCAGTGGTGGCTAACCTTGGCCCTCCAGATGTTTTGGGACTACAACTCCCGTCATCCCTGACCACTGGTCCTGTTAGCGAGGGATGATGGGAGTTGTAGTTCCAAAACATCTGGAGGGCCAAGGTTAGCCGCCACTGGCCTAGAGAATAAAAAGTTAGGCATGGCAACATAGCGAAACCCACCCAGAGCAGGTTGCCCATTCCCCCACTGCCATTAAGCTACAGTCTGCTTTTGACATAACACTTTTCAAAGAGCAGGTCGTGATGAAACAGGGAGGCCCATCATTTGGGTAGTCAGAATGAGAGAATAGTCTTGGGGGCGGGGGCGGGGAACAGCCTTGCAAAAAGAAACAGACAGAAATGGTTGATCCTTCCACTTAAAGGTACCGTATGGAGTTTATTAGAGTTGTTAGATAGCCACCGCTCAGCGCTTTCGTCTAAACTCCAGGATCCTGCTTTGACTGTCATTATGGCATTCATAATATAAGACCATCGGTTCATATAGTTCACTACTGTCTACTACAGTTCAGAGGCTGCTGGACCACAACTTCGTAACAAATACGAAACAGACAACACGGTACGGTAGAATAATATATCAAAATGACACAAACCGTGAAGAATATTCAGTCATATATATGTGCATATAATAATAATAATAATAATAATAATAATAATAATAATAATAATTTATTATTTTTACCCCGCCCATCTGGCCGAGTTTCCCCAGCCACTCTGGGCGGCTTATAGTCAAATGTTAAAACAATACAGCATTAAATATTAAAAACTTCCCTAAACAGGGCTGCCTTCAGATGTCTTTTAAAAATAGGATAGCTGAATAATAATAATTTGCAGCTGGAGGAAAACTACTCCATACAAAGTACAAATGTCTCAAAAGGTGCAAATAGATTCAAAAGTGCAATGTCCGATGAGCTTTACCAACCAGGAACCGTTGAGGTTGTGAGCGTTTCAGCCTAGTTAAGTGTTTATGTATGAACAATTTGACGATGTCCGTCCCTGAAGAAACGATAATAGTGAAACGGGGATAATACAAGCTAGCTGCCCGTCGGGAGAAGCAGATGTGGACTCCTGAGAGACTTTAGCACTTTATGACATTGGACCACAACTTCGTGGCTTCTCTTTTAAGCCAGTGTCAGTTGTGATTTTTGGAATCTTAAGGTAGATCTCCAGAATCGCATGCATTAATGCCATAAAATATGCATTATTTGCGGGGCAAGGATTTTTGAAGCAGTGGGGGAAACAAGGTGGTGGTGGTGGTGGGGTCCTGGGCAGCGGTAAAAGGGATAATTTGGCACCTACCAAAGATGATTGATTCTTTGCATTGTTGCAATAAATACTCCCGGAGAAGGTTGCTTTCTGATTGTCGCAAGGTTTAAGCTCCACAGGTTGTTGTTCTCAGGACACATAAGGTAAGCAGCCTACCCTCCCACTCACTCGTATTAATCCAGGATTTTACCTTCTCTTACCCGGACATCTGACGATTAATACTGGCCTTTCAACGGGACAGGCAACCAACATTTATACCAGAGATTTCAAGTACAAGTATATATAGAATCATCTAACCTAATACCAAAAATATTCAGAATTTCAAAGACTCGTCTTGGGCGGTCAAGTATGTTTACATTTGCCTTGGACTGGTTAGATTCACTGGTGGGAGGAACCAACTGGGGAACCACCAAGGGAAGGAGGCTCTGAGCCCGGGGATTGGTGGTGGGATGACAATGCGTGGTCAGAGGGAGAAGACTGGGAAGAGGAGACGTTGGAAGCTGAAGAGGCAACAGTGTTTAGTGAGCAGGGAGAGTCTGTGGCAGAGAGCAGTCCAGATTCAGAGGCAGGAGAGGAAGAAGGTCAGGAGACAAGAGATGAGGCAGGCAGCTGAAGAAGCCAGGGAGGCTCCCTCTTCTGCTGCAACCAACTCTCCTCTCTCCTGGTCTCCCAAAACACATAGAGGACCAGAACAATGAGATAGCTAAAAGGCGGCAGAGCCTTTGGCTGCTGGGGAAGGAACCAATAGAGGAGCCTTATAGCGTGGTGGGAAGGCGGGGACCTTCAGTCCTCGCAGCTGCCTCACTGGGGCAAGACCTACTGGGGAGAGTTGCTGTGACCACTAGGCCTGCCCTGTTTTGGTTTCTTTGAATAAAGAGTTAACGTAACGGACACTGGTGTTTTTATTGCTGACCTACTCCTGACTCTGGCTCCTGACATATCCCACTTTTCCAGCAGGACGGTTCCCAGAGCAGCTTATATATATTGATAAAAGCAACACAATCTATGCTCACGCAACCTAAAGAGACAAGGCACAAAAGGAAAGAGGGATGGGGAGGAAAGAGGAAAACAAGCACATCTCTTGTTCATAGACCTCTAATGCTGGCTTTATCAGAAGCTAGTGTGGATTGGAATAATGACCTGCTGAAGTTTTTCATAGCACGGAGATAAATATTGCCACTTGCTAACATTTGCACTTCAGTTTGCTACTAGAGAGTGGGTAACAGTGACTGTTTGGCAACCCATATGACACAAGGACCAGTTCTTGCCCTAGCCCTGACTCTCTGGATAAACACAGCTGAAGCAAAAAATGAAAAACTAAACCTCATCGACAAAGCCTAGTTAGACAATATGAAATGCTAATGAGCAATAATGAGTGGCTGTGCAGTAAGGCTGTATTGATGGGGCCAATTTTCAAGCAGTCCTTGAGCCGGAACTCAAAGCCCACTGAAAACTATTTCCTCCTAATGAAGGTTTCTATATGACCTTGTAATCTCCTTTTTGCCAAGCCGATGCCTGTGAAGCACAGGCTTTCCTGCGTGCTCTTCCAGTTTATAGAATTAGTGATTCAATTATATCGCACAATGATTAAATATCTCCTCTGGAGATACTGGGCTCCCAGTGTGCATCTAAAACACCCAGATGCTACCTCCTCCTAGGCTGGTGCCTTAAACAACAGGCCAAGGGCACTGAGGCTAAACAGCCCTTGCTCCTCAATCCCAACATTCCTCAGGAAAAAAGAGAGTTGTATTAGGGTCTTCTCTCCAGATTTGTGTAGGGTTTACTCCTGTGCCTTTTCCTCTCCCGAAGTTATCCGGTAAGGCAGTGGAGGTTTAAGATCAGAATTTCCTTCTCCTAGATGGGCTTCCTTCTCCTAGCTGGACCATAAAGAAGGCTGATCGCCGAAGAATTGATGCTTTTGAATTATGGCGCTGGAGGAGACTCTTGAGAGTCCCATGGACTGCAAGAAGATCAAACCGATCCATTCTTAAGGAAATCAGCCCTGAGTGCTCACTGGAAGGACAGATCCTGAAGCTGAGGCTCTAATACTTTGGCCACCTCATGAGAAGAGAAGACTCCCTGGAAAAGACCCTGGTGTTGGGAAAGATGGAGGGCACAAGGAGAAGGGGACGACAGAGGACGAGATGGTTGGACAGTGTTCTGGAAGCTACCAACATAAGTCTGACCAAACTGCGGGAGGCAGTGGAAGACAGGAGTGCCTGGCGTGCTCTGGTCCATGGGGTCACGAAGAGTCGGACACGACTAAATGACTAAACAACAAAGATGGGTTACCTTCCCAGGCTGATGAGCCCCACCTGCCCCTCATTTCCCTCTACAGCATGTGCAGAAACCACCTTCTTGATCATTGGGCCCACTATTGTTCTCATCCACTCAATCCACCAGAGCCTGTCTTCATATGCTGGACAGAAGTCCCTAACTCACCGAGTTGTTTTGAGATCCATCAGCTTCCCTCACCTGGTTTAGCCAGCCAGTCTAAGCCGTTCCCGAGGTGTGGCCGCTGTCGCATGCTGACAGCTTCTAGGAGCCACAGGTGAAATCTGAGTGCAGGGTGGGGACCAAAGGTGGACAAACCGCCCGAGAAGGAGCAGGACATGTCCCCCACCCATAGCTGTCAACTTTCAGATTTGAAAATAAGGGATTTTTTCAAACTTTCGGATTTGAAAATAAGGGATGCCGCGAGGGTGGTGCAATGGCACCAAGTAGCCTCGCCACCCTGCGCTCTAGAGGCTGAGCACGAACGGGTGAGCAAAAGAGCGAGCGCGTAGACGGCAGGCAGGCTGGCTGTCTGGTTGGGCGTGAGGGTCTGGCTGCACAAGGCATGCAAGCTCCGCCCCCAGTCGGTCTCAGACTCCTTATTGGCAGCCGAGCAACACAGCTGAGGAGCCTCCCTGGCCGGCAGGGAGGGAGAGGAGCTGCTTCCTTTGGAATCCGGGAAATTTAAGGGATATCAACAATCTGGGATAGCAGTGGGAAACGGCATTGGAATAAGGGAGTTTCCTGCAAAAAAAGGGAGGGTTATAATAATAATAATAATAATAATAATAATTTATTATTTATACCCCGCCCATCTGGCTGGGTTTCCCCAGCCACTCTGGGCGGCTTTCAACAGATCATTAAAATACAGTAATATATTACTGGTTGACAGCTATGCCCCCACCAAAGGTACGACCCACCCCCTAACACTCAATACACCCTTTCTTTCTTCCTACAAGAGCAAATATCTGCATTTGCACGGCTGATAGGTGCTGCCCAGGTGGAGCACCTCCATAGCTAAACACTTTTTTTTAATAGCTGTGTTCACATTTCAATCAGCCTGATGAGATGTTCCAACCAAGGTTAGCTCAGGTAAACAGAGGAATTTTATTTTCAAACGTAGCCTACGAAGCTATCCATTCCCAGCTTTTGTTGACCAAACAACACATTCAGTGTCAGGGAAATAATTTTGTAACTTGTGCCGCTGCATTTTTGTAGCTCGGAAAAAGGAACACGGCCTCTTTGTGATTCGGCCCAAATGGACGGGGAAGAATGCTTTGATACGATTCAATCCATCAGTGGCCATCAGCTGCCAAGAGGTACGGCCAGGATGGGAAGATAATGGAAGAAATTTACCTGTAGAACAGTTTCTTTTGGAAAATAAAAGTATAAAGATGGCCTGAACAGATTTTCCATTCATAGTGAATTTGGCTTTCACTGGTTTGGGGAGGAAAAAGGACACAATAACATTTTGTTATCTCAGAGATGGCGCTCAATTTCTAAAATTAGAGGGCCATTCATGTAGTACGTTACCTGGGCAGCTTGACTCTAACCTCAGCTATAACCTCACATAGCAGCCTCAGGCTACTAGTACCTCAGCCACGAAAAAGGGACGCGAGTGGCACTGTGGTCTAAACCACAGAGCCTCTTGGGCTTGCCGATCAGAAGGTTGGCGGTTCGAATCCCTGCGATAGGGTGAGCTCCCGTTGCTCTGTCCCAACTCCTGCCATCCTAGCAGTTCAAAAGTGCACCAGTGCAAGTAGATAAATAGGTACCACAGTGGTGGGAAGGTAAACGGCGTTTCCATGCACTCTGGTTTCCGTCACGGTGTCCCGTTGCTCCAGAAGCAGTTTAGTCCTGCTGGCCACATGACCTGGAAAGCTGTCTGTGGACAAACGCCGGCTCCCTCGGTGAGTGCCATAACCCCATAGTCGCCTTTGTCTGGACTTAACCGTCCAGGGGTCCTTTACCTCAGCCTTTTTGCCTCAGCCACGGTTCCCCTTGGACCTGAAGTATTGGGTCATTTGTCCAGAATGGTTGCAAATGTTATGAACGTAAGCAGTGGTGCATTTTTGGAAGAAAAATAGGTGCCAGTACGCACCATGCCCCCACTGCCACCTTCCCAGAAGGTGCTTTACCGATCGTAAGGCGTGCATCTCCGGGAGACTGTGCCTTCCACGGGAAGCAGCAGCGATGGAGGAAGAGGAAGCGGCAAAGGTGGGAAAGGGCGATCGAGTGTGGGGGCAGGCAAGCAGTGGCTGTGAGATGGTGGCGGGGGGAGAAAAGGCGGTAGTACGCCATACCGACATGTACCGACCAAAAATTAAAAAAGCACTGTTGTAACTGTCCACTGTCACCGGATGCAGAGAATGAGCAAGCTGCACAGGTGAAGCCCCCACAGAGCCCGGGACCCCCCCAAAGAAGAAGACAACCCGAAAAGGAAACACATGGTCAGAGGGAGAAGAGGCAGAAGACAGGGAGGAGGAGGTTCAGAAGCTGAAAAGGTAACAGGGGTTTTGAAATATACTCGGAGTCAAGTGTGAATTTCATGCTCTTTATTCAGCTCATAGTAGCAAGGAATGAATCTTTCCCCAAAACGTCTGCTATATATACATTATTTACACAATGGGCCCCATGTGATTGGCTAATTCCAGGCTACTCCTGTAGGCCAATCAGGTTGCGGATTCACTTCATCCAGGAGCCTGATTGGCTGTTCTTGCAGGCCAATCAGGTCGCTGATTCACTTCCACCTGGAGCTGGATTGGGTGGCTCCTGCGGACCAATCAGACTGCTGCATTCTGGATCCTATTGTTCTAGGACCAATCAGACTGCTGCATTTTGGATCCTATTGATCTAGGATTCAGCTCAGTACATAACAGGTTTCATCGGATAAATCAGGGGTCAGCAAACTTTTTCAGCAGGGGGCCGGTCCACTGTCCCGCAGACCTTGGGGGGGGGGGCGGACTATATTTTGAAGGGGGGGGATGAACGAATTCCTATGCCCCACAAATAACCCAGAGATGCATTTTAAATAAAAGGGCCCATTCTACTCATGTAAAAACACACTGATTCCCAGACCATCCGTGGGCCAGATTTAGAAGGCGATTGGGCCGGATCCGGCCCCCCCCGGCCTTAGTTTGCCTACCCATGGGATAAATGTTTGAGGGTATGGGTTTGTGGTCCAAAATATCTGGAAGGCGTCAGGTTGGGGACGTAGAATCATCACCAGTTTTTCCCAGCAAAGGCATTTCCTTATCAGCAGACAGTAAGAAGGAACTTCTGCCCCTTTCTGCTTGAGTCGAGATTGACCTTCGTTGAAACTGAACAGAAAGTCACACACCTAAATTACACGGCGCAGAAATATTTGTGTGCTTTAAAACTAGAAAGGACGAAACACAACAAAAGGAGGAATGATTGAAATGAGGGATTGCGACACTGGCCCGTCCTGTAACTTCGGGGTGACATCTTTCCTCTTCACTTGACTCATTTTAAAAATAAAAACATTCATTTGGCTGAGTGCTCAGAACAAAAGCTTCATCAAAACACCAAGAGTGTCTGTGAGCTTTTAAAAACAATCAAAATTTTATTTATATACTATCTTTTTTGATTTTTTAACTTATGATTGCAGATATAAAAAATAAATTAAAAAGCAACAGTGGTGTTACCATTGGGAAGTTGTCCCCAGTCCCCCCCCCCAAATTTACCAGTAATCTGTTCCCCTGTAATTTATACTCATTGATGCTTCTCCAGAGTTGTGGAGCAACAGACGTTACAAGCATGTGAATTTGCTAACAGCGGAAAACCTCTTTTTAAAAAGCGTGCGCACACACAAACATTGAAATAAGCATGGATACTACAGACACAGAATCTCATTCCAAGCCAAACTTATCCTTGTACGTTAAGAAATGCACACATTTCTTGCATTGCTGGAGGCTGGACTAGATGACATCTGGGGGCCTCTTCTGACTCTACAATTCTTTGGTTCTATGATCCTTGGTGCTTAACGTACCGTTCCTTTATGTTAGAGACACGAAGCTACCTGGACAGGTTAGAAGCACACAGGTGCATTAAAAGTCTGGGAGGGGACCTCAAAACGTCATCTCGAATGAATGTCTCCTGTTGAGCACAATAAACTGTGTACACTGCTGAGCAACGAGGAGGTTTGCCAATGACAGGGTAAACATTGGACCAAGCACGTAGTAAGAGAAAATGTTAACTTGGAACATGGGTAGGCAAACTAAGGCCCAATCGCCTTCTAAATCCGGCCCGCGGATGGTCCGGGAATCAGCATGTTTTTACACGAGTAGAATGTGTCCTTTTATTTAAAATGCATCAATGGGTTATTTGTGGGGCATAGGAATTCTTTCATTTTTATTTTTTCAAAATATGGTCCGGCCCCCCACAAGGTCGGAGGGACAGTGGACCGGCCCCCTGCTGAAAAAGTTTGCTGACCCCTGTTTGGAAGCTGCAAAAGGTCCAAGGTCTAGGCTTCCTCTCTCACACTCAGGAGGAGTCAAGCCATTTGAACCGCACCACGCTCAGCCTCCCCTGCCCCGTCAACATCGAGGGGGCCCAGCCCACTGCCAGCAAATATTGAGGGGGGCAAAGATGCGTGCGCCCAGTGGTGTGCGGTGATTTTTTTCATAGGGGAACAGTGTTAGGGTCAGAGGCATTTGGGGTGTATGTGTGCATGAGCATTGTGCCTCTCTCCCTAAGCCGGGCTTTGGGGAGGAGGTGCCAGAAGAAGAAGAAGAAGAAGAAGAAGAAGAAGAAGAAGAAGAAGAAGAAGAAGAAGAAGAAGAAGAGGAAGAAGAAGAAGAAGAAGAGGAGGAGGAGGAGGAGTTTGGATTTGATATCCCACTTTATCACTACCCAAAGGAGTCTCAAAGCGGCTAACATTCTCCTTTTCCCTTCCTCCCCCACAACAAACACTCTGTGAGGTGAGTGGGGCTGAGAGACTTCAGAGAAGTGTGACTAGCCCAAGGTCACCCAGCAGCTGCATGTGGAGGAGCGGAGACACGAACCTGGTTCCCCAGATTACAAGTCTACCGCTCTTAACCACTACACCCACACTGGGAACATTTAGAGGACTAGTCTAGCCCTCCTAGTCCACTGGGCACATGCCACTGCCTCTGCCCCTAGAAGTTGGCACACCCATGCAGCAGTAGGAAGTCAAACTACAGTGGTACCTCGGGTTAAGAACTTAATTCGTTCTGGAGGTCCGTTCTTAACCTGAAACTGTTCTTAACCTGAGGTACCACTTTAGCTAATGGGGCCTCCCACTGCTACCGTGCTGCCACCGCATGATTTCTGTTCTCATCCTGAAGCAAAGTTCTTAACCCGAGGTACTATTTCTGGGTTAGCGGAATCTGTAACCTGAAGCGTCTGTAACCTGAAGTGTCTGTAACCCGAGGTACCACTGTATTGGTGCACTGAACTGTGTAGGAGATGGGCACTGTGTCTATTTTGGCCTGGCATAAGGTGGCACACCCTGGTGCAATGGCTAGATCCAGCTTTGCCAGGAGCACCACGCTTCACCCACTGTCTAGACAGTAAAAGAGGAAGAAGAAAAATATATAGCTCCCATTGTCGGGTGTTGCAGTAAGCTTCGTAGCATTTTAAAGACCTCATTCTTGGGGGAAATTAAGGGCTTAGGCGCCTCTAATCAGCGCTGTTGTTGTCCTACAATAAGCACAACAATGTATACATTATTTTCGTGTGGAGGAAGAAGAGAAGCGAGTCACAGTAATGAGAAAAGCACAAGTTCAATTTGAGACTGGGCAGACAGGGATACAGACAGAGGCCATTAACACAGGAACAACAGCGTTCAGTCTTCCCAACATATTAGCGCAACAGCTGTGGTTGCCAGATGACCGGGGCAAAACCCCTGACCTGGACTGCTGTTGTGTCCCCAACAGCAGCACGATATGCAGAAATCGGCAGGTGAAACTTGTCAGCACAGGAGCAATGGTGAACCGAAAAGCTGGCGACTCTACAAAATTTACTCCACACACAAAAGTGCCTTATATAAGCCATTTTGAAAAAAGAGATGAGCAGCATTTGCGCTACATCAGGAGCACTACAGGAAATTTTAAAAGCCAGTGTGGTATAGTGGTTTGAGTGCCAGATTAGGGCCTGAGAGACCAGGGTTCAAATCCCCATGTCCACTGGGGTGAGTTTGGGCCAGTCCCTGCCTCTCAGCCTAATCTACCTTGCAGGGTTATAGAGAATAAATGAAGAATGGTGAAAGCATGTACATCCCCTTTTCCCCATGGGAAATAAATGCAATATGTAAATAAATAAGGATAGCTAGATCTAACCACCTGACTTTGCTTGGAATTGGCCAAGTGTCCTATTTTGCGGAGACAATCCTCTGTTTGAATCTGGCCTTGGGCCAGACAGCCTTCCAAACAGAGGGCTGCCCTCTGTAAAAAAAGAAAGAAAGAAAGAAAGAAAAGGACATCCTATTTACTCTGAGTGGGATGCAGGTGGCGCTGTGGGTTAAACCACAGAGCCTAAGGCTTGCCGATCAGAAGGTCAGCGGTTCGAATCCCCGCGACGGGGATTGGCTTGGTTTCCAGACCGTTGATCATCTTGGTCACCCTCCTCTGCACACGTTCAATATCCTTCTTAAACTGTGGCACCCAGAACTGGACACAGCACTCCAGGTGCGGTCTGCCCAAGGCAGAATAGAATGGGACTATCGCTTCTCTTGATCTGAATGCTGTACTGAATGCTGTTGATGCAGCCTAGAATTGCATTAGCTTTTTTCCCTGTTCTTTTGCTGCTGCATCGTAATGCGGACTCAGTTTTGGATGGTAAACCTGAGGGCAGGGAATGTCTCCTTCTGCCTTTTCTTTAAACGATTTGACTGCTGCCCTGAAAGCCTTTTTTTGGCTAAAAAGTCGAAATTGTAAAAATTCACCAAACACATGAATATTCACAGACCTAGAATTCCAGAATTCTGTGCAGGATAAGAGGACGCTAACTGGTTATATAAAAAGCCAATGGCAGGAATGTGGACAGTATTCCCAGTGAAAGCAGAGCCCAGTCTCTTGGGATAATTGGATATGTCTTTTAAAAAAAAATATTCATTTTCAAGAAGAAAGAGAAAACATACAAGAAAAACAATATCACAAAAAACACAAAATACAAAGAAACAGAAAATACAAAGAATACAAAAAACAAAAATCTATGACAAAATATAAAAACAAAGATTCTTCTTACTCTAACATAACTTTCACTATACATCTTAAATGACTTTCCTCAATCCCTCCCCTTCTGAATTTCAAATCTCAAATCTATATTGGCAATTTCTAAATAAATACAATCTGAACCAAAATTTCCTTCAAACCAATTTAAATTTTAACCTAATTCTAAAATATATTCTGAAAACCCTATAATTCCTTCCCTAAGCTTTAATAAAAATATTACATTATTTTTTCCCAAATATAATTTAAATTATTTTCCAATCTTCTTCCACCGCCTCTTCTCCCTGGTCGCGGAGTCTCCCTGTCAGTTCGGCGAGTTCAATAAAGTCCATCATCTTCATTTGCCATTCATGTATAGTTGGTAAGTCTTGGGTCTTCCAGTTCTTTGCTAGTAGCAGTCTCGGGATTTGTCTTGGGGCTGTTTAACTTATTCAGAAATGATCTGGAGCCAAGGGTGAGCAGCAACGCAGCTCAGTTTGCAGATGATGCCAGTATTAGGATGGCAAACCCCCAAAGCCTGCAGGCCAACTTGCACATTACAATAATAAACACACTCTTTTAAAAGATGTCTGCTCAAATTGGCCTCTTTTTTATATATATTGAAGAGAAAGTAGCTTAGAGGACCCAAAACAGAATGTGCACCCAATTAGGGCCACACCTTTATTTCCTGCCAAATTTCCAGATTCCATTTGCCACCAAAAGTGCTGTTTGCTGGAAAATGCACCTTTTGAGGGCAAATTAACCAAAATCGCCTCATTTCTGGTTTCCAAACTGCAAAAATAAAGACAGGTTTATATGAGGGTAGTTATAGCTGCAACTGAAAAGGCCTTGGGGGAAGTGAGTGGGATGCACCTGTTGAATTTCTGCCTTCACTACACATTGCCATGGTGAGGAGCACTGTGCCTTCTATGAATGTATCAGGCTGAAGTTTATCAGATCTGGATGTACATGTGATTGCTGCACCTGTTGGGCCTCAGACTGATTCCATCCCTCCGCCGCCATCCCAGTCCAATATTCAGCCAAAAGCTCAAGTATGGGTGTGAGCTGTAAAGACTTACACAGTCTTGTATATTATAGACTTATAGAATTGTTGAGTTGGAAGGGACCCTGAGGATCATCTAGTCCAACCCCCCGCAATGCAAGAACATGCAGCTATTATGCTTGCTTAGAAATTAGATGCATACAATCTAAGCATAATATAAAAGACTGTATAAGTTTAGGCATTAATTTCCATTCTTTTTGAAGCACGTTTGAAAATTGTGAATGCTCGTGTTAAACTGAAGGGCTTTTATTATTATTTATGTATAATCCAGAGTGGTGCAGGGGTTAGTGTGTTGAGTTATGACCTGGGAGACCAGGGTTCGAATCTCCACTCAGCTATGAAGCTCCCTGAGTGACCTTGGACCAGCCTACCTCACAGGTTGTTGGGAGGGTTAAATGAGGAGGCGGAGAACCACATACGCCACCTTGAGCTCCTTGCAATTCAGCTATACAGCTGCAAATAAGTGTGTTACAAAGTGCATTATAAAAATCTGACACTAGATGGCGATGCCGAGCTATGGCAATTCACTATATTTTTTTAAACCTTTTTTTTTTTAAAGCATTTTCACAATGTTTTTTATATGTGTCAAGATTCCACCTTGGAGGGGAAAGTAGCATATAAATGCGATAAATAAGTCATAGTCTATCACTGAGTCTTTAGTCTTCAGCTCAGTTGACTAGAGTGTTATGCTGGCACGCCAGGTGCAAGTTGATCCCGTAAGGGAGCAGCTGGCATATCTGCAGTTGCAGGGCGTGTTGGACTAGATGATCCTCAGGTCCCTTCCAACTACAATCTGTGATTCAGCTGGCCGATCCTTTTGCCCACCAGGGTGACTGGATCCTTCAACACAGGTGACCCAAGTCCCCATTTCAAGGAAAGTGCTCCTGACAGCCCACCTGGACAAGACTGGCTTGGCTCGGAAAAGCGGAGCAGATGGATAAATGAAGGGGGAAAAGTGGAGTAAGCTTTTAAAGAGATTACTCTGGGATCGCCTGCTCTGTCTGGCTCTCTAATCTCCCGTAATCGCGTTCAGTACACATGTCTCACATCTGCTAGAAAGTTCAGCAACATGCTCTCGGAGAGATTAGAGTAATGAAAAACCCAAGGTAATCAAGCAATCAATGAGACACAAGTGTCTTGCATTTACTGGAGCAAAGGCTTTGGTGCATGCATTCACGTCTAAGGGCTTGTTAATATTCTCCAGCTCAAAAATTGCAACCTATCTCAATAAAATCAGCACGAAGAGTCGACAGTAAGCATCAATGCAGCCGTAGTCAACCTGGAACCCTCCAGATGCTGATGGACGAGCAGCTCCCATCCTCCTTGACCTTCGGCCATGCCAGCTGGGGCTGATGGGATTTGTAGTCCAACAATATTCAGGGACACCCCATTCTCCGACCCGCATCAACATAACGCTCGCAATAGCTAGCATTTGTTAATAATAAAATCCAGCATTTGTACAGCGCTTTCTTTAGCTGAAAGGACGCTGATTTGCTGCGAGAGACAAGAGTTACAGCGGCCACCTCAATCCCTGGTGGTGATGAGTGGTCAGAAGGAGAAGAGGGAGCAGACTGGGAGGAGGAGGTGTCGCAAGCTGAAGAGGCAACAGGGTTTAGTGAGCAGGAAGAGGCTGTGGCAGAGAGCAGTCCAGAATCAGAGGCAGAAGCGGGGGCGGGGGGCGGGTCAAGAGGCAGAGTGGAGGCATGTTGTTGGAAGAAGCCAGGGAGTCTCTCCCTGCTGCTGCAACCAGCTCCCCCCTCCCAGGTCTCCCAGAACGCGAAGGGGAACGAAGAGGGGGGAGCATAGAGAGGCAAGGCAAAGCAGCCTCAGATTGCTGGGGAAGGAGCCAGGAGCGTTGGGAAGACAGGGACCTTCAGTCCTTGCAACTGCCTCATTGGGGCAAGGCCTACTGGGAAGAGTTTGCTGGGATCACTAGACCTGTTTTGGTCTCTTTGAATAAGGAGTTAACTTCACTGATACCAGTGACACCTGACTCCAGCCCCTTACAGCTGGCTTCCACTAGTGGAATAAGATCAGGGGTCAGCAAGGTTTTTCCGGCCATGGGCCGATTGTCCGTGGGCCGGACATGCTCAGCGTGACGCCGGAAATGGCGTCTACGCATGTCCGCGACGCCGGAAATGTTGTCTGCACATGCCTGGACACCGAAAATCGCGTCTGCGCAGAAGCGATTTTCAGCATCTGGGCATGTGCAGAAGCGGTTTCCGGCGTCGCAGAAATGCGCAGACGCCATTTCCGGCACCACTCGACGAGTCCCTGCGCTGCGCCGGTTTAGCGCAGCGCGCGGGGACTTGCCAAGCGGGCGCTCGGTGAGCAGGAGGCTCGTGGGTCGGTTAAACGGCCTCCGTGGGCCGGATCCAGCCCATGGGCCCGAGGTTGCCGATGCCTAGAATAAGATGGTTGAATCTGGCCCACAGGGTAGGATCCAACACTCATCTACTGAGAGTAGACCCATGGAAGTTACCGGATGTGATTTATGTTCATTAATTTCCGTGCTCTGAGTAGTGAAATGCTACCCATAAAGTTTCAAAGAAGGTTAAAGCAGGATAAAGCTGGGCGTTATTCTGTCTGTGAGCTCTTTTCTGTTTACGAGGCTGCAGTGTTCCCTGCCTTAACTTGAAGTGGTACAGGAAAGGTCAGTGCGAAATCCAGACCTTTGGCCTATGTGGTTCTGTGTTCCAAATGTTACTAGTTCGTTTTATGCTCTCGTCTCTTTGACAAATAGAGTTTGGGGCGGGGTGGGGGGGGGAAGTTAAAACAAACAGAGCGCACCTGGGTATCTGCAGATGCTTCCCTCTTCAAAAGGAAGAACGGCCAACACTTTGACTTATTATGCTCCCTTTGGAATAAACCACTTCAGAGTCTTAGCAGCAGCAGTTTTGAAATGCCAGGGTGTTGTGACTCCTAGCCCCTGATGCAACTGGCTCTCATGCGCGGGAAAACACCAAAAGGCACCCATGTTCTCCAAGGCATTTGGAAAAAGGCCAGATAACTATCTCTGCACATGTTAGCTTTCGGAAAGTTTGTCTCTCCAGTTTCCAGATCCTGGTGCAATAGCCACTATGAACAGGAGCTGGCTTTCATGATTAACTGGGAAGTACTGGTGGGTGGCGCTGATGCGGGTGGCGCTGTGGGTTAAACCACAGAGCCTAGGGCTTGCCGATCAGAAGGTCGGCGGTTCAAATCCCCGCGACAGGGTGAGCTCCCGTTGCTCGGTCCCTGCTCCTGCCCACCTAGCAGTTCGAAAGCACATCGAAGTGCAAGTAGATAAATAGGTACCGCTCTGGCGGGAAGGTAAACAGCGTTTTCCATGCGCTGCTCTGGTTTGCCAGAAGCGGCTTAGTCATGCTGGCCACATGACCCAGAAGCTGTACGCCGGCTCCCTCGGCCAATAAAGCGAGATGAGCGCCGCACCCCAGAGTCGTCCACAACTGGATCTAATGGTCAGGGGTCTCTTTACCTTTACCTCTACTGGTGGGGTACGGAACCCCCCAGAAAACTTAGCATCTAACTACTAGTATTAAATCACTAGTTGATATTATTACCCGTATTTATTACAATCATACATGCACCCATCAACAGCTTCCCTGGATCGCTTACCAAAAAAAGCATTAAAAATACACAATATACTAGGATAACTGAATTCAACAACAAAAGAAACTTTTTTTATTGCAACAGAGACAAGATTCAACTGTTTGGATCAAAGAGCAGCAAATCCACTAACATTTCGCAACCTGAATTTCAGACCCTCAAAGTGTCCCCATTTTCCAGGGACAGTCCCGGACTTACAGAAGCCGTCCCGGTTTCTGGTTTGATCCCGGAATGTCCCGCTTTTCCTTAGGATGTCCCTATTTTCATCAGAGAAATGTTGGAGTGTATGGAGTTATGTGACCCCCGAGCCAAGGAGATAAGTAACGATACAACCTTTAGAAGACATCTGAAGGCAGCCCTGTATAGTTTTCTTATGTTTTTATATGTGTTGGAAGCTGCCCAGAGTGGCTGGCGCAACTCAGCTGAAAGGGCAGGGTATAAATAATAAAATTGTTGTTTTTATGAAATAGGACAGTGATGGCTAACCTTGACACCCCAGATGTTTTGGAACTACAACTCCCATCATCCCTAGCTAACAGGATCAGTGGTCAGGGATGATGGGAGTTGTAGTCTCAAAACATCTGGGTGTCAAGGTTAGCCATCACTGAAATAGGACATCCCTATTTTCACCAGAGAACTGTTGTAGGGTATGCAGTTTGTCAATATATTTGAATGGATTCCACCTGCAAGATAGCAAAAGTCTGTAAGTGGCCTTAGCTTTTTGCTTCAAAACTTCTGTTTTTAACCCATATTTTTTCTTTTCTTCATAAAATGTATGTACCACTTGACAGACCCTGTGAATTGCAAACTTGGGCTAGCCCCTCTCTCTTACTCAGACAAAGAGAGAGGATAAAATGAGGGAGCACACACAGAGAGAGATGTATATATTTTAAAATTGGAGGGAGACATAACCCTGTTCACTGCCCCTCAGTCCTGTGGAGGAAGAGAGGTTAAAAATGAAATAAACCACTATGAAGCATCCAGACTCTTGAGTGTTTTTATAGCAGCTGTGGGCAAGGAATTCTACTCTCTGCAAAACTCTCCCTTTGCTGGATTGGCATTGCTCTCCTTAGGACCAGACCTCCGCCCTTTTCGCTATTTGTCCCTTGTTAATTGGCTAGCAAAGTATATATTCATATATATAAAACGTGTGTCCCTCAACAAAGAAGTCTTTCATTCATTTTTTTTAAAGAGTGAAGCTGTCTATGAGAAAATATTTCTTTTAAAAAGATTTTTAGGATCCCTAAAAGGAGTCTTTTTGGCCAGGAAGTAGGGACTACACCCAAAAGCAAATATTGGGGGGAAAGTCTTAGAACAAGTTCTGCTTTCTTCTTCAATACATAAAATGCCAGTAACAAATTCATCCTGCCTTCCACATTTCTAAAATTTAGTATTTTGCGCCATTTCCAAGATGCATGACCAAGTAACAGCCCCAAAATGTTCACATGTCTTTATGGGCTGTTAATTATCCCACAGCAAAAAACTCAGGCCTCTTGGAGCAGACATCACCAACCTGGTGCCCTCCGGATGTTTTAGAATCGGACTACAACTCCCATCAGCCCCAACTGGAGGCTGATGGGATTGTAGTCCAAAACACCCGAGAGAGCGCCATGTTAGCGAAGGCTGTCGTGGAGAGCTCGCTCTGTGAAAGTTAAAAGCTTCTCGAAAGATGAGCAGTCAGTTACCACATCTGGAATTGTGAGGTGTGCACTTCAACATAAACAAAAAAAGGATCTCATACATTTTTAAAGTCTTAGAAAACGGGGTGCAGCAAGCAAATAATTGAGTGTTAGACTGCCAAGCAAGGGTCAGGAAGTCCCTTTGGGCCGTCCTGCAAACAGATGTGCATAGTCTGAGTGTTAAGCCCACAGTGCGTCTGCTAAATTCACTCCAGCTGTTCACATTGCTTTCTTCCTTTGAAGTTTCTTTGTTCCAGAATGACAGCCTTAAAAGTCCATTACAGAGCGTCCTGAAATGTTCCCCCACCGGTTTATAGATGTTGCTATTCTGATGTCAGGAGGATGGATGCCTGGGGAAGATGGGCTCTTCTGATGTTCTGATGTGACACCGATATGTATCAGGTAGAGGGGAAGCTTTGAGGGCCAGCAGTTGAGGGTGCCAGGCCCTGGCACCCGGTGTGGGTGCCCATGGCTGTGTCATTGACTTAAAATTCCATAGAATCATAGAGTTGGAAGGGAACTTGAGGATCATCCAGTCCACCCCTCTGCAATGCAATGTTATAGGAATTCGAAGAAGAAGAAGGAGGAGGAGGAGGAGGAGGAGGAGAAGAATTTTAACAGGGCGAAATGTAAAGTACTACACTTGGGCAAAAAAAATGAAAGGCACAAATACAGGATGGGTGACACCTGGCTTGAGAGCAGTACATGTGAAAAGGATCTAGGAGTCTTGGTAGACCACAAACTTGACATGAGTCAACAGTGTGATCGCAGGCTAAAAAAGCAATGCAATTCTGGGCTGCATCAATAGGAGTATAGCATCTAGATCAAGGGAAGTAATAGTACCACTGTATTCCGCTCTGGTCAGACCTCACCTGGAATACTGTGTCCAGTTCTGGGCACCACAGTTCAAGAAGGATACTGACAAACTGGAACGTGTCCAGAGGAGGGCAACCAGAATGGTCAAAGGCCTGGAAACGATGCCTTATGAGGAACGGCTTAGGGAGCTGGGTATGTTTAGCCTGGAGAAGAGAAGGTTAAGGGGTGATATGATAGCCATGTTCAAATATATAAAAGGAGTCATATAGAGGAGGGAGAAAGGTTGTTTTCTGCTGCTCCAGAGAAGCGGACACGGAGCAATGGATTCAAACTACAAGAAAGAAGATTCCACCTAAACATTAGAAAGAACTTCCTGACAGTAAGAGCTGTTCGACAGTGGAATTTGCTGCCAAGGAGTGTGGTGGAGTCTCCTTCTTTGGAGGTCTTTAAGCAGAGGCTTGACAGCCACCTGTCAGGAATGCTTTGATGGTGTTTCCTGCTTGGCAGGGGGTTGGACTGGATGGCCCTTGTGGTCTCTTCCAACTCTAGGATTCTATGATTCTAAGAAGAAGAAGAAGAACTGCCCCTTACAGGGATCAAACCTGCAACATTGACATTGTCAGCACCTCCCTCTAACCAACGGAGCTATCCACCTACCCAGTTAACACCTAATTCTCAAGTCATTGTGGGTAAGTTCAAAGTGGCAGAATTTGAGACCCATGTGTGCCCCATCAGGGATCAATTTCTGATCCTCAGTCCCCCTTAACCTGGGTAATGATATCCTGATCTTTATAGCAATCACCGTGTGCATATTTCACTCCACTTCCGCAGTTCCAGAGCTTGCCAACACCTTCTCTAGGATATAAAATTCCTGAATATTCCTCCCCAAAAAACATTGGTGACCCCTAACTACCCACCTAGATGGGAGTAAGCCCCATGGACTCTGGGATGTACTTCTGAGTAGGCAGGCATAGGACTGAGCAGGACTTGAAAGGAAGGAAGGAAAATAATAGCCCCGATCCTTGGTGTGTATGTGTGTGTATTTCGCTAATTGCTGCTTATTGAGTTGAACGAAGAAGATGCAGATCAGATTATGCTTAATCAAATTGCAGGTGATTAGGTCTGGCTTGGAGAGGGAAACAGTGGGGGGGGGCATCGGATTTGTTTAGATTTGTTTGTATTTTCTTTTGTTTTAGCCCTTTGAGAGCCAGTGTGGTGTAGTGGTTAAGAGTGGTCGACTCGTAATCTGGGGAACAGGGTTCGCGTCTCCGCTCCTCCACATGCAGCTGCTGGGTGACCTTGGGCTAGTCACACTTCTCTGAAGTCTCTCAGCCCCATTCACCTCACAGAGTGTTTGTTGTGGGGGAGGAAGGGAAAGGAGAATGTTAGCCACTTTGAGACTCCTTCGGGTAGTGATAAAGCGGGATATCAAATCCAAACTCTTCTTCTTCTTTAGAAGCAATGCTGTACAGTCGTACCTTGGCTCTCGAATTTAATCTGTTCCGGGAATCCGTCCGACTCCCGAAAAGGTTCGGAAACCAAGGCACAGCTTCCGATTGGCTGCAGGAGCTTCCTGCAGCCAATCGGAAGCTGCGGGAGCCGCGTTGGACGTTCAGCTTCAAAAAAACGTTCGCAAACCAGAACACTGACTTCCGGGTGTGCGACGTTCAGGAGCTGATTTGTATGACAACTAAGGTGCTTGACTACCAAGGTACCACTGTATAATCCATTGTCCCCTGCTTTTTTTTTTAAAAAAGAAGGCAGCGAACAGAACACCTTTCAACCAGGTTATTTATAAATTTTAATAACAATAACAATAACACAATAATAATAGTAATAATAATAATTCTCTGAGGTTTGAGGACATGCCTAACAAACTGTGAAGTAAATTTAGCAGGTGCGAATTTCCACCAGCCATCATTGAGCTGGACATATATGACTCGATTCAGGTGCATCCAGTCTCAGATATTGCACAAGCGGCTGAGTGAGAAACGATAAAACGGCACAGGGTCTTGAACACTCGCCTCTCTCTGCACCCCAGAGATGATGTTTGAGCGCATGGCGATGCCACATGGTTAATAAGGCGTAGCTCCCAGTTCATGTGAAACAGGCCTGCTGATTGGGGGACGGAGAGGTGAAGAAAAAGGCCACATTCACACCATATATTTGAATCACTCTCATACCACCTTCACCGTCATGGCTCCCCAAGCCCGCCAAGGATTCCTGGGAACTATAGTTCACCAAGGTTGCTGAGAGTCGTATCTCTGTGAGGGATCTCCCAATAACTTTCTGCCACCCTTAACAAACTACGGTTCCCACCCAGGATTCTTTGGGGGGGGGACCCATGATTGCGAAAGTGGCTTTAAATGTGTGTTGTGGACATGAATTCAGTCGACACATACATTCCATGTCATTAACCTCTGCAAGAATTGCTGAAGCCTGACTAGAAACTTTTCGGCTTTTCGGAAGGTCTGCGCTTGCATGCTAATCAGCTCGCCTCCTGCCTTCTTTCTGTCTCGGAGCAAAACGCTTCCTCGTAGTTTTATGAATTTAGCCCGCGGCTACATTTTAATGGTGGCCGCAGCCTGACTTTGCCATTTAGAGAGGCAGCATTACCATAACGTATTACGAGCTAAATCAATCACCATTCAATTATGGAGCCAGGGCTATTGATCACTGGTGGAACAGTGGCAATTCTTTCTGGTAAATTACAAAGCTCTCCTCTGAAATATGACACGCTCCGCAACATATATTTCCATTGTAAACACGGATAATTTGATTAGTTATTGGACATCAGGCTTTTTGCTCTTTCAACAGCTTTTGTCTTAAACTTGGATCCATATTAAGGAGGACTGAGCGGAATCTGATCATTGTGTTTTCCCTCCATATTCCCAACGATGTCATATAATCATAGAACTGCAGAGTTGGAAGGGACCCCAAGGGTCATCTAGTCCAACCCCCTGCAATGCAGGAATCTCAGCTACAGCATCCATGACAGATGACCATCCAATCTCTGCTTTAAAACCTCCAAGGAAGGAGAGTCCGTAACCTCCAGAGGGAGACCGTTCCACTGTCAAACAGCTCTTACTGTCAGAAAGATCTTCCTCATGTTGAGTCAGAATCTCCTGCCTTGTAACTTGAAGCCATTGGTTCGAGTCCTACCCTCCAGAGCTGGAGAAAACAAGCTTGTTCCCTCTTCCATCTGACAGCCTTCAGATATTTGAAGATGGCTATCATATCATATCACTGGAAGGACAGATCCTGAAGCTGAGGCTCCAATACTGAAGCCTGAGCCCACCTCATGAGAAGAGAAGACTCCCTGGAAAAGGCCCTGATGTTGGGAAAGATGGAGGGCACAAGGAGAAGGGGACAACAGAGGACGAGATGGTTGGACAGTGTTCTCGAAGCTACTAACATGAGTTTGGCCAAACTGCGAGAGGCAGTGAAGATAGCGTGCCTGGCGTGCTCTGGTCCATGGGGTCACGAAGAGTCGGACACGACTAAACAACAACAATCATATCTCCTCTCAATCTCCTCTTTTCCAAGCTAAACATACCCAGCTCCCTCACCATTCCTCATAAGGCATGGTTTCCAGACCCTTGATCATCTTAGTTGCCCTCCTCTGGCACACATTCCAGCTTGTCAGCATCCTTCTTAAATTGTGGCACCCAATAATGGGCACAGTATTCTAGGTGTGGTCTGTGTCAAGACAGAATAAAGTGGGACTATTACTTCCCTTGACCTCGACACTAGACATCTGTTGATGCAGCCTAGAACTGCATTAGCCTTTTTTTGCTGCTGCATCGCACTGTTGACTCATGTAATGCTTGGCAATCTTAACTAGTGTTGTGAGCATTTCCCAGCTATCTGATTTCCCGGACTGCTGCACTTGGGAGTAAATCCCAAATAACTCGATAGGCCTTGCCTGTCAATAATCGCACTCGTGGAACTGAGTCAGATCTTAGAGCTTTGCAGCCAAAAGACTGGAGAGAAAATAGGTCATATGGTATCTGCATGGCGTGATGCTGAAAAGATACAGGCAACCCTGGATAATTGCATGCAATGGCAGGAGTGCGCATAAGCCCGTTATGCACCTGCCCTTTTTCCGGCCACTTCCAGGTCGCTGCGATGCACGCTGTTGCTGTCGCACATCAATTGGACACGCATTGTTGCATGTACCTTTAAAGACAGGGCTGGCGAACCTGTAGCCACCCAGATATTGCTGAATTTCAACTCCCATCGTCCCTGACCATTGGTCATCCTGATGGGAGTTGGAGTGCAGCAACATTTGGAGGGTCTTGGGTTAAGAGGCCTCCCCACATCTTAAGGTGTAGCCAACACACCTTAAGGACCTGCCTGGTTTAACAATTATTCTCTCTCACCAGAGAATCCTGGCCCTTGAGTGTGTTGCATGCAAGGTGGGTGAGAGCACCTTTTAATCCGCTAGCTTGGTAGGTTTCTTTTTTGGCTGTGCTGTCTTATAGCTGTTTTGCTTACTGATTGATTTCATAGCATTCTATTGTACTCCTCTGTGTATTTTTGTATATGCCATTCCCTGCTCAGCGGGGTGGGCTTTGGTTGGCAAAGCCAAAACCCAACAGGGGTGCTGACCTTTAAAGCCCTAAACGCCCTCGGTCCTGTATACCTGAAGGAGCATCTCCACCCTCATCATCCAGCCCAGACACTGAGATTCAGTGCCGAGGGCCTTCTGGCGGTTCCCTCACTGCAAGAAGTGAGGTTACAGAGAACCAGACAGAGGGCCTTCTCGGTAGTGGCACCCGCCCTGTGGAACGCCCTCCCAGCAGATGTCAAGGAAATAAGCAGCTATCCTATTTTTAAAAGACATCTGAAGGGCAGCCCTGTTTAGGGAAGTTTTTTTTAATATTTAATGCTGTATTGCTTTTAACACTCGATTGGGAGCCGCCCAGAGTTGCTGGGGAAACTCAGCCAGATGGGCGGGGTATAAATAATAAATTATTATTATTATTATTATTATTATTATTATTATTATTATTCTCCTGAGGGCCACATTTGCTCATGAGCAAATTTCTGGGGGCCACATGCAATGGTAAGATTTATCTTTGTAAAGTGGGAATTTTCTACACATCATCACACGTCCATCACACATTCCTCTCCATCCTCCATCCAGGGAACAAAAAACATTTTCAGAGTTCCTGGACACCTTCTAGCCAGGCAGAAACATTCAAGGAAGATGTAATACAGACTTGTTGAGGAGCATGGTTTAGGAGGATAATCCGGCCCTGGGGAGGCTCCCGAGGGCCAGATAAAGAGGTATAGGAGTTTATCCGGTCATATTTTGGGTTTTAATTTGTGGCACATTGGCTCAACCTGTTACTTGTTGGCTGCTTCCTCCAGGTAGCAAAGTTGTGTAAAAACCATGGGAAATGAGCCATTATCTGGAATTCTAACGGGCAGGAGGATGGAAATGTGTAGAATGGTTAGAAAAAGTTACTTTGCTTTTATTTACTGGGGTGGGGGATGTAGACTGGAACTAAGCGCAGACAACGACCAGCCAGAAACCCTTCAGACAAACACCTCAGAATACACTCTTCAGGCTAACAGTTTAGGTTTCGTTGCTTAATCTGTGAAGGTGCATTAATTCTGCTGTGACTGTGGTTTCTCTGATGAGGCCTAACCCTGGAGGCAGAGCCACTAATCGTTTTTTAAATCTGCTCTTGCAGAGCCACCGCGCTTGGTGTACAATAACACCATTCACAAATTGCCCAGGCTACCTGTGTGTTTACAATCTGCATTTCATTTCGGAACGAGGGCATAGGTCTCTAGGTGTTTCAGAACAGAGCTGAGCTTGGTTGGATCTTCTGAGATGGAGATTCAGTGAAGCTGCTGAGCTCTCATCCCCAAAAGCAGGAGATAACCGTTGAGGAGAAGAAGTTTCCAACCTGCAGCTGCAACAGATTCCACTTCCCTTGCAAGTTTTCCAGGGGCTGAGTGCCAGGAGCAAAAATTGGTGAAGCAACGGTGGATGGCTGAACTTGACCATTTTGGCTTCTCATATCTCCAGTCTTAACTTCAGTTCTGCAGTCTTCTCATATCTCCAGTCTTAACTTCAGTTCAGTTTGAATCCCCCCCACTAAAGTCCTCATTGGCGTTTTAGTGTGAATTTCTTCCAATTTTTTTTCTTTTTCTTATTTGCCTTGCCAAATATCACGTTTTTGCAGACCGGTTTTCTCTCATATAATTCTCTCCCTCCCTCCCCTATGCTGTTTTCACATGTCCGTACTTCTCTGCGCACTTTAGTGACGCATTTTTGCAAAATTCAGGTGAAACTGCATTGCAAAATTCGGGTAAGTGCAAATTTTGAAGTGTGCCGATTTCAGCTTGCATGTTGCTTCGAAAGCATGGATAAGATAAGATAATTTATTGTCATTGCACAAGTACAAGCACAACGCTATACAAGTGTAACGAAATTGCATTGTTGTTCAGTTCGTTCAGTCGTGTCTGACTCTTTGTGACCCCATGGACCAGAGCACGCCAGGCACGCCTATCCTTCACTGCCTCTCGCAGTTTGGCCAAACTCATGTTAGTCGCTTCGAGAACACTGTCCAACCATCTCATCCTCTGCCGTCCCCTTCTCCTTGTGCCCTCAATCTTTCCCAACATCAGGGTCTTTTCTAGGGAGTCTTCTCTTCTCATGAGGTGGCCAAAGTACTGGAGCCTTAACCTCAGGATCTGTCCTGGAGAAGGAACTGGCAGCCACTCCAGTATCCCTGCCAAGAAAACTCCATGGACAAAGATGAAATTGCATGCCATCCCGTAAAAAACAGAAAGAAAAAACAAAACAAAAAACAGCACAAAATACACACACACCAAAAAAAAGCCACACATACACACACATACACCCATCACAGCTCTCCAAGGTCATATTATCTGGTTACAGCATTTAAGATGGTTATAGCTCTTGGGTAGAAACTGTTCTTCAGTCTATTTGTTCTTGATCTAATTGTTCTATATCTTCTGCCCGAAGGCAGTGGAGCAAAGAGACTATATCCTGGATGAGATGGATCCTTTAAAATATTGTTAACCTTTTTAAGGCAACAGGAACTGTATAGTTCTTCCAGAGATGGGAGAGGATGACCAATAATATTTTGGGCTGTGGTTATGACCTTCTGAAGTATCTTCTTCTCCCTGGCTGTGCAGCTGGAGAACCAAGCACAAATACAGTATGTAAGAATGCACAAATACAGTATGTAGGGAAGGCTCACCTTTAAATGTGAACTGAATCAAAACTCCCCTCCCCATCCCTAGCCGAATAATGACACATCCTTCTCTATCCCCCATCCAGGTAAGCCCAAATTGCTGACAGAGCTCCAGGACACATCCCAGCCAGGTGGAAACACTCAAGAAGGCTGCAAAGAAGGGCTGGTGAGGGGAGTGGCCTGGGGAGAAAGGGAGGGTGTGTGGCCTCCAGAGAATCCCGAGGGCCAGCTTGAGAGGCTGGGAGGGCCACGTAGGGTCCCAATTCCTGTAGCGGAGACAGGTCACCAAAACACAGCTCTGTGAATACCCTTTCCAACTCTGACAGCTTGGCATGGTGCTGTCAGGCAAGGAAGGCCCAGAGGGAGGAATTCACTTTTTATTGTCAAAGGTACACTTGCAAGTTAGGGGAAAGCATGTCCCTACGTCTCTGAGCTACTCCTAGGTCAATGAGGCAGTTGCCGCAACAGAGAGGCCCTTCGGCTTATGTATCTTCCTCACCTGAGCTGCGCAGAAGCAGGCGAAGACTGTGACTAACCTGCTCCTGCTCCTCCCTTTTCAGCCCTCACCTGGACCTGAGAGGCAGTGGAGCAGGAGAGGTGGGGGCATGAGGAAGGGTGTGTGGAAGTCCTAGTCTACACCAGGCATAGAAGAAGAAGAGTTTGGCTTTGATATCCCGCTTTATCACTACCCTAAGGAGTCTCAAAGCGGCTAACATTCTCCTTTCCCTTCCTCCCCAACAACAAACACTCTGTGAGGTGAGTGGGGCTGAGAGATTTCAGAGAAGTGTGACTAGCCCGAGGTCACCCAGCAGCTGCATGTGGAGGAGCGGGGAAGCGAACCCAGTTCACCAGGTTACGAGTCCACTGCTCTTAACCACTACACCACACCAGCATAGGCAAACTCGGCCCTCCAGATGTTTTGGGACTACAGTTCCCATCATCCCTGACCACTGGTCCTGTTAGCTAGGGATGATGGGAGTTGTAGTCCCAAAACATCTGGAGGGCCGAGTTTGCCTATGCCTGCTCTACACCAACCTGGCCTCTCCCTCTCTCTCTCTCTCTCTCTCTCTCCCCCCCCCTCTTCGGGCACCTGTCCCTCAGTCTCCAATCCTGCAGCTTCTCCTGCCTCTACCTCTCGTCTCCTGGCTGTTACAGGCTCCCCCAGATCACAGATCCCTTCCTCCAAGGCAGGCTCCATCCCCCTTCCTCCCAGTGCCCACACCTCAATGCCCAGCCACCACTCCTCAGTGTCCAGCCACAGACGCCACCTTGAGCTCCTTGTGACTCTGCTATACAGCTGCAAATAAGTGTGTTGCAAAGTGCATTACACAAATGTGACACGAGATGGCGATGGTGAGCTATGGAAAATCCGATATATATTTTTCAAAACGCTTTTTTAAAAAGCACCTTCACAACGTTTTTTATATGTGTCAAGATTCCATCTTGGAGGGGAAAGTGGCATATAAATGCAATGAATAAGTCATAGTCTATGAATTGCTGGCTTATATCATTCAGCTCAGTTGGTTAGAACGTGGTGCTGGCAACGGCAAGGTTGCAAGTTCGATCCCCATATGGGACAACTGCATATTCCTGCATTGCAGGGGGTTGGACTAGATGATCCTCAGGGAACCTTCCAACTGTATGATTCTATGGCATCTTCCTGTGTTTCTGTTCTTGGCATTATTTGTAGCCTTGTTTCTCTTTGTGACTTGTGAACAGAGTGCCTCCCTCATATTCTTCCTCTCCTACAAGTATCCAGCCAGCCCCTAACAAGGCTGCTCTCCCCTCAAAACCGATGCAAAACAGCCTGGGCGGGGGGCTTCAGGTTGAGTGGAGGACTGTTGGAAAAGGAGGGGCTTTTAAGTTTCATAGCAAATTGCCATGTAGAATTGTCTACTCTGACTTACAGCAGCTCTCCAGGTTCCAGGGGTCCGGCATCTCCACGTATGGCTGGGAAAGGCTCCCTCATCCAAAACTCTGGAGAGCTGCTGCCAGCCAGTGTAGACAGTACAGAGCTAGATGGACTAAAATAAAATAAAATAAAATAAAATAAAATAAAATAAAATAAATAAAATAAAATAAAATAAAATAAGACAAGACAAGACAAGACAAGACAAGACAAGACAAGACAAGACAAGACAAGACAAGACAAGACAAGACAAGACAAGACAAGACAAGACAAGACAAGACAAGACAAGACAAGACAAGACAAGACAAACAAAACAAAACAATGCAATTCCTATGCTCCGAACGGGACGTGGGTGGCACTGTGGTCTAAACCACTGACCCTCTTGGGCTTGCTGATCAGAAGGTCAGTGGTTCGAATCCCTGCGACAGGGTGAGCTCCCGTTGCTCGGTCCCAACTCCTGCCCACCTAGCAGTTCAAAAGCACGTCAAAAGTGCAAGTAGATAAATAGGTACCGCTCCGGCAGGAGGGTAAATGGTGTTTCCGTGCGCTGCTCTGGTTCGGTGTTCCGTTGCGCCAGAAGCGGCTTAGTCATGCTGGCCACATGACCCGGAAAAACTGTCTGTGGACAAACGCCGGCTCCCTCGGCCTGTAAAGCGAGATGAGCGCTGCAACCCCAGAGTCGTCCGCGACTGGACTTAACGGTCAGGGGTCCTTTACCTTTACCTTCTTTATGCCCCAAACAACTAGGAATTTTGTGCCACTCTTCATTAACATGATGGAGGGAAGCAGCACTGCCTCTGAGCCAGCCCCTCGTGAAACAGCACTTCGTTTAGCCGCTTAATTGCTTTTATTGTCCATCTCGTTAAATAATAACCTAATAGTTATTTACATTTTCGAAGCTTGCCTGGAGCCATCCGTCAAGAATCGCTAGCCAGCCACTAATTATTTACAAGGCTATTAAATGTCTATCTATCGATTAATTTCCAGAGGAACAAGGCTTCGATGTGCAGGCCGGTTTGCAAAAGGAGAGGAACAGTTATAAAAATGGTCCAGCCCACCAGGGGCGTAGGAAGTGGGAGAGGAAGGGCGGGCCGACCCAGGTTCTATCATGTAGGGGGGGGGAGAAATTATGAAGGAACAATTACTGCCCTACTAGGATGGTTCATAAAAAACTTTTTTTTAAAATGCCTGCTCCAAAGGCCCTATCTTACTACACTAGGGATTATATAGCTATATATGAAATTTCATGCATATCAGTTAATATCTTGACCCTCCTCCACGAAAATAGCTGTTTACTTGGCTGTTTTCCTATGTCGTGAAGGCTGAAATTTCAATTCAGTGGAGCACTTACTGTTCCCAACCCTAACCCTGCGGAAAGCCATCTAATTAGACTTTAATTTGATTTTGACATGTTTTTAGGAGGTAATTTAATTATTGTTTGATTTTATATCAATGTTATGTATTTGATGTTAGCCGCCCTGAGCCCGACTTTGGCCGGGGAGGGCGGGATATAAATAAAAGTTTATTATTACTTATTATTATTCCTTTGTAAGAAAATAGGAAATAATGTAAAACCATTTTTGCAGGCCAAAAAATTAAAAAAAATAAAAATTAATGCGTTCCACAGGGCGGGCGCCACTACCGAGAAGGCCCTCTGCCTGGTTCCCTGTAGCTTTGCTTCTCGCAGTGAGGGAACCACCAGAAGGCCCTCAGCGCTGGACCTCAGTGTCCGGGTTGAACGGTGGGGGTGGAGACGCTCCTTCAGGTATACAGGACCGGGGCCGTTTAGGGCTTTAAAGGTCAGCACCAACACTTTGAATTGTGCTCAGAAACGTACTGGGAGCCAATGTAGTTCTCTTAGGCCAGCGGCCACTCCCAGTCACCAGTCTAGCTGCCGCATTCTGGATTAATTGCAGTTTCCGGGTCACCTTCAAAGGTAGCCCCACGTAGAGCACATTGCAGTAGTCCAAGCGGGAGATAACTAGAGCATGCACCACTCTGGCGAGACAGTCTGTGGGTAGGGAGGGGAAGAAGCAGAGGATGCTAAAATTCCCTCCGCTGCACAACTGTGTGAGCTCCTGCAGGCATTCGTTGCCCTTGGCTGCCCACCCTTACCTCATCTCTCCTTAAAACACGAGGTACTGTGCAAACAAGGCCTCTGGGAGAAAGGGGTGGGGAAACAGGCACCTTTAAAAGTATTTGATAACTGGTGCTACTGTGCTTTCACACAGAGAAAGGCATCCTGAACCCGACAATGCCTGGGGAAAATAAATCCAGAAGCAAGGGCAAAAGGTGGCACAGCAGAGCAAAGATATAAAAAGTGTGGCTTTCCAGACACAAGAAATGTAATAGAGCAAAGTGTGGGAACAATTGGGGTGAAACTGGCAAACTCCAGACAGATCCCGTTGCAGATTTCTATATCAAACACAGAGTACAGCAGTGCCACCTGGTGGGCTTTTAAACTCTTGCGGCTACGTTTGACCATCGGAATAGCACAATAACCACCGGGTGTTTCCTTAATTTAATCTTAAAGGTAAAGGGTAAAGGGACCCCTGACCATTAGGTCCAGTCGTGACTGACTCTGGGGTTGCGGCGCTCATCTCGCTTTATTGGCCAAGGGAGCCGGCGTACAGCTTCCGGGTCATGTGGCCAGCATGACTAAGCCGCTTCTGGCGAACCAGAGCAGCGCACGGAAACGCCGTTTACCTTCCCGCCGGAGCGGTACCTATTTATCTACTTGCACTTTGATGTGCTTTCGAACTGCTAGGTGGGCAGGAGCTGGGACCGAGCAACGGGAGCTCACCCCGTCGCGGGGATCCGAATCGCCGACCTTCTGATCAGCAAGCCCTAGGCTCAGTGGTTTAACCCACAGCGCCACCCGCGTCCCTAATTTAATCTTAAATTTGTTTACTTATGGCATTTTTACCTCACCTTTCCTCCGAGGAGCTCAAGATGGCACAAATGGTTCTCTCCCTCCTCATTTAATCAGCAGCACACCCCTGCGAGGTAGGTTGGCTGAGAGGCTTAGACTGGGCCACAAGGGCACCCAGTGAGCTTCGTGGCCCAGTGGGGATTTGAACCCAGCACTCTGATCACCGCTTTAGGCTGGGTCCTAAAGTGTGACTTACAATGCAGTCAGGCTGTTTCCCCCATGCTGCATTTCAGGTCCCATTGTTATGGTGCTGCACACACCAGAGGAGAGGTGGGGGGGGAGTCTTCCCCCCTGAAGCCCATTTCTTGATTTGCTTACCTGTGCCTCCAATCAACCCCAACCCTTGCAGAACTCCTAATCCATGAAGCTGTCAACTGCACATGTGCACATAGCTGTCAACCCTCCCTTTTTTGTGGGAAACTCCCTTATTCCAATGCTGTTTCCCGCTGCTATCCCGGATTGTTGATATCCCTTTAAATTCCCAGATTTCAAAGGAAGCAGCTCCTCTCCTTCCCTGCCGGCCAGGGAGGCTCCTCAGCTGCGTTGCTCGGCTGCCAATAAGGAGTCTGAGACCGACTGGGGGCGGAGCTTGCATGCCTTGTGCAGCCAGACCCTCACACCCAACCAGACAGACAGCCTGCCTGCCTGCCGTCTACGTGTTCGCTCTTTCGCTCACCCGTTTGCACGCAACCTCTGGAGCGCAGGGTGACGAGGCTACTTGATGCCATTGCACCGCCCTCGCGGCATCCCTTATTTTCAAAACCGAAAGTTTGAAAAAAACCCTTATTTTCAAATCCGAAAGTTGACAGCTATGCATGTGCAACAGATGTCACTCCCGCTGCCCTGCAATGCATTTTCTCCTGGCTATAAATTTAACTACCTGCACTACTACTCAGGAGAGCTTCAGCAGCCCAGCGCAGCCTTACTGTATAGTCCTAATGTATAAAAAAAAATTAAAAATTGTCCAGTAGCACCTTAGAGACCAACTAAGTCTGTTCTTGGTATAAGCTTTTGTGTGCATGCACACTTCTTCAGATACAGTATAGTCCTAATATTAAGATCCCACTTTGCATATCTAAAAATGCAAATATTTTACTGTGGCTGTGGTCTTTTACCGATAATTTTAATTGTTGCATTTTTTCATAAACTGCTTCCTTTTCTTTCTTTTTTTTCCAATTGGGCGTTTTAACAATTTTATGAAATAGATAAATTATGAAATAAAAATGGCTTCGATCTAGATCCTTGAAGATAAATTAGGTTTCGAGAACAACACCTAGGTCTCGCCTTCTCTTTCCTGAGATATCTGCCTGGTGGTTACACCGACAGAAGATGGGATACTGCAGCTTCTTGGCAGCTGGTTGAATCCAAGTTTAAAACTCAAGCAGGGAAGCTTGCACCTTTCACATGAGCTTCATAAGGTTCTGCTCAGTGGTTGCAATGAAATGAGTAAGTGCAAGCAACCTTTGCAGAATTGCCTCCTGCTAATGATTAACGGGAGTGATCTAATCTCTTAAACACACAGCAAGGTCTACCACCTTTTGGAATACAGAGTGCAAGCACTTAGGTAAAGGTAAAGGGGACGTGGGTGGCACTGTGGTCTAAACCACTGAGCCTCTTGGTCTTCTTGCCGATCAGAAGGTCGATGGTTCAAATCCCTGCAATGGAGTGAGCTCCCGTTGCTCTGTCCCAGCTCCTGCCAACCTAGCAATTCGAAAGCACACCAGTGCAAGTAGATAAATAGGTACCATTGCGGTGGGAAGGTAAATGGCATTTTCGTGTGCTCTGGCTACCATCACAGTGTCCCGTTGCGCCAGAAGCGGTTTAGTCATGCCAGCCACATGACCCGGAAAGCTGTCTGTGGACAAACACCTGCTCTCTCGGCCTGAAAACGAGATGAGCGCCGCATCCCATAGTCGCATTTGACTGGACTTAACCGTCCACGGGTCCTTTACCTTTTTACCTGCAAGGTCTTACTAGGCATGTTCCAGATTCACTACTGAAAAAGTGCAGAGGGCAAATATGTGTTCCTATTGTCTCAATTCAGGTCTCGCGTTCCCAATCAGAAAGGCAGAATGTTGCAGCGGCAAAAGTCTGGGGGATCAGGGTTCAAATACCTACTCAGCTGTGAAGCTCTGTGGGTGTCCTTGAACTAGCCACAGTGTTTCAGCCTGCTCTACCTCGCAGGGTTGTTGGGTGGATGACATGAGGAGTGAGAGAACCATTTACGCCAATTTGAGGTCCTTGGAGAAAAGGTGGAATATAAATGTAATGATGATAAAGGTAAAGGTAAAGGGACCCCTGACCATTAGGTCCAGTCGTGTCTGACTCTGGGGTTGTGGCGCTCATCTCGCTTTATTGGCTGAGAGCCGGCATACAGCTTCCAGGTCATGTGGCAAGCATGACAAAGCCGCTTCTGGCGAACCAGAGCAGTGCACAGAAACGCCATTTACCTTCCCGCCGGAGTGGTTCCTATTTATCTACTTGCACTTTGACGTGCTTTCGAACTGCTAGGTGGGCAGGAGCTGGGACCGAGCAACGGGAGCTCACCCGCAGGGATTCGAACCGCCGACCTTCTGATCAGCAAGCCCTAGGCTCTGTGGTTTAACCCACAGCGCCACCTGGTTCTCTGGGTAATGATGATATTCTCCTCTAAATTATGGGTGGGCAGGCAATGGAGCTGTTGCAGTCAGGTCCTGTTTGCATGCTTTCCATAGCCATGTGAAGTTCTTAAGTTTGTACCTGGAAGTAAGTGAACTCATTGAAATATTATTTCTGAGTATTGTGCACACTTGTTCTCTTGCGGGGTTTTGTAGATAAAAGGGAAAGGTGGCATTTGGGACTTTATAATTTAGGGAAAAAATAAGATGAAATGATAGACGCTGAAAAAATTGTGAGTGGCAGTGGAAAGACTGAAAATAGATATATATTTTAAATCTCCTGTAATACCTGTGTCACCACAAATAAGAGGATTAATTTCAAAAGTGAAAGCTGGATATTCAGGGTGAGGAGGCTGGAAACCTTTGGAACTTTATGGCACATCTGGTCCAGAGTTAAATGCACGCCCAGCAGAACACTTCGAAAGTCATTTTCAGCCAGCAAAAAAACAGAGTGAAGGACTCCAAGGAGGTGAGAGGCAAACCTTTGACTGTGAATGCCAATGGTGACGTGTTTTTAGGCTCAGGGTTTTATTTGTCCGTTTGCTGTTTTTATGGGAATTGGAAATGCTCAAGGGAATTTGCTGTATTTTTTTTTTAAATACAAAAAAATAAGAATAGCCATTCCAACAACTAAGCAAGAGCAAAGCAAATGCACAGACTGGGGGGGGGGGAGGGAAGGAAACTGCAAAATGGGCAGAATATGAGAGCAGAAAATCAAACAGAAAGCCATCAGGATGCTTCCCTAAACAGAATCTCTTCAGGGAAAAGTGAATCCCTCATAGGAAAAATCCTGACAAAAAAAATCAGTATATGTACTTGGAATAAAATACAGCACCTATTACAAAGAAGATAAAAACCAGCACCGAATTATTTTATCCCCCCCCCCTTTTCAAAACAGATTACTCTGAAATTCATGTTTGCCGTCCCTGTTTGTTTTAGCTGATGTTTTAATTTTGAACCAGTATACTCGTAGAGGTTTTCCCAGGAGGGGGCGCTCTCTTACAAAAATCCAAAACACGGTCTCTAGATATTAAGAAAGTTCATTTTACTAAATCAGGCACCCCCAAACTGTGGCCCTCTACATGTTTTGGCCTACAAATCCCATGATCCCTAGCTAACAGAACCAGTGGTCAGGGATGATGGGAATTGTAGTCCAAAACATCTGGAGAGCCGAAGTTTGGGGATGCCTGTACTAAATCATCTACTTACAGGTTATGTCTTTTAACATCCAGTTCCAGGGGTTAAACCCATCCTGAATTATAGGATTTTTTAAAAGGTTGTTTTGATAATGATATTGCAAAATATTTGCTGCTGGCGGCTTGCGGATCCCATCCAAGGCAGTACAGGAACAGGGTGCTGAGAGTTGTTTAAAAGGTAAAGGGACCCTTGACCGTTAGGTCCAGTCACGGACGACTCTGTGGTTGTGGCGCTCATCTCGCATTATTGGCCGAGGGAGCCGGCGTACAGCTTCCAGGTCATGTGGCCAGCATGAACCAGAACAGCGCATGGAAACGCCATTTACCTTCCCGCCAGAGCAGTACCTATTTATCTACTTGCACTTTGATGTGCTTTCGAACTACTAGGTTGGCAGGAGCAGGGACCGAGCAACGGGAGCTCACCCCATCGAGGGGATTCGAACCACCGACCTTCTGATCAGCAATCCCTAGGCTCTGTGGTTTAGACAGCTGTTAGGACGCTATAATTCCAGAGGTCCCTACAAAGAGGTATTGATTGTTATAATACTCTGGGAATTGTAGCTCTGGGAGGGGAATAGGGTAAGGTTACCAGACGTCCCCGTTTCCCGGGGACAGTCCCCAGATTTACAAATCAGTCCCCTGACAAAATCCTATCATTCCTAATGAAGTTGAAAAGTGTCCCTGGATTCATTGAAAAATATCTGGTAACCTTAGAATAGGGGTCTCCTAACAACTTCCAACAACTCCTAACAACTAGGGACCCAGGTGGCGCTGTGGGTTAAACCACAGAGCCTAGGGCTTGCTGATCAGAAGGTCGGCGGCTCGAATCCCCGCGACGGGGTGAGCTTCCGTTGCTCGGTCCCAGCTCCTGCCAACCTAGCAGTTCGAAAGCACATCAAAGTGCAAGTAGATAAATAGGAACCGCTCCGGCGGGAAGGTAAACGGCATTTCCGTGCTCTGTTCTGATTCGCCAGAAGCGGCTTAGTCATGCTGGCCACATGACCTGGAAGCTGTACGGCGGCTCTCGGCCAATAAAGCGAGATGAGCGCCGCAACCCCAGAGTCGGACACGACTGGACCTAATGGTCAGGAGTCCCTTTACCTTTACCTTTACCTAAGGAAAAGTGGGACATTCCAGGATCAAATCAGAAACCAGGACGGCTTCTGTAAACCCAGGACTGTCCTTGGAAAACAGGGACCCTTGGAGGGTCTGAACTTCTGGATCTTTAGAAGACATCTGAAGGAAGTCCTGTATAGGGAATGTATTATGTTTTTATATACAGTTGTACCTCGGCTCCTGAACGCCTTGGGAGTCGAACTTTCTGGTTCCCGAACACCGCAAATCCAGAAGTGAGTGTTCCGGTTTGTGAACGTTTTTTGGAACCCGAACGTCTGACATGGCTTCCGATCGGCTTCCGGAGCTTCCTGCAGCCGATCGGAAGCCGCACCTTGGTTTCCGAACATTTTGGAAGTCGAACGGACTTCCGGAATGGATTCCATTTGACTTCCAAGGTACCACTGTATGTTGGAAGTCGCCCAGAGTGGCTGGGGCAACGCAGTCAGATGGGTGGGTTTGAAATAGTATAATAACACAATACCAATACCAGTCATATTATAGGACATTCCTATTTCCATCAGAGCAATGTTGGAGGGCATGGAAAATTTGGACTACAACTCCCATTCATGGGACATAAGAACATCAGAAGACCAGGCCAAAAGCCCATCTAGTCCACGATCCTGTTCTCACATTAGCCAACCAGGCGTCTGTGGGAAACCCACAAGCAGGATTCGACCACAAGAGCCCTCTCCCCTCCTGTCATAGGGGCCAACCCCCTGGGACCCTGGGTGCCTGAGCCCCCACAAAATTCCCCATGAAGGAGCCGGGCACCCATAAATTTTGGTGCCAGGGATATGCACGTTGCATGTCACCCACGGCGTTGGCACTCCTGCCTCCTGTGGTTTCCAGCAACTGGCCGAGGGAGCCAGCGTACAGCATTCCTGCCTATAGGAGGCAGAGCACACTCACCATGGCTAGTAACTCTCCTGCATGAACCTGTCAAATCCTCTTTTAAAACCCAGCCAAGTCGGCAACAGTTTCCCCAGAGCGGGTGCAGAGTGCCTTCCCTTTGGCAGACTAGAAACCCCAAACGGGTCTGGAAAGAAGAAGAAGAAGAAGAAGAGTTTGGATTTGATATCCCGCTTTATCACTACCTGAAGGAGTCTCAAAGCGGCTAGCATTCTCCTTTCCCTTCCTCCCCCACAACAAACACTCTGTGAGGTGAATGGGGCTGAGAGACTTAAGAGAAGTGGGACTAGCCCAAGGTCACCCAGCAGCTGCATGTGGAGGAGCGGGGAATCGAACCTGGTTCACCAGATTACGAGTCCACCGCTCTTAACCACGTGTTTCCGGGATCAGAAACAGTGGACAGCCTGTTTCCGTCTCAGTCCGTAGAGCACGAAACTCTTAATCTCAGGCTCGTGGGTTCGAGAGACACCTTGGCCAGAAGATTCCTCCATTGTAGGGGGTTGGACTAGATGACCCTCGTGGTCCCTTCTAAGTCTACCATTCTATCATTTGGGTTTGGGCGATTTACGCAGTGCAAGCTAAGCGGAGCTAGTCCCCCTTGGCAACGGCGACTGTGCGCCATTGCGCTTTGGAGAGCTGGCGGCGCAGCCTGGAACCTCTCGGCGCGAGGGAGGGCAGGAGCTCCCCCCCCCGCCCCATTGGCTGACGTCCGTATGCAAATGAGCTGCGGAGTAGCGGCCAATTGGGAGCCAGCCTTGCCCGTCGTATTTATAGATCCTATTTAAAGAGCCCTTGGGAGCTTTTCCTGTCTCTCTCTCGCTCTCGCTCTCTCGCATTGCTTCTCTGGGTGGTGCTTTTCCTCGCGCCTGCAAAACACACGCACGCACGTGCGCACCGGGTGCGGGGCGCTCCGAGTGAGCTTCTCTTGCGCCTCTGCTTGCAAGGAGACGGCTGAGATTTGCAAATTCAGGGTGTTCATTTAATACGGCGTCTTGCAGTCGGCATGCGGGTGGCTTTTGATGGCACAATGTTTTAACACCCGTGAAGGGAAGGCGTAGATATTCCACCGCCCCTCCCCGCTCCAGACCCTTCAGATTATAGTGGCTTCCTCCACGCACGTCTCGGGGTGGAAAGTCTGAGAAACAATAGCCCGACGCCGCCTCTAAAACAAGCAAAAGGATTCTATTGTGTAGGGAGCGGGGAGGTAATGCAGCTGTTCCGTTTCTCTACACAGTACCTGCCCCCCAACACAAAAACACATGCAGACACGTGTCAATTCGAGGCTTAGATCGACAGGCTCGTGCCAGGAATTAGTATTATTATTTTATTTTTATTTTTATTTTATATGCCACCCAACTGACTGTGTTATCCCAGCCATGCTGGGCAGCTTCCATCAAATTAAACACATTAATCAAACATTTAAAACTTCCCAACACAGGGCTGCCTTCAGATGTCTTCTAAAGGTCGGATAGTTGTTTATTTTCTTATTATTTGACTTGGTAAGGCGCAGGAACAACTTGAGGAAGAGATGGCTAAGCCCCGATGAATGCCATACGCAGCGCTGCAAATTCTGAATGGTACCGAATCCCTTGCTGGAGATGACTAGATTCCTACAGTGCTTATCTTGTGGCAGGGAGTTCCAAAGTTCAGCAAGCCACAGGCACTGACTCCGGAAGAGTGCTAGAAACATGGGACTCTGCTTTGCCTGGACTGCTTTACTCAGGCAGTGTGTTCATCTGGCTCAGTGTTGTCTACTCTGACTGGCAGCAGTTCTCCAAGGTTTCAGGCAGGGAGACTTGACGGAGGCTTTCTGCACGCGGCACAGATGTGCTGTGCTGCCCATCGCCTCTGTCTTCCAGGTCTCCGTTTCCTCCTTCGTTGTCTTTCTCTTCTCCCCTCCGGCTTTCAGCACTACAGCTTTACTCTATAACCATCTCCCTCTCCCAGATATACCCATAACACTGCACATGTGGGGAGCCGCTGCAGCTGGCAAACTTGGCAGTGGACCATGCCAGCAAGGAGGCACTGGGCACTGTGAATCTGAGATCATAAGCATAGCTGTCAACCCTCCCTTTTTTTTTTGCAGGAAACTCCCTTATTCCAATGCCGTTTCCCGCTGCTATCCCGGATTGTTGATGTCCCTTAAATTTCCCGGATTTCAAAGGAAGCAGCTCCTCTCCCTCCCTGCCGGCCAGGGAGGCTCCTCAGCTGCGTTGCTCGGCTGCCAATAAGGAGTCTGAGACCGACTGGGGTGGAGCTTGCATGCCTTGTGCAGCCAGACCCTCATGCCCAACCAGACAGCCAGCCTGCCTGCCGTCTATGCTCTCGCTCTTTCGCTCACCCGTTTGCGTGCAGCCTCTGGAGCGCAGGGTGGCGAGGCTACTTGGTGCCATTGCACCGCTCTCACGGCATCCCTTATTTTCAAATCCGAAAGTTAGAGAAAAATCCCTTATGACAGCTATGATCTGACAACATTCAGCATCGTGGGATGTCCCCGAGTTCTAGTTTTGTGAGAGAGGGGGTGGGGACATCTCTCTCCAGCCACCTTCCATGCCACCTTTTCTCCCGACTAAAAAGTCCCAAACCTAGCAGCCTTTCCACATGGGGGAGTTGCTCCACCCCCTTGAACATGTTGAACCCTTGTGTGGTGTGCAGAAGGCAGGCTGAGAAACACTGCATTGGAGCAATTCCCCCAAGTATATGGGCAGTTCCTGCTCTGTGTAAACCACCCCTTTGTGACCTGTTCGAAATAAACACTGCATGCAAACACCTTTCACTGTTTCTGTCAATGAAAGCAAACAGCTCCCCAAACAGGGCACCATTTATTTTATCTAAGGACATACACTAAAAGAAAACCTGTTGGGTGGGTCTTAGGAAATGCTTCCACTCAGGGAATTAACATTACAAAGGTAAAGGTAAAGGGACCCCTGACCATTAGGTCCAGTCGTGTCTGACTCTGGGGTTGCGGCGCTCATCTCGCTTCATTGGCCGAGGGAGCCGGCGTACAGCTTCCGGATCATGTGGCCAGCATGACTAAGCCGCTTCTGGCGAACCAGAGCAGCGCACGGAAACGCCGTTTACCTTCCCGCCAGAGCGGTTCCTATTTATCTACTTGCACTTTGACGTGCTTTCGAACTGCTAGGTTGGCAGGAGCTGGGACTGAGCAACGGGAGCTCACCCCGTTGTGGGGATTTGAACCGCCAACCTTCTGATCAGCAAACCCTAGGCTCTGTGGTTTAACCCACAGCGCCACCTGGGTCCCCAATTAACATTATAGGTATTGGCAATTTTCTTTTCAAAGCTCGGATCTTTGCGGTCGGTCAAAAGGCCGCCAATCATTTTGAGATTCCTTCAACGATACCGGGTGTTCTTGAGCAATGTTGGCAGATGCTCCACGGGCCCCACCCACCACTGACATCTGGCCCCCCAGAAGGTTGCACAGAAGGGAATGTGGCCCTCGGCTGAAAAAACTTTCCCCGTGCCCTATTTATGGCACTGGTAACAGAATGAACATCCTGAAGGTCCGGCCAGGAATGAGTTAACCTGGGAGGTGGGAGCAAAATTAATAAATTTCTGTGCATATTCGCTCTCTTCTTCCCAAGTTGTAGGCTGCAGATGGTATCTGCTTAATGTGCCAAGATGTTGTTCAGCTTAATTAAGCAGTCTCTGCAAAATATTTTGAGCTCCTGGAATGAAAGACCCCACACAAAGAAGCTCGTTGTGGATAATGAGAAGAATATGGGCAGCTGCCTGTTCTTAGGCCCACCTAATAACTAGCATTATTTCTTAATTATGAATTGACACAGATATTCTGCCTCGCTACCCACCGAGCAACAAAAGCGTAACCCTAAATATTTTGGCCATGCCTCAATGTAGTAATTAAGGTTGCAGTCCTACGACAACACTGACCAGGAAATAAGCTCCGTTTGAGCACTGTAGGTGCTGGGAACTGCAGTTCTCTGAAGGGTACACTACAGTTCCCAGGCTTCTTGGGATGGAGGATGTGCTTTAAGTGTATGCAATGTGAGTAAACTTGCATAGGGCTGTGTTACCGGTAAATGTGCAGCTTTGTGCACAACTTATAATTTCCCAGGAATTTGTACTCTGCCAGAGAGATAGGCAACGTATGGTTTACAAATGGGTGTTTTTGAATTCCTAGTTTTCCTTTTAAACAAGCAAAGATTCCTTGCCTTATGGTTGCAAATAAAGGATTGACAGTTAACGTTTCCTGCTAACCTAGCAGTTCGAAAGCACGTCAAAGTGCAAGTAGATAAATAGGTACCGCTCCGGCGGGAAGGTAAACGGCATTTCCGTGCGCTGCTCTGGTTCACCAGAAGCAGCTTAATCATGCTGGCCACATGACCCGGAAGCTGTTTGCTCCCTCAGTCTGTAAAGCGAGATGAGCGTCGCAACCCCAGAGTCATCCGCGACTGGACCTAATGGTCAGGGGTGCCTTTACCTTTACCTTTAAAGACAAAAAGGCATCTTCACACTTGAGGTATGTCACAGGTCGCTGGCCTAGGCCAAGGGCATGTACCCATTACCAGGTTGCCATCTGGGATGGCTAAGTCGGTAGAGCATGAGACTCTTAATCTCAGCATTGTGGGTTCAAGACTTCCCCCCCTCCAGAGCTTTCCTCACAAAATCCCACTTTAAAGCTGAATGGAAACAAACAGCAATCTGCGCAAAACTGGAAGAGCTGTTTGCTCCGATTCAACTTTAAAGAGTGCGTTTTTGCAGGGAAAGCTCCGGAGCGGACAGTAAAGGCACTCAGACACAGAGCTTTAGAGTGTGGACCTGTGCCTGGAACATTATTATTATTAAAATTATTATTATTAAAATTATTATTATTAAAATTATTATTATTAAAATTATTATTAAAATTATTATTATTACCAAGTCTATTTGACTGGGTTACCCCAGCCCAGGCTTCCTCAACCTCGGCCCTCCAGATGTTTTTGGCCTACAACTCCCATGATCCCTAGCTAGCAGGACCAGTGGTCAGGGATGATGGGAATTGTAGTCTCAAAACATCTGAAGGGCCGAGGTTGAGGAAGCCTGCCCCAACCACTGGGCGGCTTCCAACAAAATATACAAAGACACAACAGAACACCATGCATTGAAAACTTCCCTATACAGGGCTGCCTTCAGGTGTCTTCTAAAAGTCAGATAGTTTTTTATTTCCTTGACATCTGGTGGGAGGGCGTTCCACAGGGCGGGTGCCACTACCGAGAAGGCCCTCTGCCTAGTTCCCTGTAGCTTCACTTCTTGTAGTGAGGGAACAGCCAGAAGGGGTTTTCCAGAGGTGGTGCAGAACTAGCTGTTGGGCAGCAGGCACAGCTCAGGTAAGCACAGTCGCTGCCACAGGCCGTAACTCCGTGGTAGAGCATCTCTCCTAGCATCTCTAAGTAGGGCTGGGAGAGAGTCCTACTTGAAACCCCGGAGAGCTGCTTCCAGTCAGTGGAGGCAATCCTGAGCTAGACGGACCAGAAAAAGGCAGCTTCCTTTATTGTGATTGTTCCATCTCCCCGCCTGTCGTTTCTCTGCTGCAAATCTTTCTTTCCCTTTTGCGATTTGCAGCTGCAAGGTCAGTGGGGTGTCTAGCACCACCAGACATCTAGACCAGCGCTTGCAGCAATGGTGATTTAGAATCATAGAATCATAGAATCATAGAGTTGGAAGAGACCCCAAGGGCCATCCAGTCCAACCCCCTGCCAAGCAGGAAACACCATCAAAGCATTCCTGACAGGTGGCTGTCAAGCCTCTGCTTAAAGACCTCCAAAGAAGGAGACTCCACCACACTCCTTGGCAGCAAATTCCACTTTCAAACAGCTCTTACTGTCAGGAAGTTCTTCCTAATGTTTAGGTGGAATCTTCTTTCTTGTAGTTTGAATCCATTGCTCCGTGTCCTCTTCTCTGGAGCAGCAGAAAACAACTTTTCTCCCTCCTCTATATGACATCCTTTTATATATTTGAACATGGCTATCATATCACCCCTTAACCTTCTCTTCTCCAGGCTAAACATACCCAGCTCCCTAAGCCGTTCCTCATAAGGCATCATTTCCAGGCCTTTGACCATTCTGGTTGCCCTCCTCTGGACACGTTCCAGCTTGTCAGTATCCTTCTTGAACTGTGGTGCCCAGAACTGGACACAGTATTCCAGGTGAGGTCTGACCAGAGCGGAATATAGTGGTACTATTACTTCCCTATACGTCCTATACGTCCAAAGTGCGTATCATCTGGAGCAGCAGAAAACAACCTTTCTCCCTCCTCTATATGACATCCTTTTATATATTTGAACATGGCTACCATATCACCCCTTAACCTTCTCTTCTCCAGGCTAAACATACCCAGCTCCCCAAGCCGTTCCTCATAAGGCATCGTTTCCAGGCCTTTGACCAGTTTGGTTGCCCTCCTCTGGACACGTTCCAGCTTGTCAGTATCCTTTATTCCTCTTGCATTTTAAAAACAAATAACCACCCTTAGAAACCGAAAGGTAAATAAACTTCCTCACCTCTCTCCCTCCTCCCAAACCAACCTCACCTGAGAAGTACACATCCACCAGTTTCTACGGCAGCCTTACGACCTTGCAGGGTCTGGGCTGTTTTGGGAATGCAGCCCAAACGACGCTTGTGGCTGGAGATAATTTCTATTCCTTACCCCCATCATCCTTCGTTCTGGGAATCCTCACGCAAATTACATGGTGGCAGCCAGTAAACCTGCCAGCCAAACCACAAGGAACCAATTGCAAAGGGGGGGGGGGGTCATTACAGCCCCAGAGATAGGGAGGATGCACAGCTGGGGGTGGGAAACCTGTGGTTCTCCAGATGTTGCTGAATTACAACTCCCATCCCATCATTCCATGCTGGCTGGGGCTGTAATATTATTATTATTTATTAAATGTATTCGTTGCAGTCTTTTTGCCATGACCATTCAAAGCGACTTAACAATGTTTTAAGCAAAAAACAGCAACATGCATGCATTAAAATCGGGAAGCATTTAATGTCAGATGTATCATGTGTTCCTTTATACTCTGTTGGAAGCTGCCTAGAGTGGTGGCCCATTCAGATGGGTAGGGTACAAGTAATAAATAATGATAATAATCATTATAATTAAAACCAGCATTAAAAAAAAAATCTAAAATGCAATTCTATTTTTTAAAAAAAATAAAAAAGAAACCTACATTAAAACTTCCCATGCAAAAGACCAGAGCTGGTTAAAAGCCAAAGACCCAGGTGTGCCGGGTTCCGCCACACATTGAGAGTGCCCAGCAGTGCGTTTGATGTCATGCCCGTTGCATGCATGATGTCACATGGCGTGTCACGGCCCATGCATATGACATCACACGGAGCAATGGGCCCCATTGGACCCTCCCGCGGCTATGATGAGCCCCGCCAGGCCTCAGCGCACGGTGTGACATTGCACGTGCGACGCATTTTCTCGCCCAGCCAGGCACCCACAGTGGGAATTTTGTAGGTGCCTTTTCCCCCAGGGCCCCCCAGGGATGGCGCCTATTCAAAGGCCTGATTAAAAAGGAATGAATCTGCAATGTGGTGGTCCCTCAGCAGGAAATGATCTGAGATGGAAAGGTTTCCTTGAAGGAAGAAAAGTTCAAGTCTGGGAAATGGGTGGCGCTGTGGTCTAAACCACGGAGCCTCTTGGGCTTGCCGATCAGAAGGTCGGCGGTTCGAATCCTCTCGACAGGTGAGCTCCCGTTGCTCGGTCCCAGCTCCTGTCAACCTAGCACAGGCATCCCCAAACTCGGCCCTCCAGATGTTTTGGGACTACAACTCCCATCATCCCTAGCTAACAGGACCAGTGGTCAGGGACGATGGGAATTGTAGTCCCAAAACGTCTGGAGGGCCGAGTTTGGGGGTGCCTGACCTAGCAGTTCAAAAGCACGTCAAAGTGCAAGTAGATAAATAGGTTCCGCTCCGGCGGGAAGGTAAACGGCGTTTCCGTGCGCTGCTCTGGTTCGCCAGAAAGCGGCTTAGTCATGCTGGCCACATGACCCGGAAAAACTGTGGACAGTTGATGATGAGCGCCGCAACCCCAGAGTCGTCTGCGACTGGACTTAACTGTGAGGGGTCCTTAACCTTTTTTTTTTTTTAAAGATGTACTTAGGCAGGATCACTCTGCCTGGTTTGCCTCCAGTCTGTAGAATTTGCCACGGTGCCTGCAGTTCAGGTGTAACATGTCTGTGTGGGTAGGAGCAGGGAGACACCATCAATTTGAAAGTGTTGTAGCAGCCGGAACAGAAATGTCACTACAGACATGAAATCCTCGTCAATATTAGGCTCTCTCAGCAGACCCACAAAAGTAATGCCACATTTGCATTTCAGCATCCAGCAGAGGGAAAGAATTAGATCAATGCAATAATGACTCAGTCGTCACAGAGAGAGTCTTCAGATATTTTGGGGGTGGGGGGGTGGGGAGGGAAGAGGAAGGGCAAACGAGTTTTGCTTCCTCTTCCCATGTTTGCAACAGTTCAAGCTGAGTCGACATATTTGCCCAGACATATTTGCACCACACCCTCCAGTGTGGTGGGTGAACCCTAAAGAGGAGGCCTTGGACTTCAACAGCAATATACGGCAAGCAGTTTCTATTTATGTGTGTGTACGTTTACTAGGGGACCCAAGTGGCGCTGTGGGTTAAACCACAGAGCCTAGGGCTTGCTGATCAGAAGGTCAGCGGTTCGAATCCCCGCGACAGGGTGAGCTCCCGTTGCTCGGTCCCTGCTCCTGCCCACCTAGCAGTTCGAAAGCATGTCAAAGTGCAAGTAGATAAATAGGTACCACTCTGGCGGGAAAGTAAACGGCGTTTCCGTGCGCTGCTCTGGTTCGCCAGAAGCGGCTTAGTCATGCTGGCCACATGACCTGAAAGCTGTACGCCGGCTCCCTCGGCCAATAATGCGAGATGAGCGCCGCAACCCCAGAGTCGGACACGACTGGACCTAATGGTCAGGGGTCCCTTTACCTTTACCTTACGTATACTAGCAGCCTCACTCCCAAGGTTGCTTCGGAAGTCTAAGAAGCCAAGAAAACCAGCGCAGTTTTGAAACTGATGCGATTCCAAAAGGCTGAGTCCGCCACTGTGAGTGAGAACGGCAATCCCATTGCATCCATACTGGGCACTCGATCTCAGGAACCACAGGGCAAAATTGGCTCACATCTCGGGGCACCCAAATGCACGGGGAACAAACAACTTTCCGAAACACATCGTAGCTGAACGGCAGCTGAAATGCAACATGAATATAAAATACTAGGTAAGGTGAAATGAAACCAGTAGAAAGCAGAAAGAGGTCACTTAAAACACTGGCCTGGTTCTCAGGTCATGATGAGTTGGGGGACTTGGTTACATATTATGGTGAAGTAGAGAGTTTAATAATAAATAATAATAATAATAATAATAATAATAATAATAATAATTTATTTATACCCCGCCCATCTGGCTGGGCTTCCCCAGCCACTCTGGGCGGCTTCCAACAAAATATTAAAATACAATAATCCATCAAACATTAAAAGCTTCCCTAAACAGGGCTGCCTTCAGATGTCTTCTAAAAGTCTGGTAGTTGTTTTTCTCTTTGACATCTGGTGGGAGGGCGTTCCACAGGGCGGGCGCCACTACCGAGAAGGCCCTCTGCCTGGTTCCCTGTAACTTGGCTTCTCGCAGTGAGGGAACTGCCAGAAGGCCCTCAGTTTAACCGTGATCCCATATTTGAACCCAGGTTAAGCCCAGAGAGCCTCAGAGGGCCTCATTCAGCCCTCGGTCCTGAGCTTCTCTGCCTTTGTTATATACTCCAATATATATTCTGACTCCAAAAGAAATGCAGACACAGAGTCGTAGGCTGCAGAGGCACCAGCTAGAGGCAGATCAGATCCAGGGCTCTGGGGAAATCATAGGACCACCGCAGCTGATGCTGTTGGACGGGAACCCTGAGAAGAACCCACTGGACCCCAAGGCCATCAGCGACTAATCAAGAGCATCTTCCAAAAAGATACCTTTGACACGATCTGGTTTCCCCTTCTCTTTATTGAAGAAGAACAGGGTATTTTAATGCCACCATCATCACAGAGGTGTCTGCGGAAGGGATACATTGATTGAAAATGCATTGTGTTGTAACTGTATTGTATTGTAACTTTGAATAAATGTTTTGTTTTGTTTTTAATGCTTTTACGCCAGGAAAACGTGGTGTGCATTTAATGCCTGTGAGTTCAACCGTCCGGCCTTCAACCGCGCAAGGTTGAAATCTCACAAGTTAAATGTGCACAACATGCAAACTTCTGGCCAGCCTTGCTCTGCCTTCCCTGTGGTGTCACCGGGTCGAGACACAGCAATGTTGTCCTTAAAAAAAAAAAAAGAACTGGCTGGAGTGTTTTGGGAGAGAGAGAAACAGCATAGCAGTGCAGCAAATAAATAAAAGTTTGGACCAGACAATTCCAGTAAGGACTCTGACATTTTCTGTCCATTGTAATCAAATGTTCGTATAGATGCCATAGCTGTCCACTTTCGGATTTGAAAATAAGGGATTTTTTTCCAAACTTTCGGATTTGAAAATAAGGGATGCCACGAGGGCGGTGCAATGGCACCAAGTAGCCTCACCACCCTGCGCTCCAGAGGCTGCGCGCGAACGGGTGAGCGAAAGAGCGAGCGCGTAGACGGCAGGCAGGCTGTCTGTCTGGTTGGGCATGAGGGTCTGGCTGCACAAGGCATGCAAGCTCCGCCCCCAGTCAGTCTCAGACTCCTTATTGGCAGCCGAGCAACGCAGCTGAGGAGCCTCCCTGGCCGGCAGGGAGGGAGAGGAGCTGCTTCCTTTGAAATCTGGGAAATTTAAGGGATATCAACAATCCGGGATAGCAGCGGGAAATGGCATTGGAATAAGGGAGTTTCCCACCAAAAAAAGGGAGGGTTGACAGCTATGACAGATGCTGTAACCTTCCAACAGGTTGACTTCAACCCCAAAGGCACATTCCTCCATTGTCTCTTGGAGACAGATGGGTGCCAGCAATAACATGTATATCGATGAAATGGTTTTTCTGAAAAGGAAATTTGAAGAGTTAAACTTTTTCTTTTTTTGAAAGCCTTCCTGCTTTTGAGTGGGAAGTGAGACATCCAATGCGGCAGGGAAGCATGTAGGCAGAGTAGCATTTGATCAGATAAATTGATGGGGGGGGTGTCTCCAGAAGAACCCTTTCATCATCTTCCCATTTACAACTTAATTTTAATTGTCAGAAGCCCACAGGATTCCCACCATCAGAAAGAACGACATATGGGAGAAATGTGGTGCTGATTACGAAGATTGGAACGGAATTAATTAGTTCTTCCACCCCCACCTCTAACCCGCTGTATGCAGCATATCTGCATCATTTGCAGGTGGGGAGGCTTCGTAGGAGATCATCTGTTATGTACTGAGCTTGGATCCTAGAACAATAGGCAGGTAGGATCCTAGAAGGCAGCAACCTGATTGGTCTGCAGGAGCCGCCCAATCCGGCTCCAGGAGGAAGTGAATCAGCAACCTGATTGGCCTGCAGTAACAGTCCAATCAGGCTCCACTGAGAGCCAGTGTGGTGTAGTGGTTAAGAGCGGTAGACTCGTAATCTGGGGAACCGGGTTCGCGTCTCCGCTCCTCCACATGCAGCTGCTGGGTGACCTTGGGCTAGCCACACTTCTCTGAAGTCTCTCAGCCCCACTCACCTCACAGAGTGTTTGTTGTGGGGGAGGAAGGGAAAGGAGAATGTGAGCCGCTTGGAGACTCTTCGGGTAGTGATAAAGCGGGATATCAAATCCAAACTCCTCTTCTTCTTCTTCTTCTTCTTCTTCTTCTTCTTCTTCTTCTTCTTCTCCTGCTCCTCCTCCAGGACTCGAATCAGCCAATCACTCGGGACCCATTGTGTAAATAATGTATATATAGCCAGAGGTTTAGGGGGAAAGCGCTCACTCACTGTTTACCATGAGCTGAAATAAAGAGCATGAAATCAACACTCAACTCTGAGTATATTTCATCATCATAGAATCATAGGGTTGGAAGGGACCCCAAGGGTCATCTGGCCCAACCCTCTGCAATGCAGGAATCTCAACTAAAGCGTCCATGACAGATGGCCACCCAACCTCTGCTTAAAAACCTCCAAGGAAGGAGAGTCCATCACCTCCCGAGGGCGTCCGTTCCACTATTGAACAGCTCTTGCAGTCAGAAAGTTCCTCCTGATGCTTAGTTGGAACCTCCTATCTTGGAACTTGAATCCCCTGGAAAAGAGGACCCTGAGAGGAGGTAGGATAGCCATCTACAAATATCTCAAGGGCTGCCACATGGAAAACGGAGAAAGCTTGTTTTCTCCTGCTCTGGATTGTAAGTTCACAGGTAGGTAAAGTCTTGCTTTTATTTCATGTGACTTTCTCCACCACCCGGCAACTGGTAACCAGAGGCGTAACACTTCTGAAAGTGGAGGTAGAACATAGCCTCGTGCTGTGTCCAAGGCTGTGCTGTGTCTACCAGCTCCATCTGGTACACAGGCTGAGACCCTACCTGCTCATGGACCGTCTCGCCAGAGTGGTGCATGCTCTGGTTATCTCCCGTTTGGACTACTGTGATGCGCTCTATGTGGGGCTACCTTTGAAGGTTACCCGGAAACTACAACTAATCCAGAATGCGGCAGCCAGACTGGTGACTGGGAGTGGCCACTGGGTCCATATAACACCGGTCCTAAAGGATCCCAGTAAGTTTCTGAGCACAATTCAAAGTGTTGGTGCTAAAGCCCTAAATGGCCTCGGCCCAGTATACTTCAGCCCCATTGTTCAGTCCGGACACTGAGGTCCAGCTCCGAGGGCCTTCTGGCATTTCCCTCCCTAAGAGAAGTGAAGCTACAGGGAAACAGGCAGAGGGCCTTCTCGGTAGTTGCACTCTCCCTGTGGAACACCCTCCCTTTGGATGTCAAGGAGATAAAGAACTGCACAACTGAGGGCAGCCCTGTATCGGGAAGTTTTAAATGTTTGATGTTTTAATATGTGTTGGAAGCTGCCCAGAGTGGCAGAGGCAACCCAGCCAGATGGCCAGGATATAATAATATTAATAATAATAATAATAATAATAATAATAATAATAATAATAATAACTGTGTGAATTTGATCTGAGTTTTCCAACAAGTTCTAGCATTATATGAGAGCGGGGAGGGGACTTTTCCTTATCCATTTTTTTCCAATAGAGAGAGGAGGGGAGGCTGCTGTTTTGCAGGTGGAAAGGGAAAAACACACACAACTGCCCAAGGTTCAAAAGTGTTGCTTTGGAGGAAGCGGGCAGATCCAGTTTAAGGGGTAAAAAGACGTAAGCAAGCAGCTTACTCACAGCAGGCTTAGCGGCGGAGATGAGCGATGTGGAGGATTTGCCCTTAACCGAGGAGAGATTTATTGACAGTTCTCAGCTAAAGTGCTTTTCAAAGGAAGGGAAGAGGAAATGAATCATTTCACACAGAGGAAAACCTTCCATTTGGTATTTATTAAAGGAGGTGCAGGGGAATAAAGAAAACCACCATAACATCTCTGGATAAATGTGTGTGTGTGTGTGTATATTCATATATTTATTTTACTTGATTTCATTTATGAAGAGCTTTCCATAACATATCTCAAAGCAATTCCGCAGCAAAAACACCAACATGAAAAACGATTAAAAACAATTCCATAGACAAAAGAAGAAAAGAACAATTCAAATCCAAGGTTGCACATTTCTATTTTTTCATTAAACCAGTCTTGTACATTTCAACACTTTGCTTCTTTCCAGTTTCTGGCTTTCAATATTCTTGCTGCCATTAGTAAGTAATGAAGTACAGTAAATGTTTATATAATAACCCTTTGTTGTCTCTGCTGAATATAACTAAGAATGCTATTTCAGGTGGGGTTTTTTTTTCATTTTTCCTTTTACATGCTTTCCCAGTGTTTATGTTACTTCTGAAAATATCTCATCCCAGAACGGGACAACTTTGGTGCAGAGTCCCCACATATGTGTGAAGGAACTGCGAACTGTGCCATTTTTGTTATATTTTCAGATATTTTTATCTTGGTCTAGCTGACGTTGATAGGCCAGCATCAGATGATAAGAGCTGTTTGAAAGTGAAACGGGCTGCCTCCGAAGGTGGTGGACTCTCCTTCATTCAGGGATTTTAGGCAAAGACTAGATGCGCACATATGACGGATGCTGTAGCGGAAGTTTTCCTGTATTGGCAAGGATCAGTCTAGAGCATTGGTTCTCAACCTTGGGCCCCCAGATGTTTTTGGCCTACAACTCCCATCAACCCTAGCTAGCAAGACTAGTGGTCAGGGATGATGGGAGTTGTAGTCCAACAACATCTGGGGACCCAAGGTTGAGAAAGGCTGGTCTAGAGGATCTCCTACAACCCTGTGATCTTAACTGCAAGAGCAGGCAGTCTCATATGGTAGCCTGGCAGAGACATCACCTTGCCATCACAGGTCCATATAGTTAAAGCTATGGTTTTCCCAGTAGTGATGTATGGAAGTGAGAGCTGGACCATAAAGAAGGCTGATCGCCGAAGAATTGATGCTTTTGAATTATGGTGCTGGAGGAGACTCTTGGGAGTCCCATGGACTGCAAGAAAATCAAACCTATCCATTCTGAAGGGAATCAGCCCTGAGTGCTCACTGGAAGGACAGATCCTGAAGCTGAGGCTCCAATACTTTGGCCACCTCATGAGAAGAGAAGGTTCCCTGGAAGAGACCCTGATGTTGGGAAAGGTGGAGGGCACAAGGAAAAGGGGACGACAGAGGACGAGATGGTTGGGCAGTGTTCTCGAAGCTACTAACATGAGTTTGACCAAACTGCGGGAGGCAGTAGTGCCTGGCGTGCTCTGGTCCATGGGGTCATGAAGAGTCGGACATGACTAAACGACTAAACAACAACAACACAAGTCCTGAAGTGCTTCCAGGTGAGAATTCGATGTTCCTTGTGTATGCAGGTGGTTTTTTTTTGCCGTGTCCACACAATATTGCTGGCATCAAAGTGTTGGCCCATATCCCCCCCCATTAAAATCTGGATTTATGCTTTCCTGTTAAAAATACTTATTCCCAATGAGCTGCTTGTTATATCTTAGTGATCTGTTTGTCATATTAATTCCTCATCTGGAAGCACTGTAAATCATGTTAAACCCTGAAATCAGCAGCTTACACTGATCCCAGAAACAGATAGGCAACCAATGCAGATGTTGAAGGATCAGAGTAATATGTTTTTTATTCTTTGGGCTCCGGATAACAATCTGGACACCATCTTTTGGATCAGCTGAAATACCCTGACCTTTTTTAAACAGTGCCATGTATGGAAGAGCAACGTGGAAACACAAAGCAATATTTCTGCACAGCATAAAGTAAATTTTGTTTTTAATCAAAATAATAAAACTGACAACTAGTCAACCCTCCAAATTAGTTTGGGGGGGGGGTTTGCTGCAGCTTTGCTTTGGGATGAAATATTGCAGTAAGCAAGACAAGGACGTGTCAAAAGATTGCGTGTTTGTGCAACAAAAAAAGGAGGGGAAAAAGCATTCCTGAAATGTCATGCAAAATAATACAAGCCATTCATGAGAACAAGCCCTTGATCTCTGCTCAAAGGAAGAACCGCTCTTTCCCAGCCGGACACAACAAAAACTCTGCTTTCCTAAGCTAATCCTTGCACTTATGTGGTCGGGAGCAAGGGGTGATCTACGCATTTCGAAAAATCATGTGGCACAGCTCTTTAGGGATTGTACCACTTCCAAATATAGACAGGGGGTAGGAACTCTGGTGTGGAGGGGGACATGGTGTAGTGGTTAAGAGTGGTGGACTCGTAATCTGGTGAACCGGGTTCGCGTTTCCGCTCCTCCACATGCATCTGCTGGGTGACCTTGGGCTAGTCACACTTCTTTGAAGTCTCTCAGCCCCACTCACCCCACAGAGTGCTTGTTGTGGGGGAGATTGTTAGCTGCTTTGAGACTACTTCAGGTAGTGATAAAGCGGGATATCAAATCCAAACTCTTCTTCTTCTTCTGCACTTAATAGTATAAGCAGATGACTCCCAAGAGATCTATACAATCAGCACTGTTGCACCTGCACTTTTTAAAAAGTTAAAAATAGCCAAAGGAGGGGGGCAATTGTTGAACGGGATTGGTGATGGTGCGCTCAGGTTGGGGGGGCGAGATTAACCCTTCCTGCAGCATCATTTCCCTGATTGCCCTGATTATTTCCCCCAGCCTAAGGGTGCAATCCTATCTTCATGTTCCACTAGCGGAGAGGCTATAGGTATTGGTGGAAGTTCTGACATGTTGGTGGAACTTGAGGCACACCTTTAAACATCGCCTCTAAGTAGAGTTCTTAATCTACACACATCAGAAGCTAGGCTTCTCTCCCTCTTGGGCAAAAGTTAATGCTGTATTGTTTTAACATTTGACTGGAAGCCGCCCAGAGTGGCTGGGGAAACTCGGCCAGATGGGCGTGGTAAAAATAATAAATTATTATTATTATTAAAGTAGCAGCAGGATCCATCAAGACAGCGGTTCTCAAACTTTCAAAAAAAAATATTGGTAAGAAATACATTGGAAAAAGAAAACTCCCAGCAGTGCTTCATTTACAACAGGGATCAGCAACCTTTTTCAACTGTGGGCCGGTCCACCGTCCCTCAGACCATGTGGTGGGCCAGACTATATTTTTTTGGGGGAAATGAACGAATTCCTATGCCCCACAAATAACCTAGAGATGCATTTTAAATAAAAGGACACATTCTACGCATGTAAAAACACGCTGATTCCCGGACTGTCCGTGGGCCGGATTGAGAAGGCGATTGGGCCGCATCTGGCCCACGGGCCTTAGGTTGCCTACCCCTGATTTACAACATAGAACACAGCTACTTTATGATACGACCATGGGACATCCAGAAAGTATAAAACAATGCAGCTACGTAAGAACACAACCATTCCCAAAACATATTATTGATTTTCCTTGAATATTCCCACCAAACTTGCCATTCTTTGCTGCCCCACCCTTTGAGAACCGCTACATTAAGAGGTCAGTTTTCACTAGTCTCCGATTTATGAGAATTTTTAAGAGCCAAGTGAGTCTTTGTCCTTTGTTTTGCCTCCGTTAAAGAAAGAAGAGCACCGTCATGCCAATCGGAGTAACTGAGCGCCAGCCCTGCTAAGAAAAACTCAGATACATGCTGATCTCTTCATTCTCAGACACTACATTTGAAGAACATAGAGTTACATGATACAGTGGAACCTTGACTTACGAAGATAATGCGTTCCGACGCGACCTTCGTAGGTCGAAAACACTCGTAAGTCGAATCCCCATAGGAATGCATTGGGAGGAAAAAAATCGTAAGTCGAAAAAACCGTATCAAAAATTCGGAAGTCGAAAAAATCCTATCTAAACGGCCGCGACTTCCTTATGGAAGTCGAAAAAATTCGGATGCGGCGGCCATTTTTTTTTTAGTGGAAGTTACTCTTAACTCGAAAACAACGTAAGTCGAGTTACTCGTAAGTCGAGGTCTCACTGTACTTCCAAATGCACTCTACAAATTAACACGAACTCAAAAATTAGTAGACGAAGACATCCATATCGAAACAGGGCCCTGTCCTGGTTGCTTTTCCTGAATCGACTCTTCACTCCGGCTTTACTTATAAAACGATCCTTTTGAATACTTTTGAATACGAACTGATATACATTTATTGTTACTTAAAATTTCTTATGTTCTTATACTATAACGAATTACTGTTTACTCATACTACTGTGAATTTGAAGTTGTATTTTTCATTTGAAGCTACACATATATTATTGTGAACTTAAAACTGTTTTTCTTATTTGAATTGACATTCGCTGCCTAAGACTGTAATTCTTAACAGAATACATACTTTTATTTAACTATAACTCACGAGTAGGATTTATTCCTAGTATTGAAATTTCTGGCCAGAGCTCTTGGTGTGTATTTCCTTTCAGATGCCAAGCAGTGGCATCACTGAAATTTGCCAAGGGGGTGGGGGGCTGTGACTCCCGCCAGACACAGATAATTAGCCTGGAAAAATGATGACCAGCACCCAGCATATATTTATCTTAAGTACAGCAGCTAACCCAGTGACCTAGAAAACCAAGTTATAAGGGATGAATGACAGTCAATGTGGACGGGGCCAAGGCAAGGGACTGACACTGGAAAAGTGGGTCTGCAACAAAAAGCTGCAGTGTTGTTTTTTTCCATTTTCACTTTTCCCTCTCGGCAAACACCCAGTGTTATTTGACCACTGAGCACGCCCAGTCACTACTGGGCTATTATGGGGGGGGGGGGTGTCCGCTCCCTTACATTTCCCTACCCAGAAATATTTTGTTCTTCTGCAGATCTTTGGGGCTGGAGGAAGGACCAGGACAGAACTCAGTCTGAAACCCTGTCCCGCTACTGCCGGTTGCTGTAGACCAGGCCTGTCCAACAGGTCGTTCGCGATCTACCGATCGATCGCAGGATGTCCCTGCTTGATCCTGGTCTATCGTGGGATTCTGATGCCTCCCCCCCCCAAATCTTTGGCTCATCCTCCCCCCAAAAAGCTTAACAACTTTGGCTTATCCTCCCTAAAAAAAGCTCAACAACTTTGATGAATCTTTCTGCAAAAAAGTTCAAAAGTTCAATGGGTAGATCACTGCCAGTTCTTTTTATAGTGGGAGTTGATCGCAGTTTCTTGGAAGTTGGACAGCGCTGCTGTAGACAATACTGAGCTAGATAGACCAAGGGTCTATCTCAGTGTAAGGCAGCTTCCAGACCCTCCAAGTGTCCCTATTTTCCGGGGACAGTCTCGGATTTACAGAAGCCGTCCCAGTTTCTGGTTTGATCCCTGAGATCCTTGGGATGTTCCTATCTTCATCCGAGAAATGTTGGGGGGGGGGTATGGAGTTATCCGACCTCCCGAGCCATCTGAAGGCAGCTTGTATAGGGAAGTTTTTAAATGTTTAATGTTTTATTCGATTTTTATATATGTTGGAAGCCATCCAGAGTCAGATGGGCAGGGAAGAAGAAGAAGAGGAAGAGAAGGAGGAGGAGGAGAATAGGACGTTCCCACTGGCGTAGCAAGCCCAGATGCTACCCGGTGCGGAATTTTTTTTGGCACCCCCGTACGGACTGCGCATGTGTACATACGTACGAGCTGCTGCACATGCGCAGTCCGTATGGGGTGCCGCTGGCCAGCGGCAGCTCGTACGGGGTGCTGCTCGTGTACAAGCATTAATCAGACACCGTCTTTAAGTGCTCATACTCATATTTGGGGGGTGGTAATAAGGAAGGAAGGAAGGAAGGAAGGAAGGAAGGAAGGAGCGATAAAGTGAGGGGAAATTACAGAATACAAAGCAAAAGTAAACTGTATGTAACTTGTAGTCTACAGGAGTAGTTCTGTTAGTCTGTTGCAGTAAAAACCGGAACCTTAAAGATGAGGATTTCCCCTCAATATTCACAGGGTAAGAACAGCTGCAGATCGAAGGAAATGTTGCCAGTCCAAAATTTCAACATTTAAGTGTGCGAAATCACAGAGTGTTCCCTCGATTCGTTTTTATACACTAGGAACCCCCAGGTTCCCAAATCTCAAGCAAAGCCCTGGGTGTAAGGGATCTTTGTTTGGGGCAGAGGGGCCACATTACCCTTGTGGAAAGCTGTCAGGGGCCACATTCCAAAAGTGGCCAGGGCCAGTTCAATTGCATACCCTTAACAGACACACATAATCGCACACACAATCTCTCTCTCACGCACGCACACACTGAATGCCAGTAGTATGGTGTAATACTGGGCTGGGCCCAGGAGATGCTGGTAGGCTGGTGCAAATAGCTTGCGGGCTGCTGGTTCCCTGCCCTGGTTTATAACTTTAAAGCTTGCTCAAGATCCGACACGAGTTCAGGAGGCATGGATTCAACATGAGCTAAAGCTCCAAAATGCCCTGTTATGTGTTTATATTCGGGAAAGTTGGGAAAGTTGCAGAGTTAAGTGCTCAGTATGAGAAATTTTTCCTGTGACTTTAAGGACCAACTTAAGATGAGGATGCCAGGATCAGACCAGGAATCCCTAAAGAAAAGGCTTTCTGCTCTTCCCAGTTCAGGACTACTCTACAGAGGTAATTTACTGGTGGGGGGGGCAAAATAAAAAACGGTCTGCCCCGATTCTCTTAGCTTCTTTGACGTCAGGGAGTTTTTGACATTGTGCAGTGGCATGTTGGCTTGCTAGCCATCTATGAAAAAAGAAGACTTGAGTGCGTGTTGACTTTCGCAATAGTTCCACTGAGCATTTGTGACATATGGACAAATTGCCATCGCAAGGCCTGCCACCCTGTGAACACTCCCTGAAGAATTGGAGCGTTGGGAAGTTGCAAGCGTCTCGTTGCCAAAGAAGAGCATGGAGGACGTTACTGGTAATCAGGAAAATAGTAGAATCAAGGGAATACAAGTGGGCTCTTTCCTGCATTTGCAGGGGTTGGACTAGATGACCCTGGGGACCCCCTTCCAATGCTACAAGTCTATGATTCTATGATTCACCTCCTAACAAGAGTGCTCCTTTCCAGTGTGCCAGCTGCGCCTTCTTCCAGGATACAACAGGTCAGACTTTTTGCCACACTGGCAGGGGCTGGTGGGAGTTGTAGTTCAAAACATCTGTAAAACACCAGCTTGGCAAAAAAGCTGAAATAAATGGCTGTAAGAGGCTGTAAGGTAAAGGGACCCCTGACCATTAGGTCCAGTCGTGTCCGACTCTGGGGTTGCGGTGCTCATCTTGCATTATTGGCCGAGGGAGCCGGCGTACAGCTTCCGGGCCATGTGGCCAGCATGACTAAGCCGCTTCTGACAAACCAGAGCAGCGCACGGAAACGCTGTTTACCTTCCCGCCGGAGCGGTACCTATTTACAGTATCTACTTGCACTTTGACATGCTTTTGAACTGCTGGGTTGGCAGGAGCAGGGACCGAGCAACGGGAGCTCACCCCGTCAAGGGGATTCGAACCACTGACCTAGGCTCTGTGGTTTAACCCACAGCGCCACCCGCGTCCCTTACAATTTACTCCCTGCACCCTTTCCTAATTTTTCCACTTTATTTTTCCAGTTGACACTTAACATCCCATGCTTCAATCTTTGTTTGGGAATTGTAGCTCTGCGAGGGGTCTCCTAACAACACTTAGCACTCTTAAACTACAGTTCCCAGGATTCTTTGCTGGTTGAAAGTGGTATAAGAGTGCTTTAAATGTTTGGTGTGGATATGATTTTAGGCTGGTTTTTTTCTCCTTTTCTGGAGAAGAAAGAGGCCCGCCTTTCCCCCCATTTCTAAAGTTTTCCAGGTTGGTTGGTTATTTAATTTCTGTACCACTTACCGGTAATATATTAAAAATATCTGTAAGCAGCCTATAAAAAAACGAAAGCAACGGCAGTTTAAACAAAACATTACAAAATCACCATTACATATGAAAATGTTGCATTAATACAAAGTTACCAGTATATATATAAATCAATATCAGTTCATTTTCCTCCTGAAACATCCTTTCTCTCAGCTTCCAGGTTTTCACCTAGGGTCGCCAAACCCTCTCAGCTCACTCACAGAAGTCTCACAATGAGAAGAGCTCCTGGAAATGGCAGACATCACACTAGTCCATAGCTGTGAACCCTCCCTTTTTTTGGCGGGAAACTCCCTTATTCCAATGCCGTTTCCCGTTGCTATACCGGATTGTTGCTATCCCTTAAATTTCCTGGATTTCAAAGGAAGCAGCTCCTCTCCCTCCCTGTCGGCCAGGGAGGCTCCTCAGCTGCGTTGCTCGGCTGCCAATAAGGAGTCTGAGACCGACTGGGGGCGGAGCTTGCATGCCTTGTGCAGCCGGACCCTCACACCCAACCAGACAGCCTGCCGTCTATGCGCTTGCTCTTTCGCTCACCCGTTTGCAAGCAGCCTCTGGAGTGCAGGGTGGCGAGGCTACTTGGTGCCATTGCACTGCCCTCACGGCATCCCTTATTTTCAAATCCAAAAGTTGACAGCTATGCACTAGTCTCTCATTCTAGACTTGTTCTTTTTATGGGCAGGGCCCAAGGTATATGGTACTTCCTTTGGCTGCTCACAGCTGCTCCCCATTCAGCTGCACTTTTCTCACCCAGTTCTAGGTACAGCAGGTTTACGGAGTTTCCCAGGGGGTTAGGATGGGAAAATTCCCCCCCTCCACTCACAGCTCTTTCTGCACCCTCTCCTCCTCCAGCTGCTTCCAACTATGTAAATACCTCCCTCTTGATTCTCAGTGACCCCATTCTGGCTGCAACCCTGCTATCACTCGCAGTCCAATTACACATTTAAATTAAACGCTGCTCCACAGAGCAGCAGCAAAAGGACAGGTCCCTGCCCCGAGGCACTTGCAATCCCAAAAGGGAGGACAGAGGGATGGAGGAAGTTGAAGGGAGGGAGAGGGCTAACAGGGGAGGGGGAGAATGCACATCTGAATTATAGAGTTGGAAGGGGGACCCAAAGCACCATCTAGACCAACCCGCTGCAATGCAGGAATCACTGCTAATATTTGCAACTTATTTATTAAATTCATTAGCCAGTTTTCTGTTCAGGTGGGTGACCTATATACAATAAAAAAGGCAATTTATCTTTAATTTACAAACGTCATTTCATTGAGCTTTTTTACATTTTGCAAGTTGCTCTGGGAATGACATTGAAGAGCCGGTATTGCGGGTGTAACTCTGAAAATTATGGAAGAATTCTAAAAAAAAATCACCACTGACTAAATTTCATCTCCTCCCCCCACAAACCCTAATTGCTGAAACAGGAAAAAACAACAACAGATCTTGAGAGGCACAATTGCTAGGTCGCCATTCTGGAAATCCCTCTCTCTGTACCCTTCAGGCAATCTTACGCATCCCTACTTTGAAGTAAACCAAACCCAAGGGGGCTTACTTCTAAGACATTTTGATTATGGAAAGGGGCTGCGTTCCAATCTGGGCTCTCCACCCCAAACCCATTTGCTGCTTTAAAAAGAAAATAAAGAGAGCATTAGGATTGCACCATTTGTTATGAACACCAGACAAATCAGTAAGGCTTGGCAGGTAAAGCCCTGGGATTTGGTGCAATTTTCCAAGGCATGCCAAGTGACTTGCTGCAGGCAGCCAGCTAGCTAAATAGGTAGGCTGCACTTACGAAACACCTTTGCAACCCATTACAGCCTAATACACAAACACACACACACACAACACAGCTGACTGCACCGCATACATAGGTACACACAGATAAAGATTTTGTAACACGCCCTTCTTCCTCCTCACCAGCCAATAACAGAGTAGGTGCCTGTTATTTTGGAATCTGCCTTGGGCAGAGAAGTTGCATTGTATGTACGTCCTGGAAACAGCAAAAGGAGCAAGGGCTGGAGACAGAGAGAGGGGTAAGAGGGTTGTGTTTGTGTGTGTGTATGGGGAGGGGGGCCGTGTACAAAGGAGGGGATATTTGGGGGCAGTGGACGGGGTCCCCACTGTATAATCTATCCTGCCCCCCAATGTTTTCTTAAAGGCCTGAATTGATTACTGACTGTTAAAACCAAGGGGTGGTGGTAGTAGTTATTCCAGAAGTATTAATTCAGAGTATTGTTTTTTAAAGTGGCATTATGCTCCATCATTTATGTAACGAGTTTCCAGCGCATAAAACACTGGCGTTGTAATTCATTCGTCTATTCGTAAATCCAAATCCGGACGGATCGCCTTATTGGTTTTGTTTTTATGGTATATATATTGTTTGATCAGCATCCCTTTAGTTCATCGGATTTTGTAGGATAATTATCGGAGTTCTGTGCAGCGGTCAAAATGCTTTACAGGATGATGTAAATGGATCTCGCATACGATCGGTTTCAATTCTGCATGGCTGTCACACATTTCTCGGCAAAAGGGAAGAAGGGAAAACCACACACGCACTATCCCTACCTCGTGTGACTTGTTCCTGGTACGTTTTCGCGTCATTTATAGTTTCCACAGCATTTAAAGGTAACTGTTTATTATTTACATCATCTTGACAGATCGCCACTTTATTCACCAACACGGCACGCTCCTCCCATAGACAAACGTACTTTACAGTCTTTTTAAAAATCTCAATAACCTGCCTCCCGGGTGATTTTTGGTGCCTTCAGGCCGTCGTTCATCCGCTGTGATTTATTTTGCCATCCTCTTTTATTAATAATGACACGTCGGGATTCTTTTCATTTTGATAACCCGCCGTTAAAAACAAAACCCCACCACCACTACCTGCCCAGTTCTAAGCTGCTGCATTTCTATTTTTTTTTTAAACGCATTTTAGAAGTGCCAACTCTACCGTCTGTGCGTGTTTACTTGGAAGCAAGCCACCCCCTCCGCCCCGCCCCGGCGCTCAGCGGTTCTTGGGAGGGCGCGGAACCTGCTGCAGCATGCCTATCAATTCTTGTGGAAAAAATAATAATATTTAAAATACATATATCAACCCCTCCTTGCTGCAAGCCCGGTTTGCAACGCGCGCTTACTCGGGATGCAAAAGCCCCCGTGCGTGCAATGGAGGCTTGCTTTGCTCCCAAGGAAGCGTGCGAACGGTTGGCAAAGCTCCGCCGTTTTATATAACCGAGGCTGCTGGTGTATCTAGCACGGCGCGCGGCTGCTGCGCGAGGGAGAAGCGAATCTTGCAGCAAGAATCCCGGGCTGCGGCTCCGCTTCAGCCCCGCCCACCCCTCCTCCTCGCCCCGCCCACCCCTCCCTCCTTCCTTCTCTGCCTGATCAGGCCGGCGAATCGAGCTGCCGAGGGCATCGATGGCTCTCTCTCTCTCTCTCTCTCTCTCTCTCTTTTAAAGCGCACCCCTCCATCCTCTTCTCGGCGCTCGGCAGCGCCAGCCCCGGCTCCGGCCATTTCGCGCAGCGGCGGCGGCGCCTCCGGAGGGACCCGGGAGGAGGAGGAGGAGGTAGGTGCTCCCCAAGGGGCTGGGTGGTGGTGGGGGGTGCCTTCTCCAGGGGAAGCCCCGGGACCTATTTGCACCCCGCGGGAAACTGGCCCGGGGTGGAGGGGCGCCTCCCACCTCTCCCCCCCCCCCGCCCCAGCCTCCTCTGCCCCGGGACTTAGTGGAAAGCTTTCCCTTCGCCGCCTCTGCCCCGGGACTTAGTGGCAGCCGCGCCTTGAGAAGCCTCGCCTTTCCCTCCATCCCGGGATGAGCCACCCCACCCCCCAGGTCTACTGGCACTGATTCGGGGGTTTAGCCGCCTCCCGCCCAGCTGGCTCTGCCCCGGGACCTAGTGGGCACCCGGTATGAATAAGCCCCCCACCCCCCATTCGCCTCTGCCCCGGGACTTAGTAGCCGCCCGCCCCTTGAGAAGCAGCCGCGCCCTCCTCCGGCGTCGGGGCTTGTTGGGCTCCCCCGTGCGAAGAAGCCCCCGAAGCCAGCCGCTTCTGCCCCCGGACCTAGTGGCATGCTAGGGGGAGAAAATGAATGAGAATGGGGGGGGGGAGGAAAACACGCGCGCGCGATGGTGACTCTTCCTTGTTCGGCAAAAATGGAAACATTCAAAAAGTAAGACATCTTTTCCTTCTCTCCTCCTTCCTCCTCCTCCCCACTGCAAAGTCTTCCCTGGTGGTTGAACTTTCCTGAGATTCATTCCGGCTCCCATATAGGGCGGCGGGGATACTTTTTGGGCGTGTTTTTGGTCGTGGTGGTGGTGGGGTCTGCCTTCCTTCCCCGCCACCCCTTGAAGGAAGCAAGGAAGGGGACCTTCCTGCCCCCTTCCATCCTGGATGCGCCCCACTTCCTCCTCATCCCTCCCGGACATTGTTCCTCTACTGCGTGGGCCCCCCCTTCCTGGAAAATCTGCCTTCCATTCCCCCCCCACCCCGGGGGGGGGCAATATTTTGCAAATCCTCCTTTTGTGCTTCTGCCTGCTCTAATCTGTTGGAACCTTCATGCTTGCTATGTACATCCAATGAGATGTTATGTAGTTATCAGTGATGGCTAACCTTGACACTCCAGCTGTTTTGGAACTACAACTCCCATCATCCCTAGCTAACAGGACCAGTGGTCAGGGATGATGGGAGTTGTAGTCCCAAAACAGCTGGAGTGTCAAGGTTAGCCATCACTGAGTTAGGTGCATCAGGAAAGGAGAGAGACCCTCCTTATACCCCAGGGATAGGGGGTCTTTTTGAGCTTAAGGCATGAGACTCTTAATTTCAGGGCATGGGTTCAAGTGGCTGCGGAAACCCAGCCAGATGAGTGCATATAAATAATAAAGTTGTTGTTGTTTGTTGTTGTTGTTTATAAATAATAAAGTTGTTGTTGTTGTTACTATTATTTGAGCCCCACATTGGGCAAAATGTTCCTGCATTGCAGGGAGTTGGACCAAATGATCCCTGGGGTCTTCTAACTCTATGTTTCCATTGTGAGCGGAGTAACAGACAAAAAGTGGGTGGGACCAGAGGCAAAAGTGGGCGGAGCTGCCTTATACTCCACAGGCCCATCTGGCTGAGTGTCCTCTGCACTGAACGGCAGCCGTTCCCCAGCACATCAGGCAGGGGGTCTATCTTAGCCCTTACCTGGAGATGCCTGGGTTTGAGCCCGAGATCTTCTACCTGCAAAACCATGAATATGAGCAAATATTGGGGATGAGGAGTTTAAACTTTAAACCAAACGAAACTTTTGTTTTCTATACAGTGGTACCTTGGTTCTCAAACGCCTTCGGTACCCAAACACTGCAAACCCGGAAGTAAGTGTTCCGGTTTGCAAACTGTTACGCTTCCGATTTGAGTGCCACACTTCTGTTATGAGTGTTACGCTGAGGTCTGTCTGTTTTTGCTCTTTATTTTGCATTTTTGCGGCTCTTTTTCGTTTTTGTGACTGTGTGGAACCCAGTTTAACTACTGATTGATTGATTGTGTGACTGCAGTACATTGTTTATTGCTTCCATTTTATGGATCAATGGTCTCATTAGATAGTTAAATTCAGGTTAAGTTGCTGTTTTAGGGGTTGTTTTTAAAAGTCTGGAACGGATTAATCCATTTTGCATTGCTTTCTATGGGAAAGCGCGCCTTGGTTTTGGAACGCTTTGGTTTTGGAACGGACTTCCGGAGCAGTTTAAGTTTGAGAACCTTGGGCAAATCTAGGTGCCAAGCAGTACTGAAGACTTTGTGAATGTGCCATTTCCCTGTTCTTGTGGTGAGTGGCCTGCCTGCCACTTGCTGTAACCAGAGTATGCAGGGCGGTAAAGGTTTTTGCGGAGTGGCTCAAATTGGAGAGGTCCTGAGTGCTGGATATGCAGAAATGGCCATATTGCCAGTGGGGGAATTCCTGAGAGGTTAAAGCTTCCCACCACCCTGTCTGTCCGTAGATGGCTTCTGTAATGTTTATTAACGTTCTGCAACTATTTCCTATTTCTTAAATGTGGCAAGCTTGGCTAGGATAAAGTATAATCTGGCAAAAGCTTTGTTTGTTCTTTCTCCAAGCAGCTCAGCCTGGTGAAAAATATCTGCGTAGCTCTAAAGCTCACCTGCGGTATTTTAAAACTCTGGCTACTGCAAGAAAAGGCACTGTCTCATTGCATAGGCATCGTGTGAACCAGGTTTGGATGTGTTTGCTGTGGCAGCTCCAGTCCTTGCACCTTCCAAAGACTGCTGGATGTGGTGTGTGGAACCCAAGCAGCTGTCTTATTTTGTTGTTTAGTCGTTTAGTCGTGTCCGACTCTTCATGACCCCATGGACCAGAGCACACCAGGCACTCCTGTCTTCCACTGCCTCCCGCAGTTTGGTCAGACTCATGTTGGTAGCTTCTGGAACACTGTCCAACCATCTCATCCTCTGTCATCCCCTTCTCCTTGTGCCCTCCATCTTTCCCAACATCAGGGTCTTTTCCAGGGAGTCTTCTCTTCTCATGAGGTGGCCAAAGTATTGGAGCCTCAGCTTCAGGATCTGTCCTTCCAGTGAGCATTCCGGGCTGATTTCCTTAAGAATTGATAGGTTTGATCTTCTTGCAGTCCATGGGACTCTCAAGAGTCTCCTCCAGCACCATAATTCAAAAGCATCAATTCTTCGGCGATCAGCCTTCTTTATGGTCCAGCTCTCACTTCCGTACATTACTACTGGGAAAACCATAGCTTTAACTATACAGACCTTTGTCGGCAAGGTAATGTCTTTGCTTTTTAAGATGCTGTCTAGGTTTGTCATCGCTTTTCTCCCAAGAAGCAGGCGTCTTTTAATTTCGTGACTGCTGTCCCCATCTGCAGTGATCATAGAACCCAAGAAAGTGAAATCTCTCACTGCCTCCATTTCTTCCCCTTCTATTTGCCAGGAGGTGATGGGACCAGTGGCCATGATCTTAGTTTTTTTGATGTTGAGCTTCAGACCATATTTTGCGCTCTCCTCTTTCACCCTCATTTAAAGGTTCTTTAATTCCTCCTAACTTTCTGCCATCAAGGTTGTATCATCAGCATATCTGAGGTTGTTTATATTTCTTCTGGCAATCTTAATTCCGGTTTGGGATTCATTCAGTCCAGCCTTTCGCATGATGAATTCTGCACATAAGTTAAATAAGCAGGGAGACAATATACAGCCTTGTCGTACTCCTTTCCCAATTTTGAACCAATCAGTTATTCCATATCCAGTTCTAACTGTATCTTCTTGTCCCACATAAAGATTTCTCAGGAGACTGATGAGGTGATCAGGCACTCCCATTTCTTTAAGAACTTGCCATAGTTTGCTGTGGTTGACACAGTCAAAAGCTTTTGCGTAGTCAATGAAGCAGAAGTAAATGTTTTTCTGGAACTCTCTAGCTTTCTCCATAATCCAGCGCATGTTTGCAATTTGGTCTCTGGTTCCTCTGCCCCTTCGAAATCCAGCTTGCACTTCTGGGAGTTCTCGGTCCACATATTGCTTAAGCCTGCCTTGTAGAATTTTTAGCAAAACCTTGCTAGCGTGTGAAATGAGCGCAATTGTGCGGTAGTTGGAGCATTCTTTGGCACTGCCCTTCTTTGGGATTGGGATGTAGACTGATCTTCTCCAATCCTCTGGCCACTGCTGAGTTTTCCAAACTTGCTGGCATATTGAGTGTAGCACCTTAACAGCATCATCTTTTAAAATTTTAAATAATTCAGCTGGAATATCATCACTTCCACTGGCCTTGTTGTTAGCAAGGCTTTCTAAGGCCCATTTGACTTCACTCTCCAGGATGTCTGGCTCAAGGTCAGCAACCACACTACCTGGGGTGTATGAGACCTCCATATCTTTCCGGTATAATTCCTCTGTGTATTCTTGCCACCTCTTCTTGATGTCTTCTGCTTCTGTTAGGTCCTTTCCACTTTTGTCCTTAATTGTGGTGATCTTTGTACAAAATGTTCCTTTCATATCTCCAATTTTCTTGAACAGATCTCTGGTTTTTCCCATTCTGTTATTTTCCTCTATTTCTTTGCATTGCTCGTTTAAAAAGGCCCTCTTGTCTCTCCTTGCTATTTTTTTGGAAATCTGCTTTCAGTTTCCTGTATCTTTCACTATCTCCCTCACATTTTGCTTGCCTTCTCTCCCCCGCTATTTGTAAGGCCTCATTGGACAGCCACTTTGCTTTCTTGCATTTCTTTCTCATTGGGATGGTTTTCGTTGCTGCCTCCTGTATAATGTTACGAGCCTCCATCCATAGTTCTTCAGGCACTCTATCCACCAAATCTAAATCCTTAAACCTGTTCTTGTGTATTCATAAGGAATTTGATTTAGATTGTATCTTACTTGCTGTCTTATAGAATCATAGAATTATAGATTTGGAAGGGACCCTGACAGTCATCTATCCCAACCCCTTGCAATGCAGGAACCTCAGCTAACGCATTCTGGAGTTGCAGGGATGGAGGGAACTTATGACCCTCTTAGATGCCCGTTGGACTCTAGCTCCCATCATCCCTGGCTACTTTAGCCAAGATGAACTTTAGCCAAACTTTAGCCAAAAAGAACTGGGGAGTGTCGTATTAGGCTACCCTTGTTCCGTTGTTCCAGGCATCTTAAAGGTTTTTTCCAGCAATACTACCAGTAACATTTTCTTCCAATTCTTATGGTGTCTTCCTGAGGTTTTGGACCACAACTCTCATCAGCCCCAGCTGGCATGGCCAATAAAGGTAAAGGTAAAGGGGACCCTGACCGTTAGGTCCAGTCGCGGACGATTCTGGGGTTGCGGCGCTCATCTCGCTTTATTGGCCGAGGGAGCTGGCCGGGTCATGTGGCCAGCATGACTAAGCCGCTTTTGGCGAACCAGAGCAGCACACTGAAACTCCGTTTACCTTCCCGCCGGAGTGGTACCTATTTATCTACTTGCACTTTGATGTGCTTTCGAACTGCTAGGTTGGCAGGAGCAGGGACCGAACAATGGGAGCTCACCCCGTCATGGGGATTCGAACCGCCGACCTTCTGATCGGCAAGCCCTAGGCTATAATCACACATGTCAAAATGTTTTTGGATGTGGATTTTCATGTGGATGCAGATGAATGTGGAACGGTCACGTAGAGATCAGTTATGATGGGCAACTTCCCCTGAAAAATGCTTTGCCCACTGGTACCTATTTTCTCTTTCTTCGTACAGATTCAAAGGAATATAGGGTTGTATTGGGGCCATATTGTCCATGCGCAGAGGTCAAGCTGAGGCTCAGCAGGTCTGCTTAGTGCACAGGTGAGCTGATTGCACACCTTGCAACATGTGGCAGAATTCTCTGCAACTTGCAGAGGTTCCAGCACGAGTTTTATCTGGCAGGCGAGTCCAAAGCAGAAACTGTCCTTGGAGTCTGAAAAACTGAAAAGCACTTGGCTGATATCTTCAGGTTTGGAAGTGAGAAACATCGACTCTAATCCCAGTTTATCCCGAATTGGCTTTGGGGAAGCTGCAATTTGTTTCCGCCTAACCTACGTCACCTAATCTGTTATGAATTTATTAAAAGCTCTTTGCTGAGTAAGTTTTATCAGTCTGATGAAGAAAGAAAATAGGATGTTTTTCTCTGTTAGATTAGCATCTAAACCAAGTGATACGGAACTTGTGAGTTTCATTTAATTTCAACAGACGCTGCATCATGATAATGATGTGTTTCTCAATAATAATAATAATAATTTATTATTTATACCCCGCCCATCTGGCTGGGTTTCCCCAGCCACTCTGGGCGGCTTTCAACAGAGCATTAAAATACAATAATCTCAAGTTCAAAGTACAAGAAAAGTCCCTCTTTGGTATATATTGGCTCATAAATTACCTAACTAGATAAAAACGGACTCTAATAGGAGAGAACGTGACAGCCAACTGCAGCCCTACAATAATATTGTTTGAAGTCGCAAATTTAAAAATAGGTTTGCCGGTGCCATCAGAGTAAATGCATTTTTTTACAGATAAGACATTCGACATTCAAGTGTTTATGATAAAAAAAGTCAAGCAACGTGATAGCAGTTTTGTGTGTGTGTGTGTGTGTGTGATAATTTTTGAAAATTTACCGTAGTTTTAATTGTGGTGGTGGTGGTCTGATTTATTATAAATTGCTGTGGAATCTTTTCGAGTGAAAAGTGTTATAGAGCAGCATTATTAGGTATGTAAATAGCTCTAAAGTGATTCCTGAACCTGATTCAGTGAGTACAGTGGCCTTGGAACCAGGAAACCATGGTTCAGATCCCTCTTATTCACATAGGCCATGGTGGAGCCGTCTTGAATTAATTTCTGTTGCTTCCGAGGCATGTTGCCAGGGGCTGTGCTTGTAGCCTATGCTCTCAATATGGCAAGCCCACAACTTAGGAACATTTAACTTGTGTGCATTCAGCTTTACGCGCATGGCAATTTTAATTTTTTTTAAAAAAGGGTATTGGGAAAACTGGGCAGGGATCCAGGAAAATTGACTTTGGCAACCTCACCTGCCAATGAACCCAATGTGTTTTGATAATAAGTGATTTTGGCTTAAGGTGTGATCCCTGGAACAAAGCCCCTGCGTAAGCTGCAGGCCTACTGTACAACAAATGCCTCTGCTTCTGGCGTCCCTTATGGAATTTTAGGGATGGTGATTTAACTTCTCCTGAATAGATCTGGAAAAATACCGGTACTTAAAGGTGGTCAGTTATATACTTGGAATCTGAAAGTACCTTTTTCCCGGTGCAAGGAACTTGAATTTTTGCTAGCCCTTCTTTTTGGGATGTGTTTTAAGCACAACTCTCTCATTGTCTGATCTACTGTGGCATTGTTGCCCCGACATGCTCCTTGGCATAGTGAGATGACTAAAACTTGAGTATTTGTGTCACTTGGCAGTTGACTTTGGAGGTCATCTGAATGAATGGCGGCAATTGGCCAAAGCTATACAGTGCCACCTGCCAATTACTTTGATCTCTTTGACCTCCACTACCGACACCATTGGGTTTTCAGTTGTACATGCCATTTTCAGTGAGATCGAGTGTGGCAGGATGGCAGCCACCCTTTTCAACATTGCTGGTCATATGTAGAGATTGTGCTGTGTATGTGCATCCTCTGAATTTTGCAAAATGCTCCCCCCCCCCAAAGGAAAGAAAGAACTCGCAGGGATGAGAATGGTGTCCTTTGATTTGAGTAGTTTATAAGATTCAGAATTGTACAGTTGGAAGGGACCATGAGGGTCATCTGGTCCAACCCACTTCGTTGCAGGTATCTTTTGCCCAACGTGGGGCTCGAACCCACGACCCTGAGATTAAGAATCTCATGCTTTACTGGCTGAGCTAAATGAATGATAGTCGAGTTTAGTGAGCCCTTTGGTTTGGAATTCTGTTCCGTATTTATTTATTTAGTTTATATATTATTTAGTTTATAACCAGAGGTCTCAGGGTGGTTCACAAAAAAGATCACAACATATATAATCAGAAGAAAAACAACAACCCAATAACACGCCCCCCGAAAAGAGCCACATTTTAAAAAGGTATAGGATGTCAATCAGATCAACCAAAGGCCTGTTTAATAAGGAATGTTTTTGCCTGGTGCCTAAAGGGGTTTTTGCCTGGCGCCTAAAGGTGAACTTCCCTTGGGAGAGCATTCCACATATGGGGAGCCACTGCAGAGAAGGCCCCGTTCTCGTGTTTCCACCCTCCGGACCTCTCGAGGAGGAGGCACACGAAGAAGGTCCTCAGAAGATGATCTCAGGGTCCGGGTAGAGTCATATGGAAAGAGGCGGTCGTTGAGGTATTGCGGTCCTGAGCCGTTTTCGGCCATATAGGTCAAAAACAGCACTTTGAATTGGGAATTACGTGAAAAATAGCTCAGAAAAATAGTAAAAGAGCAGCAAAGAGCCTCGTGGCTCCCTCATGATTAACAAATATGGGACAGCTGCATTGCAGGGGGTTGGACTAGAACAGTGATGGCTAACCTTGACACTCCAGATGTTTTGGGACTACAACTCCCATAATCCCTGACCACTGGTCCTGTTAGCTAGGAATGATGGGAGTTGTAGTTCCAAAACATCTGGAGTGTCAAGGTTAGCCATCACTGGACTAGAAGATTCTCAGGGTCCCTTCAAACTCTATCATTCTATGATTCTATTAAATGTGACCCAATCTTTCTTGGACTACAGGGAGGAGCAGGTCGCCCCATGCGGTGGAGACCACCAATCGCCCCCTCCTGGGGCATGGCTGCGGTTTGGCAGGGAGGAGTGAGAGAGCGGCAAAGTCAGGGCTTTGCAACTGCATTGGTGCGAGTGCCAGACACGTTTTCACAGTGTGCTGGCGCAGCCTTGACCTTGCTGCCGCCTCGAATCTCCTGGCAGGTGCAGGAGGCCATTGCTGTGGCTTCACCCCGCTAGGTGAACCACTCTTGCGTTCAGGTACATGAGATTGGGAGCAGGGTGGCATGTATGAGGGTATGGGAAATACGTGAAATGCAAAAGGCCAGTCAGAGACCAGCTTAGCTGTACAATACGGCTGGACGATATATCGATAAATCGTCCAAAACTGGTTTCAAGACCATATTGTAATATCAGTTTCATAATTTTTGACCTGGCAATATATCGCGAATCATGATGTGTGTTTGTGTGCTTTGCAAAAATCATGATGCAGAAAAAACTGTGAAGCCAGCCAGTGCCTCTATTGGCATCCTTATTTCAGACATGGTGATATATCAGTATATCGCAATGTTTAGCTGGTGATACATTGTGATGTTGAAAACCAGATGTTGCCCATCCCTACTGTACAACCCTAAAAGCAAAATAATTGCAATGGCCGATTAAACAAGGTGACAACAGAAACACCCCAGCATTGGTGGTGTAAGGAGTGCAATCAAAAACCCACAATCTCGATTCAAGTCCCAGGTGACATAATTCATAACTGCCAGATGAATTGCGGTTTAGCCCCCTGGTCTTTCTCTTTGAAGTTCCTTTGTTCTAGGGTTGGTTAAATGCAAGGTTGGTTGGAGAGTGTCTTGGTATACCGAGATGCCCTCCTGGCATAGCTGTCAACTTTCGGATTTGAAAATAAGGGATGCCGCGAGGGCGGTGCAATGGCACCAAGTAGCCTCGCCACCCTGCGCTCCAGAGGCTGCGCGCGAACGGGTGAGCGAAAGAGCGAGTGCGTAGACGGCAGGCAGGCTGTCTGTCTGGTTGGGCATGAGGGTCTGGCTGCACAAGGCATGCAAGCTCCGCCCCCAGTTGGTCTCAGACTCCTTATTGGCAGCCGAGCAACGCAGCTGAGGAGCCTCCCTGGCCGGCAGGGAGGGAGAGGAGCTGCTTCCTTTGAAATCCGGGAAATTTAAGGGATATCAACAATCCGGGATAGCAGCAGGAAACTGCATTGGAATAAGGGAGTTTCCCGCCCAAAAAAGGGAGGGTTGACAGCTATGCCTCCTGGTTTCTGGAATATTGCCATTTCCGACGTTGGATTTGGAAAACAAAGCCACGCAAACCTTTGCTTATTCGACGGCAGCGTCCATCCCTTGTGGTTTCTGTGTCTTTGGACCTGCGAATAAAGGCAACGAGAAGAGTTGCCTTTAGCCAAAGGGCCTCCAGTTTTCCATTGAATAAAGCTGATATTTCTGCTTCATCTTCATCAGGCCTACAGAAGATGACGGAATACAAGCTGGTCGTTGTTGGAGCTGGTGGCGTGGGCAAGAGTGCGTTGACGATACAGCTGATTCAGAACCATTTCGTAGATGAATATGACCCTACAATAGAGGTAAATGTTTTCCTAATCTTATATATATAAAATCGTTCGAGTTGGATGTTTGTTAACGATCACCTTTCTCCGTAACCCCTTGATCGATTCTGTTCAAATTTGGACACAACGTTACATGCCCATATGGGAGTGATCATATGTACTTAGGTAAAAGGTAAAGGGAGCCCTGACCATTAGGTCCAGTCGTGTCCGACTCTGGGGTTGCGGTGCTCATCTCGCTTTATTGGCCGAGAGCCGGCGTACAGCTTCTGGGTCATGTGGCAAGCATGACAAAGCCGCTTCTGGCGAACCAGAGCAGTGCACGGAAACGCCGTTTACCTTCCCGCCGGAGCAGGTTCCTATTTATCTACTTGCACTTTGACGTGCTTTCGAACTGCTAGGTTGGCAGGAGCAGGGACCGAGCAACGGGAGCTCACCCCATCGCAGGGATTCAAACCGCCGACCTTCTGATCGGCAAGCCCTAGGCTCTGTGGTTTAACCCACAGCACCACCTGGGTCTTACATTGCATAAATACCACACCTTTCCCAGGTAAAAATGTGATTTTGTGCAAAAAAAATATAGCGCCCTCCAGTGGATGTTAAACAGCACAGCACAAACCTCATAGGCTAAAATAATAGTAATAAACAGTTGTAGAAACGAAGACAAAAACGGGAGGGGCAAACGGAGAACACATAGACTGAACTTCAACAAGATAAGGTGTAAGTAAACATACGCTTTCTCTTTCATACCGTATCTTACTTTTGCATTTCACCAAATCAGCCACAGCAAGGCGTGGCCGGGTCAGCTAGTAAGTGAATAAGAGTCCTCAAGGCAATGTGGGAATCTTGTTTTCTCCTTTTCCATCCTGGCTGGGCTCTCCTAGGATGCATTTAGCTCTTGGGTTTTGCATATGTTCATAATGATAGCAGAGATAAAGGATTAACCTTTTTTGTTTTTTTGATAAGGTATAATGTCGTAATTGTCTATTATGATTTTAAGCTCCAGGTCACAATTCCATTTACGCCTGCTTGGGGCCGATGCTTGAGGAGGGACTGTACCGTGAAGATGTTGTAGACCCCCCGACTCGAGGGGAGTTAGTGAAATTGCTATAGGAAGGTGGTCGCTCTCAGTTCTATTAAAGGTGCTAAAACTCTGTGCTCGGTCCAAAAGTTTTGAAGAGACCAAGATATGGTCAATAACACTTGCGCCACGAGGCCCGAGGAAAGAAAAAAATCCCCCTGTCCTATCCATATAAGTGCCATGCAGATTGTACAAATTATGCTTAAAGGCAGTCTATTAATTCTTCACGACTCTCTGTCAAAGGTGGATTGTCGATGTTCCTCCAGGCATGGAGCTGTGCTGTGTTAGTGCTATTCACAGACTTGAACCCATTCATTTCAATGGATGTGCTCTCGGTATAACTTAGTTTCCTAACCACCCATGGACTGTGGGAGTGATCTGGCAAAAGCCACTGGGGGAGGTGGCTTTTCTCACTGGCTGACTCACAGGGGACGAAAATGGTTTAACCCAGCAGTCATCTTCCTTGAGTTGCGGAATTTCCCGAAACAGCTTCCGTGAGCAATGGGAGTGCTCCCAGCATGCAAATATAGGGTGGAAGATTAAGGGACGGGTCCCCAAATGCATGTGAAAAGCGTGTTCCTGGATCTGCAACGCATGCCTGATCTAGAGCATTGGTCTTCGGCAGGTGGGTGGGGACCCACTACTGGGGCATGTGGGGTCTAGTGTGGTGCAATGGGTCAGTGCGTCTGGCTGTTAACCAGAAGGTTGGCGGTTTGAGCCCCACCCCCAGGGACAGCTGTGTGCAGGATTCCTGCATTGAGACGGGTTGGACTAGATAACACTTGGGGTCCCTTCCAACTCTATAATTGAGTTGGAGTTCCTATAGAGTTCCAACTCTATAGATTGAGGTTGAATCCTGACAAGACAGAAGTACTGTTTTTGGGGGACGGGGCGGGCGGGTGTGGGGGACTCCCTGGTCCTGAACGGGGTAACTGTGCCCCTGAAGGACCAGATGCGCAGCCTGGGAGTCATTTTGGACTCACAGCTGTCCATGGAGGCGCAGGTTAATTCTGTGTCCAGGAATGCTGTCTACCAGCTCCATCTGGTACGCAGGCTGAGACCCCACCTGCCCACAGACTGTCTCGCCAGAGTGGTGCATGCTCTAGTTATCTCCCGCTTGGACTACTGCAATGCGCTCTACGTGGGGCTACCTTTGAAGGTGACCCGGAAACTGCAATTAATCCAGAATACGGCAGCTAGACTGGTGACTGGGAGTGGCTGCCGGGACCACGTAACACCGGTCCTGAGAGATCTACATTGGCTCCCAGTACGTTTCCGAGCACAATTCAAAGTGTTGGTGCTGACCTTTAAAGCCCTAAACGGCCTCGGTCCTGTATACCTGAAGGAGCGTCTCCACCCCCACCGTTCAGCCTGGACACTGAGGTCCAGCGCCGAGGGCCTTCTGGCGGTTCCCTCACTGCGAGAAGCAAAGCTACAGGGAACCAGGCAGAGGGCCTTCTCGGTAGTGGCGCCCGCCCTGTGGAAGGCCCTCCCAGCAGAGGTCAAAAAGATAAACAACTATCTGACATTCAGAAAATACCTCAAGGCAGCCCTATTTAGGGAAGTTTTTAACTTATGATATTTTAATGTATTTTAGTGTCTGTTGGAGGCCGCCCAGAGTGGCTGGGGAGACCCGGCCAGATGGGCGGGGTACAAATAAATTATTATTATTATTATTATTATTATTATTATTATTAGAGTCTATTGCCTGTTGGTTTGGTAGGGCTGCCCCGGGCGAGATAAAGCGACTGACAAATTTAATAAACAAATAACAGAATTGAAATGGCCTGGCCTGTGGTGGGTTGCAACAGCAGCATTACTGCCATAGGCAAATAGGGTAAAAAAAAATTGTAAGAAATGCGTCTCCAAATGCATGATTGAGTTAGAGGTGGGTCCCAGGTTTGAAACGGTTGAAGACTATGGATTTAGAAGATATAGCACTATAGTGCCTAGGTGCTGCCATGCCATGAAATGTAGCCTGTTTACGTAACTGCTACACCAGGGGAACTGCTGGGTATTTAAAACATCCGGCCACTGATCCATGTCGCAGATTTGCGCCTGCTAATTTATATGCATAGATGCCCTTGGGCAAAGTAAGAGGGTGGATGGCTGGGGTCTCGCACTCTGCTTGTGACCTTCTTGGAAGCTCCTGGCCGGCCAAGAGCAATGACAGCTTGCTGGACTAGGTAGACCTTAGTTCTGACCCAGCAAGGGGTGATCTTGACTTCCAATTCTTAAGGCCCCATGAACAGGGTTGAAAATGTGTTAGCAACACCTGCTGAAACCCCAGGAATGGGGCGCATGTGGGAAACGGCAGGAATCCAGTAAGTCAGGGGATGGGACGTTGGGCAAGGGACATTCTCATCCCCACCTGGAGATGCATAGAACTGAAACTGGGACCTTCTTCTGCATGCTAAGCAGATGTCCTGCCGTTGCATCTCTGGCCTTGCCTAAAGTTTTCTTAATGTAGGGCTGCCATTTGTCTGGGTTTTCCCAGATGCATCTGGGCATCAGGCTGCAAAATGGCGTCCGGGCGTTGTTGTCCTCCCCCCAGCCCCGAATTGGCAAAATGTCTGGGGAAAGCAGTGATTTTTTAAAAAAATAAATGTTTTAAAAATCCCCCCAGAGCCTAAAAACTTAAATTAAACTTTAAAAAAACCACAACCTCCTAGTTAATGGGAGTTGCTAGCAATGTCAGTAGTTCAATCTCTGAGCAGGGAATGGAGGCATTTTGCCTCTATTGCACAGGAGTATCAAGGCACTGTAGGGTGCGAACCTCATATATTCGGAGAATTGTAGAGTTGGAAGGGACCCCAGGGGTCATCTAGTCCCGTGCTAACAATGCCCTGTCATTTTGCCTCTTGCAGCCACGCTACTGGCAGAGTTGTTCGCCTTTGTTTAATTCTCGTCTACCCTCCTTTCAGAATACGATTATTTTCAAGACATCCTACAACAGACGCAATAAAAACAAATTCAAAAGACTATCCTAAGGTACATGGCATGAAAGAATTTCAAAACAGAGCAGCTGGCAGAGAGGCAAATAAGACTTAATTGTTTCTTTAAAGTCTGGCAGAACAAAAAAAAAGGTTTTAATAGCATGTCTGAAGACGGCAATGGAGGTATCTTTTGAATTGTGAGAATACATTGTCAGACGATTATGTATTTTAACGTGTTATTAACTGAAAGGACAGACATTGTCTGCGCTTTTAAATTAGCAGAGGGCAGACGGTGGAAGAATAAGTGAATATGGCAAGAACCTTCAAGTAAAGATGTAAAAGAGGTGATCCTTGGTTATGAGCGTTGGGGTTTTGCAAGGTCACCCGTCTTTATCTGTGAAGTGCTGCTGCTTTCTGGTCCTCCTGTAGCCTTCAAACTGTCCAGGGAAGTCGGCTAGGTTTTCAGGTTCCAAAGTCCTTCCAGATCTTTTGGGTTACAACTCCCATCAGCTCCAGCCAGCACTGCCCAAAAGACATGCAAGCCACCCGTCTGGGAAAGGCTATGGCATTGTAATGTGGTAACCAAGGGATCGAGCGATGAACCAGGAAGTCCCGAGTTCAAGTCCTGATGCAGATCCAAACTTGCTTGACGGCCCTTGGCAGGACAGTCTCTTCTAGGCTTGTCCTAGAAACGCAGGAGGATGAAATGGTAGAAATAACTAGTAGAAATAATGGTAGTCTGTTTGCTTGTTGTGGACCATTTTGCAACGAGTGTTTTGGCAGATGAGCTGAAGAGCTAACCTTCTTGAGCAGGCAAGCCATTTTGCTCCTTGTATATGAATCCAACACTGCTTTATAAGCAGCCATCTAGATAGTGAACGCAGAGGTTGTGTTGCTAAGCCAGACTAGCCGCCTGCTACCCCACAGTAGCCAAATGGACGAACACAGAAAGATGCCTTACACTGATTCGGACCATTGGGCTACCTAGTCCAGTAATATAATAATAATTATTATTTGTAGCCCGCCCATCTGACCGGGTTGCCCCAGCCACTCTGGGCGTCTTCCAACAAATATAAAAGCATAATAAAACATCAAACATTAGAAAGTTCCCTATACAGGGCTGCCTACAGATGTCTCCTAAAAGTCATGTTTATCTGTTGGGCATCTGATGGAAGGGCATTCGTTTCATAAGGTGGGCGCCACTACTGAGAAGGCCCTCTGCCCGGTTCCCTGTAGCTTCACATCTTGCTGTGAGGGAACCGCCAGAAGGCCCTCGGAGCTGGACCTCAGTGTCTGGGCTGAGCAGCAGGGGTGGAGACGCTCCTTCAGGTCATTTAGAGCTTTAAAGGTCAGCATCAACGCTTTGAGGCAGTATAGAATCATAGAGTTGGAAGAGACCACAAGGGCCATCCAGTCCAACCCCCTGCCAAGCAAGAAACACCATCAAAGCATTCCTGACAGGTGGCTGTCAAGCCTCTGCTTAAAGACCTCCAAAGAAGGAGACTCCACCACACTCCTTGGCAGCAAATTCCACTGTCAAACAGCTCTTACTGTCAGGAAGTTCTTTCTAATGTTGAGGTGGAATCTTCTTTCTTGTAGTTTGAATCCATTGCTCCGTGTCCGCTTCTCTGGAGCAGCAGAAAACAACTTTTCTCCCTCCTCTATATGACATCCTTTTATATATTTGAACATGGCTATCATATCACCCCTTAACCTTCTCTTCTCCAGGCTAAACATACCCAGCTCCCTAAGCCGTTCCTCATAAGGCATCGTTTCCAGGCCTTGGACCATTTTGGTTGCCCTCCTCTGGACATGATTTCTTTAAGCCACGTCCGCTAGTAAGTTGCCTTCGATCAGAGCACTGATCCTGTGCCGTTGCAAGGCCTCCTAACCAAATGCAAGCAAGTTTGCCTCAAGATAAAGGAAGGACAAAGATAGGAACAAACGGGATCGGATAACTGGAGGTTTTTATCACCTTCCAAGCAGCCTTGAGCTGGAAGATTTCACACAATGGGCTCTTGATAGTTGAATGAGTAGATGACTTTTAAGCCATCCTCCTACCTCATTAGTCTTTGTCCCTTCAAGACTTGCTTAGGGGAGGGCTGGTCTGCATTACTTCAGCAGAGTAAGCGGATTAAGGACCTGATGTTTGAATTCAGATTGTCATCTGAATTTCTCACAAAGGCGATGATGCCAATTTTCTTCCCGTTTCTTACATTTTTATCCCACCTGAGAAGCTCAAGGTTGACTTGTGTGGGATTGGTCCCATTTCATCCCCATGACAACCGTGCGAGGCGGACTCTGTCTGGCCCCCCCCCCAAGTCACCCACTTAACCCTGGGCCCGGTCTAACGCTTTGTTCCACTCCCCCTTGAAGATCAGTTCCTGAGTGAGCTTATATGCATGCTAAGTAGATACTCGAAGCTACTAACATGAGTTTGGCCAAACTGCGAGAGGCAGTGAAGGATAGGCATGCCTGGTGTGCTCTGGTTCATGGGGTCACGAAGAGTCGGACACGACTGAACGACTGAACAACAACAACAACAAGTAGATAGCACAAGCGGTTAAAAAACCATAACCCTGGAATGGCGTTTCCTCTTCCGGAAAGGCCACCCAGAGGAAAAATTAAAGGAGTTACAAGTCAACCTGAGGCACAATAACAGTGATACACAGCTAGGGATAATGAGTCAGAGAGTTGCTTCCTTACAGAAGATGGAGTTCAAGCCCCACATGGGGCAAAATATTCCCGCATTGCAGGGGGTTAGACTAGATGACCCTAGGGAATCCCTTCCAAGTACAGTGGTACCCCGGGTTACGCACCCCCCGTGTTGCGGATGTTCGAGTTGAGAACGCCCGCAACCCAGAAGCGTTTCCGGAGTGCGCGCGATCTACGCGCGACCCCCGGATGTGCAGAAGCGCTCAAATTGCGCTTCTTCCGGGTTTTTTGTTTTTGTTTTTTTGTGCGTCCGTGATACGCACGCCCGTGTTACGTACCGCGGCCCAGAACGGATCGCGTACGTAACACGGGATACCACTGTATATGACAAAAGCCTCCTGACCTGCGTAAGATGCTCTGCCGTGATTTTTTCGCATGCAATCAACTCCCTTTTGGTGTAGATTCATAATAGGGTGAGAGAGGATAGAAGGAGCGAATGTCAAATTCTTTCTTCAGTGAGCTGACGGGCGGAAAGAAAGAAGAAAAAGAAAGAAAGAAAGAAAGAAAGAAAGAAAGAAAGAAAAAGAAAGAAAGAAAGAAAGAAAGAAAGAAAGAAAGAAAGAAAGTGAAAGCTCTTGGAGACGGACGTCTCTTTAGGTACCAGTGACCCTTTCACATAAGATGTGAGTGTGGCATGGGCCTAGTAATTTTTAAAAATACATATATTTATACAGAAACAATAGCAGTAAACACCAAAACCGGCAGGACGTGAAATCTAGCAGGAAAGCGTCGTCCCTTGGCTGAAACAAGCCACCCAAGTTAACGGAGTGCCCTCTGCTGGTCAAATGGCTATCTTGCTTGACCCAAAAAGAAGTCTGTGGTTTTTCTCAAGCCTCTGGATGTGACTCACCCCCTCGGCTGGTGAACCCAACAGAAGTTTTGTCCCTCTTGGTTATCTGCAGGTTCCGCCTTTCTTATTAAACAGACCAACCCCAGTAAGGGGCACAGAGTAGTAGGAATTTATCCTACGCAAGTACCGCGGAATACATGGTTCATTTTTCATAACATAAATCTCTGCATATTTTACAAAAACAATACCATTCAGTATTCCATTATTGCATCCATCAAAACTTGTTCACACTGTTGAATTTATCTTAATGCTGCCAGCGTTTTCAGCTGTATACAATTATTTCCCATTTATTCAATAAACATTTTCCAATCTTCTTTAAACATATGTTCTTATTCTATATGTTAAGTGTGCGAGTTGTGCATATTCTGTCAACTTGAGTTGCCATTCTCCTTTAGTTGGGAGCTTGCTCGTTTTCCATTTTTGGGCTAACGAAACATGGGCTGCAGTAGTTGCATACATAAATAACTTTTTATTTTTATTTTTAACTCCTGGGGAGATGTAAATGCCATCTTAAGGGAACTTGAGTGGCATCGATGTGGTAAGATTCGGGACAGGTAAAAGAAAATGCTTTATTACACAATGTATATAGTTCGTAGATCATAGAACTGTGGAGTTGGAAGGGACAGTTGTTCGACAGTGGAATTTGCTGCCAAGGAGTGTGGTGGAGTCTCCTTCTTTGGAGGTCTTTAAGCAGAGGCTTGACAGCCACCTGTCAGGAATGCTTTGATGGTGTTTCCTGCTTGGCAGCGGGTTGGACTGAATGGCCCTTGGGGTCTCTTCCAACTCTTCTATGATTCTATGACCTCGAAGGCCATCTTAGTCCAACCCCCTGTGATGGCAGGAATCTTGCCCCATGTGGGACTCGAACCCACAGCCCTGAGATGAAGAGTCTCATGCTCTACTGAATGAGGTAATTAAACAGTGGAACATGCTCTCACGGGCAGCAACTTGGGTGGCCATGTGTGTGTGAAGTGGATGAGGCAAATTCATGGAGGATGGGGATCTGTCTCCACAGCTGGAGACAGTAATGCTTCCAGATGCTAGTTTCTGGAAACCACAGGAAGGGAGTGCACCCTTGTGCTCAAATCCTGCTTGCCGACTTCCCGCAGGCATCTGCCTGGTCACTGAGAACAGGATGCTGGATTGGATGTGCCCCTGGCCTGATCCAGCAGAGCTCTCCCTAAGTTCTTATCTATACAGTGGTACCTCCGGTTGCGGGTGGGATCCGTTCCGGAGCTCCGGTTGGATCCCTAGGTTTCCGCAACCGGAGGGACTGCTTCTGCTCATGCGCGCATGGCAGTAGACTGCTTCTGCGCATGTACGGTAGAGCGCTTCTGCGCATGCGCGGTCAGCGAAACATTTCCGGGGGTGCTGCTTTCGCAACCCGAAGTTTACTAGGGAACGTAAGCCGAGGTGCTACTGTAATTCATTTGTAATTATGAAATGCACTTGATTACAACTGCAGCATCGAAACAACACCGCACGTTTCAAAAGAAGCACGTCAGTAATAGCTAAAGCCATCGCTGTAAAATGTAAAACCAGCATCTGTCGGAGGCAGACTGAGACATCTTGGTCACGGTGGGCAACTGGGGGCTGAATGCGACCTTCAGGGAATGCCCCTCCGTGACTCCCACTTCTCTCCGGCCTGGCATAGCCCCATATTGAGTTATTATGTGGGGCTACGCCAGGCCGGAGAGAAGTGGGGGCCGGGGAGGGGCATGTGTCCTTGAACTGGGATCATTCTTACTGATTCTCTCAGGTTTTTAGGATCAGCTGAGGGGGCTTCTTGGTAGTTCTCCCACTCCTGGAAGTATGGGGAATCATAGAATCATAGAGTTGGAAGAGACCACAAGGGCCATCCAGTCCAACCCCCTGCCAAGCAGGAACACCATCAAAGCATTCTTGACAGATGGCTGTCAAGCCTCTGCTTAAAGACCTCCAAAGAAGGAGACTCCACCACACTCCTTGGCAGCAAATTCCACTGTCGAACAGCTCTTACTGTCAGGAAGTTCTTTCTAATGTTTAGGTGGAATCTTCTTTCTTGTAGTTTGAATCCATTGCTCCGTGTCCGCTTCTCTGGAGCAGCAGAAAACAACCTTTCTCCCTCCTCTATATGACATCCTTTTATATATTTGAACATGGCTATCATATCACCCCTTAACCTTCTCTTCTCCAGGCTAAACATAATAATGGCCCAGCAGAGGGTTTTCTCAGTGGCAGCCTCTGAACTGTGCAACTCCCTCCCTAAAGAGACGCATCTAGGGTGGCTCAGTTGGTTAGGGCATGGTGCTTAGAACGCCAAGGTTGCAGGTTCAATAGTCCTGCATTGCAGAGGGTTGTGCTAGATGCCCCTCATGGTCCCAACTCCGTGATTCTATTATTTTCCCTGTATGGCATTTGCCATATGCTGGAAAAATGTACCTCTTTACCATGGTGTTCCACAGTGAAAGTATTTTGTTTCGTAGGGCCCGCCTCTGGCCGACTGGCTTTACCTGTTTTTATCGTTGCAACCGTTCTGCCTGTGTTGTTTGTATGTTGTTTCTTGTATTGCGCAGTCAGCCCTAGGATCTTTATGGTGAAGGGTGGGTAAGAAATCTCATAAATAAGGCCTTCAGTTTTCCTGAATGGGGAGAGGCGTATGTAGAAATCCGCGAGGTTGTAGTGCATGCTACTTCTGCTCAAACCTGCTGATGTTAATGGACGCTACTTACTCAGGGCCATTAATTTCATTGGGTCTACTCTGAGTACTGAGCACAGTGCCATTCCACCTGGGGCTGATAGGAGTCATAATCTAAAACACCTGGAAGGCACCATATTGCCATTCTATGGTTATCTCCCGCTTGGACTACTGCAATGCGCTCTATGTGGGGCTACCTTTGAAGGTGACTTGGAAACTAATCCAGAATGTGGCAGCTAGATTGGGGACTGGGAGCAGTCACCGGAACCATATAACACCGGTCCAAAAGGATCTAGATTGGCTCCCAGTACGTTTCCGAGCACAATTCAAAGTGTTGGCGCCGACTTTTAAAGCCCTAAATGGCTACAGCCCAGTCTCCACAAACTCCCATCGTTCAGCCTGGACACTGAGGTCCAGTTCCGAGGGACTTCTGGTGGTCCCCTCTCTGCGATAAGTGAAACTACGGGGAACTAGGCAGAGGGACTTCTCGGTGGTGGCGCCCACCTTGTGGAACGTGCTCCTGTCGGATGTCGAGAAGTAGCTATACAACCTTTGGAAGACACCTGAAGGCAGTCCAAGTTTTTTAATGTTTGATGTTTTGTTATGTTTTTGTATGTGCTGGAATCCGCCCAGAGTGGTTGCTGCTTCTTTCTGCGGCTGCTTACCATGGAACGTCCATGTTCAGAGGCCTGTGGATGCTGGATTAACCGGGGCCAAACAGCAGAGAGCAATGTTGTTGTCGTTCCCTGCTGGTACCTGCCTTGCAGCTGCTGGAAACGGAATGCTAAGACTAGATGGGTCTTTGGTCTGATCCAGCCACGCTTTTTCTTGGTGCTTATGCTCAGAACGAGGCCTGCTGTGTGTTTTTATTTCCTTGAGACGTCCTCCCAGGAGCTCTCGCCCTGGCACCGTTTCCCTGTCTCCGCTCCTTCTGCCTGCAGTGGAAATGCTCTGAAAAAAAAAAGAGACCGGTCACGTCATACCCGTGAAATGCACAAGGAATTCTTGTAGGTGTGCCATGGGTGAAAGGACTCTGAGATCTTGGCATCCGCCGCTCTGATCCGTTTTGCTCCGTAACTTTTATATAATTGCCCCTCTGTTCTGGTTACGTAATCCAAGATTGCTTTCAGCACGGAGCAAGCAAGATAAAATAAAAATAAAACCTGCTTCTCACCCAAGCTCTTGTTGCAACCGTGGGAAGAGAGGTGGCTGGAATGCCAGGACGCTACTTCGTCCAAACACATTTTCCCCCGGAAAATTAAAGCATGCGGAGGAAGGTTGTGTGCCCTGCTGATGGGATCAGAGCAGCTGCAGTCCTGCCCAAGAGGGGCAAGGATGTATTTTTTTGTGCTTGTTTATTTTTATTTTTTTAAAGATACAGATTTGCAAAAGAAATAACACGGCATAGCTGATAGTGAGTTTGCTGGCTGGCCGACTCTGCAAAAGTACTAGGAGAGGTTAGATAAAGTGCAGGCAAATGCAGAACGGAATGGTGGGAAACGTAATCTGGAATATCTAAAAGTAAAGGTAAAGGTAAAGGGACCCCTGACCATTAGGTCCAGTCATGTCCGACTCTGGGGTTGCGGCGCTCATCTCGCTTTATTGGCCGAGGGAGCCAGCGTACAGCTTCCAGGTTATGTGGCCAGCATGACTAAGCCGCTTCTGGCGAACCAGAGCAGCGCACGGAAACGCCGTTTACCTTCCCGCCGGAGTGGTACCTATTTATCTACTTGCACTTTGATGTGCTTTCGAACTGCTAGGTTGGCAGGAGCAGGGACCAAGCAACGGGAGCTCACCCCGTTGCAGGGATTCGAACCGCCGACCTTCTGATCAGCAAGCCCTAGGCTCTGTGGTTTAACCCACAGCGCCACCTGGAGTCTAAAAGTAGCAAGGGGTTAAAGGTAAAGGGACCCCGACCATCAAATTTAATAAATAATAAACAAATAATAAATAATAAATAATAAATATCCTATATAATAAAGAGCAAGTGTCCCTGCTTTTCCGTGTGTCACGGAAGTGCGTTGTGCGCATGTCACACGGGGACGCAGGGATTGGACCGTGGACAGCAATAGACAGCAAAGGAGAGCAATAGGCGATGCCGCTTAGGAGGGGGCGGAGAGGGGGGCGGGATGACACACAGACACTTCCGCCCGGGCGAAACTGCACCGCCGCCATTGCCGGGGGGAAGCCCGCCGCCGCCTGTCTATGGAGGCTCCCGCTGCCGCCGCCCTCCACCGCCCGCCGATGCAGGCTCGCGCCGCCGCGCCGCTCCCGCCGCCTATGGCGGCCGCTGCGGCCGGCGCTTAACGCCCGTTTTTAACGGGCTAAATTCACTAGTTAATAATAATTAATAAATAAGATCTAGCGCCGAGGGCCTTCTGGTGGTTCCCTTACTGCGAGAAGCAAAGCTACAGGGAACCAGACAGAGGGCCTTCTCGGTAGTGGCGCCCGCCCTGTGGAACACCCTCCCATCCCATGTCAAAGAGATAAATAACTACCTGACATTTAGAAAACACCTGAAGGCAGCCCTGTTTAGGGAAGTTTTTAATGTGTGATATTTTAATGTATTTTAGTGTTTGTTGGAAGCCGCCCAGAGTGGCTGGGGGGACCTGGCCAGATGGGCGGGGTACAAATAATAAATTATTATTATTATTATTATTATTATTATTATTATTATTATTATCTATCTATCTATCTATCTATCTATCTATAATAATAATAATAATTTATAAGAATAATGATGATGATGTTTTTGTTTTTGTTCTTATTTTTATTACACATTTTGTGGTTTTTGTATTGCAGTTCTATGCTGTGATCCGCCCTGAGATCTATGAAGGAAGGGCGGCATACATATTTAATAAAAATATAATTGTTTGTAGATGCCAGCCTACTGTACAAAGCTAAAAATCAAGTTTATTGCCCCACTCGCTTTTTAAATTTAATTTAATTTATAATTTTCAGGTTTATATATTTCAATAATTTTGCAGCCATTTTAACATCTCAAAACTTGACTTCCTCCCCCGTCTTTCTGCGGTTCCTTAAATTAATTGCTCCACTCACTTTTGCCTGTGCCCCGCCTTCCTCCATTGCTGTGTGAGCCCTCAAGGTCGCTCAGAAGGGAATATAGGCTGTAAAAGGTTTCCCATCCCTGCGTTTAGCCACATTTTGGCTTACGGTGTTGTGCAAACCAGGCCAGTGTGCAGCAGGACAGGGCGAGGGGAAACCTTATAGGCTGATCGCACCACCTGATCCCGGCCGGACCGGAAGTTGCAGTACCACCCCCGGCCACACTAAGCGCTGCTCGTTTTCCGGTTGCGCCATTCTGCTTGCCTTCCAGGCTTGATGTCTCGGGTGCGAAGGGTGCTCCCAGCCTTGTAGTATTGGTGCCGCTAAGTTAGGTGTATATGAGTAATCAAAAAGCGTTTTCTGCCTCCCCTCTTTTCTCCCCCACCTCTCTCAGGATTCGTACAGGAAGCAAGTAGTCATAGATGGCGAGACCTGCCTCTTGGACATTCTAGACACAGCCGGCCAAGAGGAGTACAGTGCAATGAGGGACCAGTACATGAGGACGGGCGAAGGCTTTTTATGCGTATTTGCTATAAATAACACAAAATCTTTCGAAGATATTCATCATTATAGGTAAGCTTCGCTCGGGTTGAGGTTCCCAGCATCCCCTTTGTTGGCCTTTACAGATGGCTGCTTGCAAGGCCACCTAGCTCAGATTACCCTAGACCTGAACGCAGGACTCTCTCCTGGGTTGTGGGGATGTGGGACCCGCACATCCTCTGGGGCCTGCTCACGTTGCAGAAGGTACCATCCTGAGCAGGTAGGGCAGACTATCCTGCTTCGGGCTGCAGGTGGGAGAAATGCCACCCTTAAAACAAACGAACAAACAGAAACCCAGTGGCGTTGCAAGGGGGGGTGCGCCCCAGGTGCCATGTCTGGGGTGGTGGTGACAAGAAGGCGCCCCGCGGGGTGCTCTCCCCGCTGCCCCCAGGTGCGGCAGCACGAGCAGCCACCGCGCCACCGCAGCCGCATGTGGAGGATCCTCTGTTGCAGCCGCGAGCAGAGGATCCCGCCACCGTCCGTATGGAGCTCGGGCGGTGCCGGCGCCGGCAAACTGCCATGTACAACACATACACAGTGTTGCACGCATGCGCTGTACGTAGCGACGCTGCACATGCGCTGTATGTAGCGGTTTGCCGTCAGCGCTACCCGAGTGCCGTACGGACGGCGGCGGGATACCTCCGTCGCTGTTACAGTCGCAAGCGGAGGATCCCACCGCCGCCACTAGCAGAGGATTCCGCCACCGTCCGTACAGCGCTCGGGTGGCGCTGGCGGCAATCCGCCATGTACAACACATGTGTGGTGTCGCACGCATGCGCTGCACGTAGCGACGCTGCACATGCACCCTACGTAGCGATGCCACGCATGCGCCGTATGTAGCGGCGCAGCGCGTGCGCAGCTGGCGGTTTGCCCCGCCCTGGGTGTCGGTTAGCCTTCATTCGCCCCCTGCTGAAACCTCCCTGCAGGTAAAATCTAGAGTGCTGGACCAGGAGCCTGGGAGACCAGGGTTCAAATCCTCCCTCAGCCCTGAAGCTTGGTGGATGATCTTGGGCATGTCGCTGCCTCTCAGCCTAGCCTACCTCGCAGGGTTGTAGCGAGCATAAAATGGAGAGCGGGAGGGATGGGGGTCCACCACCTTGAGCATCTTGGGAGAAAAGAGGTGGGGGATATAAATGAAATAAACAAACGTGGGTTTGACATCTGTTCCGATTTAAAATACACTACATAGAAGCAGACCTCGTTCTGCTTGTTTTACACTCCGGAGTCCCTCAACTTTCCAAGCCTTTCTTGCGCATTACGCAGAACGAGGTGAGCATGTGAGAGCACCACACCCTCTACCTGAAATGTTCCAATGCAGAATCTCTGCCGGGTCTCCCACATAAGGATCTCCCCGCAAGTAGTAAACAAGCGCACCAGCAACCGAGTGATGCATACTGGTGCAATATGCAGGAAAAAGCTGGAGAGCCGCTGCCAGTCAGTGCAGACAGTACTGAGCTGGATGGACCCAAAGGTCTGGCTCCGTGTAAGGCATTGTGTGTGTGTGTGTGTGTGTGTATTTCTATTTCTTTTGATTTATTTCTGACTTGTTCTGCATAATACGGCTCTAAGCAAATGCTCTCTGGTCAACCCCCCCATTCAGCTGCCTTAAATGCACGCTAATTAGGAGGGTGTTGACTAGAAATGGGACTCGGTTGCAATTTGCGTCAAGCGAAAGCCCATAAAGACTTGCCATGTGATTGTAGCAAACGCCCTCTTTAAAACTGCTCAGTCTGATGAAAGCAGCCTTTTTTGAGTTATTTTTAATCCGGGCTCCAGAACCCACTGGTTGCAGCATCTGTGAAAAGCCACACAGAGCAATCGTGAGAAGAAGGCAGCTGTGGTTGCGTAACCCGCCCCCTCCCCCAGGTCGCCATCCAGGTGCTCAGTTCTCCCCTGGGTCAGTCGCAGCCTCTCGGCGGAGCCCGCACCAGAGGGTCGTCGTGAGAACAAAACAGGGAGGGGCAGAGCCATGCACCCTTGCCTTGGATGCTTTGCAAGAAGGGTGGCCTATAAATGTGACGATAGATGAGTAAATACATTGTCAACAACCGCCTAGAGATTTTATTGCGACCAGGCGTTGCGAAATGAAACCCCACATGCGTTGGGTTTGGGACATGGCTTCCCCACAGGAACCAGAGAGGCGCTGCTTGCCACTGCCATGTCCGTGAGTCACAGTTTTCCCAATTTGTGTGCTTTGCTCTCTACACGTGCTGTAGGACTGGCATTGCTCCCTGAAAGCAGCCTTGAATTGCACATGCCAGATGTTTTCGGCATGCGCGAACCGTGTTCTCCGCCACTGAGGTGCGTCGTACCACTGCGTGCCTTCTCTTCTTGCTTCCTGAGCCCATAACATCTTAGGCCCTTTTAAATTGTGTGTGTGTGTGTGTGTGTGTGTGTTTATTGGGTGGTGGTTGTTCTTATTTTGATTATGTATGTTGTGGTTTTACATTTCCATTTTATTCTGTGAACCGCCCTGAGATGTCTGGGTGTTGGGCAGTATAAAGGTAAAGGTAAAGGGAACCCTGACCATTAGGTCCAGTTGCGGACGACTCTGGGGTTGCGGCGCTCATCTCGCTTTACTGGCCGAGGGAGCCGGCGTACAGCTTCTGGGTCATGTGGCCAGCATGACTAAGCCGCTTCTGGTGAACCAGAGCAGCGCACGGAAACACTGTTTACCTTCCCGCCACAGCAGTACCTATTTATCTACTTGCACTTTGACATGTTTTCGAACTGCTAGGTTGGCAGGAGCTGGGACCGAGCAACGGGAGCTCACCCCGTCGCGGGGATTCGAACTGCTGACCTTCTGATCGGCAAGCCCTAGGCTCTGTGGTTTAACCCACAGTGCCACCCGCGTCCCTTATTGGGCGGTATAAAAATTCAATAAATAAATAATACACTAGATGAACCTCTGGGTCCCTTCCAACTCTATGATCTCTGCTCGATCACCAAGTTCTGTTGGGTGAATGCTGTTTACTGCCCCCTGTGTATATAAGGCTGCTTGGTAGCTGTGAAAAATATAGTGTTTAGTGTGGACAGTCCAGCAATGTGGAACATCCTGTCAGTGGAAACCCACCAAGCATCCTTCTATATTTCTTAGTATCTTCTGAAGCCTTTCTTCAGGCAACGGGCTTTTGCAGTTGGATGAATGTTGTGACCGGGCAGTTACTTAGGACATTTTCTGCACTTATGACATTTTCTGGACCCTCCTCTTGGATATTTTTGGCCCCTTTTAAATTTTTAGACTGCTATATTCATTCTGCGTTTTAATTTCTTTTAGCTCTGTAAAGCACTTTTCAGATTTTAAATGCTGGTCTATGACCGTAATAAAATTTGATTGATTGATTGATTGATTGCACTTATATATTTTCTCGTGTAAACTTGACATTTTTTATTTGCTGTATGTAACCCTTTGTGGATGATTTTGTATGTGAGTTAGTAGTGTAAAAATAAAATAAATCAGTGAGCCCTGGGGGTGGGCTGAATGCCGATGAAAACCTTGGTAGTAGACAAAACAGATGGATTTAAACAACTTCTTTTTCTTTTCAAAATCTCTTCGTTCCCCTGTGTTCGAAGAAGTAATTGTGCCAAATGTTACTTTGCTCTAACGTGGTCTCTCGCTCTTCTCTTGTTCCCCCACCCCGCCCCTCCACAGGGAACAAATAAAGAGAGTGAAAGATTCTGAAGATGTCCCCATGGTGCTAGTAGGGAACAAGTGTGACTTGCCTTCGAGAACCGTAGACACAAAACAAGCTCAGGACTTAGCTAGAAGTTACGGAATTCCTTTCATCGAAACCTCTGCGAAAACGAGACAGGTAACATTGTGTGTGTGTTGTCTTGTGTGTAAGAACAACCGTCCCTGGTTGAGGGAGTTTTCTGTTCGAATAAAGAGCGGGATTCCTAGTACCTGCGAGTCCATGCTCTTGAGAGATCCTGCATCTCTCTCTCAATATGGTCTCTCCCCAAGATAGCTGAGATTCAAGAAAGCAGGCAGAGAGTCATGTTCCATTTTATTTGAATCTCAAGAGCCAGTTTGTATATCTGAGGTCCCACCTGCAGCCTACGCTTAAAGCCGTAAGTCATACTTCGGGTTACAGACGCTTCAGGTTGTGCACCGTGCCGAACTCGGAAGTACTGGAACGGGCTACTTCTGGGTTTCGGCGCTCGCACATGCACAGAAGCGCTGAACCGCAGCCCACGCGACGCTGCGGGTTGCGAACGTGCCTCTCGCACGGATCACGTTCACAACAGGAGCACCCACTGTATCGCACTACTTTAGCCAGTAGTGGATTCCCCCAGAGAATCCTGGGGAACTGTAGTTTGTTTCTGGTGCAAGGAATTGTAGCTCTGCCAGGTGTAAACTATAGTTCCCAAGAGTCTCTGGGGGAATCCATGACTGGCTAAAGTGGTATGCTGCTGCTTTAAAATTAAAACTTCAAAATCTGTGTGTGTGTGTTCTACATGGCTTCCACTTTCTTAAAAGAATGAAGAATAAAACCACCCAGGAAGTTACATGGGATGGTAGTTGTGAACTTCACACAAATTCCTTATGGGAAATAGATGTGGTAACGCCACTGTGTCTGGATTTTACCACCTCAGACTCGCATCACCTGAATCCTGAGGCCAAGAACAGAATCCATGGCAAGAATCCATATACAAGCATGCAATTTAACTTCTCTAAGCATACCGTATTTTTTGCTCCATAAGATGCACTTTTTTCCTCCTAAAAAGTAAGGGGAAATGTCTGTGTGTCTTATGGAGCGAATGTGTGGTCCCTGGAACTGAACTGCCCAGGGGCAAAAGCAGATCGTGCTTTTTTAAAAGAAAAAAGAAAAGGGGGTGTTGAAAGGAAGCCCGCTGAGCGGCTGCTCAGCAAACGATCGGGGAGAGAGATAAGGGAGAGATTCCAGCCCCGCCCCCTTTCAGAGGGAGGCTGACTGGCTGATTAGATTATCTGTCTGGAAACTGTAGAAATGGCTTCCTGAAGCTGCAGAACTGTGAGTTAAACCCCACAAAACAGGATTTTTTCCCTTTGCAAAGTAAGCTCAACAACTTTGAGCTGATCCTCAAAAACTGGGGCTTTTCTCCTTTGCAAAAGCTGCAGAAATTTGAGCTGATCCTCAAAAACTGGGGCTTTTCTCCTTTGCAAAAGCTGCAGAAATTTGAGCTGATCCTCAAAAAAATGGGGCTTTCCCCCTCTAAAAACTAGGTGCGTCCTATGGTCACGTGCACCTTATAGAGCGAAAAATATGGTATATTCTTCTTTTACTGCACTTAATAAGTCCCCGAGCAGCACTTGCCTGGTAGCCTTGCCTTCAAATTCAGAAAGGCATTGGGTTCAGAGGTCTGACTCTGCAACCCTTGCGATCCCTTTAAGATGCTGAAATAATTTGTCTGGCGTGAATTCATAGGAACATCTGGTGCATTCTAAGTGGCAGGATGTTGCAGCCGAAGCCTTGTCTGAGTTATTTTTAGTCCTTTTCATAACGACAAGAGTTATCTGAACGTTTCTCTCCAGCTGCACAGAAATCGAATGGTAGGGGGAAATTAAGTGCCCCGATTAACAGTTTCCCTGAACACGCATAAGAACATGCTGAGTAATACTGGAATTGCAAACTGCCTGTGTGGGATCTCTTAATGTTCATAAGGTATCGAAGGTAACAGTTGATATAAGGACTAGAGAATAGTAGCAAACGCTGCTTTGCATCCATTTTTAAATGGTTTTCACATCCTCTCAACTCAGTAATTACCTGACCTTAATGCAGAAATCCCTTTCCCCCTGTATTCCTTTTCACCAAAAATAAATGTTCAGAATCCGCTTTTCAACAGCTGTATGTTTGGAATGTGTCCAAGGCTGTGTGTACACACTGCACAAAATGCAAAATTCATCCTGCAAGTACAAAACTGGAAGCGTGAGAACAGGCGGCATCTAGTCTGTACTACACTTGGGCAAAACAAAATGAAAGGCACAAATACAGGATGGGTGACACCTGGCTTGAGAGCAGTACATGTGAAAAGGATCTAGGAGTCTTGGTAGACCACAAACTTGACATGAGTCAACAGTGTGATGCAGCAGCTAAAAAAGCCAATGAAATTCTGGGCTGCATCAATAGGAGTATAGCATCTAGATCAAGGGAAGTAATAGTACCACTGTATTCCGCTCTGGTCAGACCTCACCTGGAATACTGTGTCCAGTTCTGGGCACCACAGTTCAAGAAGGATACTGACAAGCTGGAACGTGTCCAGAGGAGGGCAACCAAAATGGCCAAAGGCCTGGAAACGATGCCTTATGAGGAACAGCTTAGGGAGCTGGGTATGTTTAGCCTGGATAAGAGAAGGTTAAGGGGTGATATGATAGCCATGTTCAAATATATAAAAGGATGTCATATAGAGGAAGGAGAAAAGTTGTTTTCTGCTGCTCCTGAGAAGCGGACACGGAGCAATGGATTCAAACTACAAGAAAGAAGATTCCACCTAAACATTAGAAAGAACTTCCTGACAGTAAGAGCTGTTCGACAGTGGAATTTGCTGCCAAGGAGTGTGGTGGAGTCTCCTTCTTTGGAGGTCTTTAAGCAGAGGCTTGACAGCCACCTGTCAGGAATGCTTTGATGGTGTTTCCTGCTTGGCAGGGGGTTGGACTGGATGGCCCTTGTGGTCTCTTCCAACTCTATGATTCTATGATTCTAGTCCTCATGGGCTTTTTTGGAAACTGCTTGAGAAGAAAACCCATGGGCGCTGTTTTTACTGAACGGAACAGGGGCTTCTATGACTCGAGCAGCTGCATGCTCGTGATCCAGAGAAGAACCTGGCTGGATTTCTGCACATAGCAAGTCCTTCCTTCCCTCTGCATCCACTTTGTGCCTGCTTGGAATCCCAGGAACAGCATGCAGTGTCTCACTTGAGATGCTGCTGCTTGCAAGAGAAAACACCTGTAAAAAGCAGGGGAGGGAGGAGAGAAGGATAGTGGTATCTGCTCTGACAATTCTCCTGCCTCCCAAGTGTTTTCCTTCTTCCTTTAGTGGGGAAAAATGAAGGATGCTGCCGTGGGATGGTCGAGGGAATCCTCCCCTTGCTCAGGAGCCCCACTTGCACAGGAGGACGCACGAGGCTCCAGCTCAGGAAGCCCCTTCTTTACTTCTTGCCTTCTCCTCTTAGCATCAAATAATTGCAGAATCGGAAGAGACCCAAAGGGACATCTTTGGGTTGCCTTCTTTCTCCTGGGCTTTGGTAAAGAAAACTCATACTTGAGTATACTTGGAAAGCAAATTATAGTGCTATGGATGTGCACATGACTGCCTGCAGAAAAACGAGAGCATAGGTCACTGCCTCAAGGAGCTTACAATCTAAAATTTGACCCGTGCGCTTCCTTCCTTTGCGCGCATAGCTTTTGAGTCCTGTTTGCAGTGCACAAAACAGCCCTGGATATATTTCGTATGGCTATGGTCACCTAGCCTCTGTGCATCATTTGTTTTTTTTGTTTTCCAATCGTTGCGAAGTTGCTGGGCTTAAATCTCTGCTTGCTTTGGGGGGGGGGAAAAGGATCCGTTGATTTTGCTCTGCATTACAATCCACTTCCTTTGCTCTGCTAAGAGCCTGTGATTTCCACTTCACCCCTGCTTGATGACTCATTTCCTTCAGGTGCATCAATGTATTATACCCCAAATCACGGTTGGTTGACCCGGTTCTACATAGGTGAAGTTGCTTTGCTGTTTGGGACTAAACATATTTACCTGGCATCCTTTGACACCTGCCATGGCCCTGATGGGCACTTGCCAACACTGAAGCCTGCCTTGTGCCCACCCCCTCCTTCTGTGGTCAGGAGGAGGCAACTACGATCTGCCAGTTTTCCGCAGTGCTCCTAAGATCACACCCCCACCATCCATTTCAAGCACACTGTGTTCCACAAAGAATCCTGGGAACTGTGGTTTGTTAAGAAGAGTTTGGATTTGATATCCCGCTTTATCACTACCCTGAGGAGTCTCAAAGCGGCTAACAATCTCCTTTTCCCTTCCTCCCCCACAACAAACACTCTGTGAGGTGAGTGGGGCTGAGAGACTTCAAAGAAGTGTGACTAGCCCAAGGTCACCCAGCAGCTGCATTAGAGGAGCAGGGAATCGAAGCCGGTTCACCAGATTACGAGTCCACTGCTCTTAACCACTACACCACACTGGCTCTCAGTGTGCAGGGGATTGTAACCCTGTGAGGGGGTAGACTACAGTTCCCCAGATGCTTTGGAGCAAGCCACGACTGCTAAAATGGTATAAAATTCCCTAACGTGTGGCGTGAATGATTCTGCTCATATGGCTTAGGACCTGTCCTATGCTATAAACTAGTTTCTGTACCCATTGAAAGGTATTTTATCCCATCCCCAAACATGTGGCACACTTCGTGGTAAGGGGCAGGCTAATTACTATGGGTTGGAGTAAAAATCCAAGGAACCTAGTATCCCCATCTCCAGTGGTGCTTTCCAAGAACTCAGGATCTAGCCGTTTACCCATCATCTCTCCCACTTTCTAGCATTTAGAAATACTCTTCAGAGGACGTATCATATGCTGGGAATGCTGCCATAAGCACACTGATAACACCATTCCTGAATTTTTCCAATCTGTTCTAAAAAACAAACCAGCCATCTCAGTTACCCAGCTGGCTATAACAAACGTCTCTTCTTCTTTGGTGATCACTCGTAGCCGAGTAAGATTGTCTTCCATGAACACGGTTTTAACAGTGAGTCCGTAAGTGACTGTGGAGGCCAATTCTGGATCCACACATTCCTCCACAGTGGGGACATTGGTTTCCGGATGGGAGCTGATCACGGTGTGGATTTGCCAAGCGTGCCTTCCTCTTAGCACATTTCTCCCTTTCGTCCTGAGTTGAAGTGTCTTCAAAGTCCATGACACCTTTGGTAAAGGCTGTTCTCCAACTGGAGCGCTCGCAGGCCAGTGTTTCCCAGTTGTCGGTGTTTGCCTTGAGAGAGTCTTTAAACCTCTTTTGTTGACCACCAGCATTACGCTTTCCATTTATAAGTTCAGAATAGAGTAGTTGCTTTGGAAGGCGATAATCAGGCGTCCGCACAACATGACCAGTCAAACAACTATAAAGGTAAAGGTAAAGGGACCCCTGACCATTAGGTCCAGTCGTGTCCGACTCTGGGGTTGCGGCGCTCATCTCGCTTTATTGGCCGAGGGAGCCGGCGTACAGCTTCCAGGTCATGTGGCCAGCATGACTAAGCCACTTCTGGCAAACCAGAGCAGCGCACAGAAACGCCGTTTACCTTCCTGCCAGAGCGGTTCCTATTTATCTACTTGCACTTTGACATGCTTTTGAACTGCTAGGTTGGCAGGAGCTGGGACCGAGCAACGGGAGCTCACCCCGTTGCAGGGATTCGAACCGCTGACCTTCTGATCAGCAAGCCCTAGGTTCTGTGGTTTAACCCACAGCGCCACCTGGGTCCCCCAAACAACTATAGCAAATGTCTAATGTGCGCTGGCACCACATAACAGGCTCCCCCTGTCAGCTTTTCTGTGGCTAAGCAATAAAGTGCAGGCCATGAGGTTCTGCACCCCCTCTAGCCCCATATTTTTGGGGCATAAATCCCCCAACTTTTAACTGCATCTGGGGGTTCCATTAGAAACAGTAATTCGTTGTGAGTTCTGGGAGTTGTGGCTCTGTGAGAGGCAGTTCCCAGAATTTTTTGCATGAAACAGTTCGCTTTAAATGTATGGTTATGTATGCAGCCGGGATGAGCTTTACTGTGTGGTTCCCCCTCGTGTGGAGAGAATGGGAAATTACGGTGACAATTCCTTTTTTTTTTCTTCCTTTGAAAACTAGTGTTCGTTTGAGGGATCTGGTAGATTTTTTGTTTGTGGGGTGGGTGGGTGGGAATATAGTTTTCCAGTAGAGCAGAGATGGGCAACATCACCCTGAGCTATGGCTCCTCCCATATTTATTTTCCCTTTCTTCAGTAGCATGGTTGCTTTTTAAAAAATTGCCGCTTACTGCTCTTTGTGTGTGCCGAGTAGGGATTTGATGTAAGAGAGAGAGAGAAAGGCATGGCAAATATTGGGATTTTTTTTGGTGTGTGTGTGTGGGGGGGTGCAATTCCACACAGAAGGGGGTGGCAAGAGAGAAAGGTGGTCCCTCAAGGGAGCAGGAGACCTTTGGGTGGCTGAGTGTGATGGAGCTGGAGGAGTAAAAAGCCACAAACAGAGTGATATCTGGATTTGGGAGCAGATCGAGAAGGGAAAAACATGGCTGCAGAATGAGGCCATAGGAAGCTGTGAGTTTGTGCAGGATCTGGGACTGCAGGGACATGGCTGTAGGAAAGTTGGAGGAGCAATATAGCTCGGCGCTAGAGGATCTGTTAGAGCATGCAGACGGTCCCAGGCAGTGTTAGAGATACAAGCCAGGCGCCCAATGGCTCCTTAAACCAAGGTTGCAGTTGCCAAAACGGAATGTCTACTTGCCATTTTTGGACAGGACAGCTCTAAAATCTTATTTTTCATATGATGGACTGACTGTGACTGATTCTCAGTTAAACATCTGGCTAATTCAGATGACCACCTTCAGCTCGGTCAAGAACTCTGAGCACTTACTATTTTTCTTAATGGGGGCACACGGACCATTCTTAACGTAAGAATATTCTTCACAACTGTGAGCAGGGCAGTGCGGTGGGGTAAGTGAAGACAAGCTCTGCAGCAAAGCTTTTTGGTTCCTGGAATTCATTCCGATTGTGCAGATAAAATATAACTGATAGAATTCTACAGGATGGGGGTATTAGTGTGTGAAAACAGCCCAGATCCAAGGACCCCCAGGCATGCACCTCCAGGTGGTGGAGATGTCAGGTGCCATCTTGGTGCCCAGGCATCTTCACTTGGTCGCAAGTGGCCGGTAGTCAGGTGCAAAATGCGCCTGGCACCTGGCTAATTTCGATCACTGGTCCCAGGTTCAACCCCCAGCATCTCCAGGTAGGACTGGGAGAGACCTCTCTCTGAAACCCTGGAGAGCAGCTGCCAGTCAGTGCAGACATCACTGAGAGCTCGACAGACCTGACTCAGCATGAAGCGTTTTCCTCTGTTCCTGTGGCAAATGCTGCAGCCTTTTTCTTTGGACTCAAGTTCTGATCAGCTCCAACCAGCACAGCCAGTCCTGTCAATGGCGACGGGAGTTGCAGAACAGCCACCGATGAGCAAACCCTGTTCTAGAGGAAGCCCCTTTCTAGTCTCCATAAAGTTGTCACTCTGCTGTAGCACATGCATGCCTTTGTGTATGTGTTTCTGGGTGAAAAACCTCTCCTATGTCGCAATGCTCGCCTGTAGCAAAACTGCCACTTCTGTCGGAGACAAGCAAAGTTTCAACAACTTACTCAAATGCTTCCCCTGTGTTGGCTGGCTCTTTAAAAACCTCCCCCCCCCAAGCCCTGCTTCTTCTTCTTGCGGTGAACTGCTTTGCCCCAAACATGCTCCTCTCTAGTCAATCTTTGGCCTTCCTTGGTGTTGATCTCTTTCTCCATCTTATCTGCATTGCTAAAACAAAATCGCAACTCCTGCTCTCGGTGATCGGGATGGAGAGCAATTGCCTTGAAATGGTTCCCAATTGCCTTGAAATGGTTCCTGAGGGTCCTCCATTGAAATGAGTTGGGGAGGGGGATACACAGTCAATGAAAGTTGCTGTCCACCCTCCCCACATTCTCCCCCCCCTCGGGGTTTTGGAGGAGACCTTTCCAGGTATTGGGCCCTTTCGGGAAGTGAACGAAATAGCATCTCGAATAATCGTGACGCTCGGAACAGTTGGATCAGATGGGTGCGCTTGTGCTTATGGAAAATTTCCTGTGCTTTTCTTCTTTTTGCTCCTATTGCAAGATGGGAATGTGACTATTTAGCTCAGAGCCTCGCAGATGGCTTTCTGAGGAGCCTCGGAATTTCCTCGCTGTTTGGTGCAGCAGACGAACTTTCTTGCTACTGATCTTTCCCTCTGCACTGTGCAGCCATAGGGCAGTGCTGAATTCATTCCTGGGTGCGCACACTGCATTCAAAACAGCGCTAGGGTGAGGCCTAACTAGCCTGGCCAGTGTCTTGCATTAACTGTTTGTGAGTGACCTAATTTGCCTTAATTTGGGCCACCAACCCCTTCCATCCAAACGGCCCGTGAGTGTAGTCCAAGCAAACTTCTACTCTTGCGATGTCACCCGTCAACCATAGGTTCATCTTTAAAGGCAGTATGTATTTCCCTTACATTTTACGCACCTCAATCTCCCTACAAGGGAATCAAATGGACAAACAGCATTACAAACTGTGTAGAATGTATGTGGAAAATAGGTAGCGTTTCCCCCACCTTTCAGCCTCACCTGTCACCAGGATTTTTGTCTCCAGAAGGCTGGTGAAGTTTGAATCTAGTCGTCGGGCTCAAAGTGGTTCTTCAAATCCCTGAATCTTTGGCAAAGGACTCGGGTCCCTTGGCAGATGGCGTGACATTGAAAGGGTTTCCTGAAGGGAAGAAATTTTAAAATCCAGCTCCTAAAAGTGTTTTTGAGAATGGAGGCTCTGTTGCCATTTGCCCCGAATGTTGGACACAAGCGAAGCTCTAAATCTTAGGAAATCAAGTGTGTTATCATCTAAACAGGTGTGAATGTTATGAATAAAGAGTCCGTTAGGGGTGGCGAACCTGTGATATTGTTGGGACTCCCATCATCCTTGACCATTGGCCAGATTTGCTGAGGTTGATGGGAGTTGTAGTCCATCAACATCTGGAAGGCCACAGGTTAGCCACCCTTAGTGTAGATCAGGGTTTCCCAAACTTGGGTCTCCAGCTGTTTTTTGGACTACAACTCCCATCATTCCTAGCTAGCCAGGGATGATGGGAGTTGTAGTCCAAAAGTAGCCGAAGATCCAAGTTTGGGAAACCCTGATCTAGATCCTTAAGGACTGGTATATTTTGATATCAACAATAATGAATATGGGATTGTACCTAAAGCCTTTTCCCCAAATGTAGCTAGGTATCTTGCCCCCAGCCCCAAGCTGCTTTTCTTAGGAGTGTAGCTGCTAATTTCAGTTTTCCTCTGATGATTGGGGCCCCCCCTCTTCATCCTGGTTAACAAAAGCTGGCTTTAAAGGAGTTGTGTTTTACAATGCAGAGAGTGGAGGATGCATTTTATACATTGGTGCGAGAGATCCGCCAGTACAGATTGAGAAAAATCAGCACAGAAGAAAAGACTCCTGGGTGCGTGAAAATTAAAAAATGCCTTTTAATGTGACAGGGTAAGTTTTGTTCTTGTTTAAGAGGGAAAAAAAAAAAGTTCGGCGGGGGAAAAAAATCTGATCACCAATACGAATCAAATCTTAACTTGCAAACTTCTCTTTGGTGATTCCAGTAATTTCAAAATGATTGTAAGTATCAGCCAATCTGTTTTACTGTCCTCTTTTAAGAATATAAAGGTTTTTCCTCTGTGGTTTCTGCAGCGGATGAACTTGTACGTTGCATTGAGAATGTACCTTTCTCTTTCCCTTTCTGGTGGGCCAGGAAGTTTAGAAACAGACTTTGGAGCCAGTTCACAGAAGGCTGCAAACTCCTTGCCCCTTGGATTTTTCACACTTGATTTTACTCTCGGCCATATCGGGGTGAGCAGCCTCCATGCCTTGTATTTCTGCCTGCCCCAAAGGCCCTTCTCTCGTTCTCTTCCCTTAGCAGAACAGAACAAGCCGAGCTGTGTGCAGTTGCCCTGGTTAACGGGCTGCTTTCTTAAGAAATGTGGGCCAAAGCCCACGTGTCTTGACGTGATTCTGGCAAAGGTCAACTTATACGATCCAGGGTTCAAAGAACAAACCGCTCAACTTTTGATGTCTGCCCCTTGAAAACAGATAACACACGCTTACCCGCTCAGACGTAGGAATATTCGCTGATTAGTTCTGCTAACGAATCCAGCGCACTTACGCATGCAGTGTTATCCCGGGAGGTTGTGGCCCTCTCTTGAACGCAGTAGAGGGGGATTTCTCGATTTCAACTAGCCTTGCTTCACACCCACCTTAAGTGGTTTTGCCTGGCGGAATGTATAATTGAATTCCGATTATGAGCTCTCGTTTGCCAGGAGGGAAAGGGACCCCTGACCTTTAGATCCAGTCATGACCGACTCTGGGGTTGCGGCGCTCATCTCGCTTTACTGGCCGAGGGAGCCGGCGTACAGCTTCCAGGTCATGTGACCAGCATGACTAAGCCGCTTCTGGCGAACCAGAACAGCGCACGGAAACGCCCTTTACCTTCCTGCTGCAGCGGTACCTATTTATCTACTTGCACTTTGACATGCTTTCGAACTGCTAGGTTGGCAGGAGCAGGGGCCGAGCAACAGGAGCTCACCCCGTCGCGGGGATTCGAACCGCCGACCTTCTGATCGGCAAGCCCTAGGCTCTGTGGTTTAACCCACAGCGCCACCCGCATCCCTAGAAACTAGCGTACAAAGGGGAAATTGACATTTCTTGCTGTGCCCACTTCTGCCTTTGGTCTCTCCCACCACGGGTGTGTGCCCCGCCCACCCCCAAATGTTGCTCAGAAGGTAAACTTTCATAGGGTTAGTTACAGGTAGGTAGCCATGTTGGTCTGCCGTAGTCGAAACAAAATAAAAAAATTCCTTCCAGTAGCACCTTAGAGACCAACTAAGTTTGTTATTGGTATGAGCTTTCACGTGCATACATGGTATCTGAAGAAGTGTGCATGCACACGAAAGCTCATAGCAATAACAAACTTAGTTGGTCTCTAAGGTGCTACTGGAAGGAATTTTTTAATTTTGTTTCATAGGGTAGCACTCCATGAACTGCTAATAAGATGCAATGAAGACAGGCATGGCCTTCATGATACGTTGGATGGGGCAATATTACATGGGAAGATGAACTTTTCTTCTTCTTCTTTGGCGATCACTCGTAGCCGAGTAAGATTGTCTTCCGTAAACACATTTTTAACAATGAGTCTGTAAGTGACTGTGGAGGACAATTCTGGATCCACACGTCCTTCCACAGTTGGGGACATTGCAAAGGTGAGCCTTGCCAACCTCACTCAGGAAGGCAACGGGACCCCGCTTTGCGTTCTGGACCGCTGGTCAACCATGAAACGGAAACTGAAGACTGTGACAAACGAGGACTTTGGGGACGGTCCGATATAATAGAGATGCCATCAGATGGTATAACTAGGTTGGCTCAAGTTAGCCAATCTCCTGAGATGAGATGGTTGATATAGAGCTGTTTATGAGGAAGATCATGCATACGAAACCAAACTGATGCAAGCATGTTCCCGTTCTCTGATGTAAACAGAGCGGGATACTTCATTGGGTGATGGTTTCTGGTTGGCTAGCCTGAGAGCAGATTTGATGTGGGGAAGCATCAGAAATGTAACATCTGAGGAACAGCATGAGCTTCCTTACATGAGATGATGTCATGGGAATGATAGAGAGGTCTGGCTGGCATAATCAGTTTGACATGTCAGCAGAATGAATGGACTGATGAGACTTAAATTGAGGTATGTGTCCCTTTTAAAAGAAAAAACTTTAGTCTTCCTTTGTGTGCTTGCTTCTTCCATTGGTGTTAGTTTTAACATGCTCTCTGTCTCGCAGACATATTCTTGGTCTTGCTTGCTTTGTACTTATGACTTTCAGATGAATAGAATAATAATTATGTGGGTGCAATGGGACTAGTAGGATTTCTCTGGGTATAGAAGACTGTCAAAAATTAGTACTTCGGGTCATTTCCAGCTGTACAACTTTCTCTTTTTTTAGTTCAAATACAGACCTCCCGTAATGTTTCCAACAGCAGTGAATTGCTGCTTTGATTATGGTATATGTTTCAATATTTTTTAAAAAAGTAATTTTTGCCTATAAAAGACCTGAGATCAGTGTTTCGCCAGTGATTTTTGCCTTGCGGATATTTGAACTGCCTGCAGTATGATCTCTGCACACACCAGTAGACTACATTTACGGACACAATGGTCTCCCGCCATCTTGGATTAAACAATCCAGGACGGTGACACCCATCTTTGATAGTACGATAATATACACCCGGTGGTAATGTTTTGCCTCAGAGATATTACTTCAGTTGAGAGCATCAGGTACCTAGGATAAGAGAGAGGAAACGATGTAAAATACACAGACAAGACAAAACTCTTGAGATTAAACTGTTTTGTTTTCTTTCTATTTATTTTATTCCGCCTGGCCTTCAATTTAGCCTGATCCGTCATTCCTTTTTTCCCTTCCCTTTTTCTATGAAGAAACCCTTTCTGAGACGCCACATTTAAACTCTTCCCTGGTCTCCTTACTGGCCCTGGCAGGAATAACTTGGCCAGTTAGCCCTGGTGATGTTCATTTATGTTGTATTTGATGCTGTTTTTAAGCTTCTTTTTTTAAAAAAGTCATTTTAATCAATGTTTTATATTTGTTGTTAGCCACCCTGAGCCCGGTTTTTAAATCGGGAAGGGCGGGGTATAAATAAAAATTTATTGTTATTTATTTATTTACAAAAATATTTTTAGGCTGTCAACTCATATCAACTATAGGTGGTGCACAACAATCTATGCAAATAGCAGGGCACATAAAATACTATAAGAACAATACAAAATAATGATTTTATCGTTAGACGGAACTGGGAAAACAATACTCTTAAATGCATTTTACGCACATTTTGTACGTAGCTACGTAGCAGTTTGTGCGAGTGATGTTCTCACTTATTATTTAGATACATGATAGAACTCTTAATTATTTTGAGCCCTCTTTGTCCCAAATTAGGTAGAAAATATGGACAGCAAGGGACACAGATCCTTAAAAGTTGCAAAAATTGGAAACCATGCTTCAAACTTCTTAGTCCTGAGTGAGAAGGGATATATTGGCTAAGTCCTTTGAGCAAGAACCTCACCTAGGCCACTATCTGTAAAAAATAAAATAAAATAAATCCTCTCTCAGCTCTTCAGAAAACATGATAAAAGTGCACAAGTAACAACCACTGTTGAATTTATCATGACTATTAAAAAGATGACTGCCTTACTGAAACTGCCTTATTGAAATTACTCGTAGCATTTTCATTAACTAAACGAAACCCCAGCCAATTCAAGTGAAAAGGCGTCATTTGGTATTAAAAGGTCTGACTTTTTTTGCAGGGCGTTGACGATGCCTTCTACACATTAGTCCGGGAAATCCGAAAACACAAAGAGAAGATGAGCAAAGACGGCAAAAAGAAGAAAAAGAAGTCGAAGACAAAGTGTATAATTATGTAAATGCAATTTAACCCTTCGTCCTTAAGGTGTACGTCGGTAAACGTGATTCACTTTTGTACCATTACACTAAATTATTAGCACACACGTTTCTAGCATTACTTTAAAACAAAACACCTTCCCTCCCTTGCTTTGTGAACCCATTGGATGCCTTTTCTGGATGCTTGCTTTTAAGTGACAGTGGAAAGCATTCCTAAGTGCCAGTAACCCTGGAGTTTTGGTTCTTGACCCTAGCAATGCCTGTGATCAAGAATACCCGAAAACATTTTATTCGGTGGTATTTGGGTGCATGCAAAACTTGATGTCTTCTGATTCCCCCACCCACTCCTTTCTTTTCTTAGGAAGTTGTGACTGGCTGCTGTTGTCGTTTTTGCAGGAACTGCCTTACTGGTAGAATTGCCTCTGCTTGGGGCAATTGTTTCCTGGGGTTGGGAGTCCTTTCGTCACCCAGGAGGGGTGAATGAGAAGACGTGATGCTTATGGTGGCACTCCCTTCCCTGTTGCAACCCATAGATCTCCTCCTTGGACATAGGTTGGAGGAGAACGAGGAACCAGGTATCTCACTTGAATTATTTAGAGCCAGGTGAGGGCTGAGAGAGCCAACAGCAGTGGTTGTGCCCCAGAGGCCCTGTGTAAAGTTTTGAGTTCCTGTTGAAATGCAGCACTTTAGACCCAGGTGATTTACAGCAGGGGTCCCCAGACTTACCTCGCCTCGGGCCGGTTCCTCCGGCGCCGATCGCACGGAGGGCGGGGGAGCACGCACCCGCAAACGTCATTTCCGGTGCGTTTCTGGCGCGGCACTGAAAATAGCTTGTGCGCGTGCGCACGGCCCTCTGCAGACCCAGAAGTGCACCGGAAACGACGTTTGCGCATGTGCAAAAGCTATTCCCGATGCTGCACCGCGCCAGAAGTGCGCCGGAAATGACGTTCATGCATGCACAAAAGCTGTTTCCGGTGCCGGGCGGCGGCGGACGTTGTCGGGGGCCGGATAATTGGTTCGCATGGGCCGTATGCGGCCCACGGACCTTAGTCTGGGGACCCCCGATTTACAGGAACAGGGCTTTCCTGAGCAGGCAAGGACCATGACATGGTGGGATCAGGGGCTCTGCACTATACAGAGAGTTGAGAGGAAGCAAGCTGGTTTTTACGACCACGGGAGGCCTGCTGCAGGCGAGGAAAATGGACCTCAGGTTGTCACAAGAGGGGAGCTGGGAGACTTTCCACCTATGCTTGGACCAACGTACCATTTTAGGGGTGCAAGGATTAAGAGCTCCTCAGGAGAAGAAGCCCCTTTCAGATGTGGGATGCCAGAGCTGGCTGAGTTGGCAACGGCCCCAGGAGTAGCCAACATTGTACCCTTCAGATGTTTTTGGACTCCCAACTCCCATCATCCCAGACCCGTTCCAGCCAGCATGATGGGAGTTGTAGTCTGGCACCATCTGACGGACACCAAGTTAGCTGCTGCCTCTTGCTGTTGCTGGGGTGTAGGTGATGGGAGCCTAGACAGCACCTTGCCTGAAGCTGGTCCTGGGTCTTTGTAGAAAACGGAGGTGGTTAACCTGCAGCCTCCCAGGTGTTGCTGGACTCAAACGCCCATCAGTCCCAACAAAGATGGCCAGTGGTCAAGGATGATGGGAGTTGTTGGGACGGCAATGTCTGGGTGGCCACAGGTTCCCTGACCCTGTGGTTTAAAAGGCAACCTCCTGTTACCTTTTACATTGGGGGGGGGGGAGGGATCTCCAGCTTATTTTCCGCAGTGTTTGTGATAAAAGGACTGCTCGGTGCAAGTGATTCTGGTTTTCCAACACACGCTTTTCCAAGAAGGTTTTGGTTCTGCTGACTGCAATATTGATAACACCTCCTTAGCCTTCCTTTTGTATAATTTCTGCTTCGGGGCACCGTGTATTGTAGTATTTCCAATCCACTTGAATGAATGTAAGGATTGCGGGCTTTTCACGGAAGCAAGTTTCTTTCCCCAACACCCCTCCCAACCTCACTTCCCCAAGGCAGTTTGCCGTGGGTCACTCTTAAAATCTAACTATTTTTTCTATTAAAAGTGAAAATGTAAAAAAAAAAGAGGAAAAAATATTCAAATTGGATTGATTTGTTGAAATGAGCCATCTTTGCCTTTCGGCTAAGATCAAGTGTGTGCATATAGAATATACACGGGGGAATTTCACAAAAGCGCTGAGGTGCCAAGAGTAGCATTTTGTTTTGTCTTTTGGATGATGATGTCAGAATCAATGAACAGCAGTAACTTGGTGGGCTGTGCCCTTAGGCTGTACAGTTTTCCCAAACCTGCTTAACAATTTAATTTAATTCCATTCTTTTTATGTTGAAAATAAGCCTCCTTCCCACCCTTCGTCTCCCCCCCCCTCTCTCGAGTGCCAAATCTCCTACTAGGACTATTTCTTAAAATGAAATGTGTTTACCTAGAATGTATTTTAACTATTTTTGTATAGTATAAACTAAAAAAAAAGAAAAGAAAAAGACATGTTTTGTACATTGTGCTTTTTGTTTTCATTTGAGGCAAAATATATGCAATGTGACCCAGGTGATGGACATTTTTTTGGGGGGGGGAGAATCCCCCCCGTCTTTATTTCAACCCTGTGACCTCGAAACATTAAGTCACACCTGAAGAATGACCACTGTTCATTTAAACCCTTACAGATGTTTTTTATCAGCAGCATGTGCTGTGAAGTGATATGAAATCTGTCAAGTTTGTCACAAAACAACACCACTCCTGTTGTAATTAATAAATAAAAAAGTCTGTGTTTCTACAGTTTGTTTTTTCCTCTCAAAAGCAGAATTTATTCATGTCCTGATCCTCTTCCATCATAGAACGGGAGGCATGTGGATTACACGCCCGGACACTTCCCAAACCCAGACTTGCCTCGCTTCAGCAAAGGGAGGTGACCTCATGTGCCAATATTATTTATTAAATTTGTATACCACCTTCCGTCCAAAGTTCTCAGGGCGGTTCACAGTAAAACCAAAAAGTAAAAAACAAGACCAAAAGCAAAACAACACAAGAACCCCCCCCCCCACTCCCACAAACATTTAAAAGGACGTAAGACTGTTAATCAGCTCATGGCCTAGTTAAAAAGGAACATGTTTGCCTGGCACATAAAGGTGAAGGCGCCAGGCGAGCCTCCCTGGGGAGAGCATTCCACAGACGAGGAGCCACTGCAGAGAAGGCCCCGTTCTTGTGTTGCCACCCTCTGGACCTCTCGAGGAGGCACACAAAAAAGGACCTCAGAAGATGATCTCAGGGTCTGGATAGGTTCATATGGAAAGAGGCGGCCCTTTAGATCATTGGCTGTGTTCAGGGATGGCAGGAATTGTGGTTCACTTGGAAGCTCTTTGTGAGCTTAAAAGTTGAAAAGACAGGCAAATATGACTAGATGTAAAATCCAGGATACAGGATTTTCTTTAACGTAACACACAGCCAGCCGTACCTGTTCCCATCCTTTTCCCAAACTCCTTATGCATACCCGATTTCAGCCGTACTGGCTTCTGAGTAGGCGTGCGCAAGATTGTGTTGGGTAACTATTTGAATCCCAGCCAAATGTCGTCACTCTTGTTTCCCCCACTAAACAGGCTATTCTCTCATTCTTGCCCACCTTCCCAAGATGGTAGAAGACCTTTTCAGTTCTTTGGGAGGAGAGGAGAGGTGCAAGGGTCCCTGTATGGCCAGCTGAACATCCAACTGCAAGAGCGGTGGTTGCAGAAATTAGAATAGTAGGACTGTAGCGTTGGAAGGGGCCTTGAGGGTCATCTAGTCCAACCCCCTGAAATTCAGGAATCTTGCCCAACATGGGGTTCAAACCCACAGCCCTGAGATTAAGTGCCTCGTGCTCTACTATCTGCTATTCCAGGTGAAATGAAGGGTCACTAGCACAGGGGAAAAGTCTCCCCACCTCCCTTTTTAAATTTGTAACTAGGAAAAAGGCGAATAAACGATGGGCATGTGTAGTTATGTACAGCAAAGCTCTTTTTGGGTGCTCTTTGGTCGCATCCTCAACAACACGGGAGCAACGGCACACCAAACAGCCCCCCGCCTCTGGTGCCACTTGCTTGCCCCCTGACATCTGAACACCTGACAGCAGAAACATCTGTGTAGAGATGGGGTTTGCATGTGCGAAGGCTTCCCCGAAATCTGGAATGTGGATTTGCATTCCTCCCCGACGGCCGGCTGCGGAAAAAGAGCCACAGCGAGAATTGCTGAACTTGAACTTTAAAAAAAAAAACCATTAGGCAATCTATATTTTTTTTTTAATTGTGGATCGGTCCCCCCCCCCCTTTTAACCTATGGCCTGGGCAATCGTTTCGAACCGCAATGCGCATCATTTGTCATCCTCTTCATAGTAACGCTGTTTCAGAGCTCGATATTTCCTGAGGAAGTATAAGGCCTCCAGCTCTTTCATGACAAACTCCCCTCGGGCAAGGAGTTCTTTGATTTTCTCGGGCTCCTTCACGTCCTTGTTTTTCAAGAATGCTGCCTTCAGCCGGGTCCGAAAGAAGTCTGCCCCTTTGGGGTATTCCTTTCCGAGGTACAGCAGCTTCAAAGTGCACAATGCAAAAAAAACAAAAACAAAAGTTGAGCGTCACACGGGGCGCAGAACACGGGCAAAGCGTTTTGTTTGCATCTGGCTTCCACTCCTCGGGACTTACATTTTTGTAAAGATTCAGCACTTCGTATCTTAACGGATTGGTCATGTTGAGTTCACACACTTACTCATGTGCAGTGGCATCTACCTGAAGAACAACCATTCGGAGATTAGCTGCATAATGAAGCCTGACTTAAGAACAGTTACTGGTGCTTTGTATGCTGGCAATCTGCTTGACACGACACCTTGAGGATTCGATTGATTTCCTTCAGTTTTAGGGACCATCCAGCCAACTGCAGGGACGCGGGTGGTGCTATGGGCTAAACCACAGAGTCTAGGGCTTGCCGATCAGAAGGTCGGCGGTTCGAATCCCCGTGACGGGGTGAGCTCCCGTTGCTCAGTCCCAGCTCCTACCCACCTAGCATTTCGAAAGCACGTCAAAGTGCAAGTAGATAAATAGGTACCACTGCAGCGGGAAGGTAAACGGCATTTCTGTGCGCTGCTCTGGTTCGCCAGAAGCGGCTTAGTCATGCTGGCCACATGACTTGGAAGCTGTACGCCAGCTCCCTCGGCCTGTAAAGCGAGATGAGCGCCGCAACCCCAGAGTCGTCCGCGACTGGACCTAATGGCCAGGGGTCCCTTTACCTTTAGCCAACTACAGAAACCCACTCACTCCACAGCCCTTCCACTTCTGCAAGCCCCTAGTACAGCGCAACAGCCAGATGCAATGGGTGTCTTCCTTGTGCTTGCAAAATATATTGTGCAGGCCCTAATGTAACCACCATTATTATATTCTGAAACAGTTAATGTAATGCCAACAGTGCCCTTCAACTCTCTATATTGGACAAACAGGCCAAACCCTACGCCAAAGGATAAATGGACATAAATCTGACATCAGGAATCACAAGACAGAGAAACCAGTAGGAGAGCACTTCAATCTCCCAGGACACACTATACAAGATCTCAAAGTAGCTGTCTTATTGCAAAGGAATTTCAGAAATAGACTGGAAAGAGAAGTTGCTGAATTGCAACTCATTACCAAGCTTAAAACCATGGCGAGACCTGGTCTGAACAAAGACATTGGATTATTATCTCATTATACATGACAAAGCTATTTTTAACCTTCTCACCCCTTGCTTTTTCCTGTAAGACTAATTGCAGTCGTTAACAGTCGTCAACAGGTTTACCACAGCTATCAGCCTTTCACCCATTCCCACCACCCCTCTGAATAATACCCCTCCCCACCCTCTCACTATATATAAGGGTCTGGTGACTTCTGTTTCAGTGTATCTGAAGAAGTGTGCATGCACACGAAAGCTCATACCAAGAACAAACTTAGTTGGTCTCTAAGGCAGCGTTTTTCAACCGGTGTGCCGCGGCACAGGAGTGTGCCGCAAGACACCGGCTCCTGTGCCGCAGGAAGACACCGGCTGCTGTGCCGCCCTGGGCCGCTTCTGCTTCCGGGTCGGTCCGGGCTGGCGTCGCCTTGGCTCCGCTTCCCGCTCGCCGACCGCCGCCTTCGCCGGGGCTGCCGGGCGCTTCGCCCGCTGCCTCTGCCGCCCCGGTCGCGGTCGGGGACGGGCGGAAGGTGCCGGTGCCACCGGGCTCGCTCGGGGCCGGGTGGAGGTGCTGCCGGGGGGCTGGGCGCGGGAGGGGGGGCGGGCGCCTGGCCCGCCGATCTCCCGCTCCGTTTTCGCCCGCCTGGGTCCTTCCCCTCCCTCCCGCCAGGGCGCGCGGACACCCCACCCCCCGGGGCGGGGGGGGCGGGGTGCATGTGGTGGTGGTGTGCCGCGAGATTTTTTTCGTGGGACAGGTGTGCCGTTGCCCCGAGGAGGTTGAGAAACACTGCTCTAAGGTGCTACTGGAAGGAATTTTTTTATTTTGTTTTGACTATGACAGACCAACACGGATATCTACCAGTTAATGTATTGATGTAAGATGGATTGGACCAAAGGCCAATCTAGTCCAGCATCCTGTTCTCCCATTTTGAAGCAGGGATGCGGATCCTGCAGCTGTGGATTACAACTGCCATCATCCCTGACCATTGGTTGTGCTGGGTGGTGCTGATGGGAGCTGGAGCTGAATAACATCTGGACAGCTTCAGACTCTCCATCCCTGCTTTGAAGGATGGGCCCTGCTTTGCGGTTGGCATCCGTCTGTCTGGAGAGACAATGGAGCGTTGCCTCTGGGGGTGAAGTCAAACAGAAGAAGAAGAAGAAGAAGAAGAAGAGTTTGGATTTGATATCCCGCTTTATCACTACCCGAAGGAGTCTCAAAGTGGCTAACAATCTCTTTTCCCTTCCTCCCCCACAACAAACACTCTGTGAGGTGAGTGGGGCTGAGAGACTTCAGAGAAGTGTGACTAGCCCAAGGTCACCCAACAGCTGCATGTGGAGGAGCGGAGACGCGAACCCGGTTCACCAGATTATGAGTCTACCGCTCTTAACCACTACACCACACTGGCTGTGTTAGCAGCACCTAAGTGACCTTGGGGGCGCAAGCCTGGGCAGCGTGTGAGGAGATCCTGGGATGCCCAGACGACAAGATCCCCCCTCTCGGCCTCGCTGATGTAATCTACAGGAAGGCAGAGCAAGATGTTTGGCACCAGCGTGGCAGCAGGAGTTGCCGGAAGGAGTCATACATGGCGCCATCCAACTGTCTTAGGGACCCTGCTCCGGATTTGCGTAGGGTTTACTCCTTAGTCTTTTCTTTGTCCTGAAGATATCCCAGAAGGCAGTGGAGGTCTAGGATCAGTTTTCCTTCAACTAGATGGGCTACCTCCCCAGGTACATGAGCCCCATCTGCCTCTCACTTCCCTCTACAGCACAGGCAGAAACCACTTTCTGGACCGTTGGACCCACTATTGGTTTCGTATGCTCAATCCGCCAGAGCCTATCTTCACATGCAGGGGAAGTTCCTTATTCACAGAGGGTTTGAGACCCCTCGGCTACCCTCGCCTGGTTTAACAGGCCAGTCGAAGCCGTTCCCGGGGTGTGGCCGCTGTCGCATGCTGACAACTTCTCGGAGCCACAGGTGAGAGCTGAGTGCAGAGTGGGGGAATCAAAGGTGGATAAACTACCCCAGAAGGAGCATGATGTGTCCCTCCAACCGAGGTACTACCCCCTCCCCTAACACCTTATACACCCCATTTTTCTACCTGCCTACTTATCATCTGACGACACCTAATGCACTAATTGATAAGCCATATTTGAACCAGGGGCTTCATAGTCCACTCACTTACAATGCAATCCTATAAATGTCTATTTCAGGGGTGTCAAACTCCGGCCCTCCAGATGTTTTGAGACTACAATTCCCATCATCCCTGACCACTGGTCCTGTTAGCTAGGGCTGATGGGAATTGTAGTTCCAAAACATCTGGAGGGCCGGAGTTTGACACCCGTGGTCTATTTGGTCATAATTTCCATTGGGCTCCATGGAGTTAACACTCTGCTCCCACTTAACCTAAAACAGCTGGCGGCAACCCAGCTCAGTCCCCAGGCCCAGAGACTCAGGAAAGCCCTAAAATTTCACAGAAGCATTGGAAAACAACTTAAGAAACAAACCCGTCCTTGCTTTTTATGTCTAAGGTGAGGGACTCTCTGAGTAGCTTTGATCCTGCATTTTGCTGTTTTAACTGGTGTTGTATTTACAGAATTATCAAATGTTGGTTGAATGGTTCTCTCTCCCGAGCTCCTGATTAGAACTGGGCTTGAAATAAACTATCTAAAAACGTAAATGAAGGTTAAGGAACCTGCAATTTAAATGATTAAAACTGCATTTTTTGTTTTGGTAATGTTAGGATTTATTTTGTTTAATTGGACCACTTTTTCTTTTCTTTTAAGTGGCTTTGGGTACTTATAAAGCAGTAAAGCAGAATGTTCTGTATTGCGGGATATATTATTATCAACAAAGTGATGATTAACAACACCTGTAGCCAGTGCTTTTTTCTGGGGGTACACATACCACTAAATATTTTTTTAGCCTGTAGCTCATCTGAAGCAAAAGCACCAAATTGTCCTGCAAAACACACAGTTTCCAACTGGTTGGTTCTGAGTGGGGACAACACAGCATAAATCCGCTCCTCTGGCTTTCTCCAAGAGTTTTGATCTGCGTAAGTCAATGCCTGAAGGTTTTCATGGCATGGGAACTACCGTAATAACTATTGTTGTGCAATGTTCAGGGTGTTGAACTAAGCCCCGGAAGAACCAGCTTCCCATCCCTGCTCTGCCGTGAAGCTCTCAGGGTGACCTTGGGCCAGCTGCCAGCTCCACCCACCTACCTCGCAGGGTTGTTATGAGGATCAAATGGGACTGGATGAAAAAAAGAAAAATCCTATACCGCCTCGAGATAACTTGGCCTGGGGTGAAAGAAAGCAAACAACCACCTGCCCGCTCCTTCTGTTAAAGGAGCAGTTTCATGAAGAGCAGTCCCTCAAGCTCGCAACCCTATGGGGCAGGAGCAGTCAGAAGAGGGTTAAAAGGGGAGAATTTTTGCAATTGCAGCTTTTCTCATTCTTGCAAGGAAAGCTACTCCCCCCACCCCAAATATATATCTTAAAGGTACAAAAGAGAGTTAAAGGGGGAGAATTTTGGAAGGTGCAGCTTTTCTCATTATTGCAAGACAAACAGTCCACCTCCCTCACCCCCCCCCCCCAAAAAAACCTCTTAAAGGTACAGGAACCTATTTTTTGCACTTGGTCAAGGTAGAAACTTTCCCAGTTTCTTCTCTCCCCAGAACTTTTACAAACCAGGCAGCCCAAATCCCGACCCCCCTCCCCCAAATACAGGAGCTTTGGGTGGGGAAATCATTATTTACCTTCGCAGCCCATGGCTTGCTAGCCTGCCCAGCTGTTGGAGAGGCGGGGCGTAGCAAACGACTACTGCGCCTGCGCGGGAGTTTCAAGAGGCGGCGGGGTCGGTTGTTGGCTCGGAGCCTCCTAGTGCGGCTGCGCGGGATTGCCGGCAAGGTGCTGGGCAGCGCAGAGATATGAAAGGTGTAGAGTAGCACACGCTGATTTCTGCATTTTTACTTCTATTCTCCCCACGGAAGCAGGTTCCACTCAGTTCAGTGTGGTTTGCCCCCCTAGTGGGTAATATTTCTTAATATCATTTATGAATGTTATCATTAGTCGCCTGATATGTAAAAAAAAAGCAGCCCTACGCAACTTACAAAGATTAAAAAACATAATAGAATTATTAGGAGGTACCTCCAGGGGCCATCTAGTCCAACCCCACTGGGAACAGCTTGCCATACTCACTGACTCTCAGCCTAACCTATTTCACATGGTTGTTGTTAGAATAAAATGGGTTGGAGAAGTATGCTCACCACCTTGAGCTCCTTGGAGGAAAGGTGGGCTAACTAAAACTGCAATAAATAAATATGTATGGGGCTTTCTTAAAAAAATAAATAAAAGCCTTGCAGACAGCATCTCCTCAGCCTTCTGAGTGGTTTGTGGCAGAGTGGCTCCACACAGTGCAGCCAGTGCATGTTTACTCAGAAGTAAGCCCCGCTGAGTTCAGTGGGACTTACTTCCCAATATGCACGCTTTGAGTGCTGCTAAAACTATTGCAACGGGAGTGTGGCGGGGAGTTATGATATTCTGCATTGTGTCCTTTTGGGCAAATGTGCCTCTCAGGAGAGAGAGTTAGCAAAGGCTTCAAAAATAACCCCGAAATCTGAGCTGTAGACAAAAGGGCTTTTGCTGCTTAGACTCAGAGCAAGCGGCTTAAATCATAGTGATAGGGAGAAAGGTTCAAGAGGTAGAGTGGGATCCACACTTCCGGATTCCATTTGGAGGCCTCCCTTGCGGGGCAAGCAGAAAGACATAGCACTTGGAGGAATCCCAGATCTTTTTAGACCATTCTACGTATAGTATTTATGAGGATTGGTTGCCCTTTTGGGGGGGAGGAGGTTTCTTTATGCATGTGCCGCACTTTCGAACCGGAAGTATGTTACAGTTTTGCGCCTTATCCTCTTGGGGGAATTTCATCTCTGGAGAGATTTCAATAGGCTGCAAATGGAGGGCGGTGCCAAGGGCTCGTGGGCGGGGCTCGTTGCCTTGGAAACAGAGGGGCGGGGCTGTAAACAACTTTCCAGCCTGCCGGTCTGGGCGAGCAGAGGGAGGAGGCGAGATGGTGAGAGGGGGGGAAGGGGGCAGAGGCAGCCCCATTGGCTTGCAAGGGACCCATTTCCACCCCGCTTGCACCCACATCAAAATGGGGGGGGGAGGAGTGGGTTGTGTCATTAGCATAAATCTGCGTATCCAAACTAGGTGCATTCCTTGCAAGTCAAATAAATGTGTGGAAGCCTTGCAGGCATCCCCAAACTCGGCCCTCCAGATGTTTTGGGACTACAATTCCCATCATCCCTGACCACTGGTCCTGTTAGCTAGGGATGATGGGAGTTGTAGTCCCAAAACATCTGGAGGGCTGAGTTTGGGGGTGCCTGCCTTAGTGCATTGGCCACCTCCTCCTCATCTGGCCTTTGCAAAATGCGTTAAATAATCCTTTGACAATTGGCTTTAGTATGTCTTATTTTATGCAAAGCACATAATTATGCATGCTTTAAATTCTTCAGAAATGGCAAAAATATAATTCGTGTAAACCTGGGGCGTGCTGCCCCCCACCCCTGCTGCTACTGCTAGTGCTGTGAAAATCTGGACACAAAAGTTGTTGAGCTCTTTGAGCAATTTTTAAGGAAATTCGCCTTCCGACATGGGTTGACAAATGTCCATTTCCCCAGACATTTCAGCGACTTCCAACCAGACACTGTTTCCAACGGCCAAATCCTGGCTTTGTCCAGGAAATTCCAGACGTATGGCAACCCTAGCTGCCGCCCCCCGCAGTATATATGTACAGTATATATATATATCCAGCTTTGACAATTTGTTTATGATATCTGCTTTCTTCTGACTTTCTCTCTTCTTTTGCCTTGCAACATTTAGGGTCCAAAAAAGAAAAAGGTAGGTAGGTTGTTAGTTAGGTAGGTAGTCCAATAGATCAGCTGCCGTATTGTTGCCACAACTGCATATAGTTACAACCGCCCAAAATGCCAAGTATTGAAATTGCATGCTTAATATTATTTCAAGTTTGTATCCTGCTTTTCTGCGAGAAGTTATATTAAAAAAACGCTGCTTGTATGGTCACTTGGCAGAATCAGTAATATATATTGTTAGTGAAAAATATATTTCAGTTCAAGAACTGTTCGGTTAAAGGTTGTGGTTATTATTTATAAGGTGGCAATTATTTATATCAGCTTTTCCCGAGCTGGTGCCCTCCAAGTGTTGTTGAACTACAATTCTCATCGTCCCTCAAGATTGGCTGCACTGACTGGGGCGGATGGGAATTAGAGTCCAAAACATCTGGAAGGCATCAGGTTGAGGGAGGCTGGCTTTACATGATAGTTGGCCATGCTGGCTGAGACTTATGGGATGTTCTACCTCCCTTGGTTACAATTAGCATTTTTTTTTTTTAAGGTTCATTACCAGCTACCTTACCTGGTCGCCCTGTCCCTAAATACTTGGCCTAGAATCACAGAAGCATAGACTTGTATAATTGGACGGGACCACAAAGGTCATCTTGTCCAAACCCCTGCAAAGTAGGGATCTTTTGCCCAATGTGGGGCTCGAACCCATGACCCTGAGATTAAGGGTCTCATGCTCTACTGACTGAGCTATAGCTCCCAATGCAATACAGTCTTTGCTTTACATCCAAACTGCTAATGTTAGGTCCTCCATCCAAACCACCTGCTGCTCCTAGCTAGGAGAGATATGCATAAGTTCTGGGTCTTAGACAATCCACATTGTTTCAGTAGAAGTCACCCTGCCATTCTATATCTATATGTGTCAACTGGTATGCTCGTAATGGAGATTGTTTTGCTGCAGTCCTCCTTCCAGTCTTCTTCCTCCTGTACTGCTGTGAGCTAAGCCCTGGTTTGGCTTCGCTCCTCCAGGCAAACCTGTAAACCATAGAACGAACCTTGGTTACAGCTCATGGCTTGTCTGGAATGCGACAAACCACAGGCCTTGGTTTGGATGGTATACTAAGGCAAACCGTAGCTTCCTAAACAGCAGAACAGCAGCAGTAGAAACTAGAGGAGCAGGAAAGCAGCAGTGATCTCACTTTGTCCGCAGCCCTTTGTGTTCGCAAGGTAAAGGTAAAGGGACCCCTGACCATTAGGTCCAGTCGTGTCCGACTCTGGGGTTGCGGTGCTCATCTCGCTTTATTGGCCGAGTGCCGGCATACAGCTTCCGGGTCATGTGGCCAGCATGACAAAGCTGCTTCTGGCGAACTAGAGCAGCGCACGGAAACACCGTTTACCTTCCCACCAGAGCGGTTCCTATTGATCTACTTGCAGTTTGACGTGCTTTTGAACTGCTAGGTTGGCAGGAGCAGGGACAGAGCAACGGGAGCTCACCCCGTCGCAGGGATTCGAACCGCCGACCTTCTGATCAGCAAGCCCTAGGATCTGTGGTTTAACCCACAGCGCCACCTGGGTCCCTTTTGTGTTCGCACTAAAGCCTTATTTTGGCTCTGTGCCACGTACAAACCAACTCTGTATCTAGAGATGTGTGTTTCAGTAACGGACAGGGAAAAAACACTTCCTCCTTTTCCTCCTAAATTCCTCCTGTTTTGTTCAGTGAGGTTTGCTAAATGGGTGGTTTTCGAACAGTGCTCCTGGTAGAAGTCTGTGGAAGTTCATCAGCAATTTCTCACAGCCAAACCATGTGAGATGTTATCCCTGCATTGAAAACAGCTTGTTGAAACTTAGCACTCCTGTTTTGGGCAAAAAGCAGTTGTGCGTCCCTGGATCTGGAGCAGGCTCCAGACCTAGCATCAGTTTCCTGCCCCCCTTCCTGTAGTGGTTAAGAGCGGTAGACTCATAATCTGGTGAACCGGGTTCGTGTCTCCGCTCCTCCACATGCAGCTGCTGGGTGACCTCGGGCTAGTCACACTTCTTTGAAGTCTCTCAGCCCCACTCACCTCACAGAGTGTTTGTTGTGGGGGAGGAAGTGAAAGGAGATTGTTAGCCGCTTTGAGACTCCTTCGGGTAGTGATAAAGCGGTATATCAAATCCAAACTCTTCTTCTTCTTCTTCTTCTTCCCCAACACTGGGAATAAAGCGTTGAGCCCCAATTGTGCTATCGTCTCTCTCCCTCTCTCTCTCTCTCCCTCTCTCTCTCTCTCTCTCTCTCTCCCTCTCTCTGTGTCCTTTTCCCCCTAAAAAAATGTTTAGGGGCACTCTCATTTTGACTCAAGAAAAAACCATTTTATAGTTCAAATTGGGAAAAATTAATACAGTAAATGGACAAAAGTACAAAGACTCGCAAAATGTTTAGGGGTATGTGTCCCCCTGCATCCCCCCAGAAGAAAAGCACTGAGAAATAGTAATATATGGTTCCCCCCCCCCTTTTAAAAATTCAGTCAGGTGGTAAAAAGAAGCTTAGCAAAGCTGAAAAGATGAGGTTGCTGAGAGAAGAAGAGGAGAGAAGACTTCTGGAGGAAGGTAGGGCGCAATTCACACCATGCTCCCTTGTTAAATTGGTGGAATAAGAAGGCATGAAGCTCCATTATCCTTCTGCTCCTGGATATTTGGCTTCCATGCCTTTCTCATCCTGCAGCCGGTGCTTTGTCCTAAGTCTTCATGTGCTGACACCGTCGGTGTTTGCAACAATTTGCTGGCAATATTAAACTCCTTTCCGTCTCACTGTTGACAATCTCTGTTTTTTTCCTTTTTTTCAGAGCAGGCCCGAGTACGTGCCGAGCTAGAGGAAGCTGTGCGACTTGAAAAGGAAAAGATTGAACGAGAGAAGACGGAACGCCTGGAGGCCAAGGTTAGTGCACACACAGAGAAAGTTGGAAATCGCCTTCGGTTGAATCTGACCATTTGTCCATCTGTTATCTACACTGCTTGGTGGTGATAACGGAGGGACGTTCCTAGCTCTGCCTGAGATATTGAACCTTGGATATTGTTCATGAGAGACTGGTGAGCTGCAGCTTTCCCCAGGCTTTGCTTCCGAGTGGCTGTGGTCGGTACCAGGATAACAGGATGATGGTTTTCATGGGATGCGAATAAGGCTGCGCGCGCAGGCATCTGGCTCGCAGACTCCCCCTCTCCTGTTGTGTGGCTCTAAGGAGTACCAGTAGGTACATGTCAGGCAAGGAATTTCCAGAGGAAGGAATTAACTCTTCATTGCCAGAAGTACAAGTTAGGGACAGTCATGTCCATCCGTCTTATGTCTCTCAGCTACTCCTAGGTGTGCCCCCCATGAGGCAGGTGCAGCAATAGAGAGACCCCACCCCAGACCTTGGCTTATGTATCTTCCCCACCAGAGCTGCGCAGAAGCAGGTGAAGACTATGCCTGCGTGTAACCTGCCTCTGCTTCTCTCTCTTCGGTCCTCTCCTGGCCCTGGGAGACAGCAGAGCAGGAGGAGGCGGTGTGGAAGCGCAAAATTTTTTGAAAGGCACAAATACAGGATGGGTGACACCTGGCTTGAGAGCAGTACATGTGAAAAGGATCTAGGAGTCTTGGTAGACCACAAACTTGACATGAGTCAACAGTGTGATGCAGCAGCTAAAAAAGCCAATGCAATTCTGGGCTGCATCAATAGGAGTATAGCATCTGGATCAAGGGAAGTAATAGTACCACTGGTCAGACCTCACCTGGAATACTGTGTCCAGTTCTGGGCACCACAGTTCAAGAAGGATATTGACAAGCTGGAGCGTGTCCAGAGGAGGGCAATCAAAATGGTCAAAGGCCTGGAAACGATGCCTTATGAGGAACAGCTTAGGGAGCTGGGTATGTTTAGCCTGGAGAAGAGAAGTTTAAGGGGTGATATGATAGCCATGTTCAAATATATAAAAGGATGTCATATAGAGGAGGGAGAAAGGTTGTTTTCTGCTGCTCCAGAGAAGCGGACACGGAGCAATGGATTCAAACTACAAGAAAGAAGATTCCACCTAAACATTAGAAAGAACTTCCTGACAGTAAGAGCTGTTCGCCAGTGGAATTTGCTGCCAAGGAGTGTGGTGGAGTCTCCTTCTTTGGAGGTCTTTAAGCAGAGGCTTGACAGCCACCTGTCAGGAATGCTTTGATGGTGTTTCCTGCTTGGCAGGGGGTTGGACTGGATGGCCCTTGTGTCTCTTCCAACTCTATGATTCTGTGATTCTATGATCACTTGACTCCACACCAGCCTGACTTCTCTCTCCCTCCTCCTGCACCTGTTCCTCATTCTCCAATCCTGAAGCTTCTCCTGACTGTGGCTCTCGTCTCCCGGCTGTTACAGGCTCCCCCAGTTTATGGATCCTTCCTTCTAAGTCAGTCTCCAACCTTCCTTTCTCTTGGTGCCTGCACATCGGTATCTTACCTCCAGCCAGTCCCTGGCAATACTCTTCAATGACAACTTTAGAACAGCTCTGCATCACCCCAGGGAATGCCAACCTTTTCGGACCCTGGGAGTACATTTGCAAACCGGAGTAGCCTTCCTGGCGACCAAGCACATAAAGCAGCCTAGCGCTTGTTTCAGGCCTAATGTAATGGGTTGAGGGAGCACTGCAGGCACCACCAAGGCCAAGAGCCAGGAATGATGGGAGTTGTAGTCCAGCAACAGTCAGAGGACCACCCATTCCCCATCCTTGAGGCAGTGGATTGCGGCATAAATAGCTCTTCAGACAGGTGCTCCTTATCATGCAGGTCAAAATAAAACCAACCTGTTTATGTTGCATGCAGGATCAAGAACGCAGAGGGATTGAACTTTCTGAACTTTCTGTTCTGGAGGAAAACTTTCTGACCGCGGCCGAGTGGAAGTCGAAATACAGAGCTCTCGCTCAGGTATACGTGTGTCTCGAATCACACAGTGTTAATAGCCATCGAATACTTCAGCTCTGGTTTCCTTAAGAGAAAAAAAATGGAATCAAAAGCAACATTTTAATTCTGGAGATGCCATGCAGCCTTCTATTAATAATATAAGTTACCTCGAATCTGGGAGACCATAAAGCATAAAACGCATTTATCCGGTTGCCTTGATAACTCCCTATTAATTCATTTCTTCTTTATGCCGCAGTGAGCATTTCGTGTCTTATTTCCTCCTAGTGGAACCACTACACAGGCTGCGATGGGAGCCCAGACCCAACCATCCCCCAGGATATCAATACTTTCATGAGCTTGTGGAAAGAAGACCCAAAAAACGACATCCAGCTTGTTATTGCGAAGGGCAACAAGGTGCTGGAAGTAAGTCTCTGTCATTTGGGAGAAAAGGCTTCCGAATAACACCTTAAGAAGTTCCTCCTGGATCTGGCCCGTGGCCCATCTAGTCCAGCACCCTGTTCTCACAGTGGCTGAACAGTTGCCTGTGGGAGACCAGCAAGCAGGATTCGAACACAAGACACAAGAGTGTCCTCCCTTCCCCTGTCGTTTCTAGCAGCTGACATTCAGAAGCATTGCTGCTCTAGCAGTGGAGGAAGAGTATAGCCATCGTGGCTAGTATTAGTATTAGTAATAATAGTAATATCATTGTACCCTGTCCATCTGACTGGGTATCCCCAGCCCTCTTCTCTTTCCTTGGTTGGCATGGTGTGCCGTGATGCATGAAGGTTTGGAACCAGACTTTGTCAAGTTTGGAGTAGACCCACTGATTTCAATGAGTCTACTCTGTGCGTAACTGAATCCAACCCATGGATTTTGCCCCATGTGCCCCCGATTATATGGGATTTACTTCAACATGTGAGTGGCAGGGGCGTAGCCAGGATCTTTTGTTTGGGGGGGGCAGGCCTTTTGTTGTGGGGGACAGAACCTCAGTTTGCTATGTATTTTTATTGATTTAGGGAGGGGGCGATTTTAGAGGAAGAGGGAAGTGGGTGTCAGAAAGAAGAAGAAGAGAGAAAGGGGTGTGGCCCACTGAGTTTTTGCTCTGGCCACGCCCACAGCTGCCAGCTCCACCCACATTTGACATGTGATCTCTGGCAGGTTATACCCAAAGGAACGTGGCCCTTGACAGAAAAAAATGTTACTTAATCCTGGTTTAGGTAAAATCTGCTTTAGGGGTTCAACGGTTGAATTTTGCCCAGAAGCAAAATGGAAGCAAAATTCCAGCAGCATTTTAAGTTAGCTTCTCTTTCATTTCATGGTCGAGCTGGTTTTTATCTCTGCCATATCTCTCCCCCCCCCCCACCTTATTATGCACTGCTTAGATCTGCGGTGTTAAGCCCTCTATACGTTGCTGCAATAAATGAATGTGCTTTCATTTTGTTGTTGTTTAGTCGTGTCCGACTCTTCGTGACCCCATGGACCAGAGCACGCCAAGCACTCCTGTCTTCCACTGCCTCCCGCAGTTTGGTCAGACTCATGTTGGTATCTTCGAGAACACTGTCCAACCATCTCGTCCTCTGTCGTCCCCTTCTCCTTGTGCCCTCCATCTTTCCCAACATCAGGGTCTTTTCCAGGGAGTCTTCTCTTCTCATGAGAGCAAAACAACCCCCTCTCCTTCTCCCTTGGTCTCTAGCATGCAGAATATTGAATTCCTCCTGTTTATCTTATTATCAACTAACAGAGAAGGTTTAAATTTCTCCTAGCTCATCGAGAAGTTGGAATTTTTCATCATGGACACGCCTTTCCACGAGCTCTCTGCGAAGGACATCGCGCAGTACACGGAAACCATCCAACAACTGCAGTCTCTACTTCACGACAAATACAACGCAGCCACAGAAGAAATGCTGAGGGTAAACAGATGGTGGTATTATTTCAGATCCTTGCGGCGTTGTCTTGAAGTTGCCTGTTGCTTCTTACCATCGGTGGGACAGCAGGGTGATGTGAATGCAGCGGCGCTGTGGTCTAAACCTCTCAGCCTCTTGGGCTTGCCGATCAGAAGGTTGGCGGTTCGAATCCCCGCGGCGGAGTGAGCTCCTGTTGCTCTGTCCCAGCTCCTGCCAACCTTGCAGTTTGAAAGCACGCCAGTGCAAGTAGATAAATAGGTACCACTGCAGCAGGAAGGTAAACAGCATTTTCGTGCGCTCTGGCTTCCGTCACGGTGTCCTGTTGCGCCAGAAGTGGTTTAGTCATGCTGGCCACATGACCCGGAAAGCTGTCTGTGGGCAAACGCCGACTCCCTCGACCTGAAAGCGAGATGAGCGCCACAACCCCATAGTCGCCTTTGACTGGACTAAACCGTCCAGGGTTCCTTTACCTTTTACCTTTTTTAGGAGGCCAGATTGCCTCCACCAGTGCATTTGCACTGTGTGGACCTCCCTGCCACCTCCCTGCTCCTAGGAAGCTGCATGGTTTTTCTTCCTGGGAGGTCAGGTAAGCTGCCTCCAGCCCACCTCCCGCTAGTGTCTTGAGGGCTTATGCACACATAATAATAATAATAATAATAATAATAATAATAATAATAATAATTTTTTATTTGTACCCCGCCCATCTGGTCACCTTCAAAGGTAGCCCCACGTAGAGCGCATTGCAGTAGTCCAAGCGGGAGATAACTAGAGCATGCACCACTCTGGCGAGACAGTCTGCGGGCAGGTAGGGTCTCAGCCTGCGTACCAGATGGAGCTGGTAGACAGCCGCCCTGGACACAGAATTAACCTGCGCCTCCATGGACAGCTGTGAGTCCAAAATGACTCCCAGGCTGTGCACCTGGTCCTTCAGGGGCACAGTTACCCCATTCAGGACCAGGGAGTCCCCCACACCCGCTTGCCCCCTGTCCCCCAAAAACAGTACTTCTGTCTTGTCAGGATTCAACCTCAATTATGGCATGTTTGGTTTGAATTGCACCTAAAATGTAATGTGTGTATGGGCACAAGGGTTTAGGAACCTGTATTATTATGTGGGCAATACATATCGTAGACCGGATTGGCTGCAGATACCTGCCAGGTATTCCTTGGTTTGCAAACTTGGTTTTGCTCCACCTAATGTGTTGAAAGTACCCCAAAGTAATTGTTGTTAGCACATAGAATCATAAAACTGTAGAGTTTCTGCAATGCAGGAATCGTGCGCCCACAGCCGTTCCTGGGAGGGCTCAAACCACCGACTTTCTGGCTAACAGCCGGACGCACTGACCCATTGCACCACAATGACAGGAAGAAAAATGCGTGGGATAGTTTGCAAGGATCCTGAGAACATGTCAGTTAGAATTCTGGAAGAGTTTATGGCTTTTCTTCCTGTAAGATGGCATTGAGATTATTTTCACTCCTGATTCTCTTTCCGTGGAGGCAGCTCCCATTGGTCATTCCAGTTTGACTTGCTCTCAAGAAGGGTCTGCGTGCATCGCTGATTTGTGCGGCAAGCCTTAATTCTCTCCGTTTCAATGTTCCGTGCAGGAAGCCAGCAGCTATGCAGAATCCGAAAGCGGGAACATGGAGGTTGTCATTAAGGAGCAGAACGTTACATTGTGCATTTGGGCAAATCTCAAGAAGGTTCCAAAGTAAGCATTTGAAGAGGAAAGGGGGCTTGTTGAAGAGCTTTCCTTTTCGCCTGGGAGTCATGATAACGCAGTCTGGTCCCATGTCCTGGTCAGGTAACATTTGACATATTGATCAAGTGGAGTCACTAGATGATGGTTACCTAGGAATTAGCATCATGTAGGCCAAGCTCTTTCGTTAAGACCAGATGCTCTCTGTTTAAAGCATCTCTGAATGGCCCAGCCTTTCCCATGGTTCCCTCTGCCTGATATGCTGCTGTGGCACCACCCAAGCCTAATGGAGGCCCCAGTACAAGGCTTCATCCTGGTAAGTTTTGGAAAAAGGGATTCGGTGGTGGTGATGCCTTAGGGTAGAGTGGGATTTGGAAGCAGGGCAGCCCCTAGGGCAGGCATCCCCAAACTTCGGCCCTCCAGATGTTTTGGACTACAATTCCCATCATCCCTGACCACTGGTCCTGTTAGCTAGGGATCATGGGAGTTGTAGGCTAAAACATCTGGAGGGTCCCAGTTTGGGGATGCCTGCCCTAGGGTTTGTTGTGGTTATCATTAGGTGGGAAGCAGAGCCCAAACTATGAAACTGACTGGAAATGCTTTGGAAGAGGAAGCCCCTCTCTCATAGTATGCTACAAGAAACTTCGGAACCATTCATAATGCCTGGTTCACACATCATGCTAAGCCCTGATTTCTTAAACTATAGTTTACTAAACCATGGCTTGTGTAATTATCCGAACTGTATCCAGTGGTTCAACTATGGTTTGTTTACTGCCAACAAACCATGATTTGAAACTGTGACTTGTTGGCTTACAGCACTTGATTTGTTGTAATTATGGTTTTTGATAGCTGGCCATCAACTTTGGAGAAACAAGCCATGGTTTGATTGATTGTCTTTAAGACAACACGTGGTTAGCGCCAGGGTTGTTAAACAAACCATAGGTTGGGGTTATGTGAGAACTAGGCCATTGTTTTGGAATCAGGTTACATTAAGAGGAAGAAGAAGAAGAGTTTGGATTTGATATCCCACTTTATCACTACCCGACGGAGTCTCGAAGCGGCTAACAATCTCCTTTCCCTTCCTCCCCCACAACAAACACTCTGTGAGGTGAGTGGGGCTGAGAGACTTCAAGGTCACCCAGCAGCCTGCATGTGGAGGAGAGGGGAAGCGAACCCGGTTCACCAGATTATGAGTCTACCGCTCTTAACCACTACACCACACTGAAGTGTTGGTTCTGGTATAAGTCAGTTACATTAGCAGAACTTTTATTCTTCTTTCCCCCCCTCCCTCTAATGAGATCCATGGCGTTCAGATTCCCCCCTCTCTTTTCTGTTATGCTTGTCTTGTTTAAATAAACACTATTCAGTTTTTCTTTACACATTCATGAAAAGTATAAACAATGGAAAATAAATTAGGATGTAAATAAATGTATAATATATAAAATATAAAATTGTAACTGTGATGTTTGTATTCATAGGAGATTTACAAAACAGATGGGGGAAAGATATTGAGATGGATCAGAGTTTGCAAGAACGTTCTTGTGGTGCATAATTGTGTCTGCATTCTTTGCAACCAGGTTCCGCAGCCAAATCTTTTATGACGACCAGAGGGAGCCGTGGAACGGGTTTGAGCTCCCGAAGGCGCTGGCCATTTGCGATGTGGCGGTGCGCATCTTGCACACCCATTACGACCATTTGTCCCCTTTCCGGACTTTCCCTAGCGAGCCCCCAAAGCTGGAGATGCCACCCATCAAAGCGGTGAAATCCGTGAGTAGCGTGGCCAAGAAAGGGAAAAAGGGCCGTAAGCCTGTAGCAGAAGTTAGTCAGGAAAGCAAGACAGAACATCTAAAGGTAAGGGTTGGCTGAGGGGAAAGAGGGCAGCATTGGCGTAGTATAGTATAGTAGATTGATAAGAGACAAGAGTTATGAAGCAAATTGCCTCTGTAGTAAGAAAGTAGGGTTGTTTCCATCGTGGCATTTCACTTACACAGCAGGGACTTCCCCTTCCTCTCTGCTTGTGTGCACCCCAAAAATATATCCCTGAGGTTTCCCCAAGCCTCTGTGGCAGATTTTACCTCAAGGTTCGCCTTTCTCCTTATGAACTTACCCGGACCCTGAGATCATCTTCTGAGGCCCTCCTTCGTGTGCCACCTCCATGAGAGGTCCGGAGGGTGGCAACATGAGAACAGGGCCTTTTCTGCAGTGGCTCCCCATTTGTGGGAAGCTCTCCCCAGGGAGGTTTACCTGGTGCCTTCATTATATATATTTTAGGCACCAGGTGAAAACATTCCTCTTCAACCAGGCTTTGGGCTGATTGACTTCCAATGCCCAGTTAAATGACTTCCAATGCCCAGTTAAATGTGTTGTAGAAGTGGGGGGGAGGATTATTGGTTTGTTTCTGTTCCTATTTTTGTTATGTACTTTGCAATTTAATACTGTAGTTTTATGTTGTGAACCTCCTACCCTGTTTCCCCTTTTTTAATACGTAGTCATAAAGTAAGCCATGGCAGGTTTTTTTTTACCTTTGTGAGAAGTAAGACGTACCCCAAAAGTAAGCCGTGGTGCCGCCATTGTTCCCGTCGCCTCCTCAGCCCCTCCTGCGTGTGCAGGGAGCCAGCGAACCAGAGAGAGAACTCTTGCGAAGTTCTGCCCCGCCTGCTCAGCGCGCAGGGGGAGGCTGTACCGTACCATACTGACGTAATAAAAATAAGACATCCCCCCGAAAATAAGCCACCCTGTGTTCTTTTGAGGAAAAAAAATTATAAGATGGTGTCTTAAAAAGGGGGAAAGACGGTAGAGATCTATGGGCATAGGGCTGTATGCAAATTTAATAAATAACAATAATTTTAAGGGGGTGCAGGGGAGGGGGAGCGGAAGTCTGTTCCCTTGTGGAAAGACAGCGTTGGATGCAACCCACAAAGAAGAGCCCAGTTGGATCTGATAGAGGATCCATCTGGTTTAACATCCAACTTTTCACAGTGGCCACCCGGAAACCTCCTGGAAGCTTGCAAGCGGGGAATTAAGGCACTAGCCCTTTCCGTTTGTTCCCTGCCCGCACCAGCAACTGGTGTTCAGGGCTATAATGCCTCCGTCTATTGTTGATGGCATCTGTCTGTCTTGAGAGACAATGGAGTGCGCCTCCAGGGGTGAAGTCAAATCACCGGGGAATCACAGCGCCTGCTGTGGCTGCAGAGGCTGGTAACTTGCACCTGCCGCCTCCTGCGTTGCTTTTGCTGCGTTATCAGGACCAAAGCAACCTTCCTGGGGTGCAAGCCGGAGCAGAGAGAGAGAGAAAGGCAGGCTCTGGTGGATTGAGCGGACGAGAGCCATAGTGTCTCGGTTTCTGCATGCGCTGCAGAGGGAAGGGAGGTACAGATGAGGCTCGTCAACCTGGGAGGGGAGCCCATCTAGGAGAAGGAAAACCCTGATCCTAAACCCCTCCTTCCTTGCATGAAATATACTCGGAGTCGAGTGTGAATTTCATCCTCTTTATTCAGCTCCTAGTAGCAAGGAATGGATGTTTTCCCCAAAACGTCTGCTATAAATACATTATTTACACAATGGGGCCCCACGTGATTGACTTATTCTGGGATACTCCTGTAGGCCAATCAGGTTGTGGATTCACTTCCACCTGGAGCTGGATTGGGTAGCTCTTGCGGACCAATCAGACTGTTGCATTCTGGATCCTATTAGGACCAATCAGACTGCTGCATTCTGGATCCTATTGTTCCAGGACCAATCAGACTGCTGCATTCTGAATCCTATTGTTCCAGGACCAATCAGACTGCTGCATTCTGGATCCTATTCAGCTCAGTAAATAACATTGCAACTGTACTCATTCGTGAGATAGCCTTTGGGAGTAAACCTGGGGTGGTGGTGCGGAACCTGCACCTGCTGCCTTGTGGAATATTTTTTGGGGAGAGGAAAAGGCTAAGGAGCAAACCCTACACACAAATCTGAAGCGGAATCCCTAAGACTGCTGGACGGCGCCTTGTACGCCTCCTTCTGGCAACTCCTGCAGCCAAGCTGGTGCCAAATGTCTTGCTCTGCTTTCCTTTGGACCACATCAGTGAGGCTGAGAGGGCAGCCCAGGATCGTCTGAGCAGCCCAGGATCTCCAGACACACTGTCCACCAGGCTTGTGCACCAGAAAGCTCACCTCTGTGTATAAAAGTTCCATTTTGCAATGGCTAATAGCCATGGATAGACCTGTCCTATGTGAATTAGCCTTGCCCTCTCCCCCAACACTTTTAAAACCATTTAAGCTAACAGTTATCATCACATCTTCGCAGCAGGAAATCCTATAGCTTAATCTTGCATTGCATAAAGAAATCCTTTGTTTTGTATGCCCTGATCTTCCTGCCGTTAAAGTTCATTGGATTACCCTGTGCGGTAATATTACGCAGTAGAGTAGGTACTGGCACTGGGAGATTCTGGTGTCCCCCCCCCCCCACCTTTGGGGATATGTAATAAAGGGAAAACATATTGGCAAATGGTTTCCACAGTTCTCCCAGAGATTATGAGGTACAAGTCTGTTACGAGGTACCCTTAGATCTTCTGTTGCGTTTACTAAAGAGCACGCAAGAGTAAACCGACAAGATCAGGCTCTATATTTCATGAGTCTAGATGGAATACCTTATGCGAAGGCGTGTGTGAGAGAAAAATCAGATGAATAAATTCGATTTAATGAGGAATATTGTTAAACTGGAGACTCTCCTTAAGGAGGGAGAGAGGTTTAGCAGAAGTAATTGTGAGCGGAACCTGGTAACTTGCATCAAAGGAGAGCTGGGGATTTCAGGGCAGGGAACTGATCATGTGAACCCACGTGGACATGAAATTAAGGTATTAAAGGAAAATTCAAAAGCTTTAAGGTTAATGAAGACCATGTCAGATAACAGTTGAAGTACCTGCAGCCTTTTAGTTTCATTGACATCTATCTATAACATTTATTTTTAGCTCTGTAATGGTAAAATGGTTTATTTTTTTATATAAAAGATTTAAAAAAATAGTTCTTTAAATATGGATGTTCTTAATATTTTGGACATGTAGATTGTGTATTGATAATCTGCACTGGTAAAGTTTATTTGAAAACAACTGCAGAGATGAAGTCAAGACCCTAGCCCTAGCCCTCACTGTGCCCTGAGAAGTTTCCCCATCTACAGTTTCCCTAACAAAGGATGTAGTTAGCAGGCCAGCATCTACAGCAGGGTGTTTGTTTATTATTTTTAGAGTGCCTTGCATACTTCCTCCATCTCGGAAGACAAGAGCACCAGCGGAGAGGAGGGGAGTGCGGAGAAAGTTTTTGACAAGCGCTCCAGCATCTTGAAATCTGTTTCCAGAGGTACTCAGTCAAGCTTTCTGAGCGCTGACTGTTGAATACTTGTGTCAGGTTTAAAGCAGGGATGAGGGTGTAGTCAAAGAATCATAGAGCCAGTGTGCTGTAGTGGTTAAGAGCGGTGGACTCATAATCTGGGGAACCGGGTTCGCGTCTCCGCTCCTCCACATGCAGCTGCTGGGTGACCTTGGGCTAGTCACACTTCTTTGAAGTCTCTCAGCCCCACTCACCTCACAGAGTGTTTGTTGTGGGGGAGGAAGGGAAAGGAGAATGTGAGCCGCTTTGAGACTCCTTCGGGTAGTGATAAAGCAGGATATCAAATCCAAACTCCTCCTCCTCCTCCTCCTCCTCCTCCTCCTCCTCTTCTTCTTCTTCTTCTTCTTCTTCTTCTGAGTTGGAGGGTCATCTAGTCCAGCCCCCTGCAATGCAGGAATCTTTTGCCCCATGTGGCGCTCAAACCCATGACCCTGAGATTGAAAGTCTCATGCTCTACCAACTGAGCTGTCCCACAGGACTGGGCCATGTGTTGCTGGACTCCAGCTCCCCATCATCCCTGGCATCTGTAGACATGATATATTTTTACTGTATCAATTAAATATACTTTGACCCCAGGAGATGGTGTCCCTGTGGAACACCCTCCCTTCACATGTCGAGGAGATAAAGAACGACACAACTTTTAGAAGACATCTAAAGGCAGCCCGGGACGCGGGTGGCACTGTGGGTTAAACCACAGAGCCTAGGGCTTGCCGATCAGAAGGTCGGCAGTTCAAATCCCCGCAACGGGATGAGCTCCCATTGCTTGGTCCCTGCTCCTGCCAACCTAGCAGTTCGGAAACACGTCAAAGTGCTAGTAGATAAATAGGTATCGCTCTGGCGGGAAGGTAAACGCCGTTTCCGTGCGCTGCTCTGGTTCGCTAGAAGCGGCTTAGTCATGCTGGCCACATGACCCAGAAGCTGTACACCGGCTCCCTCGGCCAATAATGCGAGTTGAGTGCCGCAACCCCAGAGTCGGTCACGACTGGACCTAATGGTCAGGGGTCCCTTTACCTTTAAAGGCAGCCCTGTATCGGGAAGTTTTTAATGCTTGATGTTTTACTATGTTTTTATATATGCTGCAAGCTGCCCAAAGTGGCTGGGGAAACCCTACCAGATGGGCGGGGTATAAATAAATAAATATAACAACAACAACAACAACGTTTGCCTTTTTAACTCAGTCATTGCAACTGATAGTTTCTGATATAATCGTATCTCGGTTTTCGAACACCCCGGAAATCATACGTTTCGGCTCCCGAGTGATCGAAAACTGGAAGTGACTGTTCCGGTTTTCAAACGTTCTTTTGGAAGCTGAATGTCCAATGGGGCTTCCGCGGCTTCTGATTGGCTGCAGGAGCTTCCCGCAGCCAATCAGAAGCCACACTTTGGAAGTCGAACGTTTCGGAATTCGAAAGGACTTCCGGAACGGATTCCGTTCGACTTCCGAGGTACGACTGTATCTGGAATATATTTACTGATACTTTGCAGTCAATGTTTTTGTCAATGTATTGTGCCAAACATGGCCAGTGTTTGTTCTCCGCTCTGCGATTTCTGCATTGCAGGGGGCTAGACTTGACCCTTTGGGATCCCTTCTGATTCTACAATTCTAGGATTCTATTTGTATATAAAGCCCGAATCAATTTGGACCCAAACAGAGCAGCTTTTCCAGTGCTGCCCTCCTCAACAATAACCTCAAAATAGTGCACGGTTGGAGGCTGGCTGTTTTGAAGTGGGAATAATGAACAATTTCAATTAGAACCACATCATAGTTGGATGTGTGCGTTGGGGTGCCCATTCCCAACACACCAGACCAGGGGTCAGCAAACTTTTTCAGCAGGGGGCAGGACCACTGTCCCTCAGACCTTGTGGGGGGGGGGCGGACTATATTTTTTTTTGGGGGGGGAAGAATTCCTATGCCCCACAAATAACTCAGAGATGCATTTTAAATAAAAGGACACATTTTACTCGTGTAAAAACACTCTGATTCCCGGACCGTCCGTGGGCCGGATTTAGAAGGTGATTGGGCCGGATCCGGCCCCCGGGCCTTAGTTTGCCTACCCATGCCCCAGACAGTTTGGGTAAGGTCAGTAATAAAAGGTCTTTCCATTAACACATCCTCCCTATAGCTATCCAACACAGATTATAGCCAAAGGCTAACTTGCCACAAATAGAAGCGTATTTATACTTGATTTTGTGCTGACTCACTCCCACAAGTTTGCTGACTCACGCTTGACCAGCTGCAGGGGCAAGCACACCCAAATCAACCCTTTCTTGTCCTTTTTCTCTGCATGCATAAACTTGCATACACTAACAGTGTGTGGGGTTTCCCTCCCCCCCCCAGTTCACCTCGCATCCCTGCGGATTATTGGCCTCAGCGAATGCGAACCTTTGGAAGAGCACGTCGTGGATTTGAACCAGTTCATGCCGGTGGGCGGCGTTTACCATTTCGATGCCCTGAAGCTCCCGCCTCAAGCCAAACTCGTCAAAGGCTGGACCATGGTGGAAGTGAGTTTCATTTTAAGAGGAAATGAGTAGAACTGTGCTTTGCTTGCCAAAAGAGCCCTTCTCACCTGGACACTGGGTTGTTGGGGGTGGAGGGGAAGGATAGATAAGATAAGATAATTTACCGTATTTTCTGGCATATAAGACGACTGGGCGTATAAGACGACCCCCAACTTTTCCAGTTAAAATATAGAGTTTGGGATATACTCGCCGTATAAGAAATACGACCCGGCGTATAAGACGACCCCCGACTTTTGAGAAGATTTTCCTGGGTTAAAAAGTAGTCTTATACGCAGGAAAATATTGTATTTATTTATTGTCATTGCACAAGTACAAGCACAACACTATACAAGTGCAACGAAATTGCATGCCATCCCATAAAAACCAGAAAGTAAAAGAAAAAAAACAGCACAAAACACACACACACACACACACCAAAAAAAAGCCACACATACACCCATCACAGCTCTCCAAGGTCATATTATTTGGTTACAGCATTTAAGATGGTTATAGCTCTTGGGTAGAAACTGTTCTTCAATCTATTTGTTCTTGATCTAATTGTTCTATATCTTCTACCCAAAGGCAGTGGTGCAAAGAGACTATATCCTGGATGAGATGGATCCTTTAAAATATTGTTAACCTTTTTAAGGCAACGGGAACTGTATAGTTCTTCCAGAGATGGGAGAGGATGACCAATAATATTTTGGGCTGTGGTTATGACCTTCTGAAGTACCTTCTTCTCCCTGACTGTGCAGCTGGAGAACCAAGCACAAATACAGTATATAAGAATGCTCTCTATGGAGCCTTGGTAGAAGGACACCAGCAGTCTCTCACTCAGATTGTTCTTCTTTAAAAGTCTGAGGGAGAAGATCCATGAGGACTAGTAACTTCCAATTTTGCTAATGGATCAAACATTGCTCCACAGGTCTCTAGACACCCTTCCCATGTTTTATTGGCACACTTGGATTCTGGATAAAAGCCATTTCCCCTTAATATTTCTCCTCAATCCTCTTCTCTGGCATCTGCCATGCTCCTGTTGCTGTTAGCCAGTACACTGCTCTCTGAGTAGCAAGCCAGGTGGGCAGGTGGAGGAATGAGTTCAAGGTACTGGTGTTCAAATTCCTATACAGCTTGGGACCAGGATACTGAAAAGACAGTCTCCTGTGCTCTGCAGGAGAGGGCATCTTCCAGACGCTGCCTTATCAGAAGGTCTGTTGTGCCCAGTGTAGGAACTTGGCCTTTAACGTGGTGGCCCCTTACCCTTTAAAACTCCCTCCCACTACGTATCAGACAGGCGCCATCTTTGTTGTTGTCATTTCAAGGCCTGTTGCAAACCTTCCTTTTTAAGCAGCCTTTTAAGTGGAGGTTTTAAAAATCTCATTTGGTATCTGAATTGGATATGAAATTCATTGTTTTTAAATGAGATTTTCCTTTTTTTAAACGTGTTTATATATGAAGGATTTGTTTATATATACCTTTTATTGTAGGGATGAGGGTGGCGCTGTGGGTTAAACCACAGAGCCTAGGGCTTGCCGATCAGAAGGTCGGTGGTTCGAATCCCTGTGACGGGGTGAGCTCCCGTTGCTTGGTCCCTGCTCCTGCCAACCTAGCAATTTGAAAGCATGTCAAAGTGCAAGTACCGGTAGATCAATAGGTACTGCTGCAGCAGGAAGGTAAACGGCGTTTCCGTGTGCTGCCAGAAGCGGCTTAGTCATGCTGGCCACATGACCTGAAAGCTGTACGCCGGCTCCCTCGGCCAATAAAGCGAAATGAGCGCCGCAACCCCAGAGTCGGTCACGACTGGACCTAATGGTCAGGGGTCCCTTTACCTTTACCTTTTATTGTGGATTTCACAGTTCTGTTATCGTGAAGCGGCTTCATGGGAAGCGATTCACAAATGAAATTTGGCAGAGGAGGAAGATTCAGGTTCTTCTCCAGCTTAAGTTTTGATCTGGAGGGAAAAAGAATGTTTTGAGCTATAGCCCCTCACATCCGAAATGAGCTCAGGCTACTGAAATTCATGCTTTCAAGCCAAGAAATATATTTGGTTGCTTGGGAATGCGAATCAGAAGTGAGCCCGACTCGCTGGGCGAAACAGGTCCATTTTTCAGACCGCAGTGATGTTTCACGCTGCAAAATCAAAGACAACGGTAGACGACTGAGTGATTCTTAACAAACACGGCTGTTGCATCTTCTTTGCTACTTGCCAAAGGTGCTGGACACAGGCTTGGAGATCTACCCCTACGAGGCAACATGTGACGAAAACGAGGACCCTTCTTCCGTGACTGTAGGGCTCACGGTCCGACTGCTTGACAGCGTGATCTATTTTGAAGAGCCTCTGATTGCAAGATGGGATTCCAAAGGTCTGATACGTCCATAAAGGGCTGATGCAACCAGTTGCTCAATATTCCAGCCTTTATCTACCTGGTGACGCCAATGGAGGGGTAGAGGGGGAGAACTGGTGGATCGGGATTGCTTAACCCTTTCTCGCTCCATCAGTTCTCCTCTGCCACTCTTTCTCCATACAATTATTTTTTACTTCCAGCTGCCTTGCAGGTTACAAGTGTGTGTGTGTGTGTGTGTGTGTGTGTGTGTGTGTGTGTGTGTGTGTGTAGAAATCAGTATGAGTTGCACACCTCCTCCAAGAAAAAGGGTTAAGCACCTCCTGCCCACCAGACCTCCAAATGAGGCCCAGAGGCCCAAAGTGAAAGATGATAGACAGCTAGAACCTCTCTGTCTACACTTTGCAGTGCGTTTGAATGCCTTGTTAAAAGGATAGACACAACTATACCATTTCAGAATGAGCAAACAACGGAGGGGAAACAGCTGCACACGTGCCACAGGCAGGTGTCAGACGTGCAACATTGGGGGACATTTGTCCTGAACATCTTGGGGGAAGGGAAGGATGGCAGAGAACGTACTTTGCTAGTTTCTGTCCATGGGCATCTCCAAGTAAAACGGGGGTGAGGAACAAATTCTGGCCAGTGGGCTGGATCTTGACCACCCCCATCCCCTGCAGGTCATTTTGAAGGTTGCCCACCCATCAATTGCTGAGATTAGAATGATGTCAGATGACCCAGAGTAATGTTTTGCCTTTGGGGCTGCAGCTCAAGCCATGCCTTCCGAATAATATCCCCTGCATCACCAGTTTGAATTCAGACCAGCAGTGCAAAGTAGTATTTGTGCTTTTGGCCTTCCCGTAAGTGTTGATCCAAGCAGGGCTTGCTAATCAGCATTGACAGCAAGCCCCCCTTGCAAAAGGAGCAATTGAGAATGCATGTTACAGTTCTCGGTTGATCCTTTGCAGCCTCACCATTTTCTGCCCCACACCTGCTGTCACATGTGGGGCAGATGGGCTGGGGAGTGGGGGATTGGCCTCATGGGTCAAGCTGGGACCTGTGCCCGGTCCAGTTGGTCTAAACCACTGAGCCTAGGGCTTGCCGATCAGAAGGTCGGTGGTTCGAATCCCTGCGACGGGGTGAGCTCCCGTTGCTCTGTCCCAGCTCTTGCCCACCTAGCAGTTCAAAAGCACGTCAAAGTGCAAGTAGATAAATAGGTACCGCTGCAGCGGGAAGGGAAACAGCGTTTCCGTGCGCTGCTCTGGTTCGCCAGAAGCGGCTTAGTCATGTTGGCCACATGACCCAAAAGCTGTACGCCGGCTCCCTCGGCCAGTAAAGTGATATTGGGGCTGGGGAGACCCGGCCAGATGGGCGGGGTACAAATAATAAATTATTATTATTATTATTATTATATTAGTGCCGCAACCCCAGAGTTGTTCGCGACTGGACCTAATGGTCAGGGGTCCCTTTACCTTTAAGCTGAAAGGACCTGGTTTCAGGTGAGACCTCTCTGAGACCCCGGAGAGCTGCTGCCAGTCAGAGCTGACATTACTGGGCTAGATGGATGAGACACCGGATGCGGTATAAGGCTACTTCCTACATGCTCTCTATGACTCCATGCCCTTTGGGGTACCAAACGAAACCCTCTTCCTTTGTTCCTTTGAAAGCGAAATACTGGAGAACGGACGACATCGGGGATGTGGTCTACAACATGCAAGACAAAGAGATCGCTTTCAAAATGAACGGCTTCTTCACCGTAACGCTGATGCAGGATGCTCACCTCAACATGCCCTACCAGTCGTGGGAACTCCGGCCCAATGGGACCGACGAAGCCTTCTTCACCATCCTCACCACCTTTGCTGAGGTGCAGATTCAAATCAAGGTACGCAGCTACATCCTGTAGCCCAATTCCGTCTGTAGGTAACTAGGAAGGAAGCCCTGCATAATGCAATGGGACTGAGGGCCGTAGAGTTTGCAGGATCATAGAGTTTGCAGGATATTTCAGGGGCCTTTTAAGAGCTTTTTAAAAATAAAAACTTTCATTCTTTTCTTTTTTTTAAGAAAAAGTATTCCTCTAGGCCTTTTACTTGTGGCCGTACAAGGAAAAATAGGTGTAGGGAAAATTCTATTCAACTTCTTACCCAGTACATTGAGTGGTTAATGTGCATAACAACCGGCCATTGTGCACATTCACCAGGTCTCATGTAGAACGTGCCTGTAATCTGTCCATTAGGTTGTGAACTGCCCTGAGATCTATGGATGAAGGGCGTCAAACAAATTTAATAAATGAATAAAATAAAATAAAGGGGGAATTGTGCACATTTCCCAGCCAATATGCACAATCTCCAATAGGTGTGTGATCAGGGGAGGGATTGCAAGAGTTTAGCTTCCCAGTAGCCTGTGGTTCCCTGGCAGATAGATGGCAACGTGTACATTCAATCTGCCCTGCATACTGATCTGTAGTAGTTCTTAAATTTATTATTTACTTCTGCAATGTAAAGTTAGGTGCAGGGTGGACACCTGTATCTTTTTACGGTCAGGGGTCCTGAATTGGTTGGCATTGCATTTTTCAGCTGCTTTTGCTGCAGTGCCACAGCAGAACTATCTGCTCTTGCAAAGGGACTGCCTCATCTCTATTTGACTTGCTGCCGTGGGCTTGTTTACATCCATGCCCACATCAGAGACTCTGGGAGAGAAGGATGTGGCACACCGGCTCCTCTCTGAGAATAGCCAGGGATGTGGAATTGGTGGCTTTCCAGATGTTGCCAGACTACAGCTCCCATCATCTGTGACCTGTGGCCATGCAAGCTGGGGCTGATGGGAGTCGGAGTCTAACAGCATTGGGCGTGCCGCAGATTTGCCGGCTGGCAGTGCGATATTCCCCTATCCTCCAGAAGTAACCCTTCTCTGCTGTAAGGTGGAAAGTGCCCTTCCACCTTCAATTTGGGAGGGCAGAGGAAGAAGAGGTTGCCAGATGTTTAGGGCATGATGGCAGCAAACTGATGATAACCCTTGCTTTGCTCCCGGAGGCAGCTCAATCAGTGTATGTTAGCTGGAATCACCACCATGGAAGACGTCACTCTTCTCTCTGATCTGAGAGGGGTGTGGATGAGCCCCCTAGCTCTCGCCATTGCTCTGAAGAGGGCTGGAATGAACATCTTCCCGGAGGAATACTCTCCTAAGTATGTCTCCGTCAACAAAAAGGTAAGAGACCAGGGCTAAGGGTCTACATCCATTCATATCTTACTTTTGGTTGCAATGCCTCATTTTTCAGAAGATTCCAGGGCAGCGTACAAAAAGCGTGAATGGAAACGAAAAGCTGAGTTGCCAGATAGATGACCGGGAAGGTCAAAACGAAACTTAAGGAGTGGAGAAGGGACTTTAGCCTAAAGCATCATTTGAAATTATGCAAACTCTCAAATACAGATGGAGAATTGCACCCATTCAGCATTCTTAAGCGATCTGAGCTGATTTGTGTTCAGAATGGTTTTTGCAATGGATTTTGGGCTCACAAAATGAAACAAATGCATTTTGAAGGGTGTATTTTAGGATAAAATACATTTAGAAATGTGTGCATTGAAACCCCCTTTTTAAAATATATTCTGTGCTAGAATACAGAACTTAGATATGAATTTCTGTAGCCCCATCAGCCTGAGCCAGCATGGCTCCATTATCCAAGGGTGGTGAGAATTGTTGCCCAGCCAAACCTGGAAGGCCAGAGGTTCCCCATCCTCATTGTTTTTATATGTTGTTGGCATCTGTCTGTCTCGAGGGGCAATGGCGTGTACCTCCATGGGAGAAGTCAAACTGAAGTGACCTACCCGGGGCGCAAGGCTAGGCAGTGTATATGGAGGTCCTTGGGTGCCCAGATGAGAAGACCCCCATCTCAGCCTCGCTGATGTGACCCAAAGAAAAGCAGACCAAGACGTTTCGTAGCAGCCTGGCTGCAGGAATTGTTGGAAGGTGATGTGCAAGGTGCCATCCAACTGTCTTAGGGACCCCACTCAGGATTTGTGTAGGGTTTTCTCCTGAGCCTTTTCTTCTCCCAAAGATATCCCAAAAGGCAGTGGATGCTTAGGGTCAGAGTTTTCCTTCTCCTAGATGGGCTACCTGCCCAGGTTGATGAGTTCCATCTGCCCCTCACTTCCCTCTACAGCGTGTGCAGAAACCGCCTTCTTGGCCGCTGGACTCACTATTGGTCTCGTCTGCTCAATCTGCCAGAGCCTGTCTTTGCATGTTATGACAAGTAAACATAGAGTGGTGGTTTGTGTTTGCATGCCTCATGTTGAGAGCGATGGCCAACATTTATTTTATTGATCTGGGGGCATCGAGTTCAACAGAACACAAGATCCTATATCTAAGATTCAAGATCAGTATATGTGAAAAGGATCTAGGAGTCTTGGTAGACCACAAACTTGACATGAGTCAACAGTGTGATGCAGCAGCTAAAAAAGCCAATGCAATTCTGGGCTGCATCAATAGGAGTATAGCATCTAGATCAAGGGAAGTAATAGTACCACTGTATTCCGCTCTGGTCAGACCTCACCTGGAATACTGTGTCCAGTTCTGGGCACCACAGTTCAAGAAGGATACTGACAAGCTGGAACATGTCCAGAGGAGGGCAACCAAAATGGTCAAAGGCCTGGAAACGATGCCTTATGAGGAACGGCTTAGGGAGCTGGGTATGTTTAGCCTGGAGAAGAGAAGGTTGTGGGGGTGATATGATAGCCATGTTCAAATATATAAAAGGATGTCATATAGAGGAGGGAGAAAGGTTGTTTTCTGCTGCTCCAGAGAAGCGGACACGGAGCAATGGATTCAAACTAGAAGAAAGAAGATTCCACCTAAACATTAGAAAGAACTTCCTGACAGTAAGAGCTGTTCGACAGTGGAATTTGCTGCCAAGGAGTGTGGTGGAGTCTCCTTCTTTGGAGGTCTTTAAGCAGAGGCTTGACAGCCACCTGTCAGGAATGCTTTGATGGTGTTTCCTGCTTGGCAGGGGGTTGGACTGGATGGCCCTTGTGGTCTCTTCCAACTCTACGATTCTATGATTCTATGATTCTATCCCACCTTCCATTAAAAAGTGACAGCTGTGATGTCAAATGCTTTCAGGTGGAGAGGGGTTTCAGCCTTCTGTTTCTATCTTCTTGTTTTTAGACACTTTTAGCAGAAATCACCAGTTACCAGCAAATGGCACTCATCGCATCTTCCTTTGCCTTCAGCTGGAGCAAATGGAACTTGCTGAGCGGAGAGGAAAACGTGGTCTTCAAGGTACGAATGGGCTGTGCCATGAATCCCTACCCTTCATTAGTGCAGGGCAGGTATCAGTGCTGAAAGCACCCCACAAACCACCAGGAATACCTTATCCACTTGCCCTGTTTGTTTCCTTTTCAAGCTCCCTACCTGCATTCTACAAACAGGAGCAGGCAGCTTTCATGTGCCTTGCCCTCATCTCCTGTGCAAGCAGGTAGCCATTGATGGTGGGGCAAGGCAGGCAGGGAAGACCACCCGGTAGAGGCATTTTGCCCTCTCAGAATCTGGACATAGACACCCAGTGCTGATGGTGAGTGTGCTATCATCGCTAACCCTCCATCAGGGATCAGAATGGTGCCTGGCTTCCCCGTTGCACTCTGGTTTGCTTAAACCTGTGTTTCCCAAACTTGGGTCTCCAGCTGCTTTTGGACTTCAATTCCCATCATCCCTGACCACTACTGGCCTTGCTCACTAGGGATGATGGGAGTCCAAGAACAGCTGGAAACCGAAGTTTGGGAAACACTGGTTTAAACCATGGTTATATAGCAGGGGTGGCCAACTCCCAAGAGACTGCGATCTACTTACAGAGTTAAAAACTGGCAGTGATCTACCCCCTTTTTGGGGGTTCAGGTCAAAGTTGTTGAGCTTTTTTGGGGAGGGGAAAGCCCGTTTTTTAGGCATTCAGATCAAAGTTGTTGTTGAGCTATTTTTGGGGGGTATAGGGCAACAAAAATGAGATTTTGTTTAGGGGACCCAAAGTTGTTGAGCTTCTTTGGGGGGAGCCAGTGATCTACCACTGATCTACCACAGGCGTCCAGTGATCTACCAGTAGATCACGATCTACCTGTTGGACGTGCCTGTAGCATTACATATCTGCATCAGTGCTGTGATTTACATTAACCAGGCGCTTTCAGGTTGGTTACAAAGCAAACCTGGTTAGCACTAATGATGAAGGTGCCAGGCTGTATACAATGCTTTTTGGGGGGGAAATGATGGTTAAGGGGTTCACACAAGGAGGAAGCTTATCAGTCCATAGAAAGTGTTCAAAAGAGACATTTCAGGAAGCCGGGGGGGGGGGGGAAGCAATTTGCACCAGGTTCTCCTATGCAGCAATAGGGCGGGGTGGGTGGTTCCCTAGCATCGCTTTCTGAAAAGGAAACCTGCAGGAATGCCTAGAATGCAGGGATTAGGGGCAGCCAGTGCTGACACCTAGCAGAGTGAGTGAGTGTGCAAAGCTTGTTTCAGCCTTCAGCAACTGAAACCCAACTTGTACACACCACCAGATGACTGCAGACCCCATCATCCCTACCCGTCGCCCATGCTGGCTGGGGCTGATGGGAGCTGGAGTCCCACAGGTTAGCCCCTCTGAAAAAGGAAGGTTTCAGTGGCCATCCTCCAGCCCCCCATTTTTCTAAACAAACAAACAAACAGTACTCCTTCGAAGCCCATCAGGTTATATTGGCTGTAACAACTCCTGCCTGTCCTGTCGTTAGATCTGTGAACACCTTAAACAAGAGCCAGTATGGGATCAAGATTGGGCCCTCCTGATGTTCAACGGGCAGAGAGCTCAGAGGCTCCAGCTCACCGAGAACAGTGACAACTTCTCAAAGAATATAGCAGAGGACACGGAATTCCACTCCACCCTTTACCACCTGATCAAAGACTTTGGCAGCGAAGAAGCAATGGAGAGAATTAGGAATGCCCACCACCTGTTCATTGACGCCGTGTACCAACTGCTGCTTTCTACCAAGATACTAACGTACTCTTGAGAAGCCACGCACCGCTTAAGAACTTTATTGAGTCGAAGACACTCCTGTCGATAAAATAAAAGGTTGATGTTTGCAATAGGTTCAACATTTCAGATGCATTTTTTTTCCGGAACAAATAAATAAATACCTTACTTTGTAAGCTATTTGTGGACAAACTATATTCACTTGCAGCTTCAGTATGAATGGGGGAGGGAGGGAAGAGAGATTTTTTAAAAATTCAGAAGGCAGACCTGCGGTGCCGGAAAGCATCAAACTGTGTTTCGTTTTGAACTGAATCATCAGGAAATAACTTGCAAGGGCCTCCAGAAACATCAAGATGCTGTATCTGGAAGCTGAATTCTTTGGTGAATGTTGGCCTTGGATGATGTTGAAAGTTCAGGGACCTCAGAGTATCTACTACCCCTTTACGCCTGCCCATTGAAAACCACATGGCAAGACGGCTCCCCATCTTGATGTCCAAAAGCTACCTCATCTTGAACTCCCACCAGTGAATTATACGGGCGGCGGAGCTTGGTGCTGGAGGCGAGTATATGGCCACAGCAGCTGCAGCACCGATGTCCAAGCATCCCCTGTCCCGACAGGGGCTCCTTCTGCTGGCCTCTGGAAGGAGACGCCCAGGAGGAAGGTCGAAAGAACAGCAAGGAGCACCACCGCAAAGACGGAGATGAAGAGAGTCTTGCTGGTCCTGCAGATGGCAGTCCGGAGAGAGGTGGCCCAAGAGAAGACTCTGCTACACCTGTAGGGAAGAAGAAGCATGTGGGGAGGAGACTTTTGGTGCTTTACGCTTTACTCAGTTGGCAACAGCATAGGCCAGGGGTCAGCAACCTTTTTCAGCCGTGGGCCGGTCCACCGTCCCTCAGACCATGTGGTGGGCCGGAGTATATTTTGAAAAAAATATGAATTCCTATGCCCCACACATAACCCAGAGATGCATTTTAAATAAAAGCACACATTCTACTCATGTAACAAAACCAGGCAGGCCCCACAACTACAGTGGTACCTCGGGTTACATATGCTTCAGGTTACATATGCTTCGTAGGGACCCAGGTGGCGCTGTGGGTTAAACCACAGAGCCTAGGGCTTGCTGATCAGAAGGTCGGCAGTTCGAATCCCTGCGACGGGGTGAGCTCCCGTTGCTCGGTCCCAGCTCCTGCCCACCTAGCAGTTCGAAAGCATGTCAAAGTGCAAGTAGATAAATAGGAACCGCTCCGGCGGGAAGATAACGGCGTTTCCATGCGCTGCTCTGGTTCGCCAGAAGCGGCTTTGTCATGCTGGCCACATGACCTGGAAGCTGTACGCCGGCTCTCGGCCAATAAAGCGAGATGAGCGCCGCAACCCCAGAGTCGGACACGACTGGACCTAATGGTCAGGGGTCCCTTTACCTTTACCTTTACATATGCTTCAGGTTACAGACTCTGCTAACCCAGAAATAGTACCTTGGGTTAAGAACTTTGCTTCAGGATGAGAACAGAGATTGGGCAGCGGCGGCACAGCGGCAGCGGGAGGCCCCATTAGCTAAAGTGGTGCTTCAGGTTAAGAACGTTTTCAGGTTAAGAACGGACCTCCGGAACAAATTAAGTACGTAACCAGAGGTACCACTGTAACCCAGAGATGCATTTTAAATAAAAGGACACATTCTACTCATGTAAAAACACGCTGATTCCCGGACCGTCCATGGGCCGGATTGAGAAGGTGATTGGGCCACATCCAGCCCACGGGCCTTAGGTTGCCTACCCCTGGCATAGGCAATTGAGACTTGCAGCAACTTGTTCTGTTCCAGAGTGGCTGGGGAGACCCAGCCAGATGGGCGGGGTACAAATAATAAATTATTATTATTATTATAATTATTATTCCAACACGTGCTAAAGCAAATCTGAAGATCTTCATTGGATGCAGGGAGGACCTGCTGAAATGTGCTCCAATTTCCCTTTTTAGAATTTTGGTTTTAGAACGGTCGAGCCACCATCAGAAATGGGTTGGGCCACAAGGAGGACCAAAATGGGCAGGTAGGCAAGGAACAGGAGACAAAAGAAGAGGGGGGGTCAGGATCCGTGTCTTAACAATGCAGCCCCACAATTTAACAATGTAACATTGTTAACCTCTCCAAGGATCTGCGTGGGCAATGGGAAGTCTCTTCCATGTTGATGGACATCGGAAATAAATGCCGCTCACACCATGTGTATGTTCACCTTTAAATGTGAACTGAATTCCTCCCCCTCCCTGCTCAGGAGCTGCCTTTATTTGCTGCCACCGACTCAGATTCAGTCGCTTGGAAACCCCCAAATTCCAAGAATGCACTTCCCCTCCGCCACTTACAGTGAGTGCAGCCCCCATTTCGATGAGCTGCTTTCCCTTTCGCTCAGCTTCCAAGCTTTGCTTCGTTGCGTCTCTGGAGCCGGCGGTTCCAAGGGAGTGTTTCTGTGAGGGAGAATTTCATGTAAGGGTGCAGTCAGCAGGCGAGCTTATGCATTGCTTTGCCAAAAGGATTAGCCCCTCAAATGCTCCTCCCCCTTTTCATTGCAACCGTATGAGGGGGAACTACCTTGTGTGCTTTGGGTTGCCACACAAGACTCCCGGAGGGCACAAGAGGAATTTGCCAAATGCAAAGTTTCTAGTCCTCTGCAACGTTTCCTTCCCAACGCTTTCCCTCCAGAATATTATCATCCTTACAGCTTTAATCCATTTCCCCAGCCAAACTGGCCCCCAAGATATTAAACACAACCCAGTCCAACAGCATGCAGTTAAGCTTTAATTGAAATTGTACAGCCAGCTACAAATACCAACAAGAGAAAACCTACAGACAGCTTTGGTATCATGGTCCAGATCAGGGGTCGCCACCTTGGTGACCTCCAAATACTGTTGGACTAGAGTTCACACCATTTGTGACCATTGACTTGAGAGTTAAGAACCACTCCACTCAATTGGGTCAATTGCCATATCCTGTTCTCACAACCCGAGGCCTCTAGGAAGCCTGCAAGCAAGACTCAAGCCCAACGGCATTTTCCAACTTCGGAATTGGAGCCCAAAGAGTACTATGTTGGCTACCGCTGGTCGAGACAGTATCCTAGACCACAAAAGCTTTCAATAATAATAATAATAATAATAATAATTTATTATTATTATTATTATTATTATTATTATTATTATTATTATTATTATTTTATTTATACCCCACCCATCTGGCTGGGTGGGGTATAAATAATATACCCATCGGCTCCCAACAGAGGACTAAAAACAGAATAAAACTTCAAACAAACATTAAAAACTTGGGTTTTTTTTGTTTGTTTTTTAAAGTGAAAATAAAGCAGGCTTTCTCAAAGGACTAAAATATGCTGGCTTGGAAGGCAGCAAGACAAAAAGGGGGCCACTATAGAGAGGGACCTGGGTACTTCCCCCCTGTTTAGGGAAGTTTTTAATGTTTGATGCTGTATTGTTTTTAATATTCGGTTGGAAGCCGCCCAGAGTGGCTGGGGAAACCCAGCCAGATGGGCGGGGTATAAATAATAAATTATTATTATTACTTGCAATCACCTTCTCTGGACACGTGTAACTTTTGGAAAGAGGCTTATGGGGAGAAGGTACTCCTTCAAAATATTGCCATTGGATGTTCTCTTGATATAAGGAACTCGCAGAAACTTTCATCTCTCTCTCTCAAATGTGCTGTACAACTATAGCTTAAACCAAGGTTATCCAGCTTTGAATGGACCAATCTGTCCATTTTCGTTTCTCTTTTTTAAGTTTCAGAACTCTACATCAGTTCGCAACGATTTATTTTTTCCCAGTCCTCACGAAAACTCGTCAGTGAATTTCTTCTAATAGACACAACTTTGCATTTAATTTTGCTTATTAGACCCTGCAAACCAATTTCCCCCTAACGCAATGCATTTTGTATGCTGTCTTCACTAACATATGCATTTCTACGCACACCCATATAGATTTTTGTGCACATTGCACGGCCGGGAAACTGCATTGCACAATTCGGAGAAGTGCAAATTTCGAATTAGGCAGGTTTGCCTTTAAATGTGAACTGAATCAAATTTCTCCCCCCCCCAGCCCTAGCAGTGACCTCCATATGTTCTGGACTACAACTCCCAGACGCTTTCCAGGTAGGGAGTTAGGAGGAAAACAATTACCACCATTCATTAGAAAGCAATACCCGGGGGGAGGGGGGAAACATATGAGGTGCAACTTTGACATTGGCTTCTGGGGCCAGACAATGTGCAAGAAGCATAGAGACTTACTTGGGCTCAGTGTGCTCTTCCTCCGACTCAGCCCAGGAAGGCGAGCTTACGTACCTCTGCAACAAAGGGCGCTTCTCGCCTTGCTTGGCTCCTATTAAGCCCCTGTTGGAAGAAGAGGTTGGACCTGCTTGCTTTGCCCTTGCAGAGCAGACAGTGCCGGATTTATGTATAAGCTAAACAAGCTCTCTTGGGGGCCCCCCAAAAAATTAAAGGAAAAAAAAACCCCTGGATGTACATTTCCAAAATATAAGATAAAAAACAAATAAAATAAAACCCACATACAACTCCAACTCATTTTATTTGGGCTTTAAGCCCATAGACATAACTACCAAAAACAGAAACAGCACAGTCTGGTTTACAATTGCTAACAGTAAAATAGATTAAAAGGGATACACAATTGAATAAAATATGATAAAAATTAAATTAAAATTTCAAGCTGTATATAACAATCCACTGCGTTTCTTAAGTACTGATGTCAGAAATTTTGCCATATGTAGGGTTATAATCGAGTCTGAATCTTGCAACAGAAGAGCAAGGTAAGACTCTTCCAAATACCCCGGTAATTTTTGAATTAATGGAAGTAATAGAGTCTTTCGGGCGGCAGAATACAAGGGGCAGACAAACACTATGTGATGAAGAGATTCAATCGAACGGTTATCACAGGCACATAAGACTGAAACTTGGCCCCTAGAAAATCTATGAAAAAGGACGTTTGAGGGGAATACATTAAACCATGCTTTAATAAAAGTGAAACGATGACTAGCAATAGGAATACCGGTAGTTGATAGATAGGCTGGAACTTGAAGTGGGGGTACAACGGAATAACGGAACGCGTTACTTCCAGGTTTGGCGGTTTGCGCATGTGCAGACGCGTCAAGTGATGTCACGCACATGCGCAGAAGTGCCGAATCACATCGCACACATGTGCAGACGCGGCGCTTCAGGTTGCGCAGTCACGGGTTGCGAACAGGGCTCTGGAATGGATCCCGTTCATAACCAGAGGTACCACTGTAATGGGCCCTGCCTGCTAGCCTGCTCCCTAAAATATCACTAATATACAGTAGTACCTTGGTTCTCAAACTTAATCTGTTCCGGAAGTCCGTTCCAAAACCAAGGCGAAACAAAATAAAAAATAAAAAAATCATTCCAGTAGCACCTTAGAGACCAACTAAGTTTGTTATTGGTATGAGCTTTCGTGTGCATGCACACTTCTTCAGATACAGTATAGTCCTGTAATGTGCTTTTAATGCCTCACACTGCCCTATGATCTTTTGATAAAGGGCGGTATGTAAATTGAACAAATAATGCTAAATAACAATAATAATTTTCTTAGCACGGAAGAGAGAGGAGCAGATTGTGCTTCTTCCTGACGTTCCAAATCATTCTATTAGAACCTGCTCAAAAAGCCCGTATGAAGACATCTCAATAGGTGGTGTCCAAGTTCAGATACATTTCACTAGGGCTAGTGTCTCAGAAGCATGTTTCACAATATAGCTTCTGCCTGTACTGGGAACTGAAGTACTTGAATTCCAAACATTTTAAAGGCATTAGTGAACAAACACAGTGTATATCCATCTCTTTCAACCAGACAAACTCCTTTCTTACCAACTAGAGCGCCTGTTGAATTTGTCACTTTTTTCACTCCCATCTGTTTCATTTAACTGGGCCTTTGGAGAAAAAGGAGAGGAGAGTTCAGCATGTATTTATCCGATACGTCATTGGTAATAAACTATCGGGACTGGAAAATGCCTACATACCAGCGGCAAAACAGCATTTCCAGTATTCCTAGGCAAGGTTGCAATGCTAACTCGGCGCAGGGATGAAGGCTACATAAAATAAGAGACACTGCTGGTTGGGTTATGCCTTCGAGAGCTTGCAAGCCCTGTGGTTTTCTATGCAAAAGTAACGCTCACACGAACTAAGTACAACTTAGCAATATAGAGGAATAGATGGCATTGTTATTATTCTTATTTCAAGATGTCCTTCTGCAACTCTTCAGCTGTGTAAGAGTACCTGGTCTCACAAATGTGTATAGGTTAGTACAGGCTGGTCCAATGCATGGACCCTGAGTCCTTTGTGGGCGGCCCTCGGCAACATTTGACAGCCCCCCGCCTTGCCACAGCCCTCTGGTTAAGCGAGGTGCTGGGCTTTGAAAAGGAGGTATGAAGGCTCTTGACGGGGTCCTAGAGTAATCCCGCCTCCTTCCCCAAACCTAGTTAATGCTTTCCAAGTTTTGGGAAGGTGGTGGGAATGTGCTAGGACCTCCTTCCCAAAGCCCAGCACCTCACTTAGTTGGCTTTGGGAAGGTAGTGCAAGAGCTGCAGGGTGTGTGTGTGTGTGTGTGTGTGTGTGTGTGTGTGTGTCAAATTTTGGCCCTGCTCCCCCTTCCCTGCACAACATGGCAGTGTGTGGCCCACAGCTTCTGTGCTGAAGCATTGTTGAAGCCCACTTGCTATGAAAAATTGGGCCGCCCTAGAAGAAGAAGAGGAGTTTGGATTTGATATCCCGCTTTATCACTACCCGAAGGAGTCTCAAAGCGGCTAACATTCTCCTTTCCCTTCCTCCCCCACAACAAACACTCTGTGAGGTGAGTGGGGCTGAGAGACTTCAGAGAAGTGTGACTAGCCCAAGGTCACTCAGCAGCTGCATGTGGAGGAGCGGAGACATGAACCCGGTTCACCAGATTATGAGTCTACCGCTCTTAACCACTACACCACACTAAGTTGGTAGATGCTTTTAATATTTTGTTGGAAGTCACCCAGAGAGGCTGGGGAGGCCCAGCCAGATGGGCAGGGTATAAATAATAATAATAATAATAATAATAATAATAATAATAATAATTATATTACTTTTCATTGAGCAAATATCTCTCTGTGGAAGTCCACTTGGGCCCGAAGCCAATATGGTGCTACAAGGAATAGATGATTCCACTGATGTTAGTTTCTCAATCCTCCCCCCCCCCAAATCTTCAGTGCGGCTCTTCACATTTTCCATGTCAACTTGCAAATTTGTTTTACAGCCTTTGCAAAAAGCCACCAACCTTTTAGTGCACAATCCGCCCTCCTCATAGATGTTTCTCCTAAACATACACATTTTTGAGAGCAAGCGCCCCTAGCAAAACACATTTTTTGTATGCGTGTGGTTGGAGAACCACATTGCAAAATTTGGAGGAGTGAGCGTGTCAAAGCGTTGCTGCGTTTCAGTTCTCGTATCCCCCCCCCCGAAAAATGCAAATCGGGCATTTTAATGCAAACCAAACCGAGCGTCAGCCGCATCTGTAGATGCAAAACCAACCCAAATTTCTTCCCTGTCCCTAGAGGCTAATCACATGTCAGCTCCCTTATCTGAAATGAGTAGCGCTTGACCACAGACACATAAGTTCAAATTCCCTGCCTCTTCCCTATAGAAGCCATTGATGTGGGTTGGAGATAGGGATGTTCAGAGTGCCATGGTGTTACGACACAGATAAAATAGTACTGGGTTGCCTTTTGCAGCAGCACCAGATGTGCTGCTACTTGGGGCTTACCTTTGAGAGTGCAAGAAGAATAAAAACCAAGTGGCAAGGAGTAACAGATCATGTGAACAAAACTTCAAAAGGAAGATCATGGCTGTGCAAACTATTGCCAGTTGAAGAAGCATCTCCTCCATCCAATTCCTTAAAAAGGCTACTCAGCAAGGACACCAAAGGTTGCCCGATTGTAAATTCCACTTCAATTGTCTTTTGAAAGGCAGGGGCTTCTTTTCAACACTATTTGCTGTATTACATTTCAGGTCATCCCCTTCTAACCATTTAGAGCAGTGTTCCCCAACCTTGGGCCTCCAGATGTTTTGGGACTACAACTCCCATCATCCCTCGCTAGCAAGACCAGTGGTCAGGGATGATGGGAATTGTAGTCTGAAAACAGCTGGAGGCCCAAGGTTGGGGAACAGTGATTTAGAGGGCATAAACATACCACGAAAAAAACCAAGCCTGAAATTCTGCACTTCAGGCAGCCAGTTGTTTTTGAGATTTGTAATCTCAGGGATTTTCTAAGTTCCCAAAATTTCATTCAGAGTATTTTTTTAAGGGCACCTTCCTCCTTGTGGGTTCCTTCAGCTAGGGAATTGGGTGGCAGAATATGGAAAAGCAGAACAGAGGAAAAGGCAAAGGGCGAGCAAAGCACAGCAGTAGGTGATGTTCAGAATCAGCTCCAATTTGAGCATTTATGTCTATAATGTCCCTGCTAGGTTTTACTTGAAAGTGTTAGTGTTGGTTTCTCATTTTCCCAGGCTAAGTTCAGTTCACACCGTTTTTGCATACATTTGTGGAATAAATAAATTAAAAAATCGTGTGAATTTTCATGCCTGTCTCTAACACACCTCTTTTTGCATCCAACTTTGTTTAACACGTGCATTTCTGCAAGCAGTTTCCCCTTAACAGAAGGCTTCCGTTGTGCAATTTTCACTAATGTTACACATTCTGCTACCCGCACACTTTGGTTGGAGAAAGACACAAAATCATAGCTGTCAACTTTCGGGTTTGAAAATAAGGGATGCCGCAAGGGCGGTGCAATGGCACCAAGTAGCCTCGCCACCCTGCGCTCCAGAGGCTGCGCGCGAACGGGTGAGCAAAAGAGCGAGCGCATAGACGGCAGGCAGGCTGTCTGTCTGTCTGGTTGGGCGTGAGGGTCTGGCTGCACAAGGCATGCAAGCTCCGCCCTCAGTCGGTCTCAGACTCCTTATTGGCAGCCGAGCAACGCAGCTGAGGAGCCTCCCTGGCCGGCAGGGAGGGAGAGGAGCTGCTTCCTTTGAAATCCGGGAAATTTAAGGGATATCAACAATCCGGGATAGCAGCGGGAAACGGCATTGGAATAAGGGAGTTTCCCGCAAAAAAAAGGGAGGGTTGACAGCTATGCACAAAATTTGGAAAAGTGTGACTTTCGAAGGAGGGAGTGCAAATTTGGTGAGTCTGCATCAAAATGTGAGCCAGACGAATTTCTCCCTCACATCCCCCCTCGAAAGTCCCATTACTTAAAGGTACTCATTAAACATTCAACACTGGATGCACTGCCAATGAACTTGAAAAACTGTATTTTCAGGGTTGCAGCTACTGTTTGCACAACTCTTGAGTTCCACTTGAGCCATCAGCACTAGAAAAAACAAACTCTTATCAAGAACTTGCGTTTTATTCCAGACCAGCATGTTGTATTCTTCTACAGAAGCTAATCTCACCAGAACCCATAGCCTACAGTTTGGTTCTTCAACGGCTGATGCTGAACACATTCTACTCTGTATGTATCACCTGCAGCAGCTTCACATACAAACCAACTCCAAATATTTTGCTTCAGCCAGTGGTGGTAATGGAACAAAGTTACTATGCAGAGTATTGATTCTCCTTCCCCCTTGAGGTTTAACCAGACATTGCCCACACTTTCAAAATATCAAAGCCCTATGAGCTAGAACTTCAAATTTTCTTTATAAAAAGCAAGCACATACACAGATTGTCAAAATGCCAAACTCTGCAAAGGATGACAATTTGGTCGTTTGCGCAGAATAATTAAAAAAAGAACGGAACCTAGTTCAAGAGACATCACACACCCAAATTTGACTTCAGGAAAACATGGCAGGTTTCATTTTGTTTGTTAATCACATCATTGGAGTGGAGATCAATAGAGTCCAAGATTGCAGCAGGGCACAGCATAGGAAAGAGCAAGTTATCAGGGGCAAAGTGTGCAGAGAACTAGAAGCTTAGAACTGCAGCAACTTTTGTACCTTTAAGGAACCAGGGAGCTTTTTAATCGAAGATTCATCTGCAACAGCAATAAAAGTAGGGGGAGAAAATGAATCTATAGCACAGCTTAAGGTCTGCAGGGCTATCGAGGGCTACTAGGTATGCTCTGCCTTCACAGTGAATGGAAACCACAGGGGGGGAGTGTGCTCTGGTGCACAAATCCTGCTTGCTGGTTTCCCGCAGGCATCTGGTTGGCCACTGTGAGAACAGGATGCTGGACTAGATGGGCCATTGGCCTGATCCTGCAGTCTCTTACGGTCTTCTTAAGCCCACACACAGCAGAGATGCACAGGCCAGGGGTGATTGGTGCCCACTGCGACCAGTAGGCCAGAAGGCTGGGAGACTAGCAGCAGGTGCTGCCAGAGCAAATGCCAGGCATGGCACTTGTGTCTCCGTCTCCCTTTCTGCTGGGACAACGCTGAGATAGATGAGCAGGAAGTTGAAAGGCAGTGGCAGGGGCATAGCGAGGGGGCGGGCCGCCCCGGGCAGTGCCCTGGGGTGGGGGTGACACTCGGGGCGGGGGGCACTGCCCCCTGCGATCAGCGCCGCCGAAAGTATCGCTCGGCGCACGGTGGCTGGCTGGCTGGCTTGCTTAGCCAGCCGCTGGTGCCTGCTTTCCTTTTTCTTTTATTTATTAAAGGACTTTTCTCCCCGCTGCCAGGGCGGAGCTGCCGGGGCAGCCAGTGAGGAGGAGGGGTGTCATGCTTGTCACAAGGGTGACACCCCATCCTCGCTAGCCCGCCCCTCCGGGCGGCTCCGGCCGGCAGCGGGGGGAAAAGCCCTTTAAAAAAAAGAAAAACCAAGGCAAGCACGCTGCTTGCCTTAGCTTTGCTTCATTTTTAAGGGCTTTTCTCCCCTCTGCCGGGGCAGCCAGCAAAGAGGAGGGGTGTCATGCTTGTCACAAGGGTGACACCCCATCCTCACTAGCCTGCCCCTCCCCTCGCCCCTGCGGGCCTGCGGGCGGCTCCGCCCGGCAGCGGGGGGGGGGGAACCCTTTAAAAAAAGAAAAGCCAAGGTAAACAGGCTGCTTGCCTTTGCTTTGCTTTTTTTAAAGGGCTTTTTTCCCCGCTGCCAGGGCGGAGCCGCAGTGACGTTGCGTCGTGACATCACAATGCAACATCATGATGCCCCGCCCCCAGGGGTGCCTCCGGTCGCCGCCCTGGGTAGCGAGGAGGCTTCCTCCGCCCCTGGGCAGTGCCCCCCCCAGACTGCTTGTCAGTAAGGAGACAGGCAGGCAGACTGAAGGTCCATTCATCCTAATGGATCAGCCTCCACTAGCTCAGGCCTGCATGCCACCCTCCCCAGTAAAAGGGTCCAAAAACTTAGCATCCATCAGATGCTCAACAGTCACCTGCATGTTGCAGGGAAGCAAGGGAGCAAGGGGTGGCAGCTAACGCAAGGCCAAGCCAGCACCTCGCCAGCTGTTACCTCGGTCCCCGAGAGAGCCGAAGGACTTTTCGTTCTGGAGCAGCACCTGCTTCAGCTCCTCCAGCTCCACGTGCTCCCTGGCGTACGTGCGCTTCAAGTTCTCCACGTGCTGAATCATCACTTCTACAGCTTTACTGGCCCGGCTCTCCTGAGAAACAGAAAGTTAGGGGGCACGCGGAAACCAGCCGGAGAATTTGCAGAACAGTCCTTGCATGCAAATGCAGAACGAGCCACTGAGGCTGATGGGAAGTGTAGCCTCAAAAACACATCTGGGGGACTTCCGGTTGGCGTGCCGGAGATGGCGGTCGGGGGGAAATGTCGCTCCTGACATTCCCCCGTCGGACCGGGCAAAGGGGTGCTCGCGCCAGCGCCGCGACCCCCAAAACCCCCGGGAAGGGCGTCCCGGGGTCCGGAGGACCCGCAGGAGCTCGGACGCCGGTCCCGATCCCAGGGAGCTCTTAGCGGGGCTCCCGGGAGTGATCGGGCGGCGGAGCTCTAGGGCCCGTTGACAGCCCCGTCCGGCGAAGCTGCATGACCGTCACCGCTGAGCGCGCCGATTCCTCTTAAATTTACAATTCGGAACTGTAAGTAACCTGCAAGAAAAAGCTTTAATTTTGATCCAATCTGACCTGGCTTGAGGACGAAAATACGGAGGTCCGTCCCTTGCCATTGTGTAACAACGACAGGGCATTGTTGCACAGCTTTGAGAAGTACTGCCTGGAATTTGACACTTTGTTTCGGAGATTTAACCCTTGCGCCTCCCCCGGTCCTAGGGGGCAGATGAAGTTAATTTAACCTTTATGAGCGAGAGGATTATTTTGGAGTTTTGGAACTTTTGAAAAGTTTGTAAAAGTTTGTAAAAGTTAGAAAAGAACTGTTTGCTAAAAATGGCGGTGAAACAGGATGTGGATTTGACAACATTGCTGGAGGAATTGAAAAAACTTAGAATGGATTACAATGCTGGAGTGAAAGAACTGAGAGCTGAGCTGGCTGCAGCTGAGAGCAGCACTGTGACTGAGATAAAGCAAACCGTAAACAATGGTCTGACTGGTCAGGATTTACAATTCAACCATGTGAACAGCGTACTTGTTGAGCCTAAACAGAGAAAGCCTACCCTGAAGATAACCGGCTGCAAAAGACTCATTTATTTAAAGCTAAGAGCTGTCGTCATCATCAGGAAAAAGAGAAATAATAGAAGAATAGTCAAAAAACCACAGCTCAACGACAAGCAGCGGAGAGGAAGTCGAGACAATCTGGACCAAATATGGAAGGGAAGGCCAAAGATCTTAATGGACATTGTTTTGGATGCAACTCTGCAGCAAAGACAATGGGTGCCAAAGTTGGAGCCTGCAGGAATAGGATGAACATTTATATGAAGTAACTGTTTTGTGGCCTACTGGTTTTTTGAACACGGATTTGGCAGGAATTGAATACAGTATGATTTTTGAAAATAATGATATAAGATTGATAGATACTATAAATGATAAGCAATTTTGATGTTGAAATAGTCTGCACCGGGGACTGGGGGGGGGGGGAATAGGGATTTGATTAAAGTAAAAGATAAGAATGTTAAAGATGTGAGTGGTTGGTAAGCGATTTGAAATTAAGGAATTATGGAAATGTTAATGATGTGGAATTAGAAACCTGGTAAGAATGTATGTTATGATAAATGAAAACAATGAGGGGGGGCATGAGGAAGTCATCAGAGATTGTATAAATTGTATGTGATCTGGCCTGAATCGGGGCTGGACAAAAATTGGAAAATCTAATAAATATTAATAAAAACAAAAAAACAAAAACAAAAACACATCTGGGAGGACGCCGGGCTAATTTGTTCCAGGGCTGAGCTCGCCTCAAGCGTTGAGGGCAAAGGAGGAGGACAACCTGCTGAGCTGGAGAATGGCTCCAGTAAACACTGGACTGCACAATCTGATCTGCACACACAGTGGAAGGCAGCGATTTGCTTCTATTAAGATAGAGAGTTGATTCTGCAGCCTAGTATCCTCCGTCTGTAGCGAAGATTCCCTAAAAAGAATATGCTTGCAGATTAGAGGTTCTAGTTCAGCCTGCTTTCTGCTGTGCTAGCTTTCTACTTGAGCGGGGAGAGAGCAGGTGGGTGTGCTTTACACAGGGGAGTATTAAAAATGCAATTCCCCCTCCAACTGCAGTCTAGAGAGGTTCAGTCCATTCTCTCGCTTGATCCTGCTACAACTGTAGACTAGGTTCAAACAGCTCTGTTCCAAGCTGCGTTTGCATAGTGTTTTTCACATCAGAGGATGTCTTCATCCAAACGAAGCACTCGGTCTTTTTTACTTCCCCCTCCCCACACCAAGAACTCCTCTTCGTGAAGTCATCATCTGCACAGGTGTGACACCTGTCTCTAAAGCAGACTCTCTTCTGAAGTGCAAAGCGAATGCAGCTTAACTTTCCTCGTCGGATTGAAGCTGGTTTGAGAAAAAATAAATGCATCCAAGCAGCAATATTTGTCAAGAAACCACAGGGTTGACATGGATTGTGGCTAATAAGTGAATGTTGCTTCAAAGATTAGCAGTGGGAGCTCGCTGGGTGCAGAGCACTGGCGGAGGAAGAAGAGGGGGGCGGTGGGAGCTACCGCCCCCGGCAGCGCGATCCCGGTGGGGTTCCATCACGGCTGCTCCCCACCCGCGCTGGACGGCCCGCCCCCGCAGGCGGCGTCCCCTGCCCCAGAACGTGCGCCACGCCCCCAGGACATGCACCATGCCCCTTTGGGCAGTGCTCCCCGCCCCCGGGAGACGCATGAGCCCCGCCTCCACCTGCTCTCCGCCCTTGGTGCCGGAGCATGCAGTAATGTAAACATAACCATATAGTTATAGTAAACATTTTGAATTATGGTGCTGGAGGAGACTCTTGAGAGTCCCATGGACTGCAAGAAGATCAAACCTATCCATTATTAAATAAATCAGCCCTGAGTGCTCATTAGAAGGACAGATCCTGAAGTTGAGGCTCCAGTACTTTGGCCACCTCATGAGAAGAGAAGACTCCCTAGAAAAGACCCTGATGTTGGGAAAGATGGAGGGCACAAGGAGAAGGGGACGACAGAGGACAAGATGGTTGGACAGTGTTCTCGAAGCTACCAACATGAGTTTGGCCAAACTGCGAGAGGCAGTGAAGGATAGGCGTGCCTGGCGTGCTCTGGTCCATGGGGTCACGAAGAGTCGGACACAACTGAACGACTGAACAACAACAACAAACATGATCAGACGGACAATTCCTGTGCAATATTGGTTTTGCCCATGGGATGGGACTGAAGCCTCACTGGGCCAGAGTGGATGGGTGGGTGAGGGGTTAAGGGGAACCTCCATGCACAAGCAGGAGTCCTTATGCTAGCTTCAGGTTAGTTTAATCTGGCCCTTAGTGACTTTAATCACTATCAGAGACCAGACTCTGCAAGTGTCCCTATTTTTCAGGGACAGCCCTGGATTTACTGAGGCCGTCCCAGCTTCTGATTTGATTCCGGAATGTTCTGCTTTTCCTTAGGAAGCTTGACTACCCTACGTTCTCCTACAAATGGACCTTGAGCTTGTTTGGAGTTTCTAGCAGGGGAGCGCAGCTATTGTATACCCTTGACCGAAGAACGGTACACTCCCTCTATCTGGGATGGTCGTCCTCTTCCACCGAGCACGCAGCTTCAGGAGGGACGCACATGGAGCGGTGAGGGAGGAAGGGGACACCCACCTAGCCAGCCAGATCAGCCGAATCAACCCTGGCGATCAATAGGGTGACAGATGTCGCAGCCAGATCGCCCTCACTATATGATGATTTCCGTCAGCAATTTCTAGATCAACTCTGCATCCCCAAATGGAAACCAGAGTTGGAGGTCATACATTTCCTATTACTGGGGAAAGATCAGGAGCTCACCAAGTTAGTGGCTAAATATCTCTATTTGGTTTTTTGTCGTCGAAATACACTGCAGACGTCTGATCTCCCTGGAGACCTAGAGATGTGACGATAGACTGCTCTGCCTCCTCCCTTTTATCAAAGTTTTGTGCCACTGGGGAAGTGGCAATTCTGTATTGATTTGCTTTCGATGTTTGTATGTCATGCCAATAAAAGGTTGATGATGATGATTTTCCTTAGGACATTCCGGCACCTATTTTTCTTGGAAAAAAAGCACTGGCGACAGCAAATAGGGCTTCTAGAGTAAACCGACAGGATGGGACCTTCGCTTTCTGCTCAAGTCCACACAAGTTGTATGAAGTCGCACAATGCAAAATAAATCTCCGAGGTTAAGTTTCAGCCAAGTTGAGGTTCTACTCGAAATCTGTTTGTGGATTTTACTTAGAAATCAGGCACTCAACAAAGCTGTTCAGGAACAATGCATAACTTTTCCTTCCCATGAGAACCACAGCAGCCTTCCTGGCATGAGACCCTCTGCTGCGGCACCCCTCAAGTTCCTCTCCTGCTTCCTCGCCCCAAACGCCACAACTCCAAAACTGATCCCCCAAATGGACCTTCAACTTCTTCTGCAACAACTGCCCTGCCCTGTCTAACCTAAACGTCTGCAGATACAGCAAGATCACACCATCCACCCAATAAAGGAATGGCTCAATTTTAAGCAATGGTTTTCAGTTTGCGCCTTCTAACAACAGGGTTGGAGGACCTCTGCCCCGCCCCAGACACTGCTAGACTCCAAATCCCTCAGCCCCAGCTAGCTTGGCCAATGGGGAGGGATAGCAGGAGTGGGAGTCCAGCAATCTCTGGAGGGACCCAAGTTCCCCAACCCAGCTTTTAAAAGGAAGAGACAACTTTTACATTTTCTGGAATGGACCACTTACTTGATGAATGGCCCCCAGCATTTCTGCCTTGCTGGCGAGCCTGGTGGCGTACTGGTTCAGCAGCTCCAGGCTCTTCTGAAGCTTTTTGACGATCTCCTGTGCCTGGTTATCTTCACTTAGAGAGGCCAGAGACTGAACAGGGACAATGTTCAAAAGGGGGGGAAAGGGGGGAGTGCATGTAAAAAATGCAGTCGTTATATAAATGAAGATTAAGCAGCAGGGTAGAATGGTCATAGCTCAGGGCATGCAGAAGGTCCCTGATTCAGGCAGGCTCCTCACACACTGTTGCAAATGGCCTTGGAGCAGAGAAATAATGAAGGGAAGTGTGTTGGTGACTTCGTAGGTACTAGCCAATCAGTACCTTTCACTGGTTTTTAAAGCTTGCTCTAGGAGGTGACGCTGTGGGTTAAACCACAGAGGCTAGGGCTTGCCGATCAGAATGTCGGCGGTTCGAATCCCCGTGACGGGGTGAGCTCCCGTTGCTCGGTCCCAGCTCCTGCCCACCTAGCAGTTCGAAAGCACGTCAAATTGCAAATTCTGGCGGGAAGGTAAACAGCATTTCTGTGCGCTGCTCTGGTTCGCCAGAAGTGGCTTAGTCATGCTGGCCACATGATCTGGAAGCTGTACACCCGCTCCCTCGGCCAATAAAGCGAGATGAGCGCCGCAACCCCAGAGTCGGACACGACTGGACCTAATGGTCAGGGGGCCCTTTACCTAGGAGGTGACAAAGCTGCATTATTGCACAAGGCGCAATGTGGACACTCTCAATTTACCCACCCTACTCTAAAAATGTTAATTCCATCCTCGCCCTTTTAAAGCAAAGCCAAGAGAAACAATGAGCAGCAGATGCACATAGCCCATCCTTACATCAAGTAGCTTCAAGGCACTGGCAATCTCCTTCCTCAGGTTTCCCTCTGCTAAATCCCGGGACCTTTCTTCTAGTCTGATTCTCTTCTCCAAAGTGAAGAGGTCACATTTGAATCCCAGAGACAGCCGAAGAAATTCTCCCTGGTGAAGGGGGAAAAAAGAGACACACAACCCCAATGCAGGCAATGACACAAATCAAGTTTCCTGATCAAAAGGGATTGCCCATTAATAGCTTCCAGGAAGGCAAAATGGAAAGCATAATGCTGGTGGTCAACAAAAGAGGTTTAAAGACTCTCTCAAGGCAAATCTAAAAAAAATGTAGTATAAACACTGACAACTGGGAAACACTGGCCTGCGAGCGCTCCGATTGGAGAACAGCCTTTACCAAAGGTGTCATGGGTTTTGAAGATGCTCCAACGCAGGGCGAAATGGAGAAATGTGCTAAGAGGAAGGCATGCTTGGCAAACCCTCACTGGGATCAGCTCCCGCCTGGAAACCTATGTCCCCACTGTGGAAGGACGTGTGGATCCAGAATTGGCCTCCACAGTCACTTACAGACTCACGTTTAAAACCATTTACAGGTAGATAGCCGTGTTGGTCTGTCATAGTCAAAACAAAATAAAAAAATTCCTTCCAGTAGCACCTTAGAGACCAACTAAGTTTGTTCTTGGTATGAGCTTTCTTCAGGTATCTGAAGAAGTGTGCATGCACACGAAAGCTCATACCAAGAACAAACTTAGTTGGTCTCTAAGGTGCTACTGGAAGGATTTTTTTTTATTTTGTTTTGTTTAAAACCATGTTTATGGAAGACAATCTTACTTGGCTACGAGTGATCACCAAAGAAGAAGAAGAGGACCAGTCCTTGCAGATGGAAAGCAAGCAGATAATGGCTTCTCTTTAAAAAGAGGTGAAACTGACCAGTAATGAAGGATAAACCTAAAAGTAGAAGTGTGCTATTCACAACTGTGTGGAATTAGAAGAGCCTATGCTGTGGACACACATTTTATGCCAACATCGAGATGATATAATAAACCAGTAACAAAAAGTTCCAATGGACACTACATAGCAGGATGACAAAGATAATTCACTTGCAATTCTGAACAAATGCCAGATATCCAAACAGCTTTAAACCAGGGATGGAGAGAACTGGTGGCCATCCTGATGTTGGATTCCAATTCCCAGCAGGACCAACCAGAAAGAGCAATGATTAAGGATGATGGGAGCTGTAGTCCAAAACATATAGAATGCACCAGGTTAGGGGAGGCTGATCCTGGGCATGGGAGAGAAGGCAGAAGAACAGCAAACATTTTGAAAGACTTACCTCCACTTCCTTCTCACTGGGAGACACGCTGAAACCAGAAGAGACAAATGATTACACTACCAGACCATGTGGTTATAGGCAGTGCTATTTTTCTAGAATAAGAGGTGCCGGAACTCATCACAAACATCTCCCTCATTATCTTAAGAATGGCAATGGCGCCCAGCTGATAGGTGCCAGAGCTGAGTTCTGGCAAGTTCCCTGGTTATAGGAGAGGTAATGGGGTCTGAAGGAGCGCACTTTGAATATTTTTTCTCAGATCTGTTCGGGGGGGGGGATCCTCCTCCAGTCCTGTGCTGCCCTCCCTAAAACTCCTCTGAGATGGTGAAACTAGCTCTACATAAGGTGCCTTTGGCACCAGAAACAAGAAGTGCGTCAAGGAAACAGAGGAGTCTCCCCAAACGCGCCAATTTTGCTGCCAGTGATTTTGCCACCACTGGTAAATGGGGTTAGGACAGACCATCAGAACATTAAAATAAAATATAGTAATTGTCAAGGATCTGCCCACCCCTGCCAGTCCAGCTCTGAGTGCATACAGTGACCCCGCAGCCTGTGTTAACGACAGATTCATCTTCGAGTGAATCTGGCAGCCCCTGTTCGGGGGAAGAGCAGTTAGTGGCTGGGAGCCAGGGAGTGCCAGGAGTCCAGGGAGTTGCTGGGAGACCTGGCACCACCCAGCAGACTCGCTCGGAGGGGGAGGCGTCAGTTCCGGCGCCTGTCTTACGTAGGAGGAGAAGATGGCAATTTAGGATGCTGAGGCTTTGGTGTTGGCGCCAAAACAGAAGGGAGGCACTTCCGGATTCTGCTAGTGACTGAGCAGACATGATAAACTGAACTCTGCACTGTAAATAGCTTTGCACAAAATAAAGAGACTTAAAGACAAGATGGCTTGGTCTTACTATTGAACAACCGATAAGAGAATCTGACAGCAATAATAATAATAATAATAATCTGCCCACCTGGCTGCATTGCCCCAGCCACTCTGGGCAACTCCCAACAAAATATTAAAAACAATAAAACATCAAACATCACAAAACTTCCCTATACAGGGCTGCCTTCAGAGATCTTCTGAAAGTCAAATAGTTGCTTCTTTCCTTGACATCTGATGGGAGTCTGCTGGATCAGGCCAATGGCCCATTCAGTCCAGCATCCTGTTCTCACAGTGGCCAACCAGGTGCCTGCGGGAAACCTGCATAGGTTTGTCGACTGGAACTGCAAAGGCCTTCTGTGCTCCTTTACTATCCTTCACTAGCTAAGATTCCTGCCAAAATGGAGGCTTGAGAGAGAAGATGACCATGTAGGGGCCAAGGGGGTGGGATGACATCCATAGAACATGAAACTCACTTGTCGTTCTGCCTGGTTTTACACATGGCAACGCTAGGCAGGTCCTCAGATGAAGAAGGATCTCCTGCTGAATTGCGTGGATGGAAGAAATAATAATTAAAAACGGAAAACAAAAATGAAACATGCAATCAGCTCAAAGCAGGAGTGGGCGTTTATAGATCCACTGGTATATTTTTCCGGTGGGACCAACAGTGCTGCATAAATACCACCTTATGGGTCAAGATGAGTTCATCAAAATTTTACCTAAAGTGTGAAATGCAGTAAATCCTTTGTCTATGCAGAAGTGACTCCCTTCCTTCTGCAAAAAAGGGAAGCTTTGGGGCAGAGGCAGGCATGTGCAGGTGTGAACAGGTGCATTTAAAGGCTCTTTAAGATTCCGAGTTTACTCTGCAAATTTGACTAGTGTCACAAAAACACAAATCATTTTAGGATTAGGACAGCCTTCTATCCAAGTGCTAGCCTTGTAGCCACAGGCAAAGCGGAATGTCATGCCTGCAAGTGAGCAGGCTGGTGGAGAAGGGTCCTATCAATCTTCTCTGCCTACCACAGAAACCAAGGGACTTGCTGGAGCAGAAGGGATGGAGCCCAATAACCCAAAGGTACCATACCAGTCCTCTCGGTGAAAGTCTCCTCGTTAGCTTCTTCCTTTGCAGCAGTTTCTTCACCTGGCAGCAAAGTAACTTCACAGACTGTCTCCTCTACGGCATGCAGTAGTGTAGAGTCCACGTCTGCAATGGGTAGGGAGAATCGCAACGGAAAATAATGTCCAATACCTCACACCTCTCAGGATTCTAAAGGTTTGCATCGGTTTCACAGCAGAGGAAAACACAACCTGCTGTTAAAGGTAAAGGTAAAGGGACCCCTGACCATTAGGTCCAGTCGTGACCGACTCTGGGGTTGCGGCGCTCATCTCGCATTATTGGCCGAGGAGCCGGCGTACAGCTTCCGGATCATGTTGCCAGCATGACTATGCCACTTCTGGCGAACCAGAGCAGCGCATGGAAACGCCGTTTACCTTCCCGCTGCAGCGGTACCTATTTATCCACTTGCACTTTGACGTGCTTTCGAACTGCTAGGTTGGCAGGAGTAGGGACTGAGCAATGGGAGCTCACCTCGTTGTGGGGATTCGAACCGCCGACCTTCTGATTGGCAAGCCCTAGGCTCTGTGGTTTAACCCACACCCACGTCCCATCAACCTGCTGTTAAGGGGACGCAATTCTGGAGAATCATTTCCTTCTAGTTACGGTGTCCAGTCTGCATCTGGATGTGGTTCTCCAAGATGTCAGGCAAAGGTCATTTCCAGCCCTGCTACCCAGGACCTTACAAAAACTCAACACACCCAGGGATTTGTGCATGCAAGGCATGTGCCCTTGCCTCCAGGCTGTGGCACAGCAGACCTCTAACAGTGGTGCCGTCGGGCCCATGATTTCCAACTAAGACAGGTTGTGTGGATTTGCACACTGATTAGAAGGCTTGAGAGGCTGCCAACTGCACTCTCCAGGCTATAGGTAAAGGACCCCCTGGATGGTTAAGTGCAGTCAAAGGCGACTATGGGGTTGCGGCACTCATTTTGCTTTCAGGCCGAGGGAGCCAGTGTTTGTCCACAGGCAGCTTTCCTGGTCATGTGGCCAGCATGACTAAACCACTACTGGTGCAATGGAACACCATGAGGGAAGCCAGATCGCACGGAAATGCCGTTTACCTTCCCGCCAAAGCGGTACCTATTTATCTACTTGCACTGGTGTGCTTTCGAACTGCTAGGTTGGCAGGAGCTGGAACAGAGCAATGGGAACTCACCCTGTTGTGCGGATTCGACCGCTAACCTAATCGACAAGCCCATGAGGCTCAGTGGTTTAGACCACAGCTATAGAAACAGGGAGCCTGTGGTTTTTCAGAGGTTATTGGACTTTTGACTCCCACCGGCTCCAGTCAGCATAGCCAGGGATGTTGGGCATTGGAGTCTGGCAATGTTTGGGTGGGCCACAGGTTTCCCATCTCCTCCATAGTATTTCCTTCCTGACAGATGTGAAAACACTCAACCACCCACAAAAGCAATTCACACATTTGCCAATAGCAAGATCCCGGTTGCTGCTTACCATGTGTTCCATTAGTGCATTCTGAAGTGGAGGAAGAAATCGCCTGGGGTGGACTTTGTTCACTGCTAAAAGAACAATGGCCCAATTTGAGTGCATGGTTCAACATCAGAATGGAAGTGGACTATGAAATGCATGCAGGCATTCTCACCTAGATGGGGCATCTCTCAATGGTCCAGCATCGCTCTCCTGGGATGGGTGGGGAGAGAGAAAGAGATGAAACCGTTTAGCATATATACTCAAAGCAGGAAGAGGACACCCCCCAGCCATTAGAATCATAGAATCATAGAACCATAGAGTTGGAAGAGACCACAAGGGCCATCCAGTCCAACCCCCTGCCAAGCAGGAACACCATCAAAGCATTCCTGACAGGTGGCTGTCAAGCCTCTGCTTAAAGACCTCCAAAGAAGGAGACTCCACCACACTCCTTGGCAGCAAATTCCACTGTCGAACAGCTCTTACTGTCAGGAAGTTCTTTCTAATGTTTAGGTGGAATCTTCTTTCTTGTAGTTTGAATCCATTGCTCCGTGTCCGCTTCTCTGGAGCAGCAGAAAACAACCTTTCTCCCTCCTCCATATGACATCCTTTTATATATTTGAACATGGCTATCATATCACCCCTTAACCTTCTCTTCTCCAGGCTAAACATACCCAGCTCCCTAAGCCGTTCCTCATAAGGCATCGTTTCCAGGCCTTTGACCATTTTGGTTGCCCTCCTCTGGACACATTCCAGCTTGTCAGTATCCTTCTTGAACTGTGGTGCCCAGAACTGGACACAGTATTCCAGGTGAGGTCTGACCAGAGCGGAATACAGTGGTACTATTACTTCCCTTGATCTAGGGAACATCACACTGCCTGGATCAAATCCCAAAAGCATTTCAAACAGGCTGGTTGAGTATTAGAGAGAGATGCCTGACTGGATAAGCATATCGACATGCAAACCTTTAGCTATTACACCATCTGGATTTGCATTCTCTTTGCTTTGGCGGAAAGCATGCCAGTTTGTTCCCCAGCCATTGCAGCAGCAGCTGTTTCCTACAGCTGCAAGAAAAGGCTACAAAAATAAACCACAGACCTCTTCAGCTCACCATCCAGTTACCTCAAGTAACCATGAGAGCCCCAGAAAAGCCATTAAAGGCAAACAAACATGAAGACACTCCGCTTTTCCCTTCTAAACTTGAGTGGTTGTATTTGGCATTCTAAAAATCCAATCTCAGACCTTCTCTATTTATTTTGGGTGTGTTTATGGGCTCCCCCATTCCCTACAGGGGGCACTTCCCCCACTGGCCCCAGCTAGATTAAGTTGCAAATTCATACAAGGTTCAGGGCCAAGAGAATTCAAGAGGCCACTTATTATTTAGTTTGATAGTGTTGGTATAACTTAGGGCTCATCCAGACTTCCGCTTGTCCCACTGTTTCCCCCAGGAAAACCCACTCTTTCTCCCCATTACGTTTTATAAAGTTTCAGCATTTTTAACATATGCAATCAAAACCCAATTTTGTCTTTTCTCTCATTTTTATCGTTTCCCATGCAGTTGTTTCCCCCCTCCTGCTGTACCTCACCTTCTATCTATTACATCATAACCACAAGATTATAATCTAATTACTTCTGCTGCTCATAGCTCAAATGTTGCTCATAGCCCTTCATCGGAGGATCACAGGTCCGGTTTACAAGTTTAACCCCTGCAGAGCTACGATTCCTAGCACCCTGACCAAACTACAGTTCCCAGGATTCTTTGGAGGGTGGATATGCTTTAAATGTATTGTGTATACACAACCTTAAAGTGGTTAGGATTTTTAATCCTCACCCCCTTTAAAAAAAGCACATCGCATTACACTTAATGTGGATCTGGTATTTCCTTTTTTTTATTATTTGAAATAAACTTTATTGAAAACCTCATCATTACATTCTCATAGTTACAAAAGAAAACATTTTTACAGCCTTGTAGACAAATAAACATATAAAACAACCTTTGTTGCTTAATCACTAATCACTAAATCACTAATGTCTTATATTGTCTTACATATATATAACTCCCCCCCTCGTCCATCCCCCTCCCTTCCTCCCTACTTCCCTCACCTGAGATCCCTCATGGATCTGGTATTTCCTTAGCTCATGCCCTGAATGAAAGTTAAGCACATCTTTCAACAGTGCATTGTCTTGCAGAACGTTCCCAGAAGAACCAGGATACAGGTATTTCAGAGAGTTCAATACGAACCCATAAAGCTTCTCCACCATGGGAGGGGGGAAATAAACCTGGTGTGGAGCCATTCTGCCACAGCAACACCCCCCCAAGCTCTCTCCCCACATGACAAACTGTAGCCCCCCAGAGCACCATCACCCGCAGGATTTAAACTATCCCGTTTTCTCCCAGAGAAGCTGTGCTGTCACTCAAAACCGATGGAAAACTTGAGCTCAAGGAGACTAACCTTGGCAGCATCAGCATCCATCCTTCTGGCTAAGGCAAGCTCTGCATCGGTCTGGTTACCAACAGAATGGGCATTGCACCTGACGGCAGAAAGCTTTATTTGCATGAGGCAGCCAAAGCGTTGCGCTTCACAATCATTACCCCTAAAGCAAGCCGCACAGGGGATATTTTTATCTACAGCATTTACATAGGTGAACAGGCCCACTGGCTGTGACGCAGAGAGAGTGTCGAGGAAGCGGCAGTAGGCCAGAGTGGAAAACAAGCCAGACTTAGGCAGACATCCACTTGTTCCAGGTGTCATAGCCAGTGGTATAGTTCAGGTAGAATCATAGAATTGTAGGGTTGGAAGGGACCACAAGGGTCATCTAGTCCAACCCCCTGCAATGCAGGAATCTTTTGCCCAACGTGGGGCTCGAACCCACGACCCTGAGATTAAGAGTCGAATGCTCTACCAACTGAGCTATCTCTCGGTAATTTAAGACTCTGGATTTAATGGACTTAAGGGTGTCCCTCCCATCTTTATATGGCAATGTGAATGATTATTTCACTAGCTTACAAATGTGGTATGCCAGTGCTCAGGGGTGGCTGGTGGCCATTGGGATGGGGGTGGGCGGTGAGAAGGCAGGGAGAGCAACAACTGGGTGGATCCAGAGCCAATGAGAGGTAAAGGTAAAGGTAAAGGTAAAGGTAAAGGGACCCCTGACCATTAGGTCCAGTCGCGGTCGACTCTGGGGTTGCGGCGCTCATCTCGCTTTATTGGCCGAGGGAGCCGGCGTACAGCTTCCGGGTCATGTAGCCAGCATGACTAAGCCGCTTCTGGCAAACCAGAGCAGCGCACAGAAATGCCGTTTATCTTCCTGCCGGAGTGGTACCTATTTATCTACTTGCACTTTGATGTGCTTTCGAACTGCTAAGTTGGCAGGAGCAGGGACTGAGCAACGGGAGCTCACCCCGTCGCGGGGATTCGAAGTGCCAACCTTCTGATCGGCAACCCCTAGGCTTTGTGGTTTAACCCACAGCGCCACCCGCGTCCCATATGAGAGGTAGGGCCAACTAAATCTAGGTTTGTCTCCATCCTTCTCCTCTTGCTGAGTTCTGCAACTGCAACACTGAGACTTAGGGAGGAGGAAGATGGGAGGCCATGCCAACCCCGGGACTGGTCCCCCCAAAAACGGGCAGGTTAGGACAGGCTGATGGCAGACTGAAGTTTTTGGACCCCCCTCCAATGCCAGCTCTGCTCATTATACTTGGTGAACCTTTGGGCTTCTCAATCCTTGCCCTGATTGTTCCACTGGCCAATGGCAAGAGTGAGGCGTTGGAAGCACTTCTGTCCAAGATGGCAGCTTCATTCAGAGGAGAAGTGCCCACGGAGCTTATGTTTTTAAAACTTGGCCACTGGCCTTACTTGTGCCCCTCCAGATTCACATCGAAGATGGAGCCATTTCTCAGATGTTTCTGTCCAAAAGTAGACGGGGTTCTAGTATTTTCAGGGGCCCTGGACACAGAGCTCCTCTGGATCAGCTGGAGAGCGTCAAGGGCCAACGCATCTGTTAAAAGCATACATAGAATCATAGAAGGGCTTGGAGGTTGTATAATCCAATGTTCTCCTTCGTGCAGGAAACTTGCAATAGCTTCTCTAACAAGATGACCACCCCAGCCTCTGATTAACAACCTCCAACAATGAAGAGCTCACCACCTCCTGAGAAGATTTAAAGGACATGGCTTTCTGCAAAGGAATCCTGGGAACTATAGTGTATCCCCCCCCCTACAGACCTTACAAATCACAGCACTCTTAACAACCTACAGTTTCTAAGGTTTCATGGGTGAGGCCATATGCGTCAACATGGGTGTTAATTGTGCCTTAAATGTATGGGGTGAGCCACAAGTTGTAACCTTGTTTTCCCAGAATCCCACAGAACGTGGCTAACTAACTGGCAATTTTCAGAGGCCTCTCAAAACACGCAGGGCTGAACTAGCTAGCTGGCCATGGGAATTTCACTGAAGGCTAGACTACATGTTGGGGTGGGGTGGGGAATTTCAGTCAGAAAACTGTGTGCCCCCCCCCCCCAATTTGGACTGGTGACACATTCCAAAACAGGGTACAAAATGTATTCTATTTTCATCAACATAGGTCTGGGTGGTGCATTCTTTTGTTTTGAAGAGGGGACGACGACATGTTTATCCTAAAACGTAGTTCAATCCTCACTGCTGGGCACAGTGCAACCAGTTTCCAGTCTTCCTTGTCACCTGAAAGGATGCTCTCAAAAGAAAGGGCTTCGTTCTGCCCGGACACTGAGGTCCAGCTCTGAGGGCCTTCTGGCGGTTCCCTCACTACGAGAAGCCAAGTTACAGGGCACCAGGCAGAGGGCCTTCTCGGTAGTGGCACCCGCCCTGTGGAATGCCCTCCCACCAGATGTCAATGAGAACAACTACCACCTGACATTTAGAAGACATCTGAAGGCAGTCCTGTTTAGGGAAGCTTTTAATGTTTAATAGATTATTGTATTTTAATATTCTGTTGGAAGCCGCCCAGAGTGGCTGGGGAAACCCAGCCAGATGGGCGGGGTATAAATAATAAATTATTATTATATTATTATTATTATTACTAGTGCTCATGGCTAAGAAAGGGCTTTAGGTTGTGTTTGCTAAGAAAAGCCTGCACTCTCTCCTGCTGAACTGCATCATTCAAAGAAAAAAGGGGAGATATTTTCAATCTTACCTAGTAGTGAAGAATATTGCAAGCACCGGCACCTTGAAGCGTGTGACCAGGGCAAGTCATACAGCAGATTCTCTTGGTACCTGAATCCTCTGTAGCAGCAGTTTTTCTAAGTGTTGAAGAAAAAGTTAAGGCATAAGCCTTCTTCCCCCCACTGCCCCACCCCCAAACCTGGAACTCGCCTTGCGATTAGCTGATGGAGCCTTTGTCAATAGAGAGCAATCTAGCACTTGGCACATGGGTTGGAAGAACAATTTTGTAGTCATCTCCACCCACCTTTTAAAAAACGGAGTGTTAGCTCAAAGGCATCCCCATTGTTAAAGGAGGATAAGATAACTTTGCAGTTTCCTTCAAAGGAATGGGGATGGTTTTGTTAAGGAAGCCCTAGAAATCTTGAAGCATTGAGTTCTAAGATTTTTGGCTCACCCACACTCATTATCCTTCATTCTTTCTAGGCTCAGGTTCACGTTTTTCCGATCTGTAGCCGAGCAGGTTTTTATTAATATTATTATTATTATTATTATTATTATTATTATTATTATTATTATTTGCTTTTTTTGCCCTGCTGCTTCCCCCATGAAAGCCCACTCTCTAATGCAAGAAAACCCAAATTTCCATTTGTTCTGATTAGCATCAAAGAACTGGTTTTCCTGGTGAAAGTGGGAGGGCAAAATGGAAAGAAAACCACTCAGACACTGACCAGGAAATTGTGGACCCAGAAAGTATGAGGGAAAAGGTATGTGTAAGTTTAGTTTCAGTTTATTATTAATTATATATCATTATTATTATAAATTTATATACCACCCCTACATCTATTGATCTTGAAAGACCTACATTGGCTCCCAGTACATTTCCGAGCACATTTCAAACTGCTGGTGCTGACCTTTAAAGCCCTAAATGGCCTCGACCCAGTATACCTGAAGGAGTGTCTCCACCCCCATAGTTCAGCCCGGACACTGAGGTCCAGTGCCGAGGGCCTTCTGGCAGTTCCCTCACTGCGAGAAGTGAAGTTACAGGGAACCAGGCAGAGGGCCTTCTCGGTTGTGGCACCTATCCTCTGGAACACCCTCCCATTAGATGTCAAGGAAATAAACAACTACCAGACTTTTAGGAGACATCTGAAGGCAGCCCTGTTTAGGGAAGTTTTTAATATCTGGAGGACTATTGTATTTTAATATTTTTTTGGAAGCCGCCCAGAGTGGCTGGGGAAACCCCAGTTAATAACATAAATATACAACATAAAAAAACACAAAATACATAATAAGGATTAGAACAAACACAAACCAATACATCCCACAACACATTTCAAAAGGCACCACAAAGGCCTGGTTGAAGAGGAATGTTTTTGACTGGCGCTGAATGGCGTATAATGAAGGTGCCAACCGAACCTCTCTGTTTTAAGAGCTCAGTTTAAAACTAGAGCACCAGTCTGGATCTTCTCAATGGGGGAAAGGGATTCTGCAGAGTATATCACTATATTAAGTGCTGTATAAAACTTTATTCTAAATTACTTTCCAGCTAATTGTGGGGAAAATAACTCACTAAAAGGCACTAGTGTGGAACTAGGCCTGGATTCACCAATAGTGAAGGTGGTAGGGCCACATTGCAGTGTTTAGCTGCTGAGTTATCGCGATGATTATCTGGTGAGTTATCATGATGTTTAGCTGGTGAGTTATCGCGATGTTGAAAACCAGGTATCGCCTAGCCCTTACACACATTGTGATTCGGGATATATTGCCAACTGAAATACAGTGGTACCTCGGGTTAAGTACGCTTCAGGTTAAGTACACTTCAGGTTAAGAACTCCGCTAAGAACAGAAATCATGCTCTGGCGGTGCAGCGGCAGCAGGAGGTCCCATTAGCTAAAGTGGTGCTTCAGGTTAAGTACGCTTCAGGTTAAGAACGGACCTCCGGAATGAATTAAGTACTTAACCCGAGGTACCACTGTACTATGAAACAATTATCACAATGTGAACTTCAAACTGGTTTTGGATGATATACAGTGGTACCTCGGTTGTCAGACGTAATCCGTTCCGGAAGACCGAAATGTTCGACAACCGAGGCGCAAAGGGCGTTCGGCAAAGTCAACGGAGAAAAAAGAAAAACACGCAGCGAAAGCTGTTCGACTTCCGAGGCACGTTAAAAAATGGAAGCAATTACTTTTGGGTTTTCGCCATTCAGGTTCTGAAATGTTTGGCTTCTGAGATGCTCGGAAACTGAGGTACCCCTGTATTGATATATTTTGTCCAGCTCATGTACCTAAATGTTCATGAATTTCATCATCTCTGCTGTGGGGTTTTCAAAGGGTGAAAAGTTGCACTTCAAATAAGAGGAAGCTACTTTTTCCTGTTCCACTTCTTGTACACCATGTACGCTCTCTGTTAAAGAGCCAGGAGCTGCCAGGGCTTACCTTCTGCTCTGTTCTTATCTCTTCGTTTACGTTTGGGCTGGATGAAGGACTCTCATCTTCACAGGCACAGCTCTGTTTTAATTCAAAGAATTTCCAGTAGGGCACGGGTGTCAAACTCCGGCCCTCCAGATGTTTTGGAACTACAATTCCCATCAGCCCTAGCTAACAGGACCAGTGGTCAGGGATGATGGGAATTGTAGTCTCAAAACATCTGGAGGGCCAGAGTTTGACACCTCTGCAGTAGGGTGTTAGTATCCTGGTCAAATGGTCCTGACATCACACACCAGCTCGTTTTGGAGGTGTGGTTTATATTCTATCCAACATTGCAGCACTAGAGGTGACATATTAATGCTTGGAGCAAGAGAGGAAGGGGGAATGCCAAATCCTACTGGGGAGCTGCCTTAGCTCAGTGGCAGAGTATCTGTTTTGTATGCAGAAGGTCCCAGGTTCAATCCCTGACATTTCCAGGTAAGGCTGGAGGAGACTTCTGGGAAAGACTAGAGGGACAAACCATCCAATTAAGTGCAGGGAAACTTCCTACACTACAGCAAGCAAACAGAATATCTTGGAAAGAGGTTTGCAATGTAGAACACTGTAAAATTGGGATGGGTAAGGTAGCCAGCAAACACCAGATGTATGGAAGTGAGAGCTGGACCATAAAGAAGGCTGATCGCCGAAGAATTGATGCTTTTGAATTATGGTGCTGGAGGAGACTTTTGAGAGTCCCATGGACTGCAAGAAGATCAAACCTATAAATTCTTAAGGAAATCAGCCCCGAGTGCTCACTGGAAGGACAGATCCTGAAGCTGAGGCTCCAATACTTTGGCCACCTCATGAGAAGAGAAGACTCCCTGGAAAAGACCCTGGTGTTGGGAAAGATGGAGGGCACAAGGAGAAGGGGACGACAGAGGACGAGATGGTTGGACAGTGTTCTTGAAGCTACCAACATGAGTCTGACCAAACTGCGGGAGGCAGTGGAAGACAGGAGTGCCTGGTGTGCTCTGGTCCACGGGGTCACGAAGAGTCGGACATGACTAAACGACTAAACAACAACAAAATAGAAGTAGTAGTAGTAGTAGTAGTAGTAATAGTAATAATAATAATAATAATAATACCTGGCAAAGAACTCCACACAACAGTCCTTCAAAATGCTTCTGCCTGAGCGAGTCAAGAGCAGCTAAGAAGCAAGACGTTGCAAGGATTGATCAGAAACTATCCAAATTATACAAGAGTTTGTCATCTTTAGCCAAAATAAAAGCAGTCCACCAATAGGAGTACAAAAATGGTGGGATAACCAGCCACATATAACCAACATGCTTAAGTCTAATTAATGCATGAAGGGGTTAATACCATAGAGTAAGCTGTGCTGTCAGGCTTAGCCATGTCACTTCCCTTACCTTGGGAGGAAATAAGTCAGGGATCCCGAACCTGCGGCCCTCCAGATGTTTTGGCCTACAACTCCCATGATCCCTAGCTAACATGACCAGTGGTCAGGGATGATGGGAATTGTAGTCCAAAACATCTGGAGGGCCGAAGGTTGGGGATGCCTGAAATAGGTAATCAAGCCTATTGTTCCCTGTGCAGACTACCTTAGAAGCTCAGCGTGTGAAGAGGTCTGAGCTGTTGCTCCAGCTTAGCTCTCACCAGTCACTCTTGACTTCCTATACCAATAAACTAGGAACTTTCACCACTTTGTAAGTAAGTTATGTTTTACTGCCTGTGCAACTTATCTGACTGATGTATGCAAAAGCATATGAATCTGACCTTTGAAGAGTTTGTAAGTAAACCAATTTTTAACTTACCAAACGTAGTCTTTTCTATGTTGTGGGGAGAGGGAAATTTTGGAACTCACTTGGAGAGGCATTTTTAAAGGTCTAACAGTCTATCTTTCCACACTTTACTTTGCTACATATTTTGTGACTTTAAATCTCTGCCGGGATTCTCTCATCAAAGAGTACTTGCCCCAAACTTGGACTTTGGTATTCAGGAATTCATATATATATATATATATGGCACCAACAATAATAGCAAGACCTAAAGAAACTGTGGCAAACCCACAACAGACCTTGGGACCACTTTCACGTAAAAACATCAGGACAGGCAAATGTTGATTTCTGAGCGAGATTCCGAACAGACACCAATGATATGCCTCTATTAACATTTTGTTAATAGAGGAAGTCTGCACTAAGTTCTCCTTGGAGGCAGGAGGAAAAGTTGTTTGAAGCACAAAAATGCACTTGGACAGTATCCAAAGAGATAGACCCCCAAAATATTGTCTCCTCCAAGTAGCAACATTTGAGGCACTAATTCTCAGGTGTGTTCCAGTGCACAGTTGCGTAAGGAGTGTCAGGTTGTTCTGCCTTGCTACTACATTGGGCTCCAATTGGATCCTTCAAATCGCTCCCAATGCATGGACACAATAATTTTTACCCATTAATAAGTACATCTCTGCACAAGTAGATTCTCTTAGATTTTGTACCTTTCCGAATTTTGCAATATGGTTCTCAGCTCAAAATGAAAAACAAAACACCAAAATTTGCTTTTAAGATTGGGGATTTTAGGACAAAAACCAGAGTGAAGTGAACACTCCCAATTTTCAGTTGCAGGTAGGTAGCCGTGTTGGTCTGTCATAGTCAAAACAAAATAAAAAATTAAAAAATTCCTTCCAGTAGCACCTTAGAGAATTTCAGAAATAGACTGGAAACAGAAGTTGCTGAATTGCAACTCAATACCAAGCTTAATGAGTCCCACCTGAGGGACCCAGGTGGTGCTGTGGGTTAAACCACAGAGCCTAGGGCTTGCTGATAAGAAGGTTGGCGGTTCGAATCCCCGCGACGGGGTGAGCTCCCGTTGTTCGGTCCCTGCTCCTGCCAGCCTAGCAGTTTGAAAGCACGTCAAAATGCAAGTAGATAAATAGGTACCACTCCGGCGGGAAGGTAAACGGCGTTTCCGTGCGCTGCTCTGGTTTGCCAGAAGCGGCTTTGTCATGCTGGCCACATGACCTGGAAGCTGTAAGCCAGCTCCCTCACCCAATAATGCGAGATGAGCGCCGTAACCCCAGAGTCGGACACGATTGGTCCTAATGGTCAGGGGTCTCTTTACCTCTTTACCTTTACCAAGCTTAAAACCATGGAGAGACCTGGTCTGAACAAAGACATTGGATTCTTATCTCATTATACATGACAAAGCTATTTTTAACCTTCTCACCCCTTGCTTTTTCCTGTAAGACCAATTGCAGTCGTTAACAGTCGTCAACAGGTTTACTACAGCTATCAGCCTATCACCCATTCCCACCACCCTTCTGAGTAATACCCCTCCCACCCTATCACCATATATAAGGGTCTGGTGACTTCTGTTTCAGTGTATCTGAAGAAGTGTGCATGCACACGAAAGCTCATACCAAGAACAAACTTAGTTGGTCTCTAAGGTGTTACTGGAAGGAATTTTTTTTTATTTTTTATTTTGTTTTTACTCCAATTTCCATTCAGGCAAAAGAACACATGCCAGCTGCCCTTAAGTCTCGGAAAGAGTAACTTCAAGCGATACTTACTGCTCTGCTCTTTAGCTTTCAGTTCCAGCACCCGGCAAGTGCGTGTTAAGTTTATATTTACACTCCGGAGGTTTGTTTGCTCAGCGATGCTCTCTTCCAGCTCCCTTTGCAAAGATCTCGCTTCCAGGCTGGCAGCGTGAAGGTCGTTCTCCTGATCCTTAGCCTGCGGGAGCAACAGCAAGTCAGCAAAGTTTCAAGGGACTCCCTTCTAGACCGCTCAGCAGACCTCACACAAACCAAAGCCGAAATGCATCTGATCACTCTCTCCGGAAGCAATGAACTCCTGATCTGCCTCTTCATATATATTTAACACTTGCAGGTTCTGTTGGTTTTCTCTGAGCAGACGTATGTGCCGAGTAGCTTCTTTCCTGCGCAAGGCACTTAGAAGCCGCCGCCCCCTCCTCTCAGCTTAGACTTCCTCTGCATTCAGAATTTTGCAAGTTCCAGCGAACGCACAGGTTCTGCTTTTCCCCAAACACACAGGATGCAAGGGCTACCTTGCCAGCAACCGCAAAGGTCAGGCCCTCCAGCACTTCATAGATGAAGATAAGGCTCCGCTTGTAAAACCCTCGTTCTTATTTCACCACCCAGAGACCTCTTCCCCAACACTGCATGTTGAAGCGTTAGCGTTATCAACAGATCAAAACTTTCTCAGCAGCTGCATTCTGTGCGAAGCAGGGGAAAGAACACCAGGTTGTCATAGAATCATAGAATCCTAGAGTTGGAAGAGACCACAAGGGCCATCCAGTCCAACCCCCTGCCAAGCAGGAAACACCATCAAAGCATTCCTGACAGGTGGCTGTCAAGCCTCTGCTTAAAGACCTCCAAAGAAGGAGACTCCACCACACTCCTTGGCAGCAAATTCCACTGTCGAACAGCTCTTACTGTCAGGAAGTTCTTTCTAATGTTTAGGTGGAATCTTCTTTCTTGTAGTTTGAATCCATTGCTCCGTGTCCGCTTCTCTAGAGCAGCAGAAAACAACCTTTCTCCCTCCTCTATATGACATCCTTTTATATATTTGAACATGGCTATCATATCACCCCTGAACCTTCTCTTTTCCAGGCTAAACATACCCAGCTCCCTAAGCCGTTCCTCATAAGGCATCGTTTCCAGGCCTTTGACCATTTTGGTTGCCCTCCTCTGGACACGTTCCAGCTTGTCAGTATCCTTCTTGAACTGTGGTGCCCAGAACTGGACACAGTATTCCAGGTGAGGTCTGACCAGAGCGGAATACAGTGGTACTATTACTTCCCTTGATCTAGATGCTATACTCCTATTGATGCAGCCCGGAATTGCATTGGTTTTTTTAGCTGCTGCATCACACTGTTGACTTATGTCAAGTTTATGGTCTACCAAGACTCCTAGATCCTTTTCACATGTACTGCTCTCAAGCCAGGTGTCACCCATCCTGTATTTGTGCCTTTCATTTTTTTTGCCCAAGTGTAGTACTTTACATTTCTCCCTGTGTCTTGTGTCCTACCGATGCTCTCCAAGTTCACATGTATGCACACTAGAGTTGTGATGTGCAATGCATCAACTCCCCCTCCTCACCCCTGGGCCCAAGACGTTGGCAATCTTCAGTGGGATTCAGATTCATTGGAAGGAGTGTAGTTCAGTGATAGGAGAACACCACCTTGCCTGCAGAAGATTCCTTGGTTGAAATCCTGGCACTTGCAGGTAGGGCTGGGAGAGAGATTTGCTGCCTAAAAGCTTGGAGATTTGCAGAGGGTTTTTAGTTATGTAGACCAGAGTTTCCCAACATGGGGGCTCAAACCCATGACCCTGAGATTAACAGTCTCATGCTCTACTGATTGAGCTATCCCAGAGGTCCCTTCCCCCCCTTGATAGGGCTGGACTCTTTTTGACCCATTTCAGGGTTCATGCAATTTTGGGCGTGGGATGGGGATTTCAAGTCAACAGCAAAATGGAGCAAAAAGAGACCCCTGTTGGGGAGTGTGCAGCAATTTACTCCATTTTAGAGGGAGGGGACATGTCCAACTCTGTGTTGGGATGGGTTTCCCTTTTCCTCTTCTTTATTTTTAAAGTTTGAGGGACACGGGTGGCACTGTGGTCTATACCACTGAGCCTCTTGGGCTTGCCGATCAGAAGGTTGGCGGTTCGAATCCCTGCGACGGAGTGAGCTCCCGTTGCTCTGTCCCAGCTCCTGCCAACCTAGCAATTCGAAAGTACGCCAGTGCAAGTAGATAAATAGGTACCGTTGCAGTGGGAAGGTAAACAGTGTTTCCGTGTGCTCTGGTTTCCATCACGGTGTTCTGTTGCGCCAGAAGCAGTTTAGTCATGCTGGCCACATGACCCGGAAAGCTGTCTGTGGACAAACGCCGACTCCCTTGGCCTGAAAGCTAGATAAGCGCTGCAACCCCATAGTCGGCTTTGACTGGACTTAACCATCCAGGGGTCCTTTACCTTTACCTTTTTACCTTTTAAAGTTTAAACTCAGCACAAGCAACAAAACTCTGGCTTCTGCTGTTTAGGAATAGGGCCATAGCTCAGTTGTAGACAGGGCCGGCACGTCCATTTAGGCGAACTAGGCAATTGCCTAGGGCGCCAAAATGGAGGGGGCGCTGGCCAGCCTGCCCCCCACCCCCGCCGCCCCCCTCCGCCTGGTGCCGCTCCAACCAGCGGCGGAGCAAGCAGGTTGGGGTGAAAACCGCGGCAGCAAGGGTGCCAAAATGGAGGGGGCGCTGGCCAGCCTGCCCCCCGCTGCCGCCCCAACTAGCGGCGGCGGGGGACGCCCGGCCGGGAAGGGGGTGGGGCACCGCTCCGCAACGTGCGTCATATGCAATGACGTCACGTGGCCTGCCCCCTCGCCTAGGGCGCCAAAATTGCCAGCACCGGTCCTGGTTGTAGACCATCTGCTTTGCATGCAGAGGGTCCCAGGTCTAATCCTGGTAGGGCTGGGGAATAAGACTCCTACCTGGAACCTCGGGTAAGACCATGCCAGACAGTGGAGACAATAGTGAGCTAGATAGACCATTGGTCTGACTCCATATAAGGCAGCTTCCTATGCTCCCAGAGGCACTCAGGGGTCACTAGAGTCAGCTGCTTTTAAAGAAAAAGGAGAAGGAGGAAGAAGCTCTAGCCCTACCACCACCACAGTAAGTACCTCAAAACAGGGGATGTTGAATCATCACACACACATGCAAAGCAGGATATGGAAATCCAATTGCCACTGTAATAGGATCTGTCTCTTTTGGCTCTGCCTTAGTTTTAGGCCTTCCTTCCCTGAGGCTCCAAACAAGACAATGTCTTCCACATCCTGCTCTTGTCCTCCAAAGTTGTCCTTCTTCCATCTTCCTGTATGCAGTCTTAAAAGCAAGAGCAGCACCACATGCTGCACTTACCCGCTTGTTGGCATCCTCAAGTTGTTGGGTTAGCTCTTGGAGTGCTGATCTCAAGATGCCTGCTTCTGACACAGTGTCCTCTTTCAGCTGTCTGGCCAACTCCAGTTCATGCTGCCTATGGGATATAAGGCAAGAGGAGCTTGAGGGCAGGCAGAGGATTTTGGAGCAGCACTGCTCAGAAATGTAATTGCTTCATTTTCAAATTCTGCTTGATGGTATATGGCCAGTCTAAACCTAGAAGCATTGTTGGGTACACCTGCCCATCTCCTACACCTGTGCAGGTCCACGTTCTTCTAGCTCCCTTTCTCCTACCCAGGCATCTCTTCTCTGTCACCACTTAGAAGTAACTGGGCCCATGACACACTGGGACTCATTTGTCCCATTCAACAGAGTCAAATCCCTTAGGCAGAAATGCCAGATTAGCAAAGAGTTTCAGAATTCAAGCAATTTCCAAAGTAGAAAAAAATCAAGCATTAACGTCCCAACAGATCTTGCTTCTCCATTACCGGTAGGTTTCCGGGGAGCCCTAAATCTAGCACAACACAAGACATGTCTCTGTTCCTCCAGCTTCAGCTGAAATTCTCTCTCACACAACTCTCACATACCCAGCCCTGCTTGGCCTATTGCTCTCCATTCTAGGATAATAGAATCATAGAGTAGGAAGGGGCCCTGAGGGTCATCTATTCCAATCCCCAGCAATGCAGGAAACCTGCCTACAGCCATTCTTGGGTGGGCTCCAACCACCAACCTTCTGGTTAGCAGCCAGACATGCTGACCCATTGCTCCATGATGTGGCATCCAGCCAGGTGAAGTGAGAAAAAATTATCTCTGTGACAACCCAGATGCACCAATCTAGGGGGCTGAGATGTCTTTGGCTCAATCCATGTTTGTTTGAAGGGAGCCCAGCTCCCTCCATGTTGAGGGGGCCCAGCGCATCACAGCTTTAGCGCCCGGCTCTGCCAGAGCACTCATCCTCCTCCAGAGGATGTGATGGCACATACATGTGATGCGTGATGTCACATGTGAGCAATGTGCACTGGGCCGCCCCAATCATGGAGGCAACCTGGTGCCTCTGGTGGGAACCGAGTTCATTCCTTGAAGGTACAGGTGTTGGATACTTAACTGAGCTGCCATGGTCATTACCTTGACCTATTTAGCAAGCCTCCTCCTATAGATCCTAACCTGACAAATACAGGATCACTGCTTGGGAAGGGACCCAGGGGTATCTCTCTCTCTCTCTCTCTCTCTCTCTCTCTCTCTCTCTCTCTCTCTCACACACACACACACACACACACACACACACACCAGGACTCACAGCAATACACACACTACTGTGAACAAATCTGTTTTCTCTCAATTTCTCATTTTTCCAGTAGTAAGTTTAGTTTGCCACATCTCTGCAGGCTTGCAATTAAAAACCAGAAACACTCATGTGAAAGTTTCTCAGCATTCTGTGTCTTCCAATGCACACACTCTGCTACGCAATTTTGCCTTATATACAGCTCTTCTGCAAACCATTTCCCCCAGTATAACGCACTTTTCTCTGTACTTTTTGACGGTATGCACGACTTTCCCCTGATGTACGTATTATTTTGGTTTAAGAACTGCATTGCAAATCTCAAAGGACGTCTGTCTGTTTCGGTTTGCCTGTTGCTTCAGGAAGTGAAAGTTGCAATCTGAATCATTTTTCTGCCCCATCCCCAACACACACATACTTTAAAAAAAAAAAACCCTAAAAGAAGAAGAAGGGAGGGGGGGAAATAACCTGGATGAAAGTGCTTTCTTCAAGTGCAGCTGTTCAGTTCTCATCCTCCTCAGGTTTCCCGCCATCTTTATAAGCTCCTTGTCCAACGAGTCCTTCTGTGCTTCCAAGAGATCAAGTCTCTGAAGCCAGAGAGTTCTTTTCTTCACCAGATCTTGCTTGAGCTCCTGTATTGACATTTTAACAAGAAAAAGAACCCAATACAGCAGGGGTCAGCAAACTTTTTCAGCAGGGGGCCGGTCCACTGTCCCTCAGACTATATGGTGGGCCGGACTATATTTTTTGGGGGGGAATTGAACGAATTCCTATGCCCCACAAATAACCCAGAGATGCATTTTAAATAAAAGCACACATTCTACTCATGTAAAAACACCAGGTAGACCCCACAAATAACCCAGAGATGCATTTTAAATAAAAGGACACATTCTACTCATGTAAAAACACGCTGATTCCCGGACTGTCCATAGGCCGGATTTAGAAGGCGATTGGGCCACATCCGGCCCACGGGCCTTAGGTTGCCTACCCATGCAATACGGAGTGTTCAGAAGAAATACTTAGCAAGCTATTAGCTTGCTAAGTTTAACCTGAAAAAGCCCCATTCCCATTTAAATTTGGATCAAATAAATACAAAGAAAAATTAACCTGAATGTAATAACTGCAAAGTAATGCCTTTGTTCTGCTTTCTCTTTTGCATTTGCTTACTGGGAATTTATTTTGCTGGAATGGTGGGTGGGGAGAGGCAGACTGCGGTTCCTATGTTGGGGGATGGGGAAACAAAGTCACCTCAAACCCCTCCCTCCAAAAAAAGTACAGCATTGCTGCAAAGGTCCTTAAGAGGAGGCTGGCTTGCCTCTTGTTAGCGAAGCCACTTAAATAATGCAGAGTCCAGAGAGAGGACAAAATCTTGTTAAGACTTTACAGTGCTCAAGTGGATGAAGAACGGCACATAATTTGAGGAGAAAGGAATAGAGGTCTCGTCTTTCTTACTTGAGGCCTCATACATAGCAGAGAAGCATTCAACCAAATGTACAGAGGGAAAACTCTCTCAGAACTACACAGCCAATCGGGGCACAGCTCTAGCTGGGTCCTAGAGTCCTCCCACCTCCTTCCCAAAGCCTAGTTAGAGCTTTCTCAGCTTTGGGATGAAGGTGGGAGGGCTCTAGCACCCTGTCAGAGACTCATGCCTCCTTCCCAAAACCCAGCGCCTCACTTACGCAGCTTCGGGAGAGCAGCAGAAGGGGTGGGAGGAGGCAATTTTTGGCCTTGCACAGAGTGCCACAGTACCCAAGTCTGCCACTGTCGGAAGTGCCAAGACTCTCCATTCACTTAAATGGAGGGGTAAAAAAACACACTCCAAACCTGGCCATAACCTGAAATGGGCAGGTGGGGGAGAGAAATTCACACCTTCTGCCGAGCACCGGGGGGGGGGGCAACAGGGTCCCAGTTGATTTCGGAGCAGTAGGCCCCTTTCGAGATCAAGAATACGAGATCAAGAAATCGAGATCAAGAATACGAATGAACTGAATGTGCATGTTAAAAATGTGAAGGACTGCTTTGTGAAAGAAGTTATGTGTTATGTACTGAGCTGAATCCTAGAACAATAGGATCCAAAATGCAGCAGTCTGATTGGTCCTAGAACAATAGGATCCAGAATGCAGCAGTCTGATTGGTCCGCAGCAGCCACCCAATCCAGCTCCAGGTGGAAGTGAATCAGCAACCTGATTGGCCTGCAGGAGCAGCCAATCAGGCTCCTAGAGGAAGTGAATCCGCAACCTGATTGGCCTACAGGAGTAGCCCGGAATAAGCCAATCTCATGGGGCCCATTGTGTAAATAATGTATATATAGCAGGCGTTTTGGGGAAAGACTCATTCATTGCTACTATGAGCTGAATAAAGAGCATGAAATTCACACTTGACTCTGAGTAGATTTCATTATGAAACCCCAAAGGGGGATATTTTTTGTGCCAGTACACATCCCTGCAAGCTCCGCCCAAGCCCTTGTAATTCAGGTAGTAGGGAGGTGTCCTAAAGCACCCTTTCTAGCCATTCAATAACATTTACCATGAGCTTCTTCTTATGGGCTTCTTGCATATTTGCCTCAAAGCCCTCAGCCTGCAGGACGGCTATTTCCTCCACTCGAGAAAGCTCTTGCTTCTGTAGAGAAAAGGTCACGTCCCATGAACTTTCACATCTAAACGGTAACACACTCTCTTTCTCTCATTCATATACCTGCACATGCAGTCCCTGGAAGCGTGAAGGCCACATGCATGTCTGAATGGCTGCGCTGCTCTTTCCGGGAGCATCCCAGGCAAACAGGAAAGCCTTTGAGGCCCCTCTGCTTGGTTTTCCCCTTCCTGCAACTTCCATCGAAGCAGCAATGCAGCAAAGGAGGCTGCTCCTCTCTTCCCTGCAGCAGAGCTGCTGACCCTGTCCCCCCAAGGGCCTTTGAACTTGGCATAACTTCAGGATTCGATCCTGCCCAGCTCTTTTGACGTGGAAACTTAGCAACGAGAGGCTATTTGTTTCTCTAAAAGAACTATATGCAGTGCCCGTGAAGGAATAGGACTGTTTTAAAAGGACTAAGCCGCTAAACAGATAAGCATACGTATCGGCATCTATTATTTCCCTACCTATTCAAAAGCCTATAAGCAAACAAACGTGGTGTATGGAGTGTTAGGGGAGGGGTAGCGCCTCTGGTGGGGGACATGTTGTGCTCTTTTGGGGGCGGTTTGTCCACCTTTGGTCCCAACCCTGCACCCAGCTCTCACCTATGGCTCCTACTGTAGAAGCTGTCAGCATGAGACAGCAGCCACACCTTAAAAAAACAGACTCAACTGGCCGGCTAAATTAGGTGTGGGATGCTGATGGGTCTCAAACCCTTGGTGAGTTAGGGACTTCCCCTGCGTGCAAAGACCGGCTCCGGTGAATTGAGTGGATGAGAGCCAGTGTGGTGTAGTGGTTAAGAGCAGCAGGCTCATAATCTGGTGAACCGGGTTCGCGTCCCCGCTCCTCCACATGCAGCTGCTGGGTGACCTTGGGCTGGTCACACTTCTCTGAAGTCTCTCAGCCCCACTCACCTCACAGAGTGTTTGTTGTGGGGGAGGAAGGGAAAAGGAGAATGTTAGCCGCTTGAGACGCCTTCGGGTAGTGATAAAGTGGGAAATCCAATCCAATGGTGGGTCCAATAAGTCGGTTTGGTTTCTGCATGCGCTGTAGAGGGAAGTGAGGGGCAAATGGGGCTTGTCAACCTGGGAAGGTAGCCCATCTAGAACAGGCTTCCTCAACCTCGGCCCTCCAGATGTTTTTGGCCTACAACTCCAACGATCCCTAGCTAGCAGGAACAGTGGTCAGGGATGATGGGAATTGTAGTCTCAAAACATCTGGAGGGCCGAGTTTGAGGAAGCCTGATCTAGAAGATGGAAAACTCTGACCCTAAAACTGCACTGCTTTGAGGAGGAGGAGGAGGAGGAGGAGGAGGAGGAGGAGGAGAAGAAGAAGAAGAAGAAGAAGAAGAAGAAGAAGAAGAGTTTGGATTTGATATCCCGCTTTATCACTACCCGAAGGAGTCTCCAAGCGGCTAACATTCTCCTTTCCCTTCCTCCCCCACAACAAACACTCTGTGAGGTGAGTGGGGCTGAGAGACTTCCAAGAAGTGTGACTATCCCAAGGTCACCCAGCAGCTGCATGTGGAGGAGCGGAGACGCAAACCCAGTTCACCAGATTACGAGTCCACTGCTCTTAACCACTACCGGTACACCACACTGGCTCTCCCTTGGGGAGAGGAAAAGGCTACAGAGTAAACCCTACACAAATTCAGAGTGGAGTCCCTAAGACAGTTGGATGACGCCTTGTACCCCTCCTTCCGGCAACCCCTGCAGCCCTGCTGGTGCCAAATGTCTTGTCCTGCTTTCCTTTTGACCACCTAAGTGAGGCTGAGATTGGGTCTCATTGTCTGGGAAGGCCAGGACCTCCATACACATTGCCCAGTCCTGTGCCCCAGGGAGGTCACTTTGGCTTCACCCCTGGAGGCGCACTCTGTTGTCGCTCGAGAGAGATGGATGTCAACACATAAACAAACTTGGAGCCCTGAAGGTGCTGTTGGAATCTCAATAGTCCTATTCAACACGGCCAGTGGTCAGGGATGATGGGAGCTGTAGTCCAAAAACACCTGGGGGCACAAGGTTGGGGAAGGGTAATATAAGCCACACCCAAGTCTTATTTAATAACCTTGCCATTCCCACCAACGTTAAGGAATCTGGATTTCCGGCACCATTCTAAATGCTTCTTTCAGCACTAACATACTGTGGATAGCTATGAATCAGCATAAGAAGAAAAGGATTTACAAGAGGGAGGATGAGAAGAAGCATCTTGCTCAGGTTCTGATATGAGCAAAAGCTTTGGAATGGTTTTGCAGTCTTCCCTTTGCTATTCCATCCACAGTCTTTCTCCATACCAGTTTCTGAACGGTCGCCTTGAATTTTTCTCCCACTCTCTCTGGCCCTTGCAGAAGCAGCAAAACCTCCCCGTCCAGCGATTCATCCAGGGCAGTCCATTCGATTCCAGAGACCTGCATAGCAAAGCAATCAGAAAGGGGCCATATGATACAAGCTCAACCCTCTGCCATGTCTCAACACTGGCCAGAGGCTAGGTAAAGGTAAAGGGACCCCTGACCATTAGGTCCAGTCATGTCTGACTCTGGGGTTGCAGTGCTCATCTTGCTTTACTGGCCAAGGGAGCCAGCGTACAGCTTCCAGGTCATGTGGCCAGCATGACTAAACCACTTCTGGCGAACCAGAGCAGCCCACGGAAACGCCGTTTACCTTCCTGCCGGAGCGGTTCCTATTTATCTACTTGCACTTTGACGTGCTTTCGAACTGCTAGGTTGGCAGGAGCTGGGACCGAGCAACGGGTGCTCACCCCGTCGTGGGGATTCGAACCGCCGACCTTCTGATCGGCAAGCCCTAGGCTCTGTGGTTTAACCCACAGCGCCACCTGGGTCCACCAGAGGCTACCCTGGGCATAAACCTTTGCTTCCAAGTTGTTTGGCTGGATGTCATTTATTTATATCACACCACCAGTGTCCCTGGCACTTTGCAGAGTATGTGAAGGCAGGTCCCTGCCCCGAGAAGCTTCCAATCTAAAACCCAGCAAAGGGGGGGCAGTGAAGGGAGAGGGAGCAGGGGAGCTAGATGCAGTTGCACTCATTATCCAAAGGCACAGAAACGTGCCAGAGATCTGTGCAAAAGTGTGACAGTCTGGAACACAGCAAGGTAGCGTCTCTGCCTTACTTCCCAGTCACCAGGGACGTCCAACTCCCAAGAGACTGCGATCTACTCCCGGATTAAAGAACTAGCAGCGATCTACCCATTTTGGGGGGAGGGGGAAACCTAAGTTGTTGAGCTTTTTTGGGTGGAGATTGCAAATTCTTCTGCCATTTTTTTTGGGGGGGGGCGTGTCGTCATTTATTGAAAAAGAAGAAGTAATCCCGCCAGCAGTAACTCCGTCTTCTGTTCTTGAAATCATGCACGAATACAGGAAGGAACGAGGGGGCAGGGCCGGATGCTCCTTTCCCCCAGCGGAGGAAAATGAGCCCACGATAGACTTGTATCAACCGGGGGTCGACCTGTCGATCGCGGTTGACCAGTTGGACATAGCATGTTCTCCCTCTTGGAGAGCATGTGTTGCGGTGGGGGCTAGCAAGCCACCTCCCCTGTAGCTGGGGTGAGTTGGTAGATGGCCACAGCTTGGATTGGACCTGGTGGTGTTACTGGGGAGATTTATATGTTGCAATTTGTGATGGACAGCCCAGCGTCCTATATATTGGTCAGCACATGGTGCGACCTTCCTCTTGGCTGCGTGCTTCGGATCACCCACCCTCCCTCCCTGTTTTATTAGGCCTCTGTATTGACCTTGCTATTGCCTGTCATGGGGTCGTCTGCTGTTGGGCAGGGGCCTAGTAGGAATTTTTCCATATGGTGGATTGGCTGGTGCCATTTGGTTTTCGCCTACTACGTAGCAACTAGTCACAACTTGTAAGGTTGGCGGTTAGGCATTGGTTATGTTGGTTGCTGGAAGGGCGGTCGCCCTCCAAAGTGATGATGGTGATGGGAATTCCGTTAAAGGAATCCAGGGGCTCTACATGCTTTTATCCAAACCCCGGTCGGGGGACAGGGCCACGCAAGAACCCCTGGGAACCTCTGGGGAGAGGGAGGGCTCTGCTCCCAGCCTTCATAACTCTCCCCAGATGGGATTTCCCTTTGCTGACACGTGGTCAGCTCTGTCCTGTCGGATAGCTAGTCTGAACCAATGCCTACGCAACCACTCACATGATTTGTAAAGTTGTGGCCTAAATTATGCCAAAAACCCAAACAAAAATTATGTCTGAAGTGTGAATTTATTCTGGGGGTGGCTTGGGGACCTCGACACGCAACCCTGCATTAGAGCAGTGTTTCCCAACCTAATCTAGGCAACGGCACACTTGAAGCAATGAAAAAATCTCGCGGCACACCGCTCCTCCCCCACCCGGCTGCGCCGGGTCTCCTGACCCAGAGTTACCTCTGGGATCAGCTGTAGCGCGGCGCGGGCGAGGCTTCCGGTCGGGATTCTCGCGCGAGGCTGCTGTTGCTGCTGCTGCTGCAGCAGCCAAGGGAGCAGCGCCGCCCTGGCTTCCGCTTCGCCGCCGGGCTCCAGCAGCGCCGCCGCCACGGTCCTGTGCAGCCCTGGGCTGCAGGTCCCTTTTTCCGCGGCACATCAGCCGGTGTCTCGCAGCACACTAGTGTGCCGCGGCACACCGGTTGGGAAATGCTGCATTAGAGGAACTGACTCTGGGGAACCAAGGAGGAGAAGCAGATAAAATACAATTAAAAAGGCCCACCTCCGATTGCTGTTGGGCAAGCTCCAGTTCACAGTGCAAAGAATTGGTCCCTTCAAGGATGCTGCCATTGAATTTGTATATCAAGGGAAAGTTGAAGCCATTCCTAGCAGATGGATAGTCAAAGAATTAAATCTGCGAAGCTCCAAGAGCGTCTCTCATTATAATGCCGCTGAATCTTGCCCCCTTGGAGTGCAAAAATACTCACGAGATCAACTCCTGCTGCATTTGCTGGATGTTGTTCACCACTTTATTCTTCTCCACCCGCAGGGTCTACAGAAAAACACAAAGCTCTCTCAAGACACAACCTGCAAGCAACGCCCCCCAAATAAAGCACCCTTCTACCTCCAGCTCCCAAACAAATTATGGCAACTGTACCTCTATTACTGAGGTGTATTCCTTGAGGGTAGACTTCAGCTCCTGAATATCCAGGTCCTTCTGCACAGGTGGAAGTGTTTGAATTAGAAGTATAGGACCAGAGAGAGAGAGAGAGAGAGAGAGAGAGAGAGAGAGAGAGAGAGAGAGAGAGAGAGAGAGAGAGAGAGAGAGAAGCTAAAGGCATTGAGACAATTTCTGAAGCCAACTCCATACAGAAAAAAACATTCCTAACAGATTGACCTAGGTAGTTAAAAGAAAATTGTCATGGCCATGAAAAATGAGGGACTGATCTTTCTTAAAGCTGTTTAATAAGGCAGTGATCACCAGAAAATGCTTGCTTGAAGGAGCATCAACAGCTTTTGATGGCTGATGGGTACTAGCTTTTGCACATGCATTGTCTCTGTAAAGCTATTAGGCATTTGGATGCATCTTGGACCTGGATTAGAAGTCTGGCTTTTCCATCGGGCTAGGAAAGAAGCGTTGCAGAGCCTTTTGGAAAACTGCTGCTTTACAAGCCAGCAATGCACCCAACTATCTCCCATGGTCAGTTTGGAAACAGATACAGGATTGCAGGAGGAGACAGATTCGGTTCACATTTTAAGGCAAGCCGGCCTAATCTGCACTTCTTCAAGCAATACATGGACCAAAACAAAAGCTATCTGCCAACAAATTCACACGTCTTCAATTTTTTGCGATTCAGTTTTGCAACCAAAAAATGTGCAGTGAATTCCACATATTAGGTGAAAGGATGCCTGTATTAGTGAAAACAACATAGAATTCATTGAATTTAGGGAAATGGCTTGCAGAAATGTGCACATCGGGCAAAATGGTATAGAAAAATGTGTATATTAAGAGAAACGTGCACGAAAAAGTTGAAGTTGCAGATTAATTTTCATGAAGGCTTAAAAATAAAAAAACCCAGAAACTAATGCAGAAATTGTCAATTCGAATTCAAGTCTGGAAAAATAAGAAACTAAAATTAAGAGATCTGACTATCCCCAACAAAGACTCTGTAAGTCTCCAGGTCTTTCTTTTGCAGAAACTTTTTTTGCTCAAACTTTCTGCTGCTCAGAGGAGTCCAGAAAACAGCTATTCAGACTTCTACTGGACATAGTAAAAGATCCATCGCATCCTGGTCACCGTCTCTTCGAGCTCTTGCCGTCGGGACGGAGATACAGGACAATGAGGACAAGAACAAGCCGTCTTAGGAACAGCTTCTTCTCCAGACCGATCTCGGCCTTGAATGGGAAGCCTGGACTTTGAAAGTCATCTAATCTTACCTGTTATACTGTATCATAGTGTATGGTTTTAATTAGTGTTTTTGTAGTTTTGTTTTTGCGTGGAGTGCCCTATCTGGGTGGATGGAGCAGTCAAGTGATTTCGTTGTCCCCGAAAGGGGACAATGACAATAAAGATATTACTACTACTACTACTACTACTACTACATTGAAGATGAGCTTCCACATAAAGTACTTCCAGGAGATTAGTCCAGATGACAAAGCATTGCCCATTCTTGTTGGCCAAGAACATGGGGCAACGATGTGTCTTTGCCTTGAATGCACTCATTTGGGGAGAACAAGTAAAATTAAAACCATATGAGCAGTTGAAAGGGAAAGTATCTGATTGGTTACATTATTATCAGATTAATGAAGTGTTTAAGTCAGATAAGAAACTTGGTTTTCAGATGGAAAAATCTAAGTTGGAGACGGAATAGTTAGAGCCAAAATTCAAAAACTTATCCAGAATGTATAATTTATTGCTCGAGTGGCATACAAAAGATGAAATGGTAAAATCAACAATGATAGATTGGGCTAAGGATGTGGGGCACAACATCATGATGGAGGATTGGGAAAAATTGTGGAGATCGGGTATAAAATTTTCAGCATGCAATATTCTTAGAGAGAACATTATGAAGATGATGTACAGGTGGCATTTAACACGGGTTAAATTGGCAAAAATGTATCACGCACAGAGTAATAAATGCTGGAAATGTAAGGAAGTAGAAGGAACTTTTTTCCATATGTGGTGGACGTGCCCAAAGGTGAAAGACTTCTGGGAAAGGATTTACAATGAATTGAAAAAGGTGTTGAAAAACACATTTAATAAAAAACCAGAAGCCTTTTTACTTGGTATTGTAAAACAGGAAATCCCAAAAGGTGATAGGACTTTCTTTATGTATGCCACAACAGCAGCTAGAATTTTGATAGCAAAAACTGGAAGTCAGAGGAATTACCAACGATAGAAGAATGGCAGATGAAAATGATGGACTATATGGACCTTGCTGAGCTGACCGGGAAACTTCGTGACCAGAGGGAGGAAGCGGTGGAAGAAGATTGGAAGAAATTCAAAGTATATTTTAAAAAGTATTGTAAGATTAGAGGGTAGAAGTAAGCTGAAAGATGAGTGAGGCTGTAGATTTAGAAGGTAGATTTAAGGTTTATAATTGTTTGAATAAAGGATATTGATATTAGAAAAGAAGAGATGTTAAGGTTAATTCATAAAAAATGTTTTCAAAGATGTAAAGAAATTACTAAAGATGATTTACAAGGAACGCTGGAAGAGAGGGCGGGAGGAAGTCAATCCACAATGATAAGAAAGAATGATAGGTTAAAAGGATTCATGTATGTTTTTGTTTGTATTATTGTATGGTTTGTTGTCTTTTTTGTTTATTGCTGTTTTTTTAATTTTATTGTATGACTTTGTTAAAACCAATAAAAATTTATTGGGGAAAAAAATGAATGCACTCATTTGGGATCGTGCTTATGACATTGCCAGTGAACATACAGAGAGATCCAAATGAGGCCTACAAGGACATGTTCTGCATTCTGTCCAAACAGCAACTGGATGCTTGCACCCAGTATAAAGTTTTAGGTGATGCATGAAGGAGGAGAAAAATGCAGAATGTGTTGACAGGAGACAGGAGATTCCTAGCTGCAGGTTTGTGAGCATGCTCTGTACTTGGTTCTACATTTGGAGTTCAATCCCTAGTTTGAACTACACGCCTATTTTTCAGGGGGCCAGGTAAAGAGGCTGTACCTCAATACATCCAATGAGCTAGCAGAATGAGACTTTGCAGGCACGTTTATTCACGGAATATCAGCCCTCAAACCCTTATGCCTTTCTTTGTTTTTCAGAGGAAGGCAAAGGAAAAGTGCAAGACGGATTGTACTGCAATATCTGAAACAAAGCGTCTTGCACTTCTCTGATATTTAGGTTAAAAATGACACTTTGCATGACCGACATGCGGCCCACCTGTGGTGGCTCCTTAATGTAAGGTTCGGTGAGTGTGGCATTTTCAGAGAGGGATGAGCTTAACCCTTTCCTTATCCTCGTCACCCACAATCCCTCCATCCCTGCTCTCCATCTCTAGGAAGCCAAGCTTCAGACACAGGAAACAAGTTGTTTCCACCTGCAGAAATACTTGCCAACACCCACCCTGTGCTTCCATAATCCTGGAAGATGCTCCATGTGGTCCAATTCATGTCCAGCATTATTTAAAACACCCCTGGCATGCAGGAACATGTGCCCGAATGGTGTGTTTTTACATAATTCAAATCAGCTACAGGTGCTTGGAGAAGGAACAAGTCAAAGCTATGCAAAACAAGCGTTCTGGAGGGGAAAGGAAGCACAAGTTTGCATGGTACGCTCCTGGCATTTTCAGGCTCGTCACTTTCTGCAGACGATTATACACAGAGCTTGCAATCTCCTGGAGCAACCAGACCCCTTCCGCCACTCTGAAAGCTCAGTGCTGGGCACAGCCAGTCTAATTTGCAGCTTGGCCAAGTGAAGATGCCAACTGGGTCATAGGGAAAGGACAAGGGAGACCTGCAACAAGAATGCTGCAGTGTCTCACCCACTTTCAGGATATGCCATATGAAAATGATGTATAGATGGCACATTACAGTGAAATTAGCTAAAATGTATAAAACGAGTAATAAATGTTGGAAGTGTAAAGAAAAAGGAGGAACGTTATATCACATGTGGTGGGAATGTAAGAAGGTGAAAAGCTTCTGGGAAATGATATATAATGAACGAAAAAAATGTTGAAATATACATTTATAAAGAAACCGGAAGCTTTTCTGTTAGGAATTGTAGGAAATGATATTAAGAGACAAGACAAAAAGTTATTTTTATATGCAACAACGGCAGCAAGAATGTTAATGGCACAAAAATGGAAACAATAAGAATTACCGACAAAAGAAGAATGGCAGATGAAGTTAATGGACTATGCAGAACTGGATAAGATGACAGGAAGAATTCGAAACCGGCGGGACCAGGAATTTCTAAAAGATTGGACTAAATTTGAAGTATATTTGAAAGGTAACTGTAAACAACAAATCACGCTAATAGGCTTGCAAGAAGTTTTGTGAGGTGTAATTTAAGAAATATTACAGTAATAATTTTGGAAAAGTAATATTTGAATTTGATTATTAAAGGTAATAGTAGAGTATGAAATACAAGAAGAAGTTAAGGAAAGTGAAAATCTTGAGAAGTGGCTGGCGGAAGTCAGAAAACTTGTATAATATGAATGTTAAATATTATCTAAAAATGTATGCAAAATCTATAATAAAAATCATTTATAAAAAAGGGGGGATATGCCATTCCACCTCCACCACCCCTGTTTTCCTTCCCCAGCTCCCATCTATCAGCATTCTGTACCCAATAAGCATACTCTGACCGCATTGCGTTATTTGGGGGTTTTGTACAACTGTAGCTTGCAAAGCCAAAGGATACGCCTTCCTTGCAAATGGATGATGATGTTTTGGCCAAATAGAAAAAGGTGGCATTCGAAAAATGAGTTTGCTATTATAATATATATGTATGTGTACATAGGAGCCGGCTCCTAGGGGCCGAGGGCTCTTCAGGCCCCCAATATAATATTTGAGGGACCCAGGTGCCCCCAAAGTTAATGGGCATTGTCATTCAAATGGTTTGTGTTTATCACATCATGTGATCTATTAGGCAGGGTGGGGCTCACCTGCCCCCCATCTTTTATTCAAGTTGGTATTGGTTGGCATCTGTCGGTCTCAAGAGACCATGGAGGAGTGTGCCTTTAGGGGTAAAGTCAAACCATTGGAGAAATGGCTGTCAGTGTAACAGTGCGATGTGCAAATTCAGTCCTACAATCCCACTATCCTTAAACCTTCATTGCCAAAGCAATCTTCCCATGGCTTTTGCATCCAGCCCAGCAAAACACGGCCTAGCAAGTCTGTCTCTGCAACACCGCAAGAGCTACTCACCTTGAGGATGGAGGCGTCTTTATTCTCCACCGTCTTTTCATACAGGTGTACTTGTATCTGGAGGAGAGGAATTGAAATTACCATTTTGCCTTATGCCTTTAAAAACAAAAAGAGTATTCCTGAAGTTGCTTCAGAGTGCAGAAGATGTTTTTAATCCGCTCTGCAGGTTGTGGGGCTGCAAAGGGTCTTGAGTGCTCATAAACTCCGAGAGATGTGTTTCTTGGCCAGTTTGGAGCTACCCAACCCTACTCTGGGCCCTTGCTTCAGATTCAGATGCTGTGATTCTTGCATTGCAGTGGGGATTCCTATGACCTATGGGATCCCTTCCAACACTACAATTCCACGATTCCATTATTTCCTTCCTCGACCAGGCACCAGCCACTCTGAAGGAGAGCCACCAATGAGTGGTTGAAAGTGGCCTAAGCCAGGTTAGCATCAACAAGGTATGAACTGCTATTGATACTGATGGAGGAGGAGGGTTTCTCCATCAAGCCACCTCTCTGAAGGAAGAACTGTGCTGTCTTCCTGCTCTGGATATTGTCACCACCTCTGCTGTTCCTCCTGATCTCGGGGGCTGGGGAAGGGCTTCAGGGGATGAATTATCTCTTCATCAAGGCCAAGAGAGAGAGAACCGCCACTGAAGTCAGCAAGAGCTTGCTGCTCTTCCAAACAGTGGAGGGAGACATTCAACTACAGTGGTACCTTGGTTCTCAAACGCCTTGGTTCCCAAACGCCGCAAACCCAGAAGTAAGTGTTCTGGTTTTTGAATGTTTTTCAGAAGCCAAGCGTCCAATGTGGCTGACTGCTATTGTTTCGGGGGTGCCTGCCCCAATCAGAAGCTGCGCCTTGGTTTTCAAACATTTCGGAAGTCAAACAGATTAAGTTTGATGCTTTTGTTTCTGCTATTTATGTTGCGTTTTTGTTTCTGAGGCTTTTTCGATAAATTTGTTTTTGTGACTGTGTGGAACCCAGTTCAGCTATTGATTGGTTGACTGACTGTGGGACTGTGGAAATGGATAAAAACCTCCCATCCAAACAATGACTATCATCAGTGCAGGTAAGAATTTTTTATTTTTTATCATCTACAATACTGTCTTATTTATTTTATAGTACAGTACATTGATTATTGCTTTCACTTTATGGATCAATGGTCTCGTTCGATAATAAAATTTGTTTTAGGGGTTGTTTTTAAAAGTCTGGAACGAATTAATCCGTTTTGCATTACTTTCTATGGGAAAGCGCGCCTTGGTTTTGGAACGCTTTGGTTTTGGAACGGACTTCTGAAACGGATTAAGTTTGAGAACCAAGGTACCACTGTAACTTGTCCCATTAGCGCTTGAGCAATGGATCTGTCCCCACTCTCGTTTCCCCTGTGCACCACCTAAATCTGTTCTAGGGGTTATCCCAATGCTCCAGAGCAGATTTGGGGGGGGGGGAACATGCAGAGGGAGAGAAGAGGGTGAGAAAATTCAACTACGCACATGGTACTCCTTGCACTGACAGAAGGAGTTAGCTGCATACTGCCCAGAATCTACACAGAAGAGAACTATATAGCACTGTTATAAGAACTGTTAACCTTAAGAACTTGCGCCTGATCTTGCTTTCTCCTCCTCCCTCCTGTTTCTTTTTCCTTGCGTGTGATGTCTCATCTTCCCGGTCTTTTTAAATTGGGAGCCCGAGGGGACTTAAGTACTGATTTTTGTAAGCTGCTTTGAAAGCCTTTTTGGCAATGGGTGGGCCATAAATGCCACAAATACATAAAATGTATCCCCCAGGTCAAAAGGAGGAGCTGTCAGAGCAGGAGTCGAAAGGCTCCATCCGATCCTTTACATAGAATGTCAGGATAAAAATCTCCCAGATATATATATATATATATATATTAAATAATCTAATATTCATGTACTCAGAATATCTGACACCAGGAGAGTTTTAAAGGGCAAGTTGATTTCAGCTCTAGTTGTGAGAAAGGCCTATGAATTCATTCTGGTTTTTACATCACATTCTACCTTGGAATTTGAGTGCAAAATTGCAAAAACTTAAGGTTTACATTTTGGGAATCTGACCTATTTCAGTTTGGCAACTCAGATTTATAAATAGTGCTCATTGCTTACAGGTCAGCTGACTGACAATTTAAGCTGAAGCATCTCTTAAAAAACTAATAATAATAATAATAATAATAATAATAATAATAATAAATTTTATTTATACCCCGCCCTTCCCAGCCGAACCGGGCTCAGGGCGGCTAACACCAATAAAAATTACAATAAAATATAAATGAAAGAAAAACCATTAATTAAAATACAGATTAAAATACAATTTAAAATTTAAATGCAGCTTCATTTATCGCGCATAATCAAAACCATAAGGGGAGGAAACATCAGACTGAGTCCAACCCGAAGGCCAGGCGGAACAGCTCTGTCTTGCAGGCCCTGCGGAAAGATGTCAAATCCCGCAGGGCCCTGGTCTCTTGTGACAGAGTGTTCCACCAAGTTGGGGCCAGTACTGAAAAGGCCCTGGACCTAGTTGAGACCAGTCTAACAACCTTGCGGCTCGGGACCTCCAAATTGTTGTTTGTGGACCTTAAGGTCCTCTGCGGACCTTAAAATAAAAACTGTACAGTACCCTATAACACACATGCACAAACATGCTTAATCCTTGAGGAAGAAAGAGTCCCTAAACCTCCTACCATCTTGCTTATAGATGTCCCAGAGAAATATTTGGCATTTGAAGCTCTGCGTCGAACCCTTGCTTCCCCACACTGAAAATAAGTGTTGCAAGCACCTACTTGGAGTTCAGCCATATTTCTTGACAGCTCTGTGATCTTCTTCTGGAGACCATCCGAATCCAGAGCGTGCCTAATATTCTGGATTAAAGCAGATACTGTTTATTATGTACAGCAAGATCAGCCAGCAAGACTTTTTCCAGCATATGAAACTGTCTGCAGACAATTCACACGCAATTCACACTTGCCTCCTCTTGTAGAGATGAGATCTTGAGAATGAGGGACTGATTCTCCTTTTCCTGGTGTAAAAAGGAAAGGGGGGGATGGTTTGAGATACTGCCAACACCCACCCACCCACACAGTTACTCAGGGCCACTATATACAACTACCATGTAAATATTGAATGCTTCCCCTGTCCCACCTGTGGAAAACTCTGCCCTCAATTTATGGAAAATTGGGGATGTCTTGGGTCATAATCAACAAACATCACTTCAGAGCTTTAAGTCACATAAAAGGTAAAGGGACCACTGACCATTAGGCCCAGTCGCGGACGACTCTGGAGTTGCGACGCTCATCTCGCTTTACTGGCTGAGGGAGTTGGCGTACAGCTTAGCATGACTAAGCCTCTTCTGGCAAACCAGAGCAGCACACGGAAACGACGTTTACCTTTCCGCCGGAGCGGTACCTATTTATCTACTTGCACTTTGACGCGCTTTCGAACTGCTAGGTTGGCAGGAGCTGGGACCGAGCAACGGGAGCTCACCCCGTAGCGAGGATTTGAACCGCCGACCTTCTGATCAGCAAGCCCTAGGCTTTGTGGTTTAACCCACAGCGCCACCAGCGTGACCTATAAATAGGGTTGACTGACAACTGTCAATTTTAGTTTCCACATTTGCGTATCAGTTTGCTCTCTCTTTTATAAAGTCCTTATGAAAGCTCATCAGCATTTTAGTGCAATTTGTAATACTGCATAAGCATTTGGTCACACACACATTTCCCTTAACATAATGCATTTTTGTATGACATTTTCACTAACATGTGCATTTCTATGTCATTTACATTACTATATAGCTATTATATTTTAGTATGCATTACTTGATTGGGGAACTGCACAGCAAAATTTGGAGAAGTGCAAATTTCAAAAGACTTAACGCACTGTTAAGCCTCAGTCAATAAACACTGTCTGAAATGGTTCAATTCCACCTACTAGCTGCTTATTCTGGGCTGCTGTTCTCAGCCTTTTTTCCTCCGCAGTATTAAGGTTATTCTTCGCTTCCTCCAGCTCCTCTTTTAAGGTTTTCACTCGAGCCACAGACTGCTGGAAACTGAAAGAACCAAAAGCACCAACCCTGTTATGATGAGCAATTTGCGGTTTTTATAGGGCATTTTAGAAATCTGGCAAGAGGAAATGAAGACATTTGGATTGCTCTGCCCTGTTGCTTCAACGACATGGCATCAAAATAAAAATATGTACAGCAGCCATTAGCAGAAAGGGTTGCAGCTCAGTGCATAGCGTCCGTTTTCCATGCAGAAGGTACCTGGTTCAGTCCCTGGGATCTCCAGGGAGACTCCTGCCCCGAACCCTGGAGAACTTCTGCCAATCAGCACAGCCCATACTGAACTAGATGGACCAATGGTTTGACGCTGTATAACACAGCTCCCCATGTTGCTAAATCAGTGCTGGCTCCAGGATTTGGAAGGCCACTGGAGAAGATGACCAGTACCACTCCTCTCCACCCAACTGCTCCAAGTTTTCCCCAACCATTGAAGAAGATTTGGCGGATGGGGGAAGTCCTGTTGCACCTGCAGAAGCAGTTCCGCTCGTGCATTGGTTTAGTCAGACTCAACCCAAAGTGTCCCACCTTTTTATCTGATTATTCAGCTCCACATTGTCCTCCATTAATCTGTTGTTGGCCTCCTCCATGGCGTCCAGAGCCTCCTTCAACTGGTTGTTCTCCTCTTGAAGTTTCTGATTGCTGAATTGAAGATCTGCTACGCAAGTGATCAAGTCAGAGGTTTCCCTGGATGCACAAGGAACAGAGGGCTCTGATCAGCTGCCATGTCTGCATTCTCCACGTTTTGACGGGAGGGGCCAGCTTCAAAGATCAAAACCCAATGCGTCCCATTTCTTTTGCATCTTTCTAGCTGAACTGCCATCCCCAGCACCAGCTGTGGGTAGCCAGCTGCCCTCTGGGCCTGAGCACCCAATCAGAAGTGGCTTTGCACCATGCTGACGTTCCCATATCCTCATCCTTCCCAGTCAGTAGCAGGGACAGTGCTGTTAGGAGGCTGCTTTCCACTCTGTTAACTTACGTTCCTCCAAAATCCTCTCATATCTTCGAAATCCCCCATCACTAAAGCTTCCATTTCCACCAACCCATGCTTGTCCCTCAGCTGCAAATGCCAGCAAACTGCAGATTGGGTACCTGTCCTACTAATGCAAGTAACATTTTAAAAAGGGGGGAGGCAATGCAGTGGTAGCCATGAGTAGTTCATCACCAATGCCCTATCATGGCATCACTTCCTAGCCCAGAAGACAACTAAATTATTTGTGTGGTGTATGACATTGCAGCTTACTGAAGCTCTCTGATTAACTGTTGATGTTCTCTGCTCTTACACGTGAGTGTTTAACCTTAGATCACATGATCAAGGTATTCAATTGCAAATCTCTATCTTGTCTGTTTAGTCTTCTCTCTGGGAGCCATAGAGAACAAAAGAATGTGATTATGATGCCTCTCGAGGAGCGCATAACCTTAGCCTGGATACAGGCAATGGGAGATATATTGCTTTGATTTTTGCTCTGATAGTAAGTATGTTATATATTTAAGAAGAACCTATGCTTGAATATGCATATGCCAGGCATAGGCAAACTCGGCACTCCAGAAGTTTTGGGACTACAACTCCCATCATCCTTGACCACTGGTCCTGTTAGCTAGGGATGATGGGAGTTGTAGTCCCAAAACATCTGGAGGGCTGAGTTTGCCTATGCCTTATACAACTTTCTGGATGCATCATTGGCTGATTTATACCTGTTTTGAAGAAGTTCTGGTTAGCAAAGGTTTGATTCATATTTATGGGTCTGGACATTTTTTATTCCAAAAGTTTTTTATGCATCCAATCGCTTCAAATAGCGCAATATTAATATCTTAAATAGCTTGTTAAAATGTTTTTAAAGGGACTCACAAGTCTCCTCTGGAAACATCGCCACCAAGTGCCTCTAGGCTTCCGGAGGTTACATTCAGCCTCACAAGAGGACTTTTGGCTGAAAAAAGAGGTTTCCTGTTACAGCTCAAGAGACAGACATTGGTAGAGAGCATTTTGGGTTTTTCTCACTTTCTGTAGACATCTCCACACGACACATCACCCTTTCCCCCCTTCTGACCTTCCCCACACCTCTTGCAGTTCCTCCAATAATATCCCGGGCAATACTTTCCAAGCACTTTAAACCATAGCTGTCAACTTTCGGATTTGAAAATAAGGGATGCCGTGAGGGCGGTGCAATGGCACCAAGTAGCCTCGCCACCCTGCGCTCCAGAGGCTGCGCGCAAACGGGTGAGCGAAAGAGCGAGCGCATAGACGGCAGGCTGTCTGGCTGTCTGGTTGGGCGTGAGGGTCTGGCTGCACAAGGCATGCAAGCTCCGCCCCCAGTCGGTCTCAGACTCCTTATTGGCAGCCGAGCAACGCAGCTGAGGAGCCTCCCTGGCCGGCAGGGAGGGAGAGGAGCTGCTTCCTTTGAAATCCAGGAAATTTAAGGGATATCAACAATCCGGGATAGCAGCGGGAAACGGCATTGGAATAAGGGAGTTTCCCGCAAAAAAAGGGAGGGTTGACAGCTATGCTTAAAACCCACAGTGAACATTCTCTTCCCCTCACTTCCCCTCCCATGGCTGGAGAAGATTCCTTCATCCATCCCTCCTCAAGCACACTTGTCTTCACTAATCCTCTGCATGCACTGGCTATTTGCAAACCCCTTTCAGCTGCAAAACAGCACCCACGAGTCTTAAGTTGTATGCTGCATCTACCGTAGTACACTTTTCAGCAAATTAAGTCTTCCATAATACAGAGAGTGTCTCATACCTGCTAGCATGCTTTCTCTGGTAGTCTCTCTAGCGGATGGTTCTTTCCTGGAATGAAACCCCCCCACAGATTTATTTCCTGTTTTAACATGAGTTTATAGAGTTTTAACAAAAAACAGTTTCCATCAGGAGCAAGAGAAAACTATGCACATTTTTTTTTGCAGATTTATTTCAGTGTTGGAAAACATTTCCCCTTCTGTTTGTTTTTGGTTTTTTTTAACTGCTTGCAAAAAACAGTCTTAACTATGTAGCATCACATGAGCCCTCATTGGGTGGGAACATTAATGACAAACAGGTGATGTCAGGGACGTGCCCTCCCCTGCCAGTCAGGCACTGAGTGGGTACCGGCAGCCTCTTGTCGACGGACACATCTCCCAGTGAGTCTGCTAGCTCCTCCCCAGGGAGGAGCCAGGAGGGAAGGGGTCTCCAGGATGATGCAGAGAGACCTAGCACCGCTCAGCAGACCCACTCAGAGGGGGAGACACTGCTTCCGGCACCTGCTTTGCGCAGAAGGGTCAGGGGAGAAAGGAGGCGGTACTTTAGGGTGCCGAGACTCTGGTGTTGGTGCCGCAGCAGGAGGGGGGCACTTCTGGATTCTGCTAGCGACTAGGTGGCCATGTTTTAGGATAGCTCCGCACTGTACATACTTTTGCACAATAAAAATAGTTGAAAGACAAGACGGACTTGGTCTTTACTCATGAGCAACCGTTAGCGAACCTGACAGGTTTCAAAAAAGGAACACAATAATCACAAAGTGGTTCTTTTTTGAGGTGGGGGAAGCTTCATTATTTTAATTATAAAACTGGAAGCAGAGGATACTTGGAGCAGCTCTGCATTTCACCACACAGAAGAGGTCTCTAGCTTACCGCGACAGCAGCTCTGGATAAATTCTAGAATCATAGAGTTGGAAGAGACCACAAGGGCCATCCAATCCAACCCCCTGCCAAGCAGGAAGCACCATCAAAGCATTCCTGACAGGTGGCTGTCAAGCCTCTGCTTAAAGACCTCCAAAGAAGGAGACTCCACCACACTCGTTGGCAGCAAATTTCACTGTCAAACAGCTCTTACTGTCAGGAAGTTCTTTCTAATGTTTAGGTGGAATCTTCTTTCTTGTAGTTTGAATCCATTGCTCCGTGTCCTCTTCTCAGGAGCAGCAGAAAACAACTTTTCTCCCTCCTCCATATGACATCCTTTTATATATTTGAACATGGCTATCATATCACCCCTTAACCTTCTCTTCTCCAGGCTAAACATACCCAGCTCCCTAAGCCATTCCTCATAAGGCATCGTTTCCAGGACTTTGACCATTTTGGTTGCCCACCTCTGGACACGTTCCAGCTTGTCAGTATCCTTCTGACAAGGATCCTTCTAGCATAAGCACATGCCGAGAATAAATCCCAGCTCAGTGTTACATTTTGCCTGTCACATCATTGATAAAATATGAGCTACACAGGATTAATTGAGATCATGCAGCAGCTTCCCACTCCAGTAATCCAAAATTGGGGCCCAAATCACAAGATTGTGGACAGCAACCTAGTACTGAACACATCAGCTAGCAAACAGCTTTCTTCCCCTACTTGTAAGTTTTCTGTTCTCGTAATCGTGCTCTCTCTCACACACATCACATTAAAGGGGAGAATCTTTGGGGTCCAGAACATGAAGGAAACCTAGCAAAATTTAGCACAGTGGTTCTCAAGCTTTCTCCTCTGAGCCACACTTTCAGAGTGAAAATTTGCTCATGCCCCACCAATTTTGTTTATTGATAAGAAATACATGGGGGGGGGGCGACACCAACTTCTTACAGTGCTTGATTTATAACACAGAACAAAGCTACTTTATAATATGATCATGGGACATCCAGAATGTATAAAAAGGTAAAGGTAAAGGGCCCCTGGACGGTTAAGTCCAGTCAAAGGTGACTATGGGGTTGTGGCGCTCATCTCACTTTCAGGCCGAGGGAGCTGGCGTTTGTCCACAGACAGCTTTCTGGGTCATGTGGCCAGAATGACTAAACCGCTACTGGCACACGGAGGGCCGTGACAAGTGCCAGAGTGCATGGGAATGCCATTTACCTTCCCGCCGCACTGGGGTGCTTTCGAAGTGCTAGGTTGGCAGGAGCTGGGACAGAACAACGGGAGCTCACTCCGTCGCGGGGATTTGAACTGCCAACCTTCCAATCATCAAGCACAAGAGGCTCAGTGGTTTAGACCACAGCGCCACCCGCGTCTGTGCCAGAAAGTATAATGCTTTGCAGCCACATAATAACAGGAATCATTCCCCAAATATAACTATGAAAGTGCCTTCTCCAGCACCCTGTTTGAACGACGATTCTGGGTCATAGTTAGGACCACTTCAGTATCGCTTTATGCTTTTGCTCTCATTTTGAAAAACACCTACCCATATCGAACCAAATATTGAACCAAATATTGAAAAAGTGCATTTACTTCCCCCAAAGAGTCCTGTATATTATTAATGGTTCTGGGAATTGTGGTTCTGAGTCGTAGACCATGGGTACTTTGAATGCATGCAACCCAAGAAGCCTTGCAAGACCCGTCAGTTACCAGCTTCTCCTGCAGTCGTCAATCCATTCCTTCATGATGGCATGATATGTTTCCAAATCCATGGAGATGTCCCTTTTATCAGGATCAAGCATGTTGCACAGCTCCTCAAGACTGCTGTCCTCAGAACTCCGGCTAGTTGTGTATCTCACGAAGTCAACTAACTTGGAAACAGCCACTTTGCCTAAAGACAACAGCAACAATGAACACTAAGAGCTTGCCCCCACACCTCCCTTTGCCCAACTGCTCCCCCCTGGAAAAATTTGTTCTTTGCCGCTGACTCGGAACAAATGGCAACCGGGTTTCCCATGGATTGCTGTTCGTTCCGATTAGGGGTAAAGAGCAAGTGGGAAAGTTCCGAGACTCATGCTTTCTAGTGTGGACTGTTAAGTATAATTGATTTAATTCACACAGAAATGAACAAGGTATGTGCATTAATGAAGATTTAAAATAGAAAATGGCTAAATGCTTATTGCTAACATTGGAGTTTTTCCACAGTAGCTTTTCTAAGGGACTCTAAGCTCCTAAATGGGTTAATGATTACCTTTCTGTTCCTCTAAACTGTTGTAACCTTAGATCATGTGATGAAGGCATTGAGTCAGTGGCGAACGAAGCCTCCTCGGTACCCGGGGCGGGGACCGGAGGAGGCACCCCCCCTGGGGCGGGGCGTCGTGACGTCACGACGCAACGTCACTGCGGCTCCGCCCCCCGCTGGGGGGGGGAGCCCTTTTTTTTAAAAGCGCTTTTAAAAGCGCTTTCTGCGGCGCCCTTGGGAAGCGCCGCACCAAAAGCAGCGGCGGCGGCGCCCCCCCAGCCGCCGATCGTGTGCGGCGGCTGGGAGGGGGTGCCCCGCCGCTGCTTTCAGTGCGGCGCTTCCCAAGGGCGCCGCAGAAGCAGCAGCGGCGGCACCTCCTCAGCCACCGCACGCGATCGGCGGCTGGGAGGGGGTTCCCCGCGGCACCCTTGCAAGCCGCCACGCACACGATCGGCGGCTGGGGGGGTGCCACCGCCGCTGCTTTTGGTGCGGCGCCTCACAAGGGCGCCGCAGAAGCACCGGTGCCGGTTTGGATGGAGTGCGCACGCGCGACTTCGCGCGTGCGCACTCCATCCAACCCGGAACTGCTGCTTCTGCGCCCAAAGCAGCGGCAGGGCACCCCCCTCCAGCCGCCGATCTGCGGCGCCCTCGGGAAGCACCGTGCCAAAAGCAGCAGCAGCGGCACCCCCCAGCCGCCGCACGGGATCGGCGGCTGGAGGGGGGGTGCCCTGCCGCTGCTTTGGGCGCAGAAGCAGCAGTTCCGGGTTGGATGGAGTGCGCACGCGCGAAGTCGAGCGTGCGCACTCCATCCAAACCGGCACCGGTGCTTCTGCGGCGCCAAAAGCAGCGGCGGTGGCATCCCCCCAGCCGCCGATCATGTGCGGCGGCTGGGGGGGTGCCCTGTCGCTGCTGCTTTTGGCGCGGCAGCTTGCAAGGGTGCCGCTGGACGGAGCAGCGGCGCGGGCGGGCAGGCCCCGCACAGGGCGGGGCCAGCCCAACTGTCACCCCCCTCTGGGGTGGAACCCGGGGCGGCCCGCCCCCCGCCCCCCTTGCTACGCCCCTGCATTGAGTCGCAAATCACCATTTTGAAGGCAGTTACCTTTGTGACTTTTGTCTCAAGGCACTGTGAAGTAAGGACATGTAAAAGACTCCCTGATAGAGAGAAAAAACAGTTCCAAGCTAAAATGGATGCTGTGGGAAGAGACATACCTCTGGTTCTAGATCTGTTAGAATTATTTCATATTTTACTGAGCTTGTGCCAGACAGCACAAGACATTGCATGGATGTTTTGGGTGTATATTTGATGTTTTAATTTTGTTTCGAAAGTTCTGCCAGCAAATGTTCAAATAATGAGCCTAGACAGTGCTTCGTTTCCAAAAGGAGTCAGTCCTTATACTTCCAGTCACTTCAAACTGTGAAATATTAATACCTGCAACACGGTTGAGCCCATAGTCAAAGCACCCGGGGTTCGCAGGTCTTGTTTCATAAGCAGAAATATTTCCAGGTCAACATACCTTGATCTAGGTCGACATCTACCAGGGGAGAAGTGGGCCTGCCCAGGAGACATGGTCAGTCACCAGTGGAGGCTGAAATTCCTGGCTGGCCCCATGAAAAAAATGGTACTGCCCTAATATGGATTTGTATATAACAGCATTGTCCCCCCAAAATGCCATACAGGTCCCCAGTGACCACATTCCAAGCACACTGGACCTCTGGAGCACTTAAGGCTCAGAGAATTTGGGCATGCTCAACACTATTTTATGGAGCAACCGACAAATAAACAAATACACCTGTAAGTTTCCAACGGTTGCAATCAGGGGCATAGCAAGGGGGCGGGACGCCCCGGGCAGCGCCCTGCTGGGGGTGACACTTGGGGCGGTGGCCCCGCTCCCCTGGGCTTTTTTTTTTTTAGGCTATTTTCGGCACTGCCGGGGTGGAGTCGCAGGGGCGGCCAGCGAGGAGCGGTGTCACCCCCCCTCGCTGGCCGCCCCTGCGGCTCCGCCCCGGCAGCGCCGAAAATAGCCCCCCACTTCCAGCGGCTTTTTTTGCCACGGCATGGAGGCAAGGGGCGGGCCAGCGAGGAGGGGTGCCTGCTTTGCTTTCCTTCACCCCCCTTTCAGTGGCTTTTCCCGCTGCTGGCTGGCTTGCGGAGCCGGGGCACGGAGAGGGGCGGGGGCCGCCCCTCTCCCTGCCCCGACTTGCGCTCCGCCGAGGGAGCCCGGGCGGTGGCTTCGGGAGTCTCTGCGGGCTGCAGAGACTCCCGAAGCCGCCGCCCGGCACCCCCGGGGACGGGGCGTCGCGCTGTGTGCCTCTTGGCTTCCCGCCCCGGGCAGCCAAGGGGCTAGAAATGCCCTTGGTTGCAACAGAAGCCTTTTGGAGCAGGTGTTTCTTTACCTCTCCTTTCTATGTCACAAGCAGAGAACATCGTAGTCAAAAGGTCTTCTTCACAGATCAGGCTTACTTCAGTGTTTTCGTCATCTTTGTTCTCTGCTGACAGTCTCCATCCTACAAAGGGAAAGGGCACCGACAGGAGATTTGTTTTCCATGCAGAATTAGGAGTCTCAATTACCAGGGAGCCTGCAGCAGGGCTACAAGTCCTGTACACGGTTTGTTCTAGACCCAAAATACGGTAAAAGTTGCGTCTAAAATCCAACAAGAGTTTGAGATTCCTTGAATTGCATTTGAAGGCAATGTTGCTTTTTTTTAAAAGTTCAGCTCTGAGGGATACTTTAAAAAAGCACTAGAGGTTTAAATACTAGCTACTCTCTTACATAAGACCATAAGATGAACTCTGCTGGATTGATAAACAATAATTTTATTATTTATACCCCACCCATCTGGCTGGTTGCCCCAGCCACCCTGGGTGGCTCCCAACAGAATATTAAAAACACAATAAAACATCAAACATTACAAAATTTCCCTATACACAGGGCTGACTTCAGATGTCTTCTAAAATTCAGATAGTTGTTTATTTCCTAGACATCTGATGGGAGGGCGTTCCACAGGGCGGGCGCCACCACCGAGAAGGCCCTCTGCCTGCTTCCCTGTAACCTCACTTCTCAGAGTGAGGGAACCACCAGAAGGCCCTTGGGGCTGAACCTCAGTGTTTGGGCTGAAAGATTGGGGGTGGAGACACTCAGTGCTATTTTTCTAGAAAAGGAGATGCCAGAACTTACTGTGATCACATCCCTTGTTCTCTTACAATGGCACCCACCTGAGAGGTGCCAGAACTGATTATACAGGGCTGAGGCCGTTTAGGGCTTTAAAGGCCACCAACAACACTTTGAATTATGCCCAGAAACGTACTGGAACCAATGTAGTTCTTTTAGGACCAGTGTTCTATGGTCCCAGTGGCCACTCTCAGTCACCAGTTTAGCTGCCGCATTCTGGATTACCGTATTTTTCCGGCATATAAGATGACTGGGCGTATAAGACGACCCCCAACTTTTCCAGTTAAAATATAGAGTTTGGGATATACTCGCCGTATAAGAAATACGACCTGGCGTATAAGACGACCCCCGACTTTTGAGAAGATTTTCCTGGGTTAAAAAGTAGTCTTATACGCAGGAAAATACTGTAGTTGTAGTTTCCGAGTCACTTTCAAAGGTAGCCCCATGTAGAGCGCATTGCAGTAGTCCAAGCGGGAGATAACTAGAGCATGCACCACTCTGGTGAAACAGGTAAAGGAGCCCTGGATGGTTAAGTCCAGTCAAAGGCGACTATGGGATGCAGTGCTCATCTCACTTTCAGGCCGAGGGAGCCGGCGTTTGTCCACAGACAGTTTTCCGTGTCATGTGGCCAGAATAACTACCGGTAAACAGCTTCTGGTGCAATGGAACACTGTGATGGAAACCAAAGCGCACGGAAATGCTGTTTAGCTTCCCACCACAGCGGTACCTATTTATCTACTTGCACTTTCAAACTGCTAGGTTGGCAGGAGCTGGGACAGAGCAACAGGAGCTCACCCCATCACAGGGTTTTGAACCTCCAACCTTCTGATCACCAAGTCCAAGAGGGTCAGTGGTTTAGACCACAGTGCCACCCAGAGGCGTAGGAAGCCTCTTGGGCGCCCGGGGCGGCGTTGCAGCACGGAGGCACCCCCTGGGGGCGGGGCATCCTGACGCATGCATCGTGATGTCACGACGCATGCGTCAAGACGGACTGCGCATGTCCGGAAATCCTGGAATTTCCGGGCATGCGCAGTGCATCCTGCCCAGTGCTGCGGCGACCGAGCGACCTGCCAAGCGAGCGTCGGCTCCTGGGGCTGCCCCGTCCATGCTGCCTCGCTCCCCGTCTGTGCTGCCTCGCTCCGCAGCTTGCTTGGGGCCCGCCGATGGGGCGGGGCTGGCCCAAGTGTCACCCCCCTCCCCTGGAACCCGGGGCGCACCGCCCCCCGCCCCCCCACTGGTGCCACCCACATCCCTTCTGGTGATACAATGTACCGGCAGATAGGGGCTCAGCCGGCTTACCAGTTGGAGCTGGTAGACAGGTCCCTGGACACAGAATTAACCTGCGCCCCCCATGGACAGCTGCGAGTCCAAAATGGCTCCCAGGCTGCGCACCTAAGTCACGACCCCTAGCAACTAAGATTCAGAAGCATTTACATTTTTGCCATTCTTTCTCCAAGGTTGCATTTCGGGCTGAAGTCTTTGACAGAAGCAAGCACCCCCCCCCCAACTTATTTAGAAAGAACCAGGCCTTTTGCCCTTTCCTTACCCAAAGAGAGTCTCTTGCTGACAGGAGAGTGGAACACGGTCTGCACAGGGTTAAGTTCCCGGGCAGACAAATTCGGGCTTGAGGTGATGTAGCCACATTCCTGAGAAGGTGCAGCCCTCTGCTCTGCACTGGAGGAGCCAGACAGCTGACTGGCGGAAGATTCCCTGCATTTGGAAAGGCACGGAGAGCCTCCTCCGTGGCCTAGAAAGAGCCATGACTTGTTGGCTCTCTCTTTGTTTCTACCACCCGAAACAGGCGTTGAGCGGATGTCCGAGATGCGCCGGTAACTTGGTGACGCCGGCTGCCGACTCGGGGAGAAGGCATTATCGCTGAAGGGGCTCAGCAGGTTGTCGTAGCCCTGTGCATTGCTGTCACTCGCTTTCAGGGTCCTTTTCTTCAAGATCTCCTCCAGGTTTTTCTTCACATTGCCCTGTGGGCTGTCAAAGTTCTTGGACTGGAATTTGGGGATCTGCAGGGCAGGATTGGAGGCCTGGTCCTTCATGTTGATGTTCTGGAGCTTCCGGCAAAGGCTGTCTACGGGGTGATGGTGGCGCTTGCCGCGACTGCTTCCGGAGGCCATTTCACCCCTTATTTTCAGCCGTTTCTTTAACAAAAGGGAACTGGAAAACAATGAAATTCATTTTCCAATGCAATTTCTTGCTCTGATATTGGAGTCAAGTAAATGTAAAGGGACCCCTGACCGTTAGGTCCAGTCGCGGACGACTCTGGGGTTACGGCGCTCATCCCGCCTTACTGGCCGAGGGAACAGGCGTACAGCTTCCGGGTCATGTGGCCAGCATGACTAAGCCGCTTCTGGCGAACCAGAGCAGCGCACGGAAATGCCGTTTACCTTCCTGCCGGAGTGGTACCTACCGGTATTTATCTACATGCACTTTGATGTGCTTTCGAACTGCTAGGTTGGCAGGAGCTGGGACCGAGCAACGGGAGCTCACCCCGTCTCGGGGATTCGAACCGCCGACCTTCTGATTGGCAAGCCCTAAGTTCAGTGGTTTAGACCACAGTGCCACCCGAGTCAAGTAGACCCAAATAAATTCTTTCAAAAAAAGAGGGCCCCTCCAAACAATTTTTTTTTTGAGTATGCATTCTGCAACCTGTCATTCACCACAATATGAGTTCATTGGCTGTGGATTTATAACAAGCTGTCCACACACCATTTTGTTAATTGTTCTGTGATTCTTCTCCAACGTTACCACATTATTGCTGTCTGGAGCAGCAGTCTTGCATTATAGCACAACAACAAAAAAGGACAATTCCCTCCCACCCCAGAACGCTTGTGGTATAAAAAGTTACAGGATTTCTGCAGGAAGCTACAGGACATACGGTTGGAAGCTTATCTAGGTACAAACAGCATCGAAAGAGGAATCAATGTCATTGATTGAACTCTGGTTTAATTTATTATTGTTATTTATTGTTAATTGCTTCCTACCTTGGAGAGCCACTGCCAATCAGAGTTGCCAATATGGGGGCAAATGGACAATGAGTCTGATCTGACCCAAGCCAGTGTCCTATGTTCCTCTCAGCCTCCTTACATTTACATTTCCTACATACGTCAGAAAGAAGCAGTCTTCATCCTACTAGACCAGGGTTTCCCAGACTTCGGTCTCTAGCTGTTTTTTTGGACTACAACTCCCATCATCCCTAGCTAGCAGGAGCAGTGGTCAGGGATGATGGAATTGTAGTCCAAAAAAACCCAGGTGAAGACCCAGGTTTGGGAGACCCTGCACTAGACAGTGATTTTACCGCCAGAGATGGAATATAGGGTTTAATAATATATTATTAATTTTTTAAAAAACATCATTTTTATATAAAGAAAATCATTTTAGAAAGGCCTTTCATTTACACTGGCAACCAATAGTCAAAAATCACTATTTACTTACAAATCAAGGCATCCAAAGTATTTGTAGCAAAACCTACTCTGCATCTTTCTCCTTTAAGAAATTATTTACACCCTGCTTTTCCTGCAAAGAACTCAACGTAGTGCAAACAACGCTTCACCCCCTCTTTTAATTCTCACGACAACCCTCTGAGGTAGGTCAGGCCCCCAAGGTCATCGTTGAACCTAAAATCTCTCCTATCCTAGTCTTACGCTGGGAGAACACTTATTCTCAATAAGTAACCACAAGAGATAAGAACAGCTTTCTCAACTAACACACAGTAATAAATATTTTAAAAAGGAATCTTCCCAAAGACAGAAGCAAATTAGAGAGGGCAATTTATCAGACCAAAATAAATCACAGTCTCTCCTGGCTAAATTAGGGCAGTCAGAATATTATTATTTTTAAAGGGGGGGGTTAATTCAGAGAACATGCTTGCAACAATGTTAAGATACTTTACGAGGAATAAAACTAAATCTCAAATAAGTTTGGTGGCCCAACCAATGTAACTTCCTTACACCATAATCCAGACCAGAAAAAGAAATAACACAAACCTTTCAGCTCACAACAGGAAAGATTACGTATGAGAGAGTTCTCTTTAACTTCATACCTAAAACAGCACAGAAGGGAGACTCCCAACCCCTTGTCAAACTTTCTCCTTTAAATTAAGTAAGTAAAACAAATAAAACAAAGTTCAGGAGAGAAAGGAAACACTTTAAGTTTCTCTCAGCCAAAAGGTGGCAGGAACTATTCTCTTTCGCTTTTTTCTGGCAGTGAACTCCTGGAGGGGGGGGGGGTCTCGACCAAAGTCACGGCAGCCCCAGCTGTGAAAAATCACCTGACCAGGAACACCTGCAATGTGTTGGGTGTTTTAATAAGCAACCGTTGCCAGTTATTACCATCTTTCCCCTTCCTCCTCTCTGCATTTGTTTGTTATCCGCCGAGTGTCTTCTGTGACATTACTAACGAGAGAGATTATCATTTAATGCGAGATCCGGCCAGTTCCCAGAGCCTGCAAATTTGTCTTAGATCACCCTGGAGAATCTAGTTTGTGCCAAGTTGTCCGCAAACCCAGAATCATCATAGCATTGTTTTAGCCTTACTCAAACAGCAGCAAGCCAGGCATCAAGTGCATACGCTAGCAATCCCCTTTTTAGTGCTATGCTGTGAATATCTGCAGGCTGGAATTCAACAGGTGAGTTGAAAAAGCTATATCTGTTGCCTTTCTGCCTGTCAGCTTGTATAACCGTTGAAGGCATTGGGGCAGGGGCGAGGGAGATGCAGTATATTTATTCCCTGCTATTGTCCTCTGATAGGATCGATGCCCTTCTCACAAAGGGATAACATGAACTCGCAGGGGCTCCTTAACAAAAATATGTGTATATTTAATACTGAAACTAGCTTTTGGAAGTTGTCTGTCTGGCTCCTAACCAGCTGGGGTGGATTATGCTGCTAGATTTCTTCCTGTACCTTGAATGGCTGTGTGGCAGGTTGAAATTCAGCAGGTGAAGCTTTTGTCTTTACTGCAGGGGGGCAGGCTTCACCTGTTGAATTTTATGCCTGTAGAGAGGTTTGCCAAAAGCACAGGGGCCTTGCCAGATGGATGGAGGGAACGTTATTCATTTTTAAGGGGCAGCAGTGCGCCGGATTACATTTTCCTTGGGATGCTTTGAGAATCGGGTTCCATCCATGAAGGTCTGCCTGGTTGCCGTAAATGTGATTGGGAAGGATCGAGAGGGGTCTGGGGAGAAACTACTCTGCTGTACAAAGGTACAATTTACATTCATTGCCCCTCCCACTTTTGCTTCTGGCCCTGCTCATCCCTCGCATGTGGCCCCCAGAAGATTGTGCTGAAGGTAATGCAGCACTGGATTAAAATAATAATAATAATAATAATAATAATAATAATAATAATAATAAATTTTTTATTTGTACCCCGCCCATCTGGCTGGGTCTCCCCAGCCACTCTGGGCGGCCTCCAACAGATATTAAAATACATAAAAATATCACAGGTTAAAAACTTCCCTAAACAGGGCTGCCTTCAGGTATTTTCTGAATGTAGGATAGTTGTTTATCACTTTAACCTCTGCTGGGAGGGCGTTCCACAGGGCAGGCGCCACTACCGAGAAGGCCCTCTGCCTGGTTCCCTGTAGCTTTGCTTCTTGCAGGGAGGGAACCGCCAGAAGGCCCTCGGCGCTGGATCTCAGTGTCCGGGCTGAACGATGGGGGTGGAGACACTCCTTCGGGTATACAGGACCGAGGCCGTTTAGGGCTTTAAAGGTCAGCACCAACACTTTGAATTGTGCTCGGAAACGTACTGGGAGCCAATGTAGTTCTCTCAGGACCGGTGTTATGTGGTTCCGGCGGCCACTCCCAGTCACCAGTCTAGCTGCCGCATTCTGGATTAATTGCAGTTTCCAGGTCACCTTCAAAGGTAGCCCCACGTAGAACACATTGCAGTAGTCCAAGCGGGAGATAACTAGAGCATGCACCACTCTGGCGAGACAGTCTGCGGGCAGGTAGGGACTCAGCCTGCGTACCAGATGGAGCTGGTAGACAGCCGCCCTGGACACAGAATTAACCTGCACCTCCATGGACAGCTGTGAGTCCAAAATGACTCCCAGGCTGCGCATCTGGTCCTTCAGGGGCACAGTTACCCCATTCAGGACCAGGGAGTCCCCCACACCCGCTCGCACCCTGTCCCCCAAAAACAGTACTTCTAAAATACAGTGGTACCTTGGTTCTCAAACACCTTGGTACTCAAACAACTTGGAACCCAAACACTGCAAACCTGGAAGTAAGTGTTCCGGTTTGCGAACCTTTTTCAGAAGCCGAACATACTCCATTTTGAGTGTTACGCTGAGGTCTGTCAGTTTTTGCTATTTATTTTGCGTTTTTGTTTTTGCGGCTCTTTTTGCTTTTGTTTCTGTGACTGTGTGGAATCCAGTTCAGCTGCTGATTGATTGATTGATAGATTGTGTGACTGCAGTACATTGTTTATTGCTTTCACTTTATGGATCAATGGTCTCGTTAGATAGTAAAATTCATGTTAAATTGCTGTTTTAGGGGTTGTTTTTAAAAGTCTGGAATGGATTAATCCATTTTGCATTACTTTCTATGGGAAAGCGCGCCTTGGTTTCGGAACGCTTTGGTTTTGGAACGGACTTCTGGAACAGATTAAGTTTGAGAACCAAGGTACCACTGTAGAAGACAGACGAGGAAGCTGTGGCACTCTAGACAGACTCCCCATCACTGAAATGCAGCAGCACTTGTAAAAACGCCTGGCGCAAAAAGTCTGGTAGTCTTTCAGATGTCATTGGCTCTTTATATAACGTTGAAGTTGTGTGACGCTTTCTGAAACAAAAGTCTGCCTATCGATGGAACGGAAGGGTCTGTAGAACTCACCTTAGCTTGGGTTCACCATTTTGTTTCCAAGCACCTGTGACAGCTCACTCCGTTGCATGGCTCATTTCTTGACTTGCTCGGAAGATGAGGCCACATGATGCCGGTGCCATTTAACGGAGCGGCTCGGCGCTGAGGCCTCATCCATGTCCCCTTGAGGCTGCTGTGCCCTCGATGGTGGGGACAACTCTTTGCTCTGCCCAGGTTCACTGAGGCAGGAGAGAAGGTCAGATAACGCTCTCGCCTCAAGGGGATCTGCCATTGCAGGAATGAAGTCAAAAGGGGGGGGGAGAGGGAAATATGCCTCTCTCTGTGTGTTCCAGGGGACACATGAAGCTCCTTCATCTAGGGCAAATGTGGGGAACCTTTGGTCTGCCAGGTGTTGCTGGACTACAAGTTCCCTCAGCCCCAGCAAGCATGCCCAATGGTCAGAGATGATGGGAGTTGTAGTTCAGTAACTCCTGGAGGGTCAAAGGTTCCCCGCACCTGATCTGGGGTCTCCTCATCCCACTGCGGAAGAAGAGGGTGCGGTGGGTGCGGTCCGCCCCGGGTGTCACCGCTGAGGGGGTGACAAAATGCTGGGCGGTACTCACCACGGAGCCTGCAGTGCGCCCAAGTAAGGTGTCTCTCCTGGGAGAGACACGGTGGCTTGGGTGCGCACAGGCTCCGCGCTCCCCAAACGGTCCACCCTCTGCCCCCCCCAGCTGTAGGGTGGCTGAGTGAGAGGAGGCAGGCAGACTCCAGAGGCCCCTCGATGCAGCCCGCCCCTATGGGCAGCTCGCCCTGGCCCTGGAGAGCCAGTGTGGTGTAGTGGAGAGCCAGTGTGGTGTAGTGGTTAAGAGCGGTAGACTCGTAATCTGGGGAACCGGGTTCGCGTCTCCTCGCCTCCACATGCAGCTCCTGGGTGACTTCTTTGAAGTCTCTCAGCCCCACTCACCTCACAGAGTGTTTGTTGTGGGGGAGGAAGGGAAAGGAGAATGTTAGCCGCTTTGAGACTCCTTAGGGTAGTGATAAAGCGGGATATCAAATCCAAAATCCAAACTCCTGGGCGTGCTGCCCCAGGCGCCCAAGCATCTTCCTTCGCCACTGTGTCCAGCACTAGGCATGATGGCTAATATGTTCAACCTTCACGGCCAGAGGCTGTATGCCTTTCATAGTGGGGGACGAGAGCTGAAAATAATGTCAATATATTTCACATCTGGCAAACAATGCAGCCCTTTGGTTTCAGATTGTACATGAGTAGATGAGTCTTAAAACCCTGGGACACAAATTTTCGCGGCCCTCAAAATATACATCAGGGGGCTTAGTATGGCCAGAATCAAGTATACACTTCCAGAGTGTATACGCTTAACACATTACTTCTGGTAAATGAGCCACCATAACTGCTATAATAATAATAATAATAATAATAATAATAATAATAATAATGTTCCTTCCAGTGCATGCACACGAAAGCTCATACCAATAACAAACTTAGTTGGTCTCTAAGGTGCTACTGGAAGGAATTTTTTAATTTTGTTTCAACTATGGCAGACCAACACGGCTATCTACCTGTAACGAATAATAATAATAATAATAATAATAATAATAATAATAATAAATATTGCAAAGTATAAAAATGCAGTCCTAATCATTCAATCATCTCGCTTTCCTTGCACCCAGCACATCTTTTCATCCACTCAATTTTCACGTCAACACAACTTGCAGACATTCAACAGCCAATAACCATGTATTCAAAAACATTTCTTCCAATTTGTTAGAGTTCTTATCTACACTTCACCATAAGGTCCCAGGGTGGGTTACACCAAGTAAAACAAAATCTTAAAAACAGCAACAGCCAAGCGGATAGGGTGGCTTCCAAAAATATTTATATATCAGGTGTCCAAGGTCAGGGCAAAGAGGTGCGTCTTCGGAATACCACAAAAGCTACACAACTGAAAGCTGCATACTTCCGACAGGGCTTACGGCATACTTGCCCCCAAAGCTTAGCCGGCGATAAAGAAGAAATTGCCCCCAAAGTTCAGCTGCAACAGTTGGGACTCTGTGATGGACCATGTCAAGTCAGACTGAGCGCTGCCCTTTCAAAGGTCTTTCGGTCCGAGCAAAACACCCTTGGAGTTCCCTCTAACAAGAGGTCCTGCTGCTCTGGTGATCTTCTCTTCTCAAGGCTGACTCTACAATATCGATTATGTGGCAAAACTGATGTCTCGTCTATGTCCAGCCAAACAGGAAATGGCAGGTTTTAGGTCATGCCTTCCCTTGGACCAGAACTCGTCAACGGGAGCTGTCGGAAGGGAAGGGAACATGTTAATTTCCTTTTGAAACGTTGTAAGGTCGTTCTGAACAAAGATCAGTTGCCACCCACACTCGAGACGTGCCCATGTATGCCCAAATAATAGCTTAATCTGGTCTTTTCTTGATAGGAAACAAGGCATTGGTAAGAGACAATAGGATGTATGTAACTAAGTTGTCCCATTGGCGTGAGGACTTGTGCAATGGCGCTTCCTTTCTTCTGCCCACGCACCCCTGTTCCCCCACATCTGGAGGGCTGAGCGAAAACCAAGAATGGATTAGGGAGCACGGTGTGTGAGAGGGGGATAGAGGGAAAGGAAGTTCTGTCCCGCAAGCAGAAGTCCTTAAGAGCCTGCTGGATCAGGCCAATGGCCCATCTAGTCCAGCATCGTGTTCTTACAGTGGCCGACCTGTGCCTGTGGAAAACCCACAAACAGAATTCGGACGCAAGACTGCTCTCCCCTCCTGTGGTTTCCAGAAATTGGTATTATCTATAAGCCCTGGTACCAACATGAGTCTGACCAAACTGCGGGAGGCAGTGGAAGACAGGAGTGCCTGGCGTGCTCTGGTCCATGGGGTCACGAAGAGTCGGACACGACTAAACGACTAAACAACAACATAAGCCCTGGTACCTCTTGGTACCGCCGAGACCATATAACACCGGTCCTGAAAGACCTACATTGGCTCCCAGTACGTTTCTGAGCACAATTCAAAGTGTAGGTGTTGGCCTTTAAAGCCCTAAACAGCTTCGGCCCAGTATACCTGAAGGAGCGTCTCCACTCCCATCGTTCTGCCTGGACACTGAGGTCCAGCTCCAAGGGCCTTCTGGCGGTTCCCTCACTGCAAGAAGTGAGGTTACAGGGAACCAGGCAGAGGATCTTCTCGGTGGTGGCGCCCGTCTTGTGGAACACCCTCCCTTCAGATGTCAAGGAAACGAACAACTATCTTCCTCTTAGAAGACATATGCAGGCAGCCCTGTTTAGGGAAGTTTTAAATGTTTGACGTTTTATTCTGTTTTTAATGTTCTGTTGAAAGCCACCCAGGGTGGCTGCGGAAACCCAGTCAGATAGGCGACATAGAAATAAATAAATAATTAATAATAATAATAATAATTTATTTCAGCAGTTAACCACTACAGGTGAACGACCAAACTTTGTGAGAGCATCATTAGCAGGGATTGGTTTTGAGCGCCGTTCAGCAGTAGCAAATGCCTTCCAGATAGTTCAGGGATAGGGGACCTGTGGCCATCAGGATGTTTTGGGACTCCGACTCCCATCATCCTCGGCCATCAAGGCCAATGGTCAGGGATGATGGGATCTGTAGTCCAGCGAAATCTAGAGGACGCCACCTTGGCTGCCCACAGTATAGTCAGAAGGAGATGTTTCACTGATTCTTGAACGTTGGAAGAGAGGACTTGCAAAACAACAACCCCCCTGCTTAAAACCAGGTGCTCGTCTTCTGTTGCTGCTACACTAAGGTCATGATGGGGATCAATCGCTACCTTGTACAATGTCACAAGGTAGTGATTTATCCCCATCATGTCACAAGGTAGCGCCACAATGTCGCAGGGTCACCTCCTTTTATCACGGGAGGAAAATTCCCATGTTAAGGTCAATCATTCATACCTGCCTTGCCTGCGAGGGTCTTGATCCATCGGCAAGAAGGGTGATGTCTTTGTTGCTGGGTATCGATGCTGATATATTCACGTAGCGTGACAAGTGTATATATGTCAGATTTGTCCATCAGGTTCGTTCATTTTGGGGTGACTTCCCCTGAAGCTTTGTAAACATTCTCCCCCCCCCCGCCCCACATCTCCAGAAGACGTCAGTCGTTTCCACATCTTCCTGTCTGGGCTTGACAAGTGGTCCTTTTTGAATGCTGTTCCCTGCCTCCGAAGGGGGAGGGCATCTCCGTACAGAAGACTTAAATAGGGATTCCTACATGACGAGTATCCCACAGCTACCAAAGGCTTTGGAGCACCAAGGGAGCTGAGCATGAAGGTATGTGGGAGCAACAGTTTATTTCTTCTTGGTTTTGAGTTGATCTCCTTATAGCTGCTAAGAATGGCAAGGGGTGCCATGCCCTATTCTCGCAGTTCAAAATGTAAGAGCAATTGATCACGTATAGAAAACTCATAAATCTTAGGGCTGTGGTTAGAAACCCCAATGAAATGCGGAGATTTGTTTTATGATTGGTTTTAGTGTCTGTGTGCCAATAGGATGGCTCCAATAATTCTTTCAATTGAATGTTGTCTGATTTGATTATAAAAATAAACTCCAGAAGACTTTGGGAGGGGGGGGGAATGTAACAGGAGGTTGGATTCTATCAGATCGCTAGGAAGTCTATTATTGTGTCTCTCAGTTTAAAGCTCAGCCTCTGAAATGATGTCGACTAAGTGAAGATGATTAGGATTGCAAAGTCCCGGTTCTTAAGGCTGCAGTCCTTTACCTGGAAGTAAGCACCATTGAACTTAATGGGTCTGACTTCTGAGTAGGCAGGTATAGGAAGCATGTCTCTCCCACTAAAATTAGTTACATGTAAAATTTAGCTTTATTGTGCCCAGGAAGCATATACTGTATAATGTACATACACATGTAGATTTAGATATAAATGCGTGTGTAGAATTATAGCTATATATTAGGTTGGTAATGTATTTACAGAAGTCTTGGTTGATCAACCCCGTGATCTTCACTCAATTAAATCTGCACATGTTTTCAAATAACTAAAAGCCAGAGTTTGTTTTGGGGATGATGCATACACCCACATCTCATGGTAGGTATTCCCTGCTGTGCAGGAATTTTGAGATAGCTTCCGCCATCCATGATTTTTGTAGAACACTCTTCTCAATGTGATTTTTAAAATCTACTGTCCTATGAATGAGGGGCACCTTTGAAAGTGGTCAAAGTTTCTTTGGCTGAGATTCTGTATAGTGAGTCTTTGCAGTCAAGTCTTTAATTCTTTTTATCATTATTATTCAAGCTGTGGCTGTGAAGGAAGAATTCCCCCCTAAAGTTTTAAACCACTTGACGTCACCTGAAAATCTGCATTAATAACTGCAAAATGAATTGATAATGTCATAACAGGTGACTGACAGGCAGGCACCTTCAATGACGGTCAAACTAGCCTGCACAAGGTTGGCCAAACCCAGTTTGAAATATACATTTACCAAGGAGTAAGCCACCTTGAACACAGTGGTACTTACTTCCAAGTAAACATTGATAGGATTGCATTGCTAATAAACTAATGTTAACACTGTTATTAACTTAACTTAAACCTAACTTAAACTGAGAGCCAGTGTGGTGTAGTGGTTAAGAGCGGTGGACTCATAATCTGGTGAACCGGGTTCGCGTCTCCGCTCCTCCACATGCAGCTGCTGGGTGACCTTGGGCTAGTCACACTTCTCTGAAGTCTCTCAGCCCCACTCACCTCACAGAGTGTTTGATGTGGAGGAGGAAGGGAAAGGAGAATGTTAGCCGCTTTGAGACTCCTTCGGGTAGTGATAAAGCGGGATATCAAATCCAAACTCTTCTTCTATTGCAAACCCTTTTATCTAGACAAGCCTTCCCAAAGGAGTGATCTCAGCCATGGAATTTGGAGCTGGGCAACTTGCTTGACCTATGTTTACAGATGTTATTAGAGCTGTCATAGAGGGAGGGAGACAAGAGTCGCACAATGGTACTCACTCCGAGATACTCTAGGGCAGGCATGTCCAACAGGTAGATCGTGATCTACTGGTAGATCACTGGAGGTCTGTGGTAGATCACCGGTAGATCAGTGGCTCCCCCCAAAGAAGCTAAAAAACTTTGACTCCCCTAAAAAAACCTCAACATCTTTGCCCTGCACCCCTAAAATGACCACCCAAACCTGGGTTTTTCTTCCTAAAAAAAGCTCAACGTCGCTTTCCTTCTCCCTAAAGAAGCTCAACAACTTTTACATGAACCCAAAAAAACAGTGCTTTTCTTCCTAAAAAAAACAACAGATTTGACCTGAACCCCCCAAAAGGGGGTAGATCACTGCCAGTTTTTAACTCTGTGAGTAGATCACAGTTTCTTGGAAGTTGGCCACCCCTGCACTAGGGAAAACCAAGCTGCCATTTCTGCAGCCCTCCAACCTCTGATATACCTTATGCTTGCAATTAGACTTCATTTCAATACTGGTTCATTTTGCAAGTGCCACTTAACGTCCATTCCTCACTTGCAAGGAATTGATCTTTGAGTGTGGTGGCGCCCAATCTGCGGAACTCCATGCCTGTTGATAATAGGCAGGAACCTTCATTGTGCTGTTTCTGGTGCCTGCAAAAGCATTTTTGTTTAGAAACATGGGAACCAATTCCTAGGGGCCGAGGTCCCTTCACCTCCCGGTAGACTATTTGAGGGGGCTGGGCTCCCCCCCACAGTTGATGGGCATTGCCATTCAAATGGTGTTTGCACTCCATGTCTTGTTGTCAATTATGTGGGGCAGAGTTTATCTGCCCCCCGCCCAATATTTTATTCAAGTTGACGCACGTCCCAATTTTTTTTTTATCTGAAAAAGTTGGATGGTATGTTACACCAATCTTGGCTTGACTGTACTGGCTGCTAGTTGATTTCTGGGCTCAATTCAAAGAGCTGTTTTAGACCTATAAAGCCTTAAATGGCCCAGGACCGCAATAACTTGAGGACTACCTGTCCCTAAATGATCTGACCCAGACCCTGCAGTCATAATCTGAGGCCCTTCTTTGTATGTCTCCTCCACGTGAGGTCTGGAGGGAGAAAGGGCTTTTTCTGTGGTGGCTCCTTGTTTGCGAGACGCTCTCTCTCTCCCCCCCCCCCAGGGAGGCTCACCTGGTGCCTTCATTACATCTCTTTAGGGCGAAGACATTTCTCTTCAACCCCAAGATCCCATGGCCTTTTAAATGTGTCTGTGGGAGGGGTGGGCATTATCGATTTGTTTTGCTTTTGCTTTATTATGTATTTTGTGTTTTCCTTTTGTATCTTTTTTTATTATTGGTTTTTTTTTAACTTACATACTACCCACCCCCACCAACATATTATTTTACAAACACTTTTTAATCACATAATACAATAACGATAATCACATATTTTTACAGTATTCATATATCAACATATGCACTCCTATACCACACACCTAACACTCATCACAATTCGTCTTTATTATATTTCTTACATTTTTTACATATTCTTTGACTTCCCTCTTTTGACGCCCCACCTTTCCCCACTATTTTCTTTTTCTATATTGTATTAAACAGTACGCTTTCTACTTTTGTTTTTCTACTTAATTATTGCTTTCCTTTCTCATTAACCTTTTCCTATCTTGCAGTATCTTTATTTACCTTGCAGGAGCTGATTGCAGAGCATACACTCTGTTCAGATCACATCTTTTTAATATATACTTTATGAAATCATCCCATTCTTCTATGACCCTACTTTGTTTTCCTTTTGTATCTTTATGTTGCGAACCGCCCCGCGACCTTTGGATAGCGGGCGGCATGCAAATTTAATGAATTAATAAATAAAAAAATAAAACAAACACAATAAAAAACCCGAACAAATAACAACGCTGCCCATGTCCTCTTGGCCTCTTTTGTCCACTCCAGGGACTCCACCGGGGGACGGCCACTGCCCTGGCCTTGCTGCTCTCCGCTTGCTTCATCACTTTTTCCAGGACTGCTCCTCAGGTAAAGGCAGCTCTGGGTTTATATTGGCTCAGCTGTACAGAGTGAAACTTATTCAGGAGTCCATGCTTCAGTGCGCATGATCTAAGTCAGGGGGTGGAAAGAACCCTTTTCAGTCTGAGGACCACATTCTCTTCTGGGCAACATTCTGGGTTCCGTGCACATGTGTAGTAGTAGTAGTATTAATAATAATAATAATAATAATCCCTCCCCTTACCACCCCTTTCTTGTTTTGTTCCAAAGGATCACTTCCAAAGAAGAAACTGGACTCCACAAGCGATGCTCTATTTAAAGGGTGCACGTAAGTCTTGATTCCAATTCCTCTTGGGAAGGAGCTTGTTTGGAGTGAGTCCTTCCTCTCTGGGAATCCGTGTGGGGGGGGGGAAGGGAGTGTTTCTATTTCTCTATAACAGGGGTCAGCAACCTTTTTCAGCCGTGGGCCGGTCCACCGTCCTTCAGACCACGTGGGGGGCCGGACCATATTTTGGAAAAAAATAATGAACGAATTCCTATGCCCCACAAATAACCCAGAGATGCATTTTAAATAAAAGCACACATTCTACTCATGTAAAAACACGCTGATTCCCGGACCGTCCGCGGGCCGGATTTAGAAGGCGATTGGGGCGGATCCGGCCCATGGGCCTTAGGTTGCCTACCCCTGCTCTATAATAATAGTGTTTGTGGAAGGGGCGTTATTAGTTTGTTTTCGTTTTATGTATTTTGTGTTCTCATTCTGCATTCTTATGTTGTGAACTGGGATCTTCGGATGAAGAGCGGTATACAGCTTTAATAATTATTATTTTGGTGGGTCCAACACACTAGACCAACTTCAATGGGGTGGATCAGGCAATTGGGAACAACAGATAGGCTTGGCTCTAGAGAGTGGCCAGGTGGGGTGCTGGCTAAGGGCCGAGGTGCTCTCAGGGGTCCACTGACCCACTGGCCACCTTGACCCTCCAGGACTCAAACTGGATGCACTGGGGAGACACTGCTGCCCTGTGATCCGTCTAAGCAGTGAAAGTCTGGGGTATTGCAGCTGAAGGAATCCTGTTTGTTGCTTCTGCTATGAGAGCGTCTCCTCTGCCTTCCTCTTGGGCCTCAGTGGTTCCTCAAAGGAGCAGCTGCTCCACCTCATCTGGAGTTACTTCGCACCATTGAATTCCACCACGTCAAACACATCTCTTCTAAAATGTGCAAAGATTCCTGCACGCAATTGTGTTTCCATGCACTCCACTTTGCTAGGGTCTTTGGAGCATTGTTAGGGACCGTGCTGAGGAGAGCAGCACTGAGGAAGAATGGTGGGAGCCCCCCCCCCTGCTCCTGATTAGGATCCCGAATCTTCCCAGGAGCAGGGAAGTAGTATAGATTTGGAACAGTGGTTTGCAGAGGGACGTAGTTCAGAAGGCAGAAGCTGGGAAGTACTGGGTGGGGAACAGCTAGGAGGAGAAGAACTGGGAGAGAGGGGGTTAACAGACTGCGCTCTCCCTGAGAGCCAGTGTGGTGTAGTGGTTAAGAGCAGTGGACTCGTAATCTGGGGAACAGGGTTTGCGTCTCCGCTCCTCCACATGCAGCTGCTGGGTGACCTTGGGCTAGTCACACTTCTTTGAAGTCTCTCAGCCCCACTCACCTCACAGAGTGTTTGTTGTGGGGGAGGAAGGGAAAGGAGAATGTTAGCCACTTTGAGACTCCTCTGGGTAGTGATAAAGCGGGATATCAAATCCAAACTCTTCTTCTTCTTCCCTTTCGCTCAGCCCAAGGTCAAGGAGAGCAGATAAGGTGGCAGCACAGAAAGCACAGTGGTTGCGAGATCAGGTTACAAGACATGGTAGTGACATGGATGACTAGGGAGGAAGTGAGTGGAACCCTTAATTGGGAGCACCGCCATTCCTAGGAATGGATTTTTTGTTCTCTCACTGAGATCTTTTAAATTTCTAACTAGTAAAAGACTTATTTCACTTTGTTCTGCTTATCTATGGCCGGGGGGGGGGGGGGGGAGAAGCCTGACAAGTATGCTAGTATCCCACATTGGCGTTGGAAGTCTAGCATCCCAGGAAGTAAATTGAATTGAATTCAATGAGGATTACTCCCAGATAACAGAGGTTAGCAGGATGTCAGAGCGTTCCAAAATCTTTTGAATCCCTTGCTTTATAAATTCATGATACTTTTTGAGCTCCTTTGCTTAATGCCAGTCCTCTCTCCTAAAATGGGCAAAGAATCTCTTCAAGCTGTTATTTCCCCCCAAACCTCTCCAAAGATCCTCACTTATTTTCTCTCCCCCTCCCTGCTTTCCCCTACCTCTTACTCCCCACCTCCCAAACCCTTTGGCATTGCAGGAGACTCTTGGGGAGCTCTCAGTTCTGGCGCATTTACTTGCAGGTATCTTCTGTGAGATGTAATTGATGCAACAATAGGGCATTTGTGATGGATTCGAACACACTGTTCTGCTTATTGTCCTGAGATGGTTCCCCAACAGTGACCACATTATGACACTCTGGAGGGGTTCTCTTACAATGTAGTGGAACGAAACAGCAACAGCCTTAGAACATCTGTGGTATAAAAAAATTACAGGATTCCATCGGGAGGTTATGGGGCATGCGCTGACTGGAAATGAAGCAGCAGTATGTCTGTACCAAAACATTTGTAGGTACAAACAGAATTCAGGGTCATGTAAAACCAGGGCTTTTTTTCAGCCGGAACTCAGGTGGGTGTTATTGCTATTATAAGAGAACAAGGGAGGTGTTCATTGTGAATTCTGGCACCTTTTCTTTTTTTTTGCTAGAATTAGCCATGTGTATAGCCAGCCCAATACCACCCTGGATGCACAGGATGGAAGCCCCATGGGACTTTGGGAGACCCCTGGGACTGCAAATGTTGCTGTCAGGGATCTGCCCACCCCTGCCAGTCTGAGTGCTTACAGGGACCCGCAGCCTGTGTTAACAACAGATTCATCTTCGAGTGAATCTGGCAGCCCCTGTTCGGGGGAGGAGCAGTTAGTGGCTGGGAGCCAGGGAGTGCCAGGTGTCCAGGGAGTTGCTGAGAGACCTGGCACCACCCAGCAGACTTGCTCGGAGGGGGAGGCATCAGTTCCGGCGCCTATCTCTCGTAGGAGGAGAAGGCGGCAATTCAGGATGCCGAGGCTTTGGTGTTGGCACCAAAACAGAAGGGAGGCACTTCCGGATTCTGCTAGTGACTGAGCAGACATGATAAACTGAACTCTGCACTGTAAATAGCTTTGCACTGAAATAAAGAGACTTAAAGACAATATGGTTTGGTGTTACTATTGAGCAACTGATAAGAGAACCGGACAGCTGCCCAAGAATCATGACCTATTTCATCTCATTGTCATTGCATTTCAGAAGGCCGTCGGTTCATCTCAGAGGAGAGCCAGAGGAAGGATCTGTACGACAGGCTGCAGCTAGGTAAGCATGGCTGTGTGCGAAGCAGATTGAAATAGGATACCACCACTACTTTAGAAAATATGTAAGTGCCCCCACCTAAGTAAAAATGGATCCTAATGTGTATTGAAAATACGCCTTGTCTTTGCAGAAACACGGAGCCAAAACGCAAACCCTCTGACCCTTCCCGAAGCTGTGGCGTTGTTTCTGTCCTCCTTGCAAAAAGCGCATGAGGAAGGTAACATCTCATTTCGCTCCAGGAGTTTCCTTTTGCAGCTTATTGCTAATCGAAAGCAACTTGCCTCTCCTTTGTCATTTGCAAGGCCCATTTGCGTGTCAAGACCCCGAGCCCTCCCCCATTAGTTGAATAATAAAACACATGGACACCAGTATTTTAGGTTAATGGGCAAATTGTGGCCACAACTTTATTGGTTACAGAATGTGAGTGGTATTGACTTAGGCATTGGACCTGAAATGACTATATCTGACTCCTGCCCACCATGCAGGTGTCTAGCAAAGGGTCAACCACCAGTAGGGGAGCCCTGTTGATGTACCGGTACAATCAACTGAGAGCTCCCCCAGGGTTCCCGATGGGGTCGTGGCATGGCCCTAGCCCATACCTGGGCTTCGGACAAGATCCCATACCCCTGGATCCCTTTAACGGAATACCCTTAAAGAGGAGGGGCAGGTGATAGCCACAACCTCCTCTCCCACAAAGCAGGTTTTACCAATGCCTAACCTCCAAACCTTACAAAGTTGTGACGATTGCTACGAGGTAGGCGAAAACCAAAAGGCTGGTGCTAATTTGCCAAGTGGAAAAATTCCTACCCGGGCCCCCTTCAACAGGCGACCAACCGAGGTCGCTAGCAAGGCCAAGATGTCGAAAGCATGAAAAAGGAGGGAAGGCAGGAGATCTGCTGAGGCAGGAACCAAGAGGGAGAACCCCCGGCCAGGCGGCTGCTTAAATGTGGTAAACCACGCCCCCTGGCCGACCGGATTGGTCAGCCGGGGGCGTGACATTGCCAGGACTCCCCTATGACGTGGGGAGAGAGCACGTGGTCTGCCTGCAACACCACCCCCCGGAAGGGGAGCAGCCTTCTCATGCAGGCTTACCTGTAGTTCCTTCACTTCGAATCCGTTTGGTTTAATACTGCTGTAGCCATAAAATGCACGCATGCCCATTGTCATGAGATTAAAAACCACCCAATGATATGTGTGAGTCGGAAAACGTAAACAGCCATTTGTCTCCTGATCATGTCCCCAGACAGCTTTTTAAAATATACCGTATTTTTCGCTCTATAAGGCGCACCTGACCATAGGACGCACCTAGTTTTTAGAGGGGGGAAAGCCCCATTTTTTTTGAGATCAGCTCAAATTTCTGCAGCTTCTTTTGCAAAGGAGAAAAGCCCCATTTTTGAGGATCAGCTCAAAGTAGTTGAGCTTACTTTGCAAAGGGAAAAAAAACCCTGTTTTATGGGTTTAACTCACAGTTCTGCAGCTTCAGGAAGCCATTTCTACAGTTTCCAGACCAGATAATCTAATCAGCCAGTCACATGTCGCTGGGGAAACAGCCTCCCTCTGCAAGGGGGCGGGGCTGGAATCTCTCTCCCTTATCTCTCTCCCCGATTCATTTGCTGAGCAGCTGCTCAGCGGGCTTCCTTTCAACACCCCCTTCTCTCTCTTTTTTAAAAAAGCACGATCTGCTTTTGCCCCTGGGCAGTTCAGCTCCAGGGACCACACATTCGCTCCATAAGACGCACAGACATTTCCCCTTACTTTTTAGGAGGAAAAAAGTGCGTCTTATGAGCGAAAATATGGTATATGTTAAGGACGCAACTCAGTACTCCATTGTCTGCTGGTAAATGTCAATGAAATCAATGTAAAATGGCTGCCAGTCAGTGTTGACAATGCTGACTCCATCTAAGGAGTCTTATGTTTCTATTTGGGAAAGATGACAATTCAGTATAAGAGCATCTGCATTGCATGCAGATTGTCCCATGTTCAATTTCCCAGCATCTCTAATAGGACTGGGAGAGAGTACCATTTTAAAACCTGGAGATCCAGTGCCAATCAGTGTAGAAAATACAGACTAAGCCGAAGGTAGTTTCCTATGACTTAGCAGAGTTTTGAGGCTTACAACCTGCATTGAACCACCTTTTTTGTTGGGCAGGGCAGGGGACACAGAGGCATGCATTTTTTAAAAATACTAAAACACAGTAATTGGCCATCCTGCAAGAGCTCTCCTGAACGCTACCACTGTTTGTTCTGGCAGGTGAAGAGGACGGTGAGGGAAGCCTGGCTACGTTGCTGACGGCTGCTGAACTGTGAAAGGTGTTCGAGCTTAGATGAAAACGTCCTATTGCATGTACTTAAAAAAAGAAAATATGTTCCATAGAAGAAGAAGAAAACTCAACTTTTCCCATTCATCTCGTCCGCCTGCCTGGCCTCAGCTGAATCGCCCTGTGGCATAAATGCTAAACAATAAAGGGCAGTTCCAGCTTAGAAACCTATTTTGACATGCATTTGTTATTATACTGTCCAGCTCATACTATATATATCATGGGCCTTTCGTATGCATCACGTATTTCCTCCCCTATCCCCACCTTTGGTTTTGCAAATATCTGAAGGGTAAAAGCTGAAAATGACTTGGTCACGCATGCCTAGGTAAGTAAGACATGGAAACGGAAGTGATGAAGGCTGGATATTTGTAACAAAATAGTATTTTGTCCTTAGGGTCAGTTGCCTAGCTAGCTCTTTATTCCTCTCCAGTACCCGGTAGTTGCCAATTTTGGATGCCGCAGGCTTGTGTCTACACGGCATGCGTAGGCTTGGTTTATACAACTTCAATTGCCATGGCTTCTCCCAAAGAATAGTGGGAAATGTAGTTTGGTGTGTGTGCTGAGCGTTCTGTTAGAGATCCCTAGCCCCTCTTACAAAACTACAGTTCCCAAGGTTCTCTGGGCTGAGAGAATGACTGTTAAACCGAATAAAGCCCTCAAAGTGTATGAATGTGCATGTTTGTGTCTCTGTGTAGACACACACACACACACACACACACACCCCACCACAGCATTGACCTTACAGGGTGTATATCTGTGCTTTGGATTCTGGAGTAAGTAAACAAAAAACAAGTCGTTTTTCACACCACTGCATAATCAGCTTGCATAATCACCACTGCATAATCACCACTGCATAATCACTGCATAATCAACTCATGGCCACAAGAGCCCCCCTGCATCAATTCAGTGAACGTGTAAAGAAGGTATCAAGATCTTGCCTGCTAAACATGTCTCCCCTGCCCCAGTAGCCGCACATTGAGTGGTAATGTGAAGGGATCATATGTGCGTACAGATCTATGTGAGCAGAACATGGAAGCACTGAGTGGATTCAATAACTCTGATGAATGTGGAAGTGGTCAAGCAGTTTCCCTTCTTGTCCATCCTTGCAGGTTATGGGTTTGACAGAGAGTTCAGAGCCTTTAAAATATTTTGGATGCCTATCAAGTCAGTGCACACTCACCCACTTACAGATTTTAAGCCTCATCCACTTGCTGTGGATACTAAGCATTGAAACTTGTGTTTAGCCTGTAGTTGTTCCGCACGATTGATGCTTCCTCCATATTTCTGGTTTCTGTTTTGCATTTTGTTACTCCTCCGTTCAGTAAGCTTTTCAGCGCTATTGCTGAATACGACCGATTCCAGTTAAACATGAGCTGTAACCAACTCCTTCGGGACCGGAGGGGGGGTGGAAAGAATCAATATTGCACCTAATTATTATTATTGCATCTGTACTGATGAATCATTTAATAAAATTTTGGAACACTTCACCTGTTCCTTTGGCCTCAAACTTCGCCCTAACCGGAAGCCTAAGGCAAAGCAATTAAAAAAGCTAAAAGCGTAAGCTCAGATTAAGCATCATTTGATAATACTTCTAATGGCAAAACCAGATGAATGCATGTTTAATAAATGGAGGGTGGATCTACACACAGGGTGTGTGTGCTATAATAAGTCAGAGATTAAATTGTTAAAAGGAAAAAATGCTATGGAAAATTGCCTAGAATTTTTCTTTGCTCTCTGGCGCCATCTGGTGTTGCAGATTTATAACGCATTCAAAATGCTCTTCTTGACTAATGTAGCTGAGTCCACAATCTCACTAGTTCAGCTATAAAAATGGAGGTGGGGGTAACTTTCTAGAGGTAAAGGAGAATGCAGGACAGGAGGGAAAATTGCCCACCCCCAATTCCACCACCTTAAGAACCTACGAAGAGCCTGCTGGATCAGGCCAATGTCCAGCATTCTGTTCTCACAGTGGCCAATCAGATCCCTGTGGGAAACCAGCAAGCCAGGATCTGAGCACAAGAGCCCTCTCCCCTCCAGCAACTGGGATTCAGAAGCCTTTGAATTACTGCAGGCCTTCCTCAACCTCGGCCTCCTGATGTTTTGAGGACTACAATTCCCATCATCCCTGACCACTGGTCCTGCTAGCTAGGGATCATGGGAGTTGTAGGCCAAAAACATCTGGAGGGCCAAGGTTGAGGAAGCCTGAATTACTGCCTCAAACCATGGCTAGTAGCCAGGGATGGGGGGAAATTCATTTGCTTCACATTTTATTGCGAACCTAACACATCTCAGTAGTGATGTATGGAAGTGAGAGCTGGACCATAAAGAAGGTTGATCACAGAAGAATTGATGCTTTTGAATTATGGTGCTGGAGGAGACTCTTGAGAGGTCCCATGGACTGCAAGAAGATCAAACCTATCCATTCTGAAGGAAATCAGCCCTGAAGGACAGATCCTGAAGCTGAGGCTCAAGACTTTGGCCACCTCATGAGAAGAGAAGACTCCCTGGAAAAGACCCTGATGTTGGGAAAGATGGAGGCACAAGGAGAAGGGGACGACAGAGGACAGATGGTTGGACAGTGTTCTCGAAGCTACCAACATGAGTCTGACCAAACTGTGGGGAGGCAGTGGAAGACAGGAGTGCCTGGCGTGCTCTGGTCCATGGGGTCACGAAGTGTCGGACACGACTAAACAGCTAAACAACAACAACACATTTCATGCTTCCTGAACTGACCAGAAAGCTGAAATGCAACGATCCATTGAGATTCACACTTATTTGAATTTTGCAATGCAGTTCTTCAACCCAAAAATGACCACACAAAATAATAATAATAATAAACCTCAGCACAGAAATAATTATACTCATCAAGATAATGTGCAAAAATGCATTCTGGTAGGAAAAAATTGCTTGCAGAAATACCGGTATGTTTATGGGGGGAGGAATGTATGAATTTTCACATGGACTGAATAATTAAAGAAAGAACTTAATGAGAAAAATGAGAAACGGAAATCAAAATTGACGGATTTTCCCACCCCTTCCTTCAATGCTTCAAAGTGTTTTCCCATTTCTGATACTGTGGTCAGGCGGCAAGTATCCTAAAACAGCAAATTGCAGGGAGATATGGTAGAAGGTGATTTCCCCCCCTGCTCCCATCTCCTGCATGTTCCCTTTGAGTTAACCATCCTTTTCCCACCCTTTATACCCAAATCGACAAATCCGTGTTTAATAAGCCCTGTGCCCCTTCAAATGTTGCATGACTACAACTCCCATCATGCCTTTCTGTCTGGGGCTGATGAGATCTACAACATCTGCATTTGTTTTCTTCCCACCCTCTTCCCAATCCCCCCCCCCCCGCTCTGAATCTTCCCAGCAAATTGTAAACATAAATAGTTGAGTTTGGGGGATAAAACTGGCATGTACTGCCCTTTCCATAGACATACACCATCCAGACCCCATAAACATATCTAGAACAGCATCAACTACACCTCTGACCCTTTTGGTTCATTCAATTCTCACAGAAATCAGAAAGTAGTAATAGTTTGTGGTTTATTGTGGATCTGGACAAGTTCAGATGGGTGACATATTATGGCCAGGAACTGTATGCAAGCACTGAATAATAAGATGAGGTCTGCTGGTTGACAGCAAAATATTCAAAGTAATTCTAGACTGGTTATTTTAAAGGTGGAGGAAAAGGACCGTTCTTTGGAATACAGGATAAGCAGCATGATTATAAGCAGGGGCTCCCCCCCCCAAAAAAAACATTTCAGCTTAAATAAATTTCCGTTTACGGGTCTCTAGCTGTGGAAGAGATTCTTCAAATATTTCTAGATCATGGTTCTAAGATGGAGAAGCTGTGGGAAGAGGACGTATAGGAAATGCAGAAGAAAGGAAGCTTCTGCTTAAACATCTCTTGGGAATCGGGTGTTTCAGTTCTGAGTCGTAGAATTGTAGAGTTGGAAGGGGTACCCAATGGTCATCTAGTCCAACCCCATGCAATGCAGAAATCAGAGCTCAAGAATCCCTGACAAATGGCCATCCAACCTCTGCTTAAAAGACTGTCCAATGAAGGAGAGTCTACCAGTTTCCAAGGCGGTCCATTCCACTGTCGGACAGCTCTTACCATCATAAAGCTCTCCCTAATGTTTACTCAGAATCTCCTTTCTTGTAATCTGAACCCACTGGTTTGGGTCCTGCCCTCTGAAGCAGCAGTCATTCACAAAAGTAAGCAATCATTTCTTAATTATTATAAGCACACACACACTCCACTGTTGGGAAGAAAATATCTCTCATCCTATAACCACTAGGTCAAAAGCAAGTAAATAAGACAAAGACATGGGGCTGTATCCAACTAAGCCATACTCAGAGTAAACCTATTGAAATCAATGAAATTAGCAAAGTACATTTATTCCGGTGGTTCTACTCTGAGTATGACTTAGCTGGATACAACCTGGTCTTGGGGAGCTGGGAAACAGCTAGTGAGTCATAATCTTTATGATTAATAATGCTGTATGCTGGGTTTGGTAATTGCTTTTGATATTTTCAAGTTTTGCTTTATATTAATATTGCTTTATATATTGATTGTGCCTGTTAGACAAAACTTTTGGAGAGATAGGCAAAAAAAACACCCTCACTTTTATAAGCGGGTCTAAGCCTGCTACCAATTTTGAAAAGAATGTATTAGACATACATGATTCTTGGACCTCGCTGACTCACAGATGAGTCTCAAAGTTCTTAAGGGAGTTCCACAACAGACAGAAAGCTGAAAATTTCTTCATTGCAAGAAGTCTGAAAATTGACCTTCAAGAAGTCTTCTCTGATAACAGGGACTAGCGCTCAAAAATATATTTGAACCAGCTTTGGACTGGTGGGCGAGGGCTGGGGTTTTTAATCTGTGAATGGCCCTTACAAGGCATTTGGCTGACTGAGGCGAAGAACAAGATGCGTTTTCTGCTCCCCCAAATTCCATGTACAGGACCTGACTAGACCATAGCTGTCAACCCTCCCTTTTTTGGTGGGAAACTACCTTATTCCAATACTGTTTCCCGCTGCTATTGTTGATATCCCTTAAATTTCCTGGATTTCAAAGGAAGCAGCTCCTCTCCCTCCCTGCCGGCCAGGGAGGCTCCTCAGCTGCGTTGCTCGGCTGCCAATAAGGAGTCTGAGACCGACTGGGGGCGGAGCTTGCATGCCTTGTGCAGTCAGACCCTCACGCCCAACCAGACAGACAGCCTGCCTGCTGTCTATGCGCTCGCTCTTTCGCTCACCCGTTCGCACGCAGCCTCTGGAGCGCAGGGTGGCGAGGCTACTTGGTGCCATTGCACCGCCCTCGCGGCATCCCTTATTTTCAAATCCAAAAGTTTTGGGGAAATCCCTTATTTTCAAATCTGAAAGTTGACAGCTATGGACTAGACTAGCAGTCAAATCTTACTTCAACCCAGTCGATGAGACAGAAATATAAATTTGGAAGGAGCAGAGCAGGCCATGTGGGACACATGGCTCTATCCAAAGCTTTGCCCCTAATCCCTTCCCCTCTAGCAACTGCTGCTTCACTTTGCCCAATGACAGGGCCGGCCCTGTATCCGCAGCTGAAGGACACAAACCGGATTTACTTGCATCGCACCAAATTGAAAAACAGCAGCAGGCTGAGTAGCAGCTCTAAGAACAGTAGCTGTTCTTTCCCCTGCCAAGTTTGCAGGTGATAGGGGGCACTGTAATCCCCCTGCCAAGATATTAGGGTTAGGGGTTTTAAAAAAAAGACAGCATACAGTTTGACACACACTTCTAAATTTCTTCTTCTACTGCCAAAGGGGAAAAAAGAAATGAGGGAAGAGGGGAGATGCACCATCAGAACTATTTATAATGGAGGAAAGAGGGCAGGGGATTTGAGGTATTTCAGATATCTAGCGCCCACCGGATTCATCCACACTTCCCTTAGATCAGGTTGTACCCAACTTTAAGGTAACATGTGTACAAGCAGGATTGGCAGCAACCGTTTGCCACAAGCAAGGGGGCGCTGCATCAGTTCCTATATTCCCCGTGCTGCTTCTTTTTCCCATCCGGCACAGGGCTGAGGGAGAAAGGGGCCTTTATGTTCTGCCTGTCCCTCTCAGCCTCTTCGTCCTCGTCGTATCTTTCATCCTCCTCGTCGAGCTCTTCGTCGCTTTGGTGGGGGCTGTTGTGCTGAGAGACGGAGGGCGAGGGGGGCACCGATGGCGGGCGCGGGTACCGAAACCCTTCAGTCTGCAGGAGAAATGGAAGCGAGGGATAAATACGATGCAGGAAGAGCCCTTGAGGTAAAAACACGTCCTTCCTCCCCCTGCCACCCAAAATATTTTTCATTAATTGAAAAATGTGCACTGAGGTCCAGCTCCGAGGGCCTTCTGGCGGTTCTCTCACTGCGAGAAGTGAGGTTAGAGGGAACCAGGCAGAGGGCCTTCTCGGTGGTGGCACCCGCCCTGTAGAACGCCCTCCCATCAGATGTCAAGGAAATAAACAACTATCTGACTTTTAGAAGACATCTGAAGGTAGCCCTGTATCGGGAAGTTTTTAATGTCTGATGTTTATTGTGCTTTTAATTCTGTTGGGAGCCGCCCAGAGTGGCTGGGGAAACCCAGCCAGATGGGTGGGGTATAAATAATAAATTATTATTATTATTATTATTATTATTATTATTATTGAAACACCTGTTTCACAGACCAATGGTGACATGTTCATGTCTGACATGCCCCTTGAAGCATAACATGTAGGAGGAGTTACCTTTGGTGGAGCATTTGGTTCCAGCACGAATTTTTCAGGAAATGTCCGACTAAGGGCCAAGTGCCTAGCATGCATATAAAACTGTAAGGAGAAAGAGAGAGAGAGAGAGAGAGAGAGAGAGAGAGAGAGAGAGAAAGGTGTAACTTAGAGGTCCAGGCATTCACCCTCTCATGGTCACAACTGCGTGAGAAGGTCCATGCCCTAACATGGTGTCCTTGTTACAACTCTATGACTCCTATGACTTCACACAGTCATTCACAGAATCATAGAATTGTAGAGTTGGAAGGGACCCCAAGGGTCATCTAGTCCAACCCCCTGCAATGCAGGAATCCCAACGAAAGCATCCATGACAGGTGGCCATCCAACCTCTGCTTAGAAACCTCCGAGGAAGGAGAGTTCACCACTTTTGGGGGCATCCATTCCACTGTCAAACAGCTTGTGTCATTGAGAAAGTTCTTCCTAATGTTTAGTTGGAATATTCTTTCATGTAACTTGAAGCCATTGGTTCGAGTCCTACCCTCCAGAGCAGGAAAAAATGGGCTTACTCTGTCTTTCATGTGATGGGCCTTTAGAAGATGCCTATCATATCTCCTCTCAGTCTCCTCTTTTCCGGGCTAAACATACCCAACTCCCTCAACCATTACTCATAAGGCTTGGTTTCCAGACCCTTGATCATGTATTGATCATAGCTGTCAACTTTCAGATGTGGAAATAAGGGATTTTTTCAAACTTTCGGATTTGAAAATAAGGGATGCCGCGAGGGCGGTGCGATGGCACCAAGTAGCCTCGCCACCCTGCGCTCCAGAGGCTGCGCGCAAACGGGTGAGCGAAAGAGCAAGTGCGTAGACGGCAGGCAGACTGTCTGGTTGGGCATGAGGGTCTGGCTGCACAAGGCATGCAAGCTCCGCCCCCAGTCGGTCTCAGACTCCTTATTGGCAGCCGAGCAACACAGCTGAGGAGCCTCCCTGGCCGGCAGGGAGGGAGAGGAGCTGCTTCCTTTGGAATCCGGGAAATTTAAGGGATATCAACAATCCGGGATAGCAGCGGGAAACGGCATTGGAATAAGGGAGTTTCCCACAAAAAAAGGGAGGGTTGACAGCTATGGTACTGATGCATCCTGGAGCTAATTAGCAAATAATCCAAAGTGGGAGTTGGGAATCTTTTTCAGCCTGAGGGTTGTGTTCCCTTATAAGCAATCTTCTGAGGGCGTGTGCACAGGACCAGGTGGGCAGAACCAGGTGCAAAAGCGGGCATAGCAATGGATGTAGCTCTTGCCTTGCACATTAGGTTACATTTCAGCCAAGCAGAAGCCAGAGATTAATACACAGACACATGCCTCCATCTCCCAGTCAGGCGCTGCAGTTCAAGGATACATTTCAGCAAGGCAAAAACCACCTGAGGACAGGTAGAGCTGATGAAAGGTGTGGCCAGGGTTGGCGGTGTGGCCTGTGGAGAATCCTAAGGGAGGCCTGGAAAGCTGCATTCAGCCTCTAGGTCAAAGTCGCCAACCCCTGATCTCAAGCAACAGGGAGCGTGATACACATGCAATCGTTCAGTGTACCCTGCCTAGATATCGCCAGTCCAGCAAGTCCGAGAGCCTCTCCGTTCGGTTTCTCTGGACGATCCTTTGCCGACGTGACTGCTGGCAGAATGCATACAGGAACTGCGTCAGCTGGTTACAGGACTCATCTGGGGAGCGGAATCTCCTGTCCACAATGTAAATACCTGCAGGAGACAAACCCAGGTTGGAAAGAAAAGAGTTTGCAGGTGCTCTTTGGCCTTTGAAGACTTCTGTTGCATCTGTCATTATGCATGATAATGACCTTTGCAAAATCCCGTCCCTCATCAAGTGGAGACGCTTGTGCTCTGTATAGCCAATCTGAACTCTCCTCTTCTCCCACTCTCTTTTTAAACTGGAGAGGAACTTTGGAAGGTCCAAAATGTGGGATATATCCAGCCTCATATAACCAACTTCTTTAACTCTAATTAATGCATGGAGGGGTTAAGACCATAGAGTAAGTTGTTCTGCCAGGCTTAGCTAAGTCACATCCCCTCACCTTGGAAGGAAGGACTACCAAACTCTTTGTTCTCCAACTTTCCTCCATCCTGCCATCATGTGAACCCTTCCAGTAAGGATGTCTGAGCTAGAGGCTCCAAGCTTAGACCGTGTGGCTTCAGCAAGCCATCTTTGTGTATCTACCGGTATGCAAATAATTTAGAAAATTGCCATTTTTGAAACTAAGTCACCCTGCCTATCTTTTCTTGCTGCTACAGTATATGGAAAAGCACATGAATCTGACCTTTAAAGTGTTTGTAAGTAAAACATTTTTAGCTCACCAAATGTGTGGTCTTTTTCTATGCTAAGGGAAGTGGGAAACTTAGGAAATAACTTAGAAGGCCTAACTGTCTATATTTCCGTGATTTACTTTGCTGCATGTTTTGTGATTTTAGATCTCTGCTGGGGCTCTCTCACCAAAGAATGCTTGCCCCAAACCTGGATCTAGGCATCCAGAGAATTCTCCTTTTAGCCTGTAACCAAAATGTTAACCAAAAATGCAGCACAAAAGCCTGCATCCAAATCAGCCCAATCTCTCAAAGTTAGGAAAAAGCATGTGAAAAATGCACTGTGCTGGCTAACCCCTAGCACATTAATAATGTGTTCCATGGCTGCAATGTCCTCACCATAGGCAGCTGGGTCAGCCACATGCTCCTGCATGAAACAGCCAAATCCGGAGAGATTTGTGGTCACGCTGGGAATCCCCATGACAGTGCACTCAGCTGCCAAAAGACAAAGAAGGTTTAACTCTCACAGTGATAACAAAATAAAAAATAAAAAAATTCCTTCCAGTAGCACCTTAGAGACCAACTAAGTTTGTTCTTGGTATGAGCTTTCGTGTGCATGCACACTTCTTCAGATACACTGAAACAGAAGTCACCAGACTCTTATATATAGTGAGAGGGTGGGAGGGGTATTACTCAGAGGGGTGGTGGGAATGGGTGAAAGGTTGATAGCTGTGGTAAACCTGTTGACGACTGTTAACGGCTGCAATTAGTCTTACAGGAAAAAGCAAGGGGTGAGAAGGTTAAAAAAGCTTTGTCATGTATAATGAGAGAAGAATCCAATGTCTTTGTTCAGACCAGGTCTCTCCATGGTTTTAAGCTTGGTAATGAGTTGCAATTCAGCAACTTCTCTTTCCAGTCTATTTCTGAAATTCCTTTGCAATAAGACAGCTACTTTGAGATCTTGTATAAAGTGTCCTGGGAGATTGAAGTGTTCTCCTACTGGTTTCTCTGTCTGGTGATTCCGGTTATATGGACTCTGTTCTGAAACCATATGCCATCAGTGCTCCCAGCTACGTACATGACACCACAGATTTTCTGAGGAAAATACAATCTCACAGTGATGTACAACTTTGCAGGGTCACACCAGAAGCAGGCTGCATTGAAACTGTGCGCCCCTCTCCCCCCCAGTGCGTAAAAGCCAGTAAGTCTGTCATTTGCTTACCGGGAGTGTAACCCCAGGGTTCATAGTATGATGGGAATACCCCAAGGTGGCAACCTCTGACAAACTCTTCGTAGTCCATTGGCAATAAGGGACTCGTTGAAGAAAGGAATTCAGGGTGCAGGATCACCTGGAGAGTTGAATCAGAAGAAGGAAACCCACACAAACATTGCCTTTAGAGGTGTAATTAAAAAGGGGGGAATTTTCAAATCTAGCAGTGCCTTGCTATGTCCAGAAGAGACACAACCCACATGAGCAGTGCCAGATTTATGTATGAGCTAAACAAGCTATAGCTTAGGGGCTCACTCTCTTGGGGCCCCCCCCAAAAAAAAATTAAAGGGAAAAAAACCTGGATGCACATTTTCAAAATATAAGATAAAAAACAAATAAAATAAAACCTACATACAACAACAGTGTTTTGTGTTTTGTAGGCTCCTATGATGTAAGTAATGGGCCCCATCTGCTAGCCTGCTCCCTAAAATATCACTGGTTTGCTCATTTCTATATATAGGGTGCCTACATTCTGCATGCAATACAGGTAAAGGTAAAGGTAAAGGGACCCCTGACCATTAGGTCCAGTCGTGTCCGACTCTGGGGTTGTGGCGCTCATCTCGCTTTATTGGCCGAGAGCTGACGTACAGCTTCCGGGTCATGTGGCCAGCATGACAAAGCCGCTTCTGGCGAACCAGAGCAGCGCACGGAAACGCCGTTTACCTTCCCGCCAGAGCAGTTCCTATTTATCTACTTGCACTTTGACATGCTTTCGAACTGCTAGGTGGGCAGGAGCAGGGACCAAGCAATGGGAGCTCACCCCGTCGCAGGGATTCGAACCACCGACCTTCTGATCAGCAAGCCCTAGGCTCAGTGGTTTAACCCACAGTGCCACCTACTTCTTCTTAATTGTATTTCACTATTAATATACTTCTTCTTAACTGTATTTCAGTTCAACAATTACTTTGATAAAATACATATTTTGTTATGTGCAAATGGCTTTAGATACCTATTAGGTCCACAAATTACCATATAGCATACATTCAACACAAAAAACAGTGACAATTTGTTGTTGACAAAGGACAGCTGGACATATAAAGGGCCCCACTACCTTCAGTAGCTTAGGGCCTCATCAAACCTAAATCTGGCCCTGCAACATGAGTGACAGCTGCTCTTCACACGCAGGAACCAGGAGGACAGCATAATTGATCTATGTGGGATGGTTGACATCTATAAGGTACTTCCAGATCGGATTACTGCAATACTCTCTGCATGGGGCTTTCCCATTGAAGACGACTTGGAAATTTCAATTGGTGCAAAATGCAGCACTCAGATTACTGGCTAGCATTTAATTTAAAACTCATATAACACGTTTGTCCCTGGACTCAGTTCAAGGTGCTCACACTAAATAAATAAGCCCGTTGCAGCAAAAACTGAAGACTCTTGTGGCATCTTAAGGATTCCTGGCTGGGGTTCAGTTTAGACCTCATATAGCCCCTGTTTTAAAACTGGCTGCCTTGGTTACCGTCTGGGGGTTCAATGGTGAGAATGGCTGGTCTAGTTAAAAGGAACTCATGTAGCAGCAATAGTACTGGGAGAGAAAGGCCTGTCATGTGTTCCCTCTTGCCTTCTGAAAATAATGCATCTTTGTCCTCTGTGTACCAGCTGTTCCAGGTTTTTTAAGCCAGGGGAGAAGGGGAAATATTGGGTTTTTTTTAAAGCCCTGAGAGTTGCACCTTCACTCGATCTGTCCGGTTGTTGAAAAGGCCGATGCGTCTAATGGTGCCGAGGATCGGGTCGGTGGAATCATCGATCATGTTGTGGGTTGTCACTGGCGGAAGGCCCTGTCGCTGCAACAGAACAAGATGTGCATTTGGGGACATGTTTCAGATAAACACACACAAAAGGCAAGCTTGTAGCCAATGGGGGTCTAAACACCAGCATAGCCTTTTTGAAGTGGCCCCACTTTATTTGGAACCTTCTGAACTTGCTTGAATTCAGAAGGAAGTTGACCATCTCTGTGGTTACTTTTAGGAAACTCGTTTCATGCTCTTTTAAGGTTTCAAGGGTGGTGTTTTTTGGTTTTTTAAAGTTTCTATTTATATCTTATTTCGCTGTGTTTTTCTTTATTGTAAGCCACACAGCGGGACTTAATGGGCCTTGGAAAGGGATAGGTTGTAGCCAACCAAGTTCTCCTCAGAGTAGTTAATTAATTAATACTTAGTTATGTTGTTGTTGTTGTTCAGTCATGTCCGACTCTTCGTGACCCCATGGACCAGAGCATGCCAGACACGCCTATCCTTCACTGCCTCTCGCAGTTTGGCCAAACTTAGTAATACAGAGTAGAAATCAACAGTTGTGCTCATTAACATCAGCTCTGTCTACTCTGAGTAGGCCTAGAACAGGATACAACCCATAGCATTTAAAGAAAATAAGGAACTTTTTTAAAAGAATGGTTTAGCAAGGCTTGGCCTTTGGCTAAAAGGACCAAACTTACTGAACTGGTGCAGCTGAGGGTCAGGAACTAATGCCCCCCGCCCTTATCTTCTATGCCAAGGAGCTTGAGGGCCAAATAATGAAATGATATTGATGGGATGTATATTTACTGCTCCAGTGAGAGCTAGACTATAAGACAAACTTTATGCTTTCCATTAAATAATAAGAAAAAGGATCCCCCCTCCCCCCAGCCTCTAACCTGGGTTGAATAGATGGCCCGTTTTATGATGGTGAGGTCATCACGATCTATGATCTTGCTCATATCAGGGATTTCTCCTCTGTGGGTGCAATAGGGAAGATCTTTTTTTGTGGAAAGAAGGGAAGCATTTTCCAAAACATCATTAAAAAATTCTGAAGTGTGAGCTCTCTCTGGCCCACAACACTGGGATTCTTTAACTAACCCAGGGCTTCATACGCAAATACATAACTCTACAGTGAAATATGAGACACCTGAATCCATCCGTCTTGGATGCTTTAGCTGAGATTCCTGCATTGCAGGGGGTTGGACTAGATGACCCTTGGGTACCTTCCAACTCTATGATTCTATGAATGAGAGCTCACCTTAATAGTGCATCGTAGAGCTTTTTGCCAAATTTTTCCTTGAGCAAATGCGCAGTGTCCCTAAGAGAGAGGGAAACAGATCATCATTAAAGGCTTCCGATCCACTTTTATTCTGTGTGAATGTTTCCCAAGTGAATCATGTTGAGCTCTGCTTCTGTTTTTCTGCCAGCATTCCCCGACTTGGTATCCTTCAGACGTTGGACTACAACTCCCATCGACCCTGACCGTTGGCCATGCTGGCTGGGGCTGATGGGAGGAGGAGTCTAACAACATTTTGGAGGGTGAGCAAAGTTGTGTTCCAAACTCCTCTGAGTGCAGAGATGTTCCAAGGGCAGCAATGTCTGGGTTTGGCTTCCTTTGCAAGGAAGAGAACACTAGAGATCTATGACTTTTTTTGTGTTGCAATTTGTGGGGAACCCATGGCCCTCCAGATGTTGTTGGACTCAACTTCCATCAACCCAAGACAAGATGGCCAATGATCAAGGATGATAGGAACTGTAGTCCAGCAAGGGACACAGGCTCCAAATCCCTATTGTAATACTTGCTTTTATTTACAAATATGCCAATAGATCAGTGTTCCCCAACCTTGGGTCTCCAGCTGTTTTTGGACTACAACTCCCATCATCCCTCGCTAGCAAGACCAGTGGTCAGGGATGATGGGAATTGTAGTCCGAAAACAGCTGGAGACCCAAGGTTGGGGAACACTGCAATAGATCACAGGTGGAGGTAAGCAATCACGACCACTCCTAGCAGCTCACAAATCCACTGTCCCCAGATCACCTACTGCAAGGTATCTCAACATCCTGCCATCATTCAGCTCACTCCCTAGGCCTCTCTAAGGTGGCCATGTCATGCTTTACAAAGGACAGACCTCTACTCAAGGTCTAGTTTAAAGATAACAGACCATAAGAAGGTAAAACAGGAGCGGCTCTGAAGTTCCCCATCGACAGGGAGACCAGGGCAGCAGACTAAGAAGGCACACCAATCAACCTGGCTGTAGCTTTCCCTGCTGTGTTGACAGGTATTGCTTTTGTATTTAATTTGAATAAATATTTCTAAGCTTGTACCTGTGCATATAAAATTTGCATAAGCATATGCGCGCCCCCAGCCCTTCCAGAATTGCAGTTTCACCCCGCACACGGACATTAGCTGTGGGGCAGGGGAAGAAAACGTATTTCCTATTGCGGAGAGATCTCTGTATCTCTCCCACCGAGGAAACATCCTACAACTGCAGCTTCCCAAGGAGATATTGGGCATCGGACACACGGTTCTGTGTTTCATTTGGAACACCTTTAAAAGATAAGGGTGTGGTTACTTTATCAGACCACAAGGTGGCAGTCTTGAAAACACCTAATGCAAGTTGGATACACGGTCCAGAAACGGCAAGAGTTACTGTGATCCAGAAGCACAACTGCCTCTTGCCAAATTCCTCCCTGTTTCGTTCTTTCTCTTAATTTTTTTCTCCCTTGCAATTCTCCTCCTGCCAGAATTCTCCTTCCTGCCTAATGATTGCAGGCACAGCGGGTTTCACCCTAGTTTTGCAAACTTTGCATCAGATCCGGGTCTTGAACCAGGTGTGTGGGCATTGACACAATTTGATAAGCGTAAGCTGGGAACCACAGCTTGAGCAAGTCCTGGGTCAGCTGCCAGATATTTCATAGAATAAATTGGGTGGTGTGCAACTATATTTTACTGAGAGCGGACCTCCTGAAATTAATGCTCCTAATTTGGTCAGGTTCACCCTTTTGGCAAACATGAAACCCACCAGCCGTTTCACACACCAGAATCAGTTGATCAATCAGTCATTGACTGTCCTGGACTGTCATGAATCAACCAGTCAGTCACTGACTGTCACGAACTGGTTGGACACAGAGGAATGGTGGGAGGAACTAGTGGGGAACCCCCGAGGGAAGAAGGCTCAGAGCTAAGGGATTTGTGGTGGGACAATGAGGAGTGGTCAGAGGGAGAAGAGGGAGAAGACTGGAAGGAGGAGGTGTCGGAAGCTGAAGAGGTAACAGGGCTTAGTGAGCTGGGGGAGTCAGTGGCAGAGGGAAGTCCAGACTCAGAAGCAGGAGAGGAGGGAGGCAAAGACGCAGAGATGAGTGCGGCTGGTGAAGATTCATGGGTGCTTCCTCCCCCTCCTGCTGCAACAAACTCCGCTCCCCCTTGGTTGCCCAGAACCAGGAGAGGCATGAGGAGGAAGGAGCAGAGACAGCAGACTCTCCAAGTGTTTTCTAGGGACGTCCCTGATTTAGAGAAGCCGTCCCGGTTTCTGATTTGAACCCGGAATATCCCACTTTTCCTTAAAGGTAAAGGGACCCCTGACCATTAGGTCCAGTCGTGGACGACTCTGGGGTTGTGGCGCTCATCTTGCTTTATTGCCGAGAGCCGGTGTACAGCTTCCGGGTCATGTGGCCAGCATGACTAAGCCGCTTCTGGTGAACCAGAGCAGCGCACAGAAATGCTGTTTACCTTGTCGCCAGAGCGGTTCCTATTTATCTACTTGCACTTTGATGTGCTTTCGAACTGCTAGGTGGGCAGGAGCTGGGACCAAGCAACGGGAGCTCACCCCGTCGCATGGATTCGAACCACCGACCTTCTGATCAGCAAGCCCTAGGCTCAGTGGTTTAACCCACAGCGCCACCTGGGTCCCTTCCACTTTTCCTTAGGATGTCCCTATTTTCATTGGAGAAATGTTGGAGGGTATGGAGTTATCTGACCCCCAACTGGCTGGGGCAACCCAGTAAGATGTGTGGGGTATAAATAGTAAAATTATCATTATGGAATGGGATGCCCCTATTTTCATTGGAGAAATGTTGGAGGGTATGAGACAGGTGAGCCGGCAGAGTCTCAGATTGCTTGGAGAGGACCTGGGAGAGGAGGAGGGTTAGGCGACTGTGGGGAAGCGGGGACCTTCAGTCTCGGCTCCTGCTTCATGGGGGCAGGACCTGCCAGAGATGAGTTGCTCTGCTCATTAGGCCTGACACTCCTGTGCAGATCCTGTTTTTGCTAATAAAGAGTTAACTCCAACTTGCTCTGTGTGATTTACTGCTGGCTCACTTCTGTCATTAACTCTCTTGCATTGCCACTCCAAAAGAGAAAGAAAGATGTTTACCATAGCTGCTTCCGGACTGCCTGGCCTTTCAGGGTTTCCACATTGAAATTGTTGGTATTTGCTGGCATTATGAAGAACACCACGACTGTGACATCGCTCCTGTGCACCTGAATGAAGAAAAGATGCCTGTCTAAACATGGAAAGATTTCTGCAATGTCCTCCCCTTATTGTTCATCTTGTTTCAACCTTTAAAGACCTAAATGATTTGGAACCACGTTATCCGAAAGACCACTGACACCAAATGGGAAACCATTTTCAGACCAAGGGCTGCATTCCATTCTGGTCAACTTCCATGGGGCCACATGCCACTGTTTGCTGTGACAAGGGGCAAAAGCGGGCGGAGCAATGAATATTCATCCAGGCAAGCAAGAAGCATGATCAGAGTTTAAAGACACATTGCAGCCAGGCAAAAACACTCATGGAGGATGTAAAGTGGAGCTGGCGAGGGGTGTGGCCTAGGAATAGGAGGTGTGGCCTAAGGATAGTCCCAATGCAAAAATCGGATGCTCTTCCATTGCACTATGAGTCTTCCCCTAGCCCATCCATATCAGATTTGACTATGTGTGTGTTGCATCTGAGACAGCCAAGTGGCAAAGACTGTGGAAATCCATTGCACTATACATATGGGAGTCTGTATTATACCCTTGTTGAGCTTTGGGAAGAGGCGGGGCCCATAAGGTACATGCATAAAATCTCAGTGGCAGTCCCCAGCATCTCAGATGCCAACTCAATTCAATGTGCTCTGTCTATGGGACCCGGAGGACAGCTGCCAGTCAGAGCAGTCAAGGGAAACAGACTAAGGCAGCCTCATATGAATTTGCGTTCTTTCTTACCCTCAAGAGGAAGTTCAATCTTGATAAGGCCTCTAAAAACATGTCGGCTCCTTTGTTGGAAAACTCGTATCTCCCAGCAATGAAGAAAAACAAAGTCCTTTCAAGGTTGAAATCAAGATGTCTGAAAGCAAGTGCAAACAAACGTAAAATGGGTCAAGTGGTCGATCAAAGAGGGTTCATGGTAAACTGTGCTGCCGACTGAAGGTCATTGACACAGCAACAACGCTGCAAGTTTCCTGTTCTACCTCTCAGCTGCGTGAGTCTTGATTAGCCAACACACACAGCGATGGCACCAGTGTTGTGGAACGCCCTCCTGCCTGAAATATGAGCACCCCCATCCGCATTGGCATTCTGCCGGCTCTTGAAGACACACCTGTTTGGGCAAGCAGTTCCCTGAACTTGATCCTTGATTGCTTTGTTTACTTGTTAATTGTAATGCATTTAAATGCTCTTACTTTATTGTGTATTATCAATATGGGTGTTTTTAGCATTTGGATGGAACTGTTTCATTGTTTATTTCAAGTATTCATTAAAACTGTGCTCTGCTTAGAAGCCATTAAAGCAGGGGTCAGCAATGTTTTTCAGCCATGGGCTGGTCCACCATCCCTCAGACCATGTGGTGGGCTGGACTATATTTTTGGGGGGGGGGGGGAGAATGAATTCCTATGCCCCACAAATAACCCAGAGATGCATTTTAAATAAAAGGACACATTCCACTCAGGTAAAAACACGCTGATTCCCGGACTGTCCGTGGGCCGGATTGAGAAGGCGATTGGGCCGCATCCGGCCCACGGGCCTTAGGTTGCCTACCCCTGCATTAAAGCATGAAACTAGTCGGTTAATCAGATAATAATAGCCATTGTTAACAATAAGAACATAAACCCCAGATGAGTAAATTTTCGTCCTCCAGAGGTTGTTAGATTACAGCTACTGTCTTTCCTGTAAGATTATCTCATACCATATATACCCAGTCCGTCACAGCACTCTGTTGCTGTTATTAATTGTTCCATATTCTGTAGCGCTTAACGTAGCAAAATCTAAGCCTGATGAAACAGTAAGTTTTCTGTCTCGGTTTATAAATCTGGCCAAAGCGGGTTCCTCCTGGATTGCCAGGGACCCCAATGCAGGCTGGTAAATCCTCTATCCCAGTAACTAAAGCTGCGTATTGTTTCTCTGCTCTTTGGAATAATTAGAGCAATAGATGATTCTGTCTATTGTGGTCCTCTCAGTTTCTCATTTTTCCATCTTAAATTCTGTTTTCTACATTTCCTCAGCAGTTTGCATTTTTTTTAATAAAAAAAATTCTCAGCATCTTAGTGAAAATTGCAAGCAATTTTCCCTAGTATGCTATTTTCACCAATCTATGCATTTTAAGGCACACTTTGCCCTCATGAATCCTTTTTGTACACTTGGCTGGACAACTGCATTGTAAAATTTGGAGAAGTGTGAACTTTGGACAATGGCTGTGTTTCAGTTCCTATATTGTGTTGGAAAGTGTGAATTAGGTACATTTGCCTTTAAGTCAGGCTCAACAACTTCAATCCTAAAAATAGGTCAACTGTGGTTGGCCCTTTGGTCGGCCCTCACGGCCCTTCATCAAATCTGGCTCTCTCTGAAAAAAGTTTGGACACCACTGCTTTAAATGTTATAACTAGATTGAATCCCCTCCCCCCAATCATTAGGCCTAATGAAGTCCAGTGGGGTCCACCCCTTGACCCACCTCATATTCCACCCTCACCCATAGCTGTCAACTTTCAGATTTGAAAATAAGGGATTTTCCAAAACTTTCGGATTTGAAAATAAGGGATGCCGCAAGGGCGGTGCGATGGCACCAAGTAGCCTCGCCACCCTGCGCTCCAGAGGCTGCACGCGAACGGGTGAGCGAAAGAGCGAGTGCGTAGACGGCAGGCAGGCTGTCTGTCTGGTTGGGCGTGAGGGTCTGGCTGCACAAGGCATGCAAGCTCCGCCCCCAGTCGGTCTCAGACTCCTTATTGGCAGCCGAGCAACGCAGCTGAGGAGCCTCCCTGGCCGGCAGGGAGGGAGAGGAGCTGCTTCCTTTGAAATCCGGGAAATTTAAGGGATATCAACAATCCGGGATAGCAGCCGGAAACGGCATTGGAATAAGGGAGTTTCCCACCAAAAAAAGGGAGGGTTGACAGCTATGCCCTCACCTTTCCTCAGATCCCAGGATCTTTGGAGTCAAACATTGGCAATCCTGCCAGCAGGGATGCCAGTACCTAGGGGCCAAACCTTTTTGACCTCCTCCTTATATTTTTGGGTTAGGGGCTGGGACTCCTGATGTCACAAAAGTATGAAGCTGAGTGCAACATGCCTCCAGTGGCCAGCTCCTTCTCCTCCCTGCCACGGAGGGGAAGGAGGGTCGAAGCAGCCTCCCGCCAGTGGCAACACCAAGAGGAAGTGGAGGAGGAGCCACTGGCCATTGAGCCATGTGGCCACTGCGTTTGGCTCCACCCCCAGATCCCCCCTGACGTCCTGATGTCACACGCGTGGTGTCAGCTCCCCCAATCACTCCTGCAAGTTGGCGCCTCTGTCTGCCAGGAAGGCTAATTCCCAGTCCCACAGATAAACTGTGAATGGGATTTCGGGTGTCTGGTGCAGGGTCTACCCTAAAATTTTGGAATAACCCAACTGTCCCTTTTTGGAACAGGACATCATACCCGTAGAAATGGCCTCGAACAAACTCTTGGATCCTAGCTTTGCAGGTGGCATGCAGATTCTGAAATTCGTGCATAGCGGAGAATTTCTTAATGTTCAGCCCGTTCGGAGTGACGACATCTGGCAAAAGAAGAGGCAAAGCAGTGGCAGCTGAGTAGATCTCAAAGACATGGAAGGAACGTCTTTCTCGACAGGTGTCAGGAATTGGACTCAAGGGGGCGAGATGGAGGAGGAATGATGGAGATCACCCCCTTCTCCTGACACTGCAGGAGAAGAGGAAGGCATAAAGGGTGGTCTATAAATCAGCAGCATCAGCAGCATCATAATGAATCTTATTTCCCAGGACTCTGTTTGAAAATGTGCAAAATAGCTTTACTCTGTATGACAAGCGCTGAGCAAAAGGATAGCAAGCACAGCAACGGAGGACATATTTTTCTCGCAGAAGGTCTCAAGTTTCAATGCCCAGTATCTCTAGGTACGGATCTCCCAACTCTGAAAATCACAAGCTGTTTTGATCGTAATGCCCTTGTGGTAGACCTCAGGCTTAATGATCTACTGTGGCAGGGATCACCGACCCCTTCTTTGAGCAACAGCCAAATTTCGCAACTTTGCAGGCATCTCTGACACAGGGGTCCTCTGTAGGTCTGCAAGCTTGAGTCAGCCTCACCTTTAGTTAGCTTAATCTAGGAGTGCAGTAGCACTTGGGGCGAGGGAGCACCAGCTCTCACTTGACTTCCTACAGCCCTTATGGATGCTGCTTACCAGTAGGTAGAGGGGGACAGATGGGGAGGTTGGTGTGGTGCTAACTGGTGCTACTCCTGCAGCGTTTGCACTGCGGTGGTGTTGCTGTTCTCCCTCCTGCTAAGCAGCAGTGATGCGGGTGATGGAGGTCAGGTGAGCAGCCCTCTTCCACCAACCACTGCTGCGGAGGTTGCAGAATAACCTCATCTTGTTTAAGGTTAGAGGTGGCGCTGTGGTCTAAACCACCGAGCTTCTTGAGCTTGCCGATCAGAAGGTCGGTGGTTCGAATCCCCGCTGCAATGGGGTGAGCTCCCGCTGCTCTGTCCCAGCTCCAACCAAGTGTTGGTGCTGACCTTTAAAGCCCTAAACGGCCTCGGTCCTGTATACCTGAAGGAGCGTCTCCACCCCCACCGTTCAGCCTGGACACTGAGATCCAGCGCCGAGGGCCTTCTGGTGGTTCCCTCACTGCGAGAAGCAAAGCTACAGGGAACCAGGCAGAGGGCCTTCTCGGTAGTGGCGCCCGCCCTGTGGAACGCCCTCCCATCAGAGGTCAGAGCCCTGTTTAGGGAAGTTTTTAATCTTTGACATTTTGATGTATTTTAATGTTTGTTGGAAGCTGCCCAGAGTGGCTGGGGGGACCCGGCCAGATGGGCGGGGTACAAATAATAAATTATTATTATTATTATAATATAACCTAGCAGTTTGAAAGCACGCCAATGCGAGTAGATAAATAGGCACTGCTGTGGCGGGAAGGTAAACGGTGTTTCCGTGTGCTCTGGTTTCCATCACGGTGCCCCATTACACCAGAATTGGTTTAGTCATGCTGGCCACATGACCCAGAAAGCTGTCTGTGAACAAACGCCGGCTCCCTCGGCCTGAAAGCGAGATGAGCACTGCACCCCATAGTCGATTTTGACTGGACTTAACCATCCAGGGTCCTTTACCTTTTACCTTTTTACCTCTCCATCTCCAGGAAATACAACCATATACCTGGGCTTAACCATATGCAAAGAGTTCATTCAACCAGTGCTTTAAACAGAGAACATTGTCAGTTTCCCACTCGGTGGGAAATCAAGGCAAACAGGGCATTGCCCCCCCCCCCAAAACCTCAGTTGGCCACTCCAGAAGATGTTACTGCCTGCCAACTTCCTTGCCCTTCTAAGACTCGGCGGGGAAGAGGATGTGGCAAAACTAGAGCCTTACTCAACTTGCCGACTCTTGCCAAGCGTTCGGCACCAGTTCTCCTCCGGCATCTTGATCTTACCAGCTGTTCTCTTGAGCATGTGCTCTGCTTCTATGGCCGTTATCTGAGAGACTGTGGTGAAGACGTGGGCACAATGCACCGAGGCCCGTTCCATACAGTACCGGTGATATATCTCCCTCTCGCCTGCTTCTTTATCTATGTCAAACTGTTGGATGGCAAAAAGGAGAACAAGAATTACTTGTCAGGTGGTGGGCGTACCTCCACAAACAGCCTAAGTGTACAGGCAAGTTATTCAGCCAGAGTGGTGGGGTTTTTTTTGATGGGGGTCACATTTAAAGGAAAATCTCTGAACAAGAAACGGTGCCTCTAAGCTCAGATGGTATGCCTGACCTCCAATATGTGAGCTTTCTGGACGAATTCTAATTCACCAAGTCACCGAACATCTAAAGAACATCTTAGAAATGAGGTCAGCAAGTGCTTGGGCAAGTCTATCTCATTGACACAGAAAGTTCAAAGAGGAAAGGAAGGGGACAGGGCATGGAGATTAGACATGGTGGAACCCCAACAGAGACGTCGGAGCACTCGATTAAGAGTTCAAATGGTCATCACCCATTTTCCACCGGCAAAAGCCAAATCTCCACAATGTTAACCAATTCTTAACTCTAATAAGGTGTCAATGATTACAGTTGAATTGCAATCCTCTTAGTCTTAAGTGATCTTTTATGGCTGGGAAACCATGGGTGGTTCCCTCAAAGTCAAGGTCAGGGAGACATTCCAGACCACAACTCTCCTATCCAGGACATTAATAGCCAGCTTGAAGATTGGGAGCGGGGAGGATCTTCAATTTCTCCAGTGTCATATGACATCTGATGCAAAATCTATGTAAGCTTTTTTTTTTTTTTCCAGGGAAGCAATTATTAATTACAAACAAAATAAAAAAGTCAGCCTGTAGAAGTGTATCTGAAGTAGTGTGCATGCACACAAAAGCTCATACCAAGAACAAACTTAGTTGGTCTCTAAGGTGCTACTGGAAGGAAATTTTTTATTTTTTATTTTGTTTTGACTATGACAGACCAACACGGCTACCTACCTGTAATTACAGACAGTTGATTAAATCAGGGGTGCTGGTGGGGTAATGCTTTTTTGAAACTCCTGTTTTTATAATGTCCTTTGCTTACGAAATTTTGGAAAAAAGTATTGGTTTGTATAAACATGACTGTGTGGAAATAGTTGACATTTTCAAAATATTCTTTTGAATTACGTACCTACTATATGGAATCTGACAACTGGACAACGTAAATGGGATTCTTTTGTGCCCCTGCTATGACCAAAAGACTGATATTGATGCACTGGAAAGATAAACCTATGGCCCCCTTTAATAATAATAATAATAATAATAATAATAATAATAATAATAATAAATTTTATTTATACCCCGCCCTTCCCAGCCGATGGGAATGGATTGGAGATATGGCAACACTCACAACTTATGAATGGATTGCTTGCAGACATAGATGTTGTGTGGACAAGTATAGTAATATTTGGAATGCATTTATTAAAAAAATTAAGTAGGTTATAAGTAACCATATATGCATTTGGGTAACAATAAAATTTATATAGCTATATACTAGACAAGCATCTGTGGAATTGTAGTTCTTGGCATATACAGTGATATAATATACGTTTCCCCCTTTCTTCCCCCGCCCTTCTGTTTCTATTTTATTTTGTTCAGTTGAAATATTCTCATTTTTTAAAAAATCATAATCATAATAAAAAATAAGAGTGCCGCATTGCCACATGGGCAACCATCTAGAGCATGGGTAGGCAAACTAAGGCCCGGGGACCGGATCCGGCCCAATCGCCTTCTAAATCTGGCCCACGGACGGTCCGGGAATCAGCGTGTTTTTACATGAGTAAAATGCTGAAAAAAGTTGCTGACCCCTGATCTAGAGGCAGCATGCCATGGGGGGTGGGGGGTGGAAAGAGCAATGGATGGGAGTTTTACCATTGCGGTGTTAAATCTCTCTCTCTCATTCTGTCTCTCTCTCTCCATCAGGCAAGCAAAGAACATAATCGCAATTCCAGGACACATTCCAGCTAGGCAAAATTACTCAAGGGGGATGGGGAAGGAAGGTTGGTGAGGGGGCATGGCTTCCAGAGAGGGTGTGTGGCTTGGGCTGCGTCCCAAAGCCACACAGAAAGGCTTGGGGGGGGGCTACATTTGACCCATGGTCTGCAGCTTCTCTGCTCCTGGCCTAATTAAACCTTCGGTCCAGAGTAGGAAGGGATGGATCAGTATTTTATCAGAAGATGCACTTTTCATCTTCTAGCCTTATCTCTGTATACACAGCTCTAAACACGTTCCATCCTAAAATATGTGTCCCAATGCACTTTGCATTGCCTTTTGAGCCCACAACGGCATCGCAAAATCCATAGCAGTGTGAAGAGGGCAGGTTCCGATCTGCCCATTAGCGCAGGAGGTGCAGACCAGGTCAGTTCACGCTGGAATTAACAGAAATTGAATTTATCAATCACCCCTAATCCTGGGGGCCAGTTGCTTCTTCTGAGCAGACTTAGGCATCAAGGCGCACCATTATAATCCTATTTATCTGTAGAAGACAGGTCTCCATTTATAGACCAGACAATTCCTTCTCCTCCCATTATTTGCCTCCCCTATGAATTCCAGCGGTGACCCTTTGCCAAGGCCGTACATGATGTCTAGCCTTTGACCTTGCTCTGCAAGGTTGGGAGAGAAATCTCATTGTCTCCCACTTGGCAGCCTAGTCCAAGAGCCTCGGGTTCTAATAGCCTTACATTGAGTTGAAGGACAGGTTGACTGGAATTTATCTGATGAGACAGTACAACAGGGTAGACTTTTCTGGCGGTTCACTCGATCGCTTGATTCCAGCCTGTGACTATATTGAGTGCTCTTGGGAGTTGTTATATCACCTAACACCAGTCAGTGTCTAGGCAACTTACAATGAATTTAAAAATCATTGTATTACTACTGCAGGTGCCATATAATACTCATTCCTGATTTGTAAGAACTTGATCATTTAGTATGGCACTTTGGAACTCCCTGCCTCTTGAGATCAAGCAGGACCCTTCCCTGTACTCTTTTCGGTGCCTGCTAAAAATATCCTTGTTTAGACAAGGCTAACCGGATACTGAATTGCAACTTATTACCAAACTTAAAACCCATGGAGAGACCTAGTCTGAATAGAGACATTGGATTCTTATCTCATTATACATGATTTAGCCATCTCACCCCTTGCTTTTTCTTGTAAGACTAATTGCAGTCGTTAACAGTCGTCAACAGGTTTACCTCTCCTTTCAGCCAATCACCCATTCCCACCACCCTTCTGAGTAATACCCCTCCCCACCCTCTCACTATATATAAGGGTCTGGTGACTTCTGTTTCAGTGTATCTGAAGAAGTGTGCATGCACACGAAAGCTCATACCAAGAACAAACTTAGTTGGTCTCTAAGGTGCTACTGGAAGGAATTTTTTAATGTTGTTTCGGATACTTAGAAAGTTGAGGTAATTTTAATCTGTTTTACTATTTTTTTGTATGTTTTAAAATATGGTTGTGATTTTCTCTCTCCATTTTATTGTTTTATCTTTTTGTAAACCTCTTTGAGGTGGTGTTGTTTTTACAATCAAGGAGTGCATAAATTTTATGAAATCAATCAATCAAACCATTCCCTGTCGCAAAATATGCCTATAGAAAAATGGGAGTTTCAGACACTGCCTGCAACGATGTCCTGCCATATTGTGACAATTCTGTCACTCATTTTAATCTCTGTTGGCTGCATGCTTTCCCTCTCTGGCTACTAACTTTTAACACAGACTACTTGAGCCAGTGCTGAAGGGCCAGTTGATCAGCTTTGACATGATCATATTCCCCCCTAAAGTGAAGAACAGGCAAAGATCCTGTTTCTGAACCAAGGAGCCATAAGTCTATCTAGATGACCGGCAGCAAATTCTGCTGTGCCTAAACGACAGCTACGTACCTTACATGTAAAAAATATGTCAGAGACCCACTCTTTTGCAGGGAAGGCAAAGTGGTTCATTGGCTTATCAGCCACCACTCTCCTGGTTTCTCAAACCAAGTGAGGAACGTTTATATGAGGGAGGGAGGAGCATCTGACTCGACCTAGACTATTGGTGAAAGAGGGTTTACAGAGTGGTTAAGTCTCCTTGCAGTTCTATCCTTTGGCCAGAGATGGTTGGAAGCACACAGCCTTAAACTCCCAACTCAGATTGCCGGTTCAAGACCTGCCACAGGCTTGAGTCCGCCTGTCATAGGATTGCCATATGTCCGGAATTTCACGGACATTGCCGGTATCCTGCGCCAGTTGTTCCATGCGGGGATGCAGCCATGGCTTTCTATTGGCTGCAGGAAGCTCCTGTAGCCAATAGGAAGCCGCAGACGCCTCCTCCTCCCCCGTCATGGCTCCGAAAGCCAGCGGGGAAAGAGCGGTGTGCGTGCATGCGCACAGATGCACGCACTCCTGCGTGCAGCCGATCCGGCCCACTGGCAGAAAAGTTTGCAGACCCCTGGTCTATTTCATTCTCTGAGCAATAGCAGCCAGCAAAATGCTCTGGGAAGCTGATAAGCAGGACATTGTTCCCCTCATTGTTTATTCCATGCCTCTGTTACACAGTACAGTGGTACCTCTGGTTATGAGCACTTCAGGTTACGAGCTCTGCTAACCCAGAAGTAGCTGCTCCTGGTTGTGAACTCTGCCTCAGGATGTGAACGGAAATTGCGCGCCGGAGGCATGCATGCAGCGGGAGGCCCCATGAGCGAAAGCGCACCTCAGGATAAGAACGGTTTCAGCTTAAGAACGGACCTCCGGAACGAATTAAGTTCGTAACCAGAGGTACCACTTTACTGGCTAACAGCAACACAGGTGGGCAGACATTGTCTAATCCAGTGTTTCCCAACCTTGGGCCTCCAGCTGATTTTGGACTACAACTCCCATCATCCCTAGCTAGCGAGGCCAGTGGTCAAGGATGATGGGAACTGTAGTCCAAAAACAGCTGGAGGCCCAAGGTTGGGAAACACTGGTCTAATCCTTCACTGCTCACTTTCCACATTCCTCCTACAAGCTCCTCCTTAGTTGTCATTTGGAAGAGCCACGAATCTTCACTCTTGGTTGCAAGGGGCGGGGCAGAGAAAAAGAAATGGAGCAATCCAACATATGCCGCTAAATAGCTCTCTCAACCTCTAATGGGCTTTAGGTCTTTAACAGCTTTGAACTGCTGACCTAGAAGTGAAAGGCTTATGATCCAATTACTAGACCCCCTGAGCTGCGCTACGGAATAATTCTAAGGGGGCTTTTAAAAGTGATGTCCGGGAGGAATTCCTGGAAGGCGGCAGTTTGTCCTGGATCTTAGGCAAGCAAACTGAAAAATTGCACATATATTTTTGGCGTTTTCATAAAAGAAAGCTCAACAACTTTCGGGTTTTCCTGAAATAAAAAAAGCTCAACAGTTCTGGGTTCTTCCTAAAAAGAAGCTCAATAACTCTCAGGGTGTCCTGGTTTTTACTTTTTGAAATATGGCATCGAATCCAGCTTTCGGGCTTCCCTTTGAGGCATCTGGTTGATCACTGTGAGAACAGGATGCTGTTCCCAGAGGCGTAGGAAGGTCAGGTGGTACCCGGTGCGGAAAATTTCTTGTCACCCCCCCCACATTGATTTTTATTTATTTATTTTTTTGCCTGCAAAAATGGTTTTGCATTATTTCATATTTTCTTACAAAGGAATCATAATAAGTAAAAACAAAAACAAAACACTTTTATTTATATCCTGCCCTCCCCGGCCGAAGTCGGGCTCAGGGTGGCTAACATCAGATACATAACATTGATATAAAATCAAACAATAATTAAATTACCTCCTAAAAACATGTCAAAATCAAATTAAAGTCTAATTAGATGGCTTTCCGCAGGGTTAGGGTTGGGAACAGTAAGTGCTCCACTGAATTGAAATATCAGCCTTCACGACATAGGAAAACAGCCAAGTAAACAGCTATTTTCATGGAGGAGGGTCAAGATATTAACTGATATGCATGAAATTTCATATATAGCTATATAATTCCTAGTGATAAGACCTTTGGAGCAGGCATTTTCCAAAAAAAAATTAAATATTTTTTTAACCACCCTAGTAGGGCAGTAATTGTTCCTTGATAATTTGTCACCCCCTCCATGATGGAACCTGGGGCGGCCCGCCCCCCTCCCTCCCTTCCTACGCCCCTGGCTGTTCCAATTGGGCCATTGGCCTGATCCAGCAGGCTCTTCTTATGTTCTTATGTGTGAGCCTTTCAGCGTGTTTCGTCTGTGACCCTCCCCCTTCCTCCCCCCCCCACCAAAATACTCTGGCAATCCCTACCACCACCTTTCTAGCTTGCCTCCGTTGACCCCCTTTTGAGAGCAGATGGAGAAAGCATGCATTTGTTTAAGCAAATCAAACACCCTGCTTTCTAGTACATCTTTAAAAAGACAAGCGGTGAGGCCCATAGCGACGTGTCTGGAGTTCAGAAGCTGGAAATCGAGAAGTGATCTGGCCTTTCGAGAAATGTCTGCTTCCCCAAAAAAAAGGTCAAAGCAAACTAGCATGCCAGGGGACCAGGAGTCTTTTAGTAATGGACAAATCACTCACTTGACCTTAATGGTCTTTTACCAAGAGGCAGCGGTAAGGAAATCTCCTACGAACCTGCCCATCTGCATTGTCTTTTGTCACGAGTGTTTTGGAGATCAACCCTTCTGCTTCCACCCTCCCACCCCACCCTCTCGTTGAGCTTTTGGGCCTCGGTGACCTTTTCACAGCCAAAGACGCCCTCATTAAGACAGCTGATCTCTTACTAAATGTTAGCATTTGTCGGAAAGAGCTTTAGTGCGCTGTAAGTATCTGTGGAAGAGCTATGAGGAGGGGGGGGGATCAAACTGGCATCATTTCCTGTATTAATACCCTTTAAATGTCAGCCATTCATGTAGATGCCATCCATGATCTGTAGAATCACATTAGCTCTCCCTGCCCTACACACACACACACACACACACACACACACACACACACACACAGTTAAAGGACTTCTGACTTGATCACTAACAAGCCATTTAATATTTGGAATATTTGGCCACATTTGGAATTCTTGGAGGCTTTGCAGTTCTCCAGACTGAATATTCCAAAGCTGTGTGGCATCGGATCACAGTCAGTGCAGGCTTCTCCGATCTGATTCTTTCCAGATGTTTGGGACTACAACTCCCATCAGCGCTGTGTTGGCTAGGGCTGATGGGAACTATAGTCCAAGACAGGAGTGCCAGCATGGCCCTGTGACTGTGGGGTGCCCGGGCCTGTGGGTGCCATGTAGCGTTCATGGTCCCGGTACTGGAATTTGTGGGTGCCCAGCCCCTTCATGGGGAATTTTGTGGGTGCTCGCCACCCAGGAAGTTGGCACCTATGGTACAAGACATCTGGAGGGCACAATGTTGTTGAAGGATGGGTTTGTGAGCTGAGGGAAATGACCTGCATAAATAATATAGCTTCCTGTGAATCAAAAATCCCTATTTCTCTATTCTCTATGTCAGCAGGAGCATCCTACTCTCATGTAGGACCCTGGCAGAGACACATGCCCGGCTGGCATGTTCTCTCCCTCTTGTTCAGTCATTCGGGAGCTTCAAAAGCTTTCTTCTGCCCGAACATCACAGCGACTGATACCAAGTAGCATCAGCACACTTAGGGATCTGCAGAGTCTTCGCAGCATGCGTAAACAGACCCCAGCAACTCAGCATTTTGGCTAATCTACTTTATTTACATATAAACACACACGAAGCCCTGCAACATGGCTCCCCCCCTCTAGCATCAGACAGCAAAGAGAAAGAACAAAGGACAATAGTCCCACTTCACGGAACACAGTAGCACAAACATCCTGTCTCCGTCACTTCCCATTCTGTGGAATGAAAACATACACCGTCATGTGATAGACAACAATCCCTTGACTGTAGACACGGGGAATGACTCTCCAACAGTTAACACTCCTCTGACATCCTTCAAATTAGCACATGCTGGGTACACAAAATTCCGCCATGTCTCTGCATTGCATGTCGTTGGACCATTCAGTTATTCCCAATTAGTGGGGTGGCAGTGATTTGTCTGAAGTGCAGGAACTCATCATGACCTACCCTATAACCCTCACACCAAAGAGTAGCAGTACATACACACAATGTATAAGGACAAGCATAACTGTAATCCTACGTATAGTTTCCTGGAAGTAAGCGCCACTGAGCTTAGTGGTGCTTTCTTCTGACTGCACAGATCCAACTTGTAAAACTTCAACAAAAGATCTTCAGCCAGCTGAAATGCAACCTTTGGCTTTTGATTATAAATGCAAACAATCTTGCAAAGAAATGTTACCATTAAACTTCTAGTTTGAAGCAGGAACCCCATCAAAGAAAAGGAAAGAAGGACCCAGACTCTCCTTGCTAATTTCCCTCATTCCCTCACTTCCTCTGAACTAATCTGTCGCAAGAAAACCTGAACACCTTGTTGCCACCTCATTTTCACTACCCAGAGCAAGGGAGATCTGACAACCCCCCCCCCCGCACCCCATCATCTCTCTTGCTTTGAAATAAGCCCTGGAATTGTCTTCCCCAGAGCTGTGCTACTGCCACTACAGCTCCTGATGCAGAGATGCAACTGGTTTTTCTATCCTAACAGAGTTTTCTATCCAAGACAGGCAAAGCACAAAATGACACCCTCTGCAATTTCATGTGCTGAAGGAAAAATAAATATTATTGCAATACTGCAATATTGCAGACTCCATCATCCAGCATGGAAGAAAGCTAGCTTAGGGGGTGCAAGGCAGGCTGTTTGGCACACTACCCTCCAAAACCTTTCTGCTACTCCTCCCCCCTCCCCCCAATCTACTGGATGGGCAGCAGCCTTGCTTTGCATAATGGTAAAGCTGTCCCTCTTTAAAGTAGAAAGGGGACTTTCTGTTGGGTCTTCACAGAGAAAGTCAACCAGTGTTGGAGATATAAAAGAGTTTGTGGAACTATTAAAATATTTACTGATGCAATGATGCAGTACAAAAATAACAGAAATCTGCTTTTTTTTTGCCTACCAAATAAATTGTGGCATATGGGACAGTTACCTATCGTTGTCTTGCTATGATATATACAATTCTATGTTCAATAATCATAGGCAGTAAGCAGCAAAATTATCTACCAACTTGAGAGGAATGGAAATGCAAAAATTGGAACTTTAACATACAAGTTGACAGTTTGGGGAAGGAAATTACAGAGACAGTAGATTCCATAGAATGGTTACTGGAACTGAGTCAAACCTTTGGAAAATATTCAGTTCAATATTCAAGTGCTAATGCTAATTTGGTACAGGGACAGAAGATTTTATAATACAATTAATTAGGGTGTTGGATGTTGCTTTGCTATAGTAATAATATAATATAACCTTGCCTTATGAGGGTGTTGCTCTAGCCCCCACGATCAGGTACCTTCCACCCTAAGATAACAGGCGGAACCAACAATGACTTGTGGTCAGAAGAGAATGCAAGACAATGTCATTTTCCTTACCTGGTCCAGGTGGTTGTAGAAATCTATACTCGCTGCACACAGGTACCTTCCCAGCAAGGTTGCATGAGTTGTGAAAATGGTTGCGACTGGGATCTTCCTGGATCTACAGAGGATCAACCCAGGCCCTGATTGCCATTCATGGAAGTGGGCAATGATGTTGGGCTTGTCTTCAAATTGATCGGAGAGCTGGAAAGAGTTAGAAAGTAAAGTGGTATTTGAGCCATATTTAAAGAGTGAAGGACATTCAAAAGCACACCTGTTTTATTAAAGTCATGAAGGAGAGCTGTGTGATTACAGTCGTACCTCGGAAGTCAAACGGAATCCATTCTGGAAGTCCGTTCGACTTCCAAAACGTTCAGGAACCAAAGCATGGCTTCTGATTGGCTGCAGAAAGCTCCTGCAGCCAATCGGAAGCCGCAGAAGCCGCGATGGACATTCGGGTTCCAAAGAACGTTTGCAAACCAGAACTCTCACTTCCGGGTTTGCAGCGTTCGGGAGCCAAAATGTTCATCTCGCACGGCGTTCAACTTCCGAGGTACGACTGTACTTCAAAGTAATGGGGTTGAATCAAATACTAGACATACTTAGAGGAGACCCATTAAAATGAATGGGCATGGCTAACTTAGGTTCCTGAAATTCACTGGGTCTAATTTGAGTATAACTTAGTTGGATGCAACTCTAAGTATAGGCACTAGTACATAGAATTGTAGAATCCTCTCTTTGGCAGTAACAATACAAGAATAATATATTTTAAAACTATTTGCTATCCTTTCATGACACCCCAAATCAGCTGCCTGAGATGAAAAGGGCCTTTTTGCCATAGAAACCCAGCTTGCTTTTGAATGTGGTAGAATCTGTAGAAGGGCCTCAGACTGCGACCTTACTTGCCACGCTGTTTTGCTCCGGGGGGAAGACAGACCTTCAGAAACATAGTCTGGTTCCTAACCAGATGTTGTTGGACTACAGCTCCCATCATTCCTTGCTCATGCTGGCTGGGAATGATCACCCATGTCATAATAAATAAATTTGGGCTGCAATACGTCCAGGATTTTCCCAGAATTAGCATCTGGGCAGAATTTCAAAAAATCGGCAAAAGTGTCTGGGGAAAGCTGGGAGTATGGCAACCCATGTCGGAAGTGGGGTTTTTTTATGCCGAATTTCCTTAAAAAATAGCTATAAAACCTCAATACTTTTTGGAGATTTTGCAAAAAAAAAAAAAAAAAACACCCTTCAAGAACTTTGCCCCCTCCCCCACTTAATAAAAGCTCAGCAACTTTGGGCAAAAAAAGGCCCAAGTTTTGTGTCTGGATTTTCCACTCTTTGAAATATGGCAATCCAAAATAAGTTGAGTTATTTTAAATATTCAAATCGTCACAGCAACAGAGCTCCAGGTTTGAAAGGTATGGTTCCCCCTGTTAATCTCTTTGATAATGTTGAAATATTGGCTCCAAAAAGCTGGTATATATTTGCATGACCACCAGATATGTTTGAAGCCTGACATTTTGTCGGAGACATATGTCTCCAACAGCTACAAATATGAATGAAGAGAGTAAGCATATGATGTACTTGGTGCAATGTGCAAACCTTAGCGCAATACCTCTTTGAAGAACCAGGCAGTTAGCGACCCAAAGATGAGCACATCATTCGCTTCTCGGTCGTGGTAAGGAATTCCAATCTGGCTGGCATCCCAGAACTCCCCTCTCCACCTGTCCAAATTCCAAGCCGCTGATCCTATATCGAACAGCACCACATACGGACTCCCTTCTATCAGCCACCTGCCAAAATACACCTGATAAAAGGGAGAAATAAATGTTAGGGCTAACCCACCATGTTGGCACATAAATGTAAAATAAAAAGTGAGCAGTGCCAGATTACCATTAAATAGGCAGAGTAGGCACCAGTCTATGGGCCCCATGTCTTTTAGGGGCTCCACAACAGCAGATCAAAATTATATTGATTTGATCTTGTGCAATAAAATTGGTGGATTTAAATTATTGGTTGGTAAAATCCAAAATAGGGACGCGGGTGGCACTGTGGTCTAAACCACAGAGCCTAGAGCTTGCTGACCGGAAGGTCGGCAGTTCAAATCCCCATGACGGGGTGAGCTCCCGTTGCCCGGTCCCAGCTCCTGCCCACCTAGCAGTTCGAAAGCATGTCAAGTGCAAGTAGATAAATAGGTACCACTCTAGCGGGAAGGTAAATGGCGTTTCTGTGTGCTGCTCTGGTTCACCAGAAGCGGCTTAGTCATGCTGGCCACATGACCCGGAAGCTGTCTGTGGACAAATGCCGGCTCCCTCGGCCTATAGAGCAAGATGAGCACGCAACCCCAGAGTCGTCCGCGACTGGACCTAACGGTCAGGGGTACCTTTAAAAGGTAAAGGGTAAAGGGACCCCTGAGCATTAGGCCCAGTCGTGTCTGACTCTGGGGTTGTGGCGCTCATCTCGCGTTACTGGCCGAGGGAGCCGGCGTACAGCTTCTGGGTCATGTGGCCAGCATGACTAAGCCGCTTCTGGTGAACCAGAGCAGTGCACGGAAACGCCGTTTACCTTCCCGCCGGAGCGGTACCTATTTATCTACTTGCACTTTGACATGCTTTCAAACTGCTAGGTGGGCAGGAGCAGGGACCAGGCAACGGGAGCTCACCCCGTCGCAGGGATTCGAACCGCCGACCTTCTGATCGGCAAGCCTAAGGCTCTGTGGTTTAACCCACAGCGCCACCCGCGTCCTAGGATATAATTTGCAAGCCACCCCCGAGATTTCAACTGCTTAGGCACCTCTGCAGGGTTTAATTTGGCACTGAAAGTGTGCAGTTGTCAGGGAGATAGTGTAGATAACAGAGAAAAGCTCAAGTTAGTGAACATGGTGGTTGCCCAGTGAGCTTCGTGACTCAATTGGGGATTCGAACCTTGGTCTCCCATGCCCCAGTCTAGCACACTAAGCACTATGCCGCACTGGCTCTCCTTCGTATTAGGCTTGTTTCCCTGATGCCCTTTCCCTGGAGAAAAAGGGTGTTGAATTGGGTTGTTTTTTTAATGCATCCTGAAGTATGTACTCTATACCACTGAGCTATATGCTGTCCTGTTAAAATTAGCCCTCGGTTTTCAATATGTCATTACTGATCAGTGGAATGCTGCCCACAAATATACTACGAACAGCATGGATGCAGCAACTGCAATACGAACGCTCAATGAATTGCAAAACACCATTGGCACAGCCATAAAAAAACATGCCTTTGGGAACTATGTTCCTTAGAAATTTGGCTCATATGAGCAAAACAGCACCACACTGGAACAAATTTCAGGTCTATACTTCGATCCCTTTGCCACGATTACACAATCACAAAAGACAGCTGTACAATGCCTGGCAACTCCCCTGGGTTAACACACTACATTGTTAACTCTCCTGCAGTGTGAGAGGCCCTCGCATATATTTGTGTGGATTGAATAAACTCACTTTGTCTTTAATGCCTTACTGTTCACACCAAGGCTGAGCCCTGAAGTTTACTGGGTGGTGGACAACAGCAAGTACCGTAATTCCAGTCCAACCTGCCCTGCTCAGTTTAACAATTTATTTATTCATTACATTTACATACCGCCTTCTGCCTCACGACTTCCAATGATATATTTCTTAGATTACATAGTTAAAAACGTACCTTTTAAAAAAAATTATTGAGAAAATTGCATGCACACACATAAATATACATTACTAGTGAATTTAGCCCGTTAAAAACGGGCGCTAGATTCCGACGCGAGGGCTGCGCCACGCAAACCGCCCCCTTCCTCACCTTGGCAGACGCCCCGATCCGAGGCGCGGAGGCGGCCGGCGGCGGCGCTTCCCCCGCGCTTTGGCTGGCGCTGCCGCGGGGAGGAGGAGGGCGATCGGCGGCGGCCGGATCCGAGGCGCGGAGGCGGCCGGCGGCAGCGCTTCCCCTGCACTTTGGCTGCCGCTGCTGCTGCTGCCGAGGCGGGCGCCGCCGGGCGCCGCTAGCAAGAAGCGAGGGAGGAGGCTCCATGCAAGGCGGCGGCGCTGCCCCAATTGACACCGCGCGTGCGCCGCCGCTGACTTCCGGCCTGCGTCCCTGTTGGGGGGGGCAGTAGAGCTGTCCAATCCCTGCGTCCCCGTGTGACATGCGCACAACGCACTTCCGTGACACACGGAAAAGCAGGGACACTTCAAGATTATTATATAGGATGCTTCATATAATATGCTAAGCTCTTTAAAATATTATTAGAAGGCAAGGTGTTAACACTTCAGCAATAATTGCAATCAAGCACACTTTATAATTTCATTGAAACACATCATTAAAATGAAATTGCATATACATTCTCGACTTTTCTAATTTCTTTCACACTGTGAAGTTTTTTATTTATTTAAAAAAAGCTATTGATGATAGATTATCAGATAGATAGATAGATAGATAGATAGATAGATAGATAGATAGATAGAATTACATGCTTATCCAGCCAGACATAGATAAGGTCATATTGTGTCTATAGAAATCTGACTGCATTATTTGGGGACTGGAAAGCCAAAGGCCGAAATCCCATTAAGCAGACTTCCAGATAAATGCACTCTTAAAACGTGTAATTGGATAAATGGGTCCCTTTCTCAAAAATAACCTGGAATGAATCGACTTTGACTGAGACCAGTATGTCAGGCAGAAAGACAAGAGCATTAGTGGAACCAGCTAATCTCCGAGTGAGTCAGCTTAGTTGCCTCAGGAAACAAAAGGAGAGAAATCCCGTTTACCTGGCACCCGCTGGTTCTCATGGATTCCATTGCCTTTTTCACGGCTCCGTTGGGAGGTTCGCAGACTTCCACCTGGGTCTTCACGTTGTGCTCGAAATAAGGGCCGATGAGGAAGTAGTTTTCCCCCCATTCGTCCAACGTGATTTTGGCTTTCGTCTGGATCACGGTGTAGATGCCACCAACTGTGAGAGGAGAAGCAAAGCTTATATTGGTTGGGTGGCCACCTGTCATGGATGCTTTAGCTGAGATTCCTGCATTGCAGGGGGTTGGACTAGATGACCCTTGGGGTCCCTTCCAACTCTACAATTCTATGATATTATGTTCTGAAAGGAGTAGCCCTCACATTCACCTCCCGGAGGTCTAACCTGCCTGTTGTGGGTGAGACTATACTTACATTGTCCTAATTATATTTGGCCAGATTTCCTTTGTTAACACTATTGCTTTCACATCCTATTTGCACCGACTAATCCCTTCCTCCAGAGTTGGAATGATGATTCCATTTGCCATCGTTGGGAGAACCAGTTCAGACAACCATGTATTATGTGCCCAGGTCTGCCTGGGGTGACTTTTCAGTTTAAACTTGGGCACAGCATGTAGGGACAGGGGAGAAATTCAATTCAATTTGCATTTAAAGTCGAAGCTACCAAATTCGCACATTCCGAAACTATATGTGAGCTAAAATACAGATATCCTTTAAATTCACACTGCTCGTGAGTTTGGCAATGCAGTTCTCCAGCAAAGCAATTGTCACAGGAATGCGCCGGCCAGTAATCACACAGTTCAAAGATGGAGTTAACTCTGTTTTAGCAAAACATAACCTCCACAGACTGTCAGGCCTAATGAGCAGGGCAGCTCATTCCCAGTGGTCTACCTCCATGAAAATCAGTTGCTGAAAGCCACTGCCTCCCCACCAGGGCTTTCCCCAAGCAATCAGAGACTGCGCCTGTGTGCAGCCAACCTCTCCTCTGCCCTCTTCATGCCTCTTCTGGGGAGGAGAGCTTGCAGCAGGAGACCCCCGTGACTTTTCACCAAGTCTGGCTCCTCTATGCCTCTTGACTTCTCACTCTCCTGCTTCAGCTTCTGCCTCTCATTCTAGACTTGTCTCTCCCACAGACTCTCCCAGTTCACTAAGCCCTGTTACCTCTTCAGCTTCCGGCACCTCCTCTTCCCAGTCTTCTCCCTTTTCTCCCTCTGACCCTTCATCATTGCCCCACCACCAAGGCAAGAAGGCTCAGAGCCAGGGGAAAGTGTGGGGCAGCAATTGCTTGATGCAACATTATATAACTTTTCCACAAAACAGATCAGAATGAATGCTCAGTGAACAGCTGGCACCATCTAACCTTCCCACGAACGTCGTGCAAACAAATCAGGACGACAGTCAGTAAACAGGTAACTTGGAAGCAGCCCCAGCCTCTCCTCTCGCCTTCTCTCCACACATAAACAGATGCATATTTTCCCTTAACATTTCCATCTCTGCCTGGACCCCTTCACAACACTTCTGACCTCTGTTGGCCCTGTTCTATTGGGGTCCATACCTTGCAAGGAAGCTTGTTCACACATTACACTGAACAAATGTGAAAGTGTTTGCATGAAAGTATTGTATACTTGTTTATCTGCACAGGTCAGCAGTTGTGCACACAGGTACACAGCCTGCACACCCTCTGAACATTGAGTGTGAATAACAGTATGCATGTACAGCTCAATTATGTGGATTGTATATGGTCATACCTTGGTTCTGGAACGCCTTGTGGCTCGAAAGTTTTGGCTCCGCAAACCCGGAAGTGAGCATTCCGTTTTGTGAATGCTTTTTTTGGAAGTCGAACGGACTTCCAGAATGGATTCCGTTCAAGAACCAAGGTACACTGTATTTGTTCAGTGTTACCATACATTCCAACGTTCCTCAGATGAAATTATGGATATTCCATTCTACACCAGTGCCCCCCTCACACTGCCAATGAACTATGGGGAAAGGGCAGGGCTGGCTGAGCTGCCCCAGTGGCTGTTACCAAGAGGCGTATTTAACAATACTGTACCGGCAAATCATAGAATTATAGAATTGGTAGGGACCCCAAGGGTCATCTAGTCCAACCCCTTGCAATGCAGGAATTTCAGCTAAAGCATCCATGACAGGTGGCCATCCAACCTCTGCTTTAAAACCTCCAAGGAAGGAGAGTCCACCACCTCCCAAGGGAGACCGTTCCGCTGTTGAACAACTCTTATTGTCAGAAAGTTCTTCCTGATATTTAGTCAGAATCTCCTTTCTTGTCACTTGAAGCCATTGTTTGAGTCCTGCCCTCTGGAGCAGGAGAAAACAAGTCTGTTCCATCTTTCAGCTCCATCTGGTACGCAGACTGAGACCCTACCTGCCCACAGACTGTCTCGCCAGAGTGGTGCATGCTCTAGTTATCTCCCGCTTGGACTACTGCAATGCGCTCTACGTGGGGCTATCTTTGAATGTGACCCGGAAACTACAACTAATCCAGAATGCGGCAGCTAGACTGGTGACTGGGAGCGGCCGCCGAGACCACATAACACCGGTCTTGAAAGGCCTACACTGGCTCCCAGTACGTTTCCAAGCACAATTCAAAGTGTTGGTGCTGACCTTTAAAGCCCTAAATGGCTTCGGTCCAGTATACCTGAAGGAGCGTCTCCACCCCCATCGTTCAGCCCGGACACTGAGGTCCAGCGCCGAGGGCCTTCTGGTGGTTCCCTCACTACGAGAAGCCAAGTTACAGGGAACCAGGCAGAGGGCCTTCTCGGTAGTGGCACCCGCCCTGTGGAACGCCCTCCCTTCAGATGTCAAAGAGAACAGCAAGTACCAGACCTTTAAAAGACATCTGAAGGCAGCCCAGTTTAGGGAGGCTTTTAATGTTTAATAGATTATTGTATTTTAATGTTCTGTTGAAAGCTGCCCAGAGTGGGTGGGGAAACCCAACCAGATGGGCGGGGTATAAATAAATAAATTATTAATATTATTATTATTATTTCATGTGACTGCCCCTAAGACACTCAACGATGGCCATCACGTTTCTTCTCAGCCTTCCAGACCAGCTTCCACAACCATTCCTCATAACGCCTTGGTTATCCGCAAGAACCTTAGATGATAAAACTGTGGTGCTTTCATCAGCCCATCTTGGGTGCCAGAGGAGGCACCCATGTCAGATGTTTACAAGGTACCAGCAGCGTAGTCTCTCTGGCCAGCAGCTCTGACCATTGAAGGGCTCCTGTGTGCTTACGTGAGCCAGACCCCTTAGGCTGCTCCTGCTGCCACCACCATTGCTGTTGTCAGATGCATTGAGCAGTACCAGCTGGCGGAGCTGAGGAGAACAGTGGCAGTAGCTGGCGCCCCACCCCTCTCCTCCCCATGGGCCTCGCTGCGCCACCACGAGTTTACAGGCCTCCTCCTTCCCCCGCCCTTCCCAGGTGCCTTTCTCTGCTTGCGGAATTTGGGACACTGCATGACATAGTGAGAAGCCACGATGGCTTAGGGTGGTTTCGTGATGGTCCTGGCATTTTCAGGGCAGTTGGGGACTATGTGTTGCATGTGAACAGTCCTACTTTCAGCGCACTTACTTCCTGTTTGGAGGTCTGTCTTCCCATTGCAGTCACTCCAGGAAACGCGTGTCTGGAGCCAGCCTAAATCTCCATGCGCAACATGCGTCCTTCCTCAGACTGAGACACTGGGGTGAAATGGCCTTGGAGATCCCCAAAGCAGCGCCATTGGACACTTTGCTATGGCCATCTAAACAATGTTTGCAGACATGGCAACGTCACAGTGGCTCAGGAGCCTGTTGGGATACACAGAATGCTGTGTAACACAGTAAGTCTGCAGGCTTGAGCTTACTTGTAAAGTAAAAGAAGCTGATGCAAGAGGCTGATGCAACAGGCCTGCAATGACTCAGCAGGAGTGTGCCGACAGATGATTGGCTGTTGTTTTGTATTAAAGGGGAACCTGTTAAGCAGGGTGTGTGGATGTAGAATGTTATCAGAGATAGAGAGAGTGAAGTCGTCTTGCATGAACTGTCTGTATGTATATAGCTCACAATAAAAGAATACGGCACTAAAGAACCTGTGGCTTTTGCACTGCTCTGCAAAATCCACGACAGAGGAATCCACGACAGAGCCTTCTGCTACCAACTTAGAGTGTGGCATTGTGGTGGCAGGGAAGGTGTGAGTGGGCCCTGGGTGGCCTTGGAAAGGCACTGATCCGCCACTCTTCCCGGGTCTGCCACCTGAGGCAAATGCATCGCGTTGCTTAATGGGAGAGTCGCCCCTGAATTCAGCATCCTGCTCCCTACAATGTCCAGCCAGATGCCTTTGGGAAGCTCACAAGTAGAGCACAAAAAGTAACACCACCTCTGCTGCTTTCCTTCCAGTATAGTGCCCCTGAACCTGGATGTTCCATGCAGGTCCTACAGCTAACATCCACGGATATCGTGAAGCGAGATGATTTAAACCATCGCCCTCCCAAAGCCTGGCGTGCGGCAATGCAGAGCGGGTCAGGCAGACAGTTACGCCTGCTTGCTCCTCTCGCCATGATTTTTCTGCTGACGCATTCCACACCCGCTGTGCCTGGTGGATCAGCTTCTGTCATCTTATATAGCCCATGTGCCCAGCTGGAGATAGTAATCCAAATGCAGCACCAGAGCTCAGCATCCCTAAGATGATAAAACCAGCCTTGGTCATCCTAGCACGTGGAATGCCCAGAAATGAGACTGGGAAGGAATCTCATGAGCTTCAGCTGCTCTTATTTTTTTTCAAAACAATAGTTCCTGTTTCTTGAAACTTATCTCTGCAAAGTCACTTCTGCCCCTCTATCTGTGGTTCACAGCATTTGGAAAGGGGGAGTCGGTGGGTAGGCACCTTTTAAAGTAAATATTATTGTATTGTCCTTGGGGCAGGGAACTGTTGTTGATTAAGGCAGCCAGAACCACCACGGACATCAGCTGTAGCATTAAGCAAGTGTAACTTTAAGAATTTGAGCTTGCTTTGTCCTCCTCCCTCCTGTTGCTTTTTTCCTCATGTGCTGTGTCTTTTTGGATGGTGAGCCTACAGAAGTGATTTTTGCAAGCCACTCTGAAAGCCTTCTTGGCTACAAAAGGCCATGATAAAAATGCAAAGCAGACTTTCCCCAACACAACACATTTTTTGATTTCAGCTTCATTAGTTATATACATTTTAATGCGCACTTTACCACAATCTATGTATTTTTTGGGTGCACAATACTTGGCTGAGGAACCGCACAGCAAAAATTCAGAAAACTGAATTTCCAAGGATGAATTTCATTGCGAATTGTTTCGGAAAGCGTGAATTGGGTGCATTCTCCTATAAATGTGAACTGAATCAAATTCCCCCATCCCTAATCATCTCTCAGGGAAAGTCTAGGTGAAAATCACAACATTTGCCAGACTGGGATTTACTTGGTACAGGTGGTGAGACCACTGGTGATGTACCAGGTAAAACAATATCACTGGAGAGGATTCAATGGGTCAGGTTGTCTAGGGTATGAAATGGCAGGTGGCTGATCCTGTACTACATTATACGACGTGACCTGCCAGTAAGGAGGGGGAGGGATTTGACTCCGTTCGCATTTATAGGTGAACCTACTTATGCCACACTTTCCAAAACCATGTGCAAACTGAAACACAGCCATCCGTTGAAAATTCACAGTTCTCAGAGTTTTGCAATGCAAGGCTCCGGTCAAGTTGTTGTTGCTGGCATCTGTCTGTCTTGAGCGACAATGGAGTGTGCCTCAGGGGTGAAGTGAAACTGCTGGGGAAGTAACATGCACAAAAATGGATATACAGTGGTACCTCTGGTTGCGAACACAATCCTTTCCAGGGTCCTGTTCACACCCTGAAAAGTCTGCAACCAGAGCGGAGCTTTTGTGCATGCGTGAAGTGCGATAGAGCGCTCCTGCGCATGCGCGAAGTGCGCAGAACGCTTCTGCGTGTGTGCACGGGGCGAAACCTGGAAGTAAACACTTCCGGGGTTGCCGCGTTCTTAACTTGAAAAAACGCAACATGAAGCGTTCGCAAGAAGAGGTATGACTGTACTAGGGTAAAGTGTGCAGAAAGAAATGTACAGACTGGTGAAAACAGCGTACAAAAATGCATTGTTTAAGGAAAAATTGCTTCGCAAAGATGTGCATCTAGGGTAAAAGTTGAATAAAAAGATGTGTGATTTAGGAGAACCCCACACCATAAAATGCTGATGAATTTTCATGAGGACTTGCTTTAAAAAAAAAAAAAAGTGATGCAGAAATTAGAAGAGCTGATTCCCTCCTTTTTTCAGTTCCCCTAAATTATGCATCAGTCCTCATGAAAATTCATCAGTATTTTATAGTGCAGTCTCTATAACCTACCCACAAGCCCCATCCAGCTCTGTGATTTAATGGGAGACACCCAGCAATGCTACTAAAGGCCTCTCATTTATGGCAAGCTTAAAAGAAAAATCCCAAATCCCACCATCAAGGAAGCTCGATCCCAAGCATTCGTGGCAAACTTGTCTATGCTGATGGCGCGGTTCATAGCGATGGCAGACCCACTGATTCCTGATCACCTTTGGCAGGCCCCAAATAAACAAATTCTGCTCCTCTTCTCCTATGTATAACATGGGTAAGTCAAACCTCTCATTTTTTCCTTATATACATGGCTAATTCTTGTTGGTTTTTGCTCAACATATAGTATGTACAATATGTATAATAATGTAAGTATAATAATGTAAGTATAATAATAATAATAATAATTTATTATTTGTACCCCGCCCATCTGGCTGGGTCTCCCCAGCCGTTCTGGGCGGCTTTCAGCAAACATTAAAATACATTAACACATCACAGATTAAAAACTTCCCTGAACAGGGCTGCCTTCAGGTGTTTTCTAAATGTCATGTAGTTGTTGATCCTTTTAACCTCTGATGGGAGGGCGTTCCACAGGGCGGGCGCCACTACCAAGAAGGCCCTCTGCCTGGTTCCCTGTAGCTTTGCTTCTCACAGTGAGGGAACCGCCAGAAGGCCCTTGGCGCTGGATCTCAGTGTCCGGGCTGAATGGTGGGGGTGGAGACGCTCCTTCAGGTATACAGGACCGAGGCCGTTTGTCTTTCCGCCCAGGTGCCTGCCCCTTTGCATAAAGCTGAATGCGCACAAGTTAAATGAGCATAAATTGCAGCCTTACTGCTCTGCTGTAAAGTTGCCGGTGTGCTTGATTGCTTCCTGCTCAACCTATATATATTGCCACTTATTATCTATATATTAACACATATTCCTGCATTGCAGAGGGTTGGACGAGATTACAATTGGGGTCCCTTCCAACTCTACAATTCAATGATTCTATGATCACAAAGAGCATCGTTAAGTTCCCAATACGTTTTCATGTTGTTTTTCAGTCTCCGGCACTTCTGAGAAGAATTTTAACCCTTGACAATGTGTTTTCAGAGGCCAGCCTAATATTTGTCCTCCTGCGGGTTAAGATTTCAGTGTTTACAAACTACTCTCTCAGCTGAAATCTTTACCTTTAGCCACACACAGAGAACGAGAGGGGAGGTCAATCATTTACTCATTGTAACTCATTTACACTATGGCATGGGGGGGGGGGGTCGTTCCCCAGCTGGGTTTGTGGAATACAAACAATGCCCTGGCCTTTGAAACATGCAGCTACATCATAAAGAGAACATCTCTTTATAACTTTTCTAAGGAGCTAGAGGAAATGCCCATGGAGCCCATCGTTTATTCTCACAGCCTGACAGCCCAGGGTTTACCCATTATGCTTTTGTGTCGAAGCAGTGATTTGAACTCGGGTCTCTGCCCAGTACGCTGCACCAGAATGGCTCCTGGTAGTATCCGTTACATTAAAAAAAAAGAACTGCTAAAGGCACAGGTCTCCACCAGGAAAAAAGACAGAGGCAACACAATTGTACTGAGACGGTGCAAAATTCAGCTTGTGTGTGTCTGGAGTGTGATATAATTTGGGTGTTGCCCTAGGATGCAAAACCATGTTTGATTCACTCAAAGGTTGAAGCGAAAACAAGCCCTTCAAACTTACCCTTCACCACCCATTAGCAACCCGGAGGCCAAACCTATTCAAGCTAGTGCTGAAATTATCATTTGCGAATATTCTAAGCTTGCCAATACTTGCAATTTTTGCCATTCTGAGTTTGGAATTTATAAATTCAAATCCTTGTGGTTTCATTGCATGCAACTCACTTGCCATCTGTGGTGAAATATTAAAGATTAAATACAGTTGCATGTCATCTGTCAAATGCTATATGACTGTTCTCCAATGTTCTCAATTTTTGAAATAAAATACAATGCCAAATACTACAGATATCAAATATTCACTGATAAACCCCAAAATGTGAAATATTCAGAGAAGATGTGGAGCATTAGCAGCACAAAACATTTTGGGAAACAGGAGAAATTGGGGGAACGAATTTGGGGAAATTGGGGGAATAAATTGGTTTCACTTCTAATTCCAAGCATCCAGGAAAAATGAGAACAAGTGGCAAAGCAGAATTGTAGATGATGGCAAGATTAGGAGCAGCTACTTTTATCCTTCAGAAAGAAGGGAAATGCTTCAAGAGAACATAGTTTTTAAGCCTAGCATCCACCATGCGACTACTTGAGGGGCACAAATTGCACAAATTTCATAGTATAAAGTCATACGCTAAATTTTTGGTTAGGTTGACATGCAAATTCTCTAACGCATGTCAGAATTGTGGTTCATTGCTTCTCTGAAAAACCTTTGAAATATGGTGCGTCACAGAGAGTTCCTATATATGGCAATTCAAAAGACCCACTTGCCATGAGGGACCGGCATATCTGTAAATTTCGGTTCCTCTCAGTTTCTCATTTTCCCACTCTTCCGTTCTCCACATTCCTACATCCCATTCCCCCCCCAAAAAAATACTCATGAAAACTCATTGTCGTTTTAGTGTGATTTTGCTCCTAAGAGACACATTTTTGTATGCAATTCACACATTTCTGCAAAGCCATTTCCCCTAATATCATGCATTTTTGTATACAGTGTTCACGAATATATACCTTTATATATTTATTGCACAAGCTCCCTTTGTTCACATTACATTTTACAAATTAGGAGAAGTGCAAATGTCCAAGGATCATCATGCTTCAGTTTTTGTAGTGTTTCGGAAAGAGCAAATCAGGGAGGTTCGCCTTTAAATGCAACCCAAATTGGATTCCTTCCCCCATCCCTACTTGCCATGCCAAAGTTTTAACCGAAAATTCACCCTGAAGAGGACCTTGCTGCATAACAAATGCTTGTCTGAACTGGTTCTCCCCACTATGGCAAATTCAACAATCGTTCCAACTCTGAAATGCAGAGATGGATTAATGGGTGCAAATAGGAAAGTGTTCTAATGTGGGGACATAAAAAAGCAATAGTGTTAACAGTGGAAGTCTAGTCAAATAAATTTAAGAGGACAAAATAAGTACAGTCAAGACTCCTAACAGACGTATACTTCTATGTTAATCGCAGGTCTTAACAGAATCAAAAGCCACCAGCATCTGAACCTGTTTTCAAATTCTAGCATCCCACACAACCAGAGTAGAAAGTTAGCTCAGACCCTTTGTGCTAGAATTGAAACAAAATTGGGGGATGTAGGAGGGCAGGAGCCTCAATAAAATATTCACCAGATTTAAATGTTTTCTAGTATTGCCAATCATGGGCAATATGGTTCCTTTTCATATAAGTGAAGGAAGGGAATAAACACTAAAGTAATGCATTTGATACTTATTACTTGAAAACGGAACACCAAGATGGGAAATTGTTTGAAGGTATGTCCCCAAACATCAAAAGGTAAAATTTCAGGGAAGGGGTTTGCAATGTTCTCAGTTTCTTTCTTTTCTTTTTTTAAATGGTGGTGATTTCCAATTTGTACTCCAATTTGTACAAAATTTACCAGCTCAGCTACACTCTGGGAATGAACGAAATATATCTCTGCTGAGAATCCCATGGATTGAGTGAGAATGTTCAGGTGGATTAAAGCTCTTCTGTTCCATATAACCTGTTTGCAAAAACTGTGGCATGCAGAGATTCACTGTGGGCCCGTACAGTTAGTTACATGTGCCCATCTCATGCCGCGCTTCCTGCAAATGCACACCTGTTCCTTGACTCCTTATCTTTATGAAAGGATGGACTACTCTTTAAATAACCTTTGGCTTCTCCAGTTCTTAATGAATAAAAACGCTAATTAAAATTTTAACTGTGTTTCTCCAACCCTTAATTTATAACATGAAGGGTTGCAGCTTCAGCCCGGAATATATAAACTTTGTTTCTCCTTAATTAAAAGCATATGAGGATGAGGCTTGAAACTGGAATCTGAAAGGTTCTGCTTCACTGTGCTGTGTTTTTAACCACGGTGTTTGAAACGCTCTTGTTGATTTATGCATTATATTTGGCAGTTTGGGTTTAATTTTCATGGTTGCGTTATATATAGGTTGGGTATAGCAACAAAATCTTGGTGCCAACAAGATGTGCCTGTGGAATATTTCACATGTTGTGCTAATCAGAATGCTTAACCTGAACTGATGAAGCTATATAGCGAAACCTGTGAGTAATCCGGAGGACAGGTCTTCTTCGTCCTTCTCATGTGCCACTTGTGTTGATTTCGGCTGGATGGTGATGTTGCAAGACTCATATAAATATGCTTCATCTACTATTACATCCATGAGATTTTTGCTTTGAACCGTTGAAGAATTCTACTATCTACTCACTATCAACCAATTGTGAACGTTTTGTTGGCACCAAGATTTTGTTGCTATACCCAACCTGTTGCTGAATGGTTCAGTCACGTGAACATTATACATTCTGTTATATCACGCATATATGGTTTGTTAATCATGTGGCTTTATTGAAATTGAATTAGCTAAATGTGGCTAAATTGAATTAGCTAAATGTGGCTAAATTGAAAGACTATTAGTTTTTCAGTAGAGGATTCCAGTAAATCTTTTATTATAGTTTCAGCCATTGTGTGGTGGTTTTGGTTGTTTATGGTTCCTATTATCACCACAGTGATACTTTATGCTGTTTGCGTTATATATAGCCCATCATTGGATAGGTAACAATGAGGTCTGGAAAACTTTTTAAAAACAAACAAATAAAGATTGGAACCCCAATTCTACCTCCCAGGATTCCAGCGCTAAGGCAAGCAGAAGTAAAATACTACCCGTAGGTCACAGGCAGATGAAGAAGAAGAGGAGGAGTACAAACCTTTATTAGTCACTTCCCACGCCACTTCGAAGAGTAATAAATCCTCCACTGGGAGATCTTCGTCTTCCCACTGAGGAAGCCCATTGAGAGAGGTGACGGAGAGCGATCGTACCAGAGGCATTGGTGATGCTGGGGCTATCGCTTGGGTTACACAGCACAACTCAGTCCTTACAGCCTTTATGCCTTTAAAAAAATAAAATAAAATGATATTTTCCTCCTGCTGTTGGATCTCCTTGTTTAGCACCGCCTGAAAACAAAGCCAAAAGAGGTTTCAAGAAGAAGCGGAACTTGCCCAGAGAGCTTGACAGCTAATGAGTTTTAGGAAACGGCCTGACCCACCAGCCCTTAAATTGGCTCAGCAAAATCCCCTAGGCTTGACTGAAGAGGCTTCTGCTGCCGCTGTTATTGCTGGATGGAAGGGGGAGGGGAAAAAATCCAAGCTGTCCGGCGAGGGCAAGAACAGGCCCCAGATCAGTAGTAAAGAATCGCCACCAAACTCATCGCTCAGCATTCCTGAAAGCCCCCAGACTCAGGAATAAGTCATAAGGCTGTGAATTGCCTTAAGCCAACCCTGCAGGGGGGAGGAGCCTGCCTTAATGCCACCCAGTTGGAGCCCTGCCCCATTTTCCAGAGAGGCACATGGAGCAATGCGAGATCAAAACTCTTCCCAGGGGTGTGGATGTTATGCACTTTAACGATCAAAGGTAAACCTACATCCCAGGCAAGCGGGATTTGCATGCATTTTGCAAATCAAGCTGATACATATATATTTGCCATCTTGGCATAATTTATCCTGCTTATGGTAGACATAAAGGTAAAGGTACCCCTGACCGTTAGGTCCAGTCGCAGACGACTCTGGGGTTGCGGCGCTCATCTTGCATTACTGGCCGAGGGAGCCGGCGTTTGTCCGCAGACAGCTTCCGGCTCATGTGGTCAGCATGACTAAGCCACTTCTGGCGAACCAGAGCAGCGCACGGAAACGCCGTTTACCTTCCCGCCAGAGTGGTACCTATTTATCTACTTGCACTGTGTGCTTTTGAACTGCTAAGTTGGCAGAAGCAGGGACCGAACAATGGGAGCTCACCCTGTCACGGGGATTCGAACTGCCGACCTTCTGATCGGCAAGCCCTAGGCCAGTGATGGCTAACCTTGACACTCCAGATGTTTTGGGACTACAACTCCCATCATCCCTGACTACTGGTCCTGTTAGCTAGGGATGATGGGAGTTGTAGTTCTAAAACATCTGGAGTGTCAAGGTTAGCCATCACTGCCCTAGGCTCTGTGGTTTACACCACAGTGCCACCCGCGTCCCTATGGTAGACATAGCATGGAGCAAAAGACCAGGCTACTGGAGAACAGGTGAGGAGGAGAGGCTGCGGCCCCCAAGGAACAGCCCCGCATGACACACCAGCCCTGGGGCACAGGGCCTCCTTGCACGGGAAGAAAGGGGGAGGAAAGTGGCACACAAGGAGTCTTGATTTTTTTTTTTTTTAATGCATTGTACATCTCCCTCTAAGCATGCCCCTTTCAAAAATGTATTTATTGGTGTGTGCTTAGGGGGCGCCAATTTTGTGTGCTTTTCTTTTTATAAATCTACTGAAGAATAAAATAAAATAAAATTGGGATTTAGGGATTTTTCTCAGGACGGTGGAAGCCGTGTGTGCTGTGTCTCATTGATGTCATGGTGGTGGCACTCGCCCCTCTGATAGGAAATGTTCTGCAGGGTGGGAAGAGGGGGAAAATAGGAGACAGAGGAGGGTCAGTAGGGAGTGAGTGAGAAATGTCCCTATTTTCATCTGAGGAATGTTGGAGGGTATGCATTGTATTGCAGCATGTTTATCAGGGTGCAAAAGAGCTAACTCCATAGATCCAGTGTTTTCTTGGAAACCACTGCAACAGGAAACAGTCCCGTTGTTCTCTGGAGATCAGGACAGACAGAAAGGTTTGACGCAGACAATGAGACCTGGAATAAAACTGAGATGGAAGAGTACCATCTCTGAAATCAAGTCTTCACCAGCCCAGTTCCCTTCAGATGTTTTGAACTACAACTCAGATTGATGGTAGATGTCGTCTACAACATCTGGAGGAAACCAGGTTGGCGAAAGCTGTTTTAGATTAGGGTTGCTATACATCCGGAATTTCTCGGACATTGCCGGGATTCGGCTGTCGGAAGAAGTGCCTGGGTGGGAATCACTGGAATGTCCGGATGCAGGTTTTGGTGAATTTCCTTAAAAATAGTTCAAAAACTTCTCTCTCTCTCTCTCTCTCTCTCTCTCTCTCTCTCTCCCTCTCCCTCTCCCTCTCCCTCTCCCTCTCCCTCTCCCTCTCTCCCTCCCTCTCTCTCTCTCTCTGTGAGATTATGCAGAAAAATCTCAACAACATTTGTGTCCGGATTTTCACTTTTCGAAATATGGCAACTCTATTTTAGATCATCCATGGCTAGCAAGCTAAATGAAGAGGGGTCCCTCTAGTGGACTATGGATGTAAAATAATATTTTCTTTGACTCTCAACAGAGTATAGTTGTTTTCTTTTTTAAGTGTGCATACATTTAGGACACGAACTGGAAATCCATGACTGTATCTCCTGATCCTAAATAATAAATAAATAAAAAATATATGAAGAGATGAGAGGGAGAGAATTGGATTGAGTAAATGACATTGGGTCTATGGGGATAAATCATATAACACCGGTCCTGAAAGACCTACATTGGCTCCCAGTATGTTTCCGAGCACAGTTCAAAGTGTTGGTGCTGACCTTTAAAACCCTAAATGGCCTCGGCCCAGTATACCTGAAGGAGTGTCTCCACCCCCATCGTTCGGCCCGGACACTGAGGTCCAGCTCTGAGGGCCTTCTGGCAGTTCCCTCCCTGCGAGAAGTGAAGTTACAGAGAACCAGGCAGAGGGCCTTCTCAGTGGTGGCACCTGCCCTGTGGAACTCCCTCCCATCAGAAGTCAAGGAAATTAACAACTGTCTGACTTTTAGAAGACATCTGAAGGCAACCCTGTTTAGGGAAGTTTTTAATGTCTGAAGTTTTATTGTGCTTTTAATATTTTGTTGGGAGCCGCCCAGAGTGGCTGGGGGGGGTATAAATAATAAATTATTATTATTTCTATTTTATTTTATGTATTTATTACCCAATGAGCTCAAGGTGGCACATATGGATCTCCTCCTTCTCATTCCCCCCTCACAACAACCCTATGGGCTAGGCTAGGCTGAGAGACTGTGAATAGTGCAAGGTCACCCCATGATCTTTATGGCTGAGTGGGGATTCAAACCCTGGTCTCCCAGATCCTAGTCCAACACTCTAACCCAGGGGCCAGCAAACTTTTTAAGCAGGGGGCCAGTCCACTGTCCCTCAGACCTTGTGGGGGGCCAGACTATATGTTGAAGAAGAAAAAATGATGCAAGAACACCACGAGCCCCGGTGGCTGCTTACCTGTGTCTTGCGAGTGGTAGGGGCCATAGCTGTCAACTTTCAGATTTGAAAATAAGGGATCAGCAGCCTCACCTGTCCCGGGGACAGTCTACGGTTCTCGGGGAAGAGTCCACGCTGCAGTAATCCCCCCCAGGCTACAAATTAATTTACACCAGGCTCAGGACCGGTGCTAGGGGTTTTGGCGCCCTAGGCGAGGGGGCGGGGCACGTGACATCATTGCGCATGACGTACGGTGCCCCGCTCCCTGCCCGCCGGGCGCCCCGCGCCGCCGCGATTTTCGCCGCTGGTTGGGGCGGCACCGGGCGGTGGCAGGGGGCGAGGGGCAGGCTGGCCAGAGCCCCCGCCGCCGCGGTTTTCATCCCAACCTGCTCGCTCCGTCGCTGGTTGGGGCGGCGGCGGGCGGCGGCGGGGGGCAGGCTGGCCAGTGCCCCCTCCATTTTGGCGCTCTAGGCAACTGCCTAGTTCGCCTAAATGGAAGCGCCGGCCCTGACCAGGCTACACACCATCATCTTTCCCCACCTCAGGGTCTCTTTTCCAGGGAGTCTTCTCTTCTCATGCATTGATTCAGGATCTGTCCTTCCAGTGAGCAGCCAGGGCCGATGTCCTTCAGAATGGACCGGTTTGATCTTCTTGCAGTCCACGGGACTCCAGCACCACAATTCAAAAGCGTCAATTCTTCATGGGGGGATTGATCAGGTTCACTCTTTTGGCTCTCTGGCATCCATTAATGACTTATTATACAAACGTGTTGCAGGCTTTGCATCCTTTAACACTCTTTTGGAAGGAGTGTATTTGTGGGCTGGGCCAGAGTGGTTGATTTTACATGCAAGCAAAGCACAAACAGTGCTGTTGTCTAATGACATCCTATTCTCTCTAACTATTGGTGAGCAACGCAGCCGAGCAACGCAGCTGAGGAGCCTCCCTGGCCTGCAGGGAGGGAGAGGAGCTGCTTCCTTTGAAATCCGGGAAATTTACGGGATATCTAACAATCTGGGATAGCAGCAGGAAATGGCGCTGGAAAAAGGGAATTTCCCGCCAAAAAAGGGAAGGTTGACAGCTATGGTAGGGGCTGGTGGTGGCGGAGAGACAATGAGCAGTACGCGAAAGGGCGCGGCTGCTGCTGGCACCAACAAAGTCCAGCCCCTTCCTCCTCTAGGCAGGGCAGGGAGAAGCCAGGAGGAGGGAGGGAGGAGGCAGTGCCGTGTGAGGGAGAGTGGGGGGAGAGGGAAAGAAAATGTGTGCTGACGATACACGTGGCAATTCCCAGACCGTATGCGGGCCAGATCCAGAAGGCAATTGGGCCTGATCCATCCCGTGGACCTTAGTTTGCCGACCCATGCTCTAACCACTATGCCACACAGGGTCCCATAGCATTTCCATCAAGAAAATTCACCACGAGAAGATGCTATCATCCATGCTGGTGGAGGGATAGCTACCTGGGTCTCTCCCCTCCACCCCTCAAGGATAGTTATACTGGTGGGAAAAGCCCAAGCAGACATAAATAATAATAATTATAAATTTATTTGTTATTTATGCTCTTGGCCTCCCTTTTTGAGATTATTCTTCCTCTTAGACCAGACAGCCCTTCGAATGCACCAGATTTAGTGTGGTGCAAGCGGTTCCCCCAGACAGGGTGCCGAGCTGAGGAGGCACAAAATAATAATAATAATAATAATAATAATAATAATAATAATAATGCCACCTATATTTATGCAGGTACCTACTCAAAGTTAGGGGGCGCCAATTTTGTCCTTGCTCAGTGCGCCTTCTTCTTCTTCTTTGGCGATCACTCGTAGCCGAGTAAGGTTGTCTTCCATAAACACGGTTTTAACAATGAGTCTGTAAGTGACTGTGGAGGCCAATTCTGGATCCACATGTCCTTCTACAGTTGGGACATAGGTTTCCGGGTGGGAGTTGATCACTGTGATGGTTTGCCAAGCATGCCTTCCTCTTAGCTTGTTTCTCCCTTGCATCCTGAGTTCGAGTGTCTTCAAAGCCCATGACACCTTTGGTAAAGGCTGTTCTCCAACTGGAGCGCTCGCAGGCCAGTGTTTCCCAGTTGTCAGTGTTTATACTACGGTACATTTTTTACACCATATCACCATCCTCTCTAAAGGAGGTCACACAGGTACCCTTGATGCAAAATGCGTAAGAAAACACATCAAGTGTCTTCATAGCTTCGGCACACCAGCAGAGGTCACTACACACCCATTTAAACCTATTGCCTTACCACTGGAGTCTTGCAACCTTTCCAGTCCTGAATTATAGGGGAAGGATCAGATGTATAGATCAATTATGCTGTCCTTTTGGTTCCTGCGTGTGAAGAGCAGCTGTCACTCATGTCGCAGGGCCAGATTTAGGTTTGATGAGGCCCTAAGCTACTGAAGGTAATGGGGCCCTTTATATGTCCAGCTGTCCTTTGTCAACAACAAATTGTCCCTGTTTTTTGTGTTGAATATATGTTATATGGTAATTTATGGACCTAATAGGTATCTAAAGCCATTTGCACATATCAAATAGGAGCCTACACAACACAAAACACTGTTGCTGTATGTAGGTTTTATTTTATTTGTTTTTATCTTTTATTCTGGAAATGTATATCTAGGTTTTTTTCCTTTAATTTTTTTGGGGGGGCCCAAGAGAGTGGGGCCCTAAGCTATAGCTTGTTTAGCTCATACATAAATCCGGCACTGTGTGGTGGACATGTAAAAAAGCAAAGGTATATTTGGGAAATGATTTATAATGAGTTGGAAAAAATGCTTAAAATTACTTTTGTAAAAAAAACAAACCCTGAAGCTTTCTTACTAGGAATTTTAGGTCCAGAAATACCTAAGGATCAGAAGAGACTATTTATGTATACTACAACAGCTGCGCGGATGCTGCTTGCCCAAAGATGGAATGAGGACAATCTACCTACAAAAGCAGAATGGCAAATAAAGATGATTGGACTACGCCAAATTGGCGAAAATGACCAGGAAAATCAGAGATCAAGAGGATAATAAATTTAACAAAGAATGGGGAAATTTTTGAAGTTACTTAAAAGAAAACTGTAAACAATTGAAAACATTAGCAGGATTTTGAAAACACTTGCAATGAATAGAATAGAATATAGAATATATTTTATTGTCATTGCCCCCTTTGGGAACAACGAAATTACTTGGCTGCTCCATCCACCCAGATAGGGCACTCCACGCAAAAACAAGACAACTACAAAAACACTGATTAAAACCATACACACTGATTAAAACCATACAATGATAAAACATAACAGGTAAGATTAGATGACTTCAGGCTTCCCATTCAAGGCCAAGAGAGAACTATGATAAAAATTGAGTTTTAAGAAAATATGGAGAATATGATACGATGCAGTTTGAAAAGAATATCTGGGGAAACCATAGAGGGGTGGAGGGGAGTCTGGGGAGTCTGAGAATGCTATTTGTAAAATCATTATGATTTACGTATGATGATCAGTGGCGTCGTGAGGAGGCAGGGGGGCGGTTGCGCCCCGGGTTCCAGGGGAGAGGGGGTGCCACTTGGGCCAGCCCCGCCCCGCCGGCAGGCCCCAAGCAAGCCACGGAGCGAGGCAGCCTCGCCCCGCAGCCTGCGAGCAAGCAGCGAGCGAGGCCGCTCCGCCCCACGGCCTGCCCACCGGCTCATGGAGCTGCCCCGTCCATGCTGCTTTAAAGCAGCACGGACGGGCAGCCCCACGAGCCGGTGCTCGCTTGGCGGGTCACCGCGGGTGCAGCAGCACTGGGTGGGATGCACTGCGCATGCCCGGAAATTCCATGCGTCGGGATGCCCCACCCCCAGGGGTGCCTCCGCGCGGCAATGCCACCCTGGGCGCCTAAGAGGCTTCCTACGCCTCTGATGATGATAAATGTTAAAAGTGAAAATGAACAACAACAAAAAATGTTTTAAAAGAAAAGAATATATGTGTCCATCAGCCCTTTGACAGCTTGTGCAGGAACATGTCAGCGGGCAGAACAGGGTCCTTCAGTCCCTGCTAGCTTCAAAATATGCCCCTTATCCAAGGTGTGCTTGTGCGTCACAAGGTCGTTTTTGATAGGGGAACCAATGTCCCCACTCTGGAAAGACGTGTGGATCCAGAATTGGCCTCCACAGTCACTTACGGACTCATTGTTAAAACCGTGTTCATGGAAGACAATCTTACTCGGCTACGAGTGATCACCAAAGAAGAAGAAGAAGAAGAAGAAGAAGAAGAAGAAGGTGCGTCTACACAGGAGTTCAAGCATGGACAATAAGTTTGCTTAGGATGAGAGTCAGGGGCGTACCCAGGATCAAAACTAGGGGGGGGGGCAAGCCATGGTCGTTCAGGTTTGCTTTGAATGGACGCTGATCATTTTTGCTTCTAGGGCTGCCTTCTAGGGGGGGGCAGCTGCCCCCTCTGCCCCCCCCCCGGGTACGCCCATTATGAGAGTCCTGGTCCTGTTGAGTTCAAACTTATAGCTGAATTTGCAGCTGAGCCCGAGAAAACGGCCAGAGTTTTACTGCACTGCAAACACTGTTCAGCAGGCGGCGCTGTTGTTATGGTGATGATGATGATCGGTGCTGGATTGTTTTGTGGGAGCAAAAGAGGGTTCCACTTTATTCTTGCTATTAAATCATGGTTGGTGTGGACCTCACAGCTTCATGAAGCCTACAAAAAGAGGATGGGCAAGACAGTCTTCTTCACAGAGGGCTGCTGCTTCGAGAGAGAGAAGCGGAGAGAGGCAGATACTCGTTGACTAAGGTGAGTTCCTTGTACTTTGAAGTTCTAAGAATCTGGCATCCATAAGGACCAACTGCAAAAATTCTCAAGGCAGAATTAGTTCCTGAATGTTATTTCATGCATTCGCTGAGATCGCCAGAGGAGTTTATATAATGACTCCAGAGGCAAGGTGCCAATCCTGGATTTGCATATATTCTATAACATTTCACGTCTCTTGCATTTTCTAACTTTCCTTTCTGCAGGACTTTCTGTTGCAGTCCGTTCTGTCAAAACCTTTTCTTTCCTTCCTTGAGATTTGCTCATTGCACTCTGTTTACCGTTCTAGTGCAATCTTTCCGTCTGTTTCTCCCATTCTTTTTGCCCTTTTCCGTAGCTTCATTTGTTTTCATTCATTCATTCAAATTCACACTCGAGTCAGTTAGAAAGAGCTTTAGGAAAAGTTCTGTTAGAGAAATAATGCATTGCTTTACTTGTGTGTACTTTGCTCTAGCATTTCACGATCTGTTTGCCGCTTGTAAAAATGCAAAAACTAAAGACATACTGTAATGAGAATAAATGACTGCAGGTATGAATGAGATAGATGCGGCAGGGAAAGCATTTTGCATGATAAAAGTCTGTAAGCATTGCCAGTGCATTTTTCGGAGGCGGGATGCATACCCCTAAACATTTTGTGAATCTAAGTTTGGCCTCATTGAGGGGCAGTATTTCAATATGAGTAGGAAAATTGAGAGTACCCCTAAACATTTTTTTTAAGAAAAAAAAACACTGAGCATTGCTAATTATTTGTTACAGTCTATAACCTGCCTTTCCAAAACCACACACACACACACACACACACACACACACACACACACACACAGCAGAGAGAGATTTCAATGTGGTTTAATGGTTAGTTGGAATTAGCTACTTTCCAGATGACAATTAAGTAAGATTGGGAAAGTTTTGAAAACTTTTGAGCACCAGACCATTATAGTGAAAAGAGTGTAATATATAACAGAGTCTCTGGTTCAAATCTTTGCTTAGCTGTGAACTCATAGAATGTTTGCCAGGTTTTTTAAAAACACCCCCCTTTTTTTTCAATGTTAACAAACAAAGGGAAGGGAGGGGAGGGGAGAAAAAGGAATGGAATGCAATAAAATAAAAACAAATACATCATATATAAATAATACTAATAGTAACAAAAACAAGCTTTTGCCAGATAGACCTACAGCACAGGATCATTGTGAGGATACCATGGTGTGTACACAGATTCCCCGTGTACATGGCTCTGAGTTCCTTGGTTAAAAATCAGAATGCAGAGGAACCCAGGAAGCCGCCTTCTACCAAGTCAGACCATTGGTCCATCTGGCTCAGTATTGCTTGCTCTGGTTGGCAGCATCTCTGCAGAGTTTCACGGAGGTAGTCTTTCCTAGCCTTAACTGGAGATGCCAGGGACCTTAGACCCTCTGCCCCAGAGCAGATGACCCACCACTGAGCTGCAACTCTTCTCCTTTGCAAAATGTAGTAAGATGAAGAGGCTTGTCACTAACTCGCCTTCTGTCTTCTCACGATCAGGACTGTGACATGGTAAGGCTTTTGCTTTTGTCGTTCCTGCTGGCAGTCATTGGTCGGAATGGGACTTGGGGAAAACCTGTTCACGGGGACATCAGATCCATCCTGCAGGTTGATTTTTCAGGTATGGCTTTCATCTTATTTATCCATCTGTCTGTCCTGCCTACCATGTCTCTCCGCTGGCTCTCTTATACCCGGGTTGTGGGTGTTCTATTCTCTCGAGAGCCAGTGTGGTGTAGTGGTTAAGAGCGGTAGACTCGCAATCTGGGGAACCGGGTTCGCGTCTCCGCTCCTCCACATGCAGCTGCTGGGTGACCTTGGGCTAGTCACACTTCTTTGAAGTCTCTCAGCCCCACTCACCTCACAGAGTGTTTGTTGTGGGGGAGGAAGGGAAAGGAGAACGTTAGCCGCTTTGAGACTCCTTCTGTTAGTGATAAAGCGGGATATCAAATCCAAACTCCTTCTTCTTCATCTAACCCTAACCCTAAGGGCATAGCAGCTGCTGGACAAAAGTCAGCTCATTCTGACCTCCTGCCACTTCAATTCACGGCAAGCTGGTCACATGGTGGGCAGCCAGCTTAAATGTGGGACTAGAGATGAGTGGGTTTGCCCAAATTGGAATCCATTCTCTCCTTCCGGAACATTCCCCAACTGTTAGCTGCTATGGTCAGTGGTGTAGCATGGAGTGGGGGGGGGGACCTCTGAGGTGCCCCTATGATAGGCTCCCTCATCGAGGCCAGAGCTATGGGGAGGCAAGCTGCGCCCTTGCCTTTGGGACTGGGGCAGTAGTGGTGCCTCCTTCCCCTCATGGCTGGCAAAGGGACACCCATGTCCACCCCACCCCTGGTCTGTTCAAGAGGGCGGAGGGGGAGGATGCCTGCGCCGCCCACCGAAGAGGGAGGAAGAGGAAGACAGGAAAGCACTGCCAGAGTCACATGAGTTGCCCAGAGTGCTGCACTGCAGAGACAGGAGGGTGATCCGACACAACAGCGCTCCTGGTTTCATGTTTCTGTGATCCCAGGTTGTGGCTAGTTTGCAAAGAGAGACTCCATTCATTAGACACTGGCCGGCGAAGGGACTGACTGCTGCCCAGTTCACCAGGGAGTGCAACACTTGCCCAAGCCCGGGTGCCAGCAACCCACGCTATACCCCAAGTCACCTGTGCTTGGCCGACTGTTTTGCCTAACAAGGCCAAACCTTTTTGGCAGGCTAGACTACATAAGCTGCTCCTGTTTGTCCAGATCTTAATAAAGGTAAAGGGACCTGACTCTGGGGTTGCGGCACTCATCTCGCTTTACTGGCCGAGGGAGCCAGTGTACAGCTTCCAGGTCATGTGGCCAGCATGACTAAGCCGCTTCTGGCGAAACCAGAGCAACACACGGAAACGCCGTTTACCTTCCCGCCGGAGTGGTACCTATTTATCTACCTGCACTTTGACATGCTTTTGAACTGCTAGGTTGGCAGGAGCAGGGACTGAGCAACGGGAGCTGACCCTGTCGCAGGGATTCGAACCGCCAACCTTCTGATCGACAAGCCCTAGGCTCTGTGGTTTAACCCACAGTGCCACCCGCGTCAACCATGGAATTACTAAACTGGGGTCATTCCACTCAACCACAAATGCCACGACAAGCTTATTGTTCCAGGGTTTTCTCCTAGACGCAGCAGATCCAGCCAACGATTTTCAAGCCAAGAGGAATTCCTACCACGCTGCACGAGGCCCCGAGGTTCTCAACCCGGCAGACCCGTCCAGCCTTTGCTACCTCATCCAGGAGAGCGATACCGAAAGCCAGATCTCTTGCAGGCTCCGCTTCACCAGGAGCAAATTCAATTTCAACCCTTTCGGACTGCGATTCGGGAAACGGCAGGGGGGCGTCTTGGCTGCCGGTACCAGGAAACTGGGTCCCCAGAGCAGCGGCAAAATGCTGCAGTCCCTGCTGAAACCCAAACTGGACAGGATGATAGACCTGTGTGGGGAGATGTGGGGAGAAGGTTGTTAAACTTTGCAAAGCAAATCCATCCTAGGGGGACGGGGCCAGGCATTTGTAGCACAGGTATCAATAACTGGGTTAGGGAAACGATTTCAGGCACCCACAAAGAGCCCAAAAACCCCCCACCACAAAACAAAAAAACACTGTTGAAACCAACAAATCAGGTAAACTACAAATTCTGGCCCTAAAAATAATCCAGAATATATTTGGCCCTGGCTGAGGTGATTAAACATCCCCTGCATTCAAAAATGTTATATACTTCTGCTTGGGTGCCTCTTCTCATAAAAGGAACGATTATTAATTTTTGTCAGGTATAAAGGACTTAAAAGTCCATCTAATTACATGCCATGTGTCTTTTCTTTACGAAGGAGGCTATTGTCCTGCTTTTAAAATAGACCGAAACCTTCCAGAGTACGTGTTGTTTTTCCTGAAGGAGATGCTCTGCTTGGGTGGCTATTTATACATCACAAAAAGAGAGAGACAGAGAGAGAATGCATCACCACAGCTATGCACAAAATTTGAACGAGTTAATTTATAGGTAGATGTGCAAAATTAGAAGGGGGAAAAATTGCTGTGATTTAAATAGAGATACAGTTCTTCTCACGTAAGTGGGGCACACACAGGTAACCTGGCTGCAGACCTACCTAGTATAGTAAGAAGTCCTGAATTTCTATTCAAAGAAATCGTTGATGGACAACTGTCTTCTGTAAAGCAGGACAAATGGCAACCATTCTATACCTTTATGCCTCTCTTTTGATTAAAAAATGAGGTGTCAGTCTCCATACTTTGATAAAAGGTGCAAAAAGAGGTGCCATTACACTGTACCAGTGAGTACCACCACAAAAAAAAAGGACGGCAGAGAAAAAATGGCATTTGTTAAGCATTGGTGAATTATTTATTTCATAAAACTTATGTACCACTCAATTGCAGAACCAAAATGAAAACCCATCCCTTAGGCCTTGTCTCAGGCCTGGTAGTAAAACTCAACAGGTGTGGAGAAGAGAGTCCAGCCCCCACCATTTACCATGTAAACCCAAGAAGACCTAATTTGAATTTACTTGTATTCACTATATTTTTTGTAACTTAGGCTTAGTTCTCACCAAGGTGAAAAACCTTTGTCTGGGCTGCACAATGTCAGACCATGGGAGAACTTCCTCAAAACAGAGGAAAAACAGTTCCTCCTGAAAGAAAATGAGGTGGTCAGGGGGAAAGTTAAGCTGGACCCCTTTTGGAGGCCATTATTTTGGGAGGAGAAAGATTCAAGCTGTAGAATGAATTCCCGTTGTTGTTCTTTAGTCGTTTAGTCGTGTCCGACTCTTCGTGACCCCATGGACCCGTAGTCAAGACTTAAATTTACCCTCAGTGGGAACCAGGCCTCAGCACAACCAACATTCAAGTTTGCTGTCTCGTCAACAATGCTTTTTCGTGTGCTATGATATGGCACAAAAGCTGCACGTTTGTTTTCTGACAATAAAATGTGTTATCTGTGTCAAAATATGGATGTGAAAACGGCCAGTGTTGTGACTTAATTTTCATCTACAATGAAGCAAGTGGGAATCTTGGCTTCACCGTGGATTATGTGTACTTTGCTTCCCTCTGACCTTTGCTCCTTCCAGGAGCAGAAAAAGATGCCTTATAGTAAGTCAGACGATGGGCCCATCTGGTTCAGCCATGTCCACATTGTATACAAAATCGGAGAACTATAGAAAAAGACTCTTGAGGGTCATCTGGGAACTGAACCTGGGCCCTTTTGCATGCAAAACATGCTCTACTATTGAGCCACAGCCTCTCTTTCCCAGTTTATAAATACAACTGTATCCCGCCCCACCTGCCAATTCTTTATCTATCCAGGAGTTTTGTCACTGACTAATAAAGTATTTGTGAATCCCTTTTATCTGCAGTGAACAAGGAAGAAATTCACCATTGTTGAGGTTCAGACAGGCCTTTTAAAAACAGGGTCAGAGAGGATTTATAGATCCTGGAGGAAATGACTCAGGTTGTACTTCTCACATGCATGGGTTGCCAGTTTTCCTCTCTGCTTCATGTGCTACCGGATCGTAGTGAGATATTGGTGAAATAGATTCATCTGCGAGACAATTTAGAAAGCACCAACTCATAAAAATATGTCACTGCATAATGAAACCATCGGATTACCATAGGATTATAAAATACAGAGCAAATTACCATAATTTCAGCAGGAAGCGAAACAGCAAAATCGTAGGTGGCGGTTTGCTATCAATGGGGGAAGCGTTCTGAAATACTGGTGCCAAGAGTTCACATGGAAACTAAACAAATATGAGTGGAGCTTCTCCAGATGATCACAGTGATCTGGCCAGTGCCTAAGAGATAATATGGTCCTTCACTTTTTAAACTTACTCCTCCTCCTGAATTAAGCTAGTCCTAGGCCAGGCATCCCCAAACTTGGCCCTCCAGCTGTTTTGGGACTACAACTCCCATCACTCCTAGCTAACAGGACCAGTGGTCAGGGATGATGGGAATTGTAGTTCCAAAACAGCTGGAGGGCAGAGTTTGGGGGTGCCTGGCCTAGGGTGTTTAGGGCTTTGTACGGTGTGGGCTTTGTGGGGTGTTAGAGGGGAGGGCTAGTGCCTCTGGTGGGGGACACACTGTGTTCCTTCAGGGGCAGTTTGTCCACCTTTGGTCCCCACCCTGAACTCAGCTCTCACCTAGAAACTGGCCAGCTAAACCAAGTGAGAGTAGCCAATGGGCCTCAAACTCTTGGTGAATTAGGGACATTCCCTGCATGCAAAGTAAATCGTTTTCAGACATTTCAATTAACTAACCGAAGTCTGTTGATTTCAACGGGTCTACTCGTATGAGTTAAGTCACATACAACCCTACAGAAAAGCAGAAAATTAGCATCTTCTTGCAATATTAATCATCCGAATAATAATAAATGCAAAGCTGCCAGATTGTAGATGTTTGGAGAATTCTATCCCCCAACCCCGTCATCACATACATAGAATCTGAATGCTGAGGTTTTGTTACTACTACTACTACTACTAAAAAAGAGCACCCACTGCAAAAATAGAGCACACACAAAAGAGCTGGTTTTATTTAGTTTGAAACGGTCTGCGTTACACCAAGCACACATCTTAACCGTGGTGGGTGAAAACTTGTACGGTTTTTGGGATGATTACTGGAAGCTCAGCTACGGAGATACGCTAGAGAGGCTCGCGCAAAATTGCGGGGTCCAACTTTGAACGTTGGTTATCATTCTTGCTGCTGCTGCTGCTGCTGCTACTGGTGGGAAGGTGGCCCTCTTAAGCCTACAGGTCCTTGATGTCCTTCTGGACGTTCCACAACGTGGTGGCACTCTTCTGGAGCTGGGCCACCTCGTTGTCCTTCAGCTTCTGGTTGATCACGCTGGTCAAGCCGACAGACCCCAGCACACACGGCAGGCTCAGGAACACTTCGTTTTCAATGCCATACATGCCCTGCAAGGGAAGATTTAAGAGAGAAGTTGGAAACTAGGAGATCCCTCTTAACACGAGCAGCCAATGCTCTTGAGTGGGAAGGCTCAGGTGGCTTCCATGGCTGGAAGTGGCTTTCATCAGCTTGGGCTGATACAGCAGTTGTGACCCTAAGCTAAGAGACCTTTCTTCCATTTGTTTGTTTCACGTTTACATACTGCTCAATTAGTCGCCAATCCTTTCCGAGATCCATGCACTAGCGACATCCTTCTGTCGGGATCCACAGAATGCTGTGTGAGATGGTAAGTCTGCAGGCCTGAGTTTGCTAGTAAAAGTGAGACTGGCTGATGCAATCAGTCTCCAATACTTTCTATAGGAGTGCTGGGTCAGAATGACTCAGCAGTAATGTGCTGTCAGTTGATTGGCTGTCATCGGTGTAAAAGGGAAACCTATCCAGCAGTGTGGTGTGGTAGTAGAAGGGTGTGGTCAGAGAGAGAAGACTTCCTACCTGCCTTAAGGTGCAGACAGGTACTCTGCTTATTTGTATGAACTGCTCATGTATCATAGCCTGTAGATATTTGTATATAGCTCACAGTAAAGATACTGCACTGAAGAACCTGGGACTCTGAGCATCTCTGCTAAAGCGCCGCGAGGAATTCGCGACACATTCAACATTGGAGTTAACTCTATTAGCAAAAACACGATCGCCACAGACTTGATGGAGTGTCAGCCCTAATGAGCACAGCAGCTCATCCCTGGTAGGTCTGGTCCCATGAATCGGTTGACGAGACTGAAAGTCCCAGCCTCCTGATGGCCGTCGAAGTCCCCTCCTCCTCTCCAGGGCTTTCTCCAAGCAATCAGAGACTGCGCCTGTGTGCAGCCTGCTACAGTTCCACCCGTTTCAGCCCTCTTCTGGTTCTGGGAGAACAGGGATGAGGACAGCTTGTAGCAGCAGGAGGGAATACACCCATGATTCTTTACCAGCCTGACTCATCTCGGCCTCCTGGCCGCCCTTCTCTCCTGCATCAAATTCTGCCTCTGATTCTGGATCTCTCTGTCACGGACTCTCCCACCTCACTAAGCCCTGTTACCTTTTCAGCTTCCGACACCTCCTCTTCCCAGTCCTCTCCCTTTTCTCCCTCTGACCACTCATTGTGGTCCCACCACCACTCCCTGGGCTCTGAGCCTTCTTCCTTTGGGGCTCCCCCAGCTGGTGCCCCCCACTATTCCTCTGCAGCCAACCAGTCCCATAACACATCCCACCAACAAACTGATACAGAAATAATATACTTATGGAAGAGACCACCATTCCCGTCTACTGAGTAAACCCAGTCCTTGCACCTGGTGAACCTAACCTTGCTCGCCCTGCAAGTGATGCAGCTGTTACAACCTACACTGCTCTGCAAACACAGTCTGCATTCCCCAAATCTTCTGCACTGAGCACCCAGGAAATGAAAAGGCGGAGGGGGAACTGTTCATCCCCATTTCTCTATTTCCCGCCTGGGAGCAGGGACAAAATATAGCAAAGGGCAGAAAAACACAACCAAGCTATTAGCGTTCCTTACCTTTACCATGGTGGACACTGGATGAACTCGGCAAAGGTTCCCGAAGATGGTCTCCAGTAGGTCGGCAACACTCATGCCAATGGCCCAGTTGGTGTAGCCTTTCAGCTTGATCACTTCATAGGCACTACCAAAAACACGTCGCAGAAAGCCCAGTTAGACCACGTAAAGTGGTTGTGAAAGATAGCAAGGAAACAGCGAAACATGGTCACGGCAAGGAAGAAGAAAGAGAAATTATGGTATTTCTAATTCTGGGGGAAACTAGTACCAGGAAAAGTCCTGCTAAAGGAGGAGACATTCTAGTACAGAGGTGGGAACTTCTGTCCTATGAAACAAATTAGGCTTGCCAGTTCTCCCCGTCTGCCCTACAAGGCTGTTTTGGCCAAGCCACAGCCACCTGCCCCTCACCTGTGAAGGGCAGATAAAGAGGAGGTAGGGCTGTAAGAGGGTTTCCACCTGAAAAGTGCTTTGCAAGCCCCGACAATCAGCTGGTTGACGGGGCTTGCAAAGCAAGAGTCTCTGCCTGCACATGTTGAGGACGTCATTATGACGCCAGGTGACTGGCAGCTGGCCAACTCCTCTCCCTAGCGGAAGGAGGGTGGGAGAGAGAAAAGATTCAGCCCGCTGCCCAGATCCAGTTCCCAACCTCTGCTCTAAACGAAGGTGTGGGGTGTGTACGTGCGTGAAACTTCAGCAGGTTTAAATCAGTTAGTAGGCACATATACACATGTTCAAGAATGCAACCCTCATAAAGACTGATGTTGCGTCTGCCAACCTCGGTTATCTCCAATGCACCTTACCTGTCAACCACCTCCTTGTGGACTTGCTTCCAGTTCTCCGGATCTTGGTCAGTCCCCATGTCAGGGTTTAGCTGCTGGAGAGAAACACCTGCAACGTTAACTCCACTCCAGACAGCCACTGCAACGACAAGAATAAAAGAGCCCAGGTTATGGTAGGTTCCCTGTTTAGGGAAGCTTTTAATGTTTAACAGACTATTGTATTTTAATATTTTGTTGGAAGCCACCCAGAGTGGCTGGGGAAACCCAGCCAGATGGGTGGGGTATAAGTAATAAATTATTATTACTATTAGTTCTGGAGGTTCCAGGATAAATCCCTGGCTTATGTTTAGCCTGGAAAAGAGACTGAGAGATATGATAGCCATCTTCTAATATCTCAAGGACCGTCACATGGAAGAGGGAGCAAGCTAGTTTTCCTCTGCTCCAGAGGGTAGGACCCAAACCAACGGATCCAAGTTACAAGAAAGGAGTTCCTGGCTAAACGTCAGGAAGAACTTTCAGACAGCAAAAGCTGTTTTGACAATGGAACGGTCTCCCTCGGGAGGTGGTGGACTCTCCTTCCTCGGAGGTTTTTAAGCAGAGGTTGGATGGCCATCTGCCATGGATGAGATCCCTGCACTGCAGGGGGTTGGACTAGATGACCCTCGGGGTCCCTTCCAACTCCACAATTCTACGGTTCTATATCCTATTGGGCTGGGAATGTCCCGCCTGAAGCCCCTGGGGAGCTGGGCTAGATAGACTCGCTATGAGGCAGCTTCCTTCCTATGTTCATATGTACTGGGGCTTATAGCTCAAGAGGCGGAGCATCTGCTTTGCATTCAGAAGATCCCAGGTAGGACTGGGAATGCCCTGTTTGTAATCCTGGAGAGCCACAGCCAGGCCGTGAGACAATGCTGAGCTAAGTTCAACGCTCTGACTTCAGTGCCATCTTCCTATGTTCTGTACCATTCAAATATATAATACTTTATTCGTTCTGGCTACTGTCCAAAGGCACGCGTGTCTGTACAACACAGAAGAGACCAGGAACTCAAGAAGTCCAACTAGGAAAAAAACTTCCTTGGAAAGGGATCTCCGCTCCCGAGTAGAAAGCTTCCCCCGCTATAGTTGATTTTATCTCTCACTGCCGTGTTTGAACTATTTCCAACAATGGGGTTGTTTGCTTTCCTTGCTCGATGTTAACTGCTTTGGGCAGGAAAGGAGAGATGTGCAGATCTGCTCCATAAATAAGCACAGGAAAATTTGATTTATAAGCTCAGCTATTGCCTCCTGTGATTCGCGACTGCTCTCCGGGGATTCAGGCAGGAGTCCTTCGCATCACCTGCTACCTGGCAACGTTTTAACAGGAGATGCTAAGGGATGAAATGGGTACCTCCTCAAACGCTGAGCTATGGCCTTAAAAAATTAAGAGGGGGAACATGCTTTGCTTCAATCTCTAGCACTTCCTGTTAAAGTGGTACCCAGCAGGAGGGCGTCAGCCTTGCCTGGACCTCTAGGGTCTCCTTGCAGCAGGGGAAGCAGGACCCTCCTCTAGAAGACCCTCACACGAGGTCTCAGATATGGTAGCCACAAAGCTGGAGGACTCCACACTTGTTTACTGATCTCCTGGCTGGATCTCACCCCTTGCCCCCATCTCCTCCAGGAGCAGTCTCTGCACGCCAGGAGAATGCCCTCAGGACTGCCAATTAGTCACAGAGGACTCTACCTCGGAGGAGGGGCGAGCTTGTGAAATCGCCTGCTCGGATCAGGGCCTGGGCTCACAACCACGAAGGGGTAGAGCCTCGACTTCAATATAGCCTTGCCAGTCATTGTTGAAGCAATAATTTCCAGCTCTAGTTCCCAACCCTCTGTGAACAGTGTAACAAGTCACAAAGATAGACCACCTCTCTTCCCCCCCAAAACAGCTAGGAGTATAGAGCTAGCCTAGAAAGACTCAGTATACAGCAGCTTCAAATGTGGTGTCCCCCCCTGCAGTGTTCTTCTTTTCTTGGGTTGCCGGATGCTGCCGTTGGAGGGGTAGGCAACCTAAGGTCCGTGGGCCAGATGTGGCCCAAACGCCTTCTCAATCCGGCCTGCAGACGGTCCGGGAATCAGCGTGTTTTTACATGAGTAGAATGTGTGATTTTATTTCAAATGCATCTCTGGGTTATTTATGGGGCATAGGAATTCGTTAATATTTTTTTCCAAAATATAAGGTGCCACAGAAAGGCACTGGACATAGTAAAAGATCCATCGCATCCTGGTCACCGTCTCTTTGATCTCTTGCCATCGGGATGGAGATACAGGACGATGAGGACAAGAACAAGCCGTCTTAGGAACAGCTTCTTCTCCAGAGTGATCTCGGCCTTGAATGGGAAGCCTGGACTTTGAAAGTCATCTAATCTTACCTGTTATGTTGTATCATACTGTATGATTTTAATCAGTGTTTTTGTAGTTGTTTTGTTTTTGCGTGGACTGCCCTATCTGGGTGGATGGAGCAGCCAAGTAATTTGGTTGTCCCCAAAGGGGACAATGACAATAAAATATATTCTATTCTATTCTATAATCCGGCCCACCACATGCTCTGAGGGACGGTGGACAGGCCCATGGCTGAAAAAGTTTGCTGACCCCTGGACTACAACTCCCATCATCCCTGATCATTGGGCAAAACAGATTGTGGGTGATGGGAGTTGTAGTCCCCACACCTGGGGACCCAAGGTCGCAGAACGCTGCCCTACGGGATCGCTGCAAGTTTCGGACAACGCTGCTCACCGCTGGAATCGCCGTGTTCTCCCAGGATCCAACCGTGACAGCTGGTGGGATGGACGCCCAGCTTTTCGGCCATCAGGAAACGGAATCGAGCCGAATCGAGGTTGCAACCGCTGCCAATGACACGGTGCTTAGGCAATCCGCTCAGTTTCCACGTAACGTAGGTGAGGATATCCACTGGGGAAAGGAGGAGAGGCAGGATGAGGGGCTGGTGCACTCAAGAGTCAACTCTCTGGCCCCATCTGCACTGCAGGTTAAAACACCACGATACCACTTTAAACAGATATGGCTTCCTACAAAGAATCCTGGGAGCTGTAGTTTGCCAAGGGTGCCGAGAGTTGTTAGGTGACTCCCATTGCCTTCACAGAGCCACAATTTTGAGAGTGGTTTAACAGTGAATCCCTCTTCCCAGGGAACTCTGGGAATTAGTGCACAAACCAGATCTTTTGGTCCAGAATGCTAAAGATGCAACTCCTGTTTATAATCAATGCAAAGAATTATAAGCCAGCCTTCCACCACAACTTTGCCCCTTCCATGTTCGCCGCAACTGATGGGGAGTTGTAACACAAAGAAACCTGCAGAGCAGGAGGTGAGGGCAGGCTGGCTTAAGCGATGATGCCAGGATCCACATTTATTTCTTGTTTACTGAAGCGGCTGCCTTGTGCATCTGGGTTTGTCTGAATTGCAACCAGGCTCTGGAACTCGACTGGCTTATTTCAGAAATATAAAAGGCCATGATCTAGCTACGGGGGCTGCTTTAACTGAAAGCCCAATTTACCTGGGTTCGAAACAACCAGGATGATGCAGTCCGGACTATGTTTCACAACCTGCGGGATAATGAACTTGAAGACATTCACGTTCCTCTGGACCAAGTCGAGGCGAGACTCCCCTTCCTGCTGGCGGACTCCGGCGGTCACGACGACAACCTTGGAATTAGCGGTGACTGCGTAATCTGCAGGCAAAAATGTAACCGAGAGGTTTATCAGGAGCCAGGGCAATGTTCTGCGGCCTTCCAGAAGTTGTCAGACGACAGTCCCATCACCCCCGACTGACGAACTGATGGGAGCTGGAGTTCAACAACATCTGGAGGCCCAACAGCTGGGTGTCAAATGGGAACCAAGGGGGAAGGCAGGTTCAAATTCCCACTCAGCCCTGAAGTTCATTAGGACACTTTGGGACAAGCCACTATTTACAAGCATTTATAAACCACATTACACAAAAAAGAAATTGAAGTGGTGTACAAAAAAATAATAATAAACAATAGTTATCATTACATTTATGATCGGCCCTTTACCAGTAGGTCCCAGGGTGGGTTATCATTAAATTTAAAAAGTTAAGAATATGTTGCAGTTACAGGAATAGGTTGAGCCCTGAAAACACACAACTTGAGTGTCAAAGGGCAGAGTAAACAGGTGTGTCTTCTGCATATGCCAAAAGTTACATAATGAAGGTGCCAGGCGCACCTGTATTGGGGGGGGGGGCATTCCACATCCCAGTGGATGCCACAAAGAAAGCCTTTTCACAATCTATTGGAACTACAAAGGCGTCTCCGTCTCCTGATCTTAACACCCAGGAGGGTCCATAAGCAAAGAATGAGTCTTCAAGGTATTTGTGGTCTCGGTCGTTTATATTGAAAACCAGGCAAGCAGTGGTATAAAAGCATATAAAAGCAGGGTTTTCAAACAAATGGAAACTAAAAACTGTCCGATCTTGTGTGCTGGGGAAAGCCTGTGCAAAAAAACAACGCCTTTCCTATCTCTCAAGCTATTTCACTGGGTTGTTGAGACGATACAGCAGAGAGCAGGGAGACCCACGTACATCAGCCTCGACTCTGCACAGGAGCTTGCCCAGGATATAAATGAAGCAGGCAAACAGGCGTTGCCAGATCTAACTGCATGTCCTGGCTATAGACAAATGCCACCCTGTATGTTGAGATTCATAGTCCCTGATATCAGCTTGCAAAGCAGCTCACAGAAGTTCTGCATTGCTGGCCTCGAGGGACGGGGAGCCAGCCCCCTCCTCTGAAACCAGCATAGAAACACAAGTTGCTAGCCTCTTAGCAGGCTAGTTAAAAACAACATCCCTGCCTTCCATGAAGGAGACAGTTGGAGGACAGTGGTCTGTTCCTCCTTGCTCGCCTGCATGGAATTTCTGATCACCTATGGCTACCAGGCATGTTGTGGCCTTCTACTCTTAAGTAGCTCAGGGAAAGAGGCCTTCAAACATCTGTTTCCCAATGTGACCTGTTGAGTAAGGACATATGTCTGGCTCTACCCCACCGGGCTCACGTGACGGTAAGATATAATATAAAACCTACCCTTGCCCGCTACGATCTTATGAGTCTTAAGGAATAAGCTTCCATGCTGGAGGTCCATCATTTCTCCCTTCAGTTTGTCTTCCAGGACATCAACCAATGCAAGCTCATCGCAGAGACCCTGGCAGCGAAGGTGGGGAAAAAAACCCACAGGTGTTAAGTATATGAACAATGATGATGATGATGTACCCCCACCCATTTGACTGGGTTGCCCCAGCTGCTCAGGGAGGCTCCCAACATAATATACAGAAACACAACATCACAGCGGAACATCACGCATTAAAAGTGTACCAATACTGCCCTTGGACTGCCTTCAGTTATCTACGCAAGGTCGTATAATTATTTATCTTGTGCAAGGGACAGTGCTTGTGCGCTTCCAATATTTCTAATCACAGGTCTAGAGGAGGTCCATCCTGCGTCCAAACAGCACCCAAACCTTCTTGCGTTATAGCAGAGAGGGAAAGTGTGTGTGTCTGTGTGCGCACGCCAGCAAAAAAGTGGTACGAGTTCTGACTTGATTTGCTTTGGGCTACGTTAAATCCAGGGTTTGCTCTCCTGCCGCAGATGCCCATGACTGCTGCCCATGACACCTCGGTCACGCATTCAGCTAACGTGAAAAGGGACTCTGTGCACATACTGATCACCAGGGGAGGAGCCGTACAGCACAGAGCCTCTTCTCAGCCTGGTCAAATTTGTGCAAATTTGGTAGCCCACTGAGCATCAAGAGTTGTCCAACTGACGGTTAATTACAAAAAAAAAAAAAAAAAAAATAGCACCAAGAAAATATACTTCATGCATCTCTATATATACTCATAGAGTCATAGAATTGGGGCCACAAGGGTCATATCCTGCAACCCTCTGCAATAATGCAGGAATCTTATGCCCAACATGGGGCTTGATCTCACGACCCCGAGAATCTCACGCTCTACCAACTGAGCTATCCCAAGTCCTGGAATCGAATCATGTGGATTCTAGCCCTTGGAACTTACAAAGGCAAGGATGGGAAACCTGTCGGGGCTCCACAACTCCCATCAGAGCCCAGCCATCAAGGACGATGGGAGTTGTAGTCTAGCTGCAACAGGAGGAACCCGTATGTTCCTCACACTGGCTGTTGTATCTCTAAAGAAGCCCACCCATCACATTTCCCTTTTGCTGCAACAAGAGGCACCCAACCCAGTGCCCACCAGATGGTTCTGGACTCCCCACTCCAATCTTCCCTAACCATTGGTCATGCTTGCTGGAGCTGGGAGCCTGCCTGGATGTCACCATGTCAGCCCCCTTTGACCAACCATTAGTCCATGGGTAGGCAAACTAAGGCCCGGGGGCCGGATCCAGCCCAATCGCCTTCTAAATCCGGCCCGGGAATCAGCGTGTTTTTACATGAGTAGAATGTGTCCTTTTATTTAAAATGCATCTCTGGGTTATTTGTGGGGCGTAGGAATTCGTTCATATATTTTTTTCCCCAAAATATAATCCGGTCCCCCCACAAGGTCTGAGGGACAGTGGACCGGCCCCCTGCTGAAAAAGTTTCCTGACCCCTGCGTTAAGTCTCTTACAATGAAGTTGACTTAAAGGGAAGGTGATGGAGCATCTGTTTTGCATGGTCCCAAATTCAGTCCCAAGAATCTCCAGGTAGGACAAGGAATGGTCTTCATCTGAGATCCTGGAAGGCCGCTGCCAGGCAGCGCAAATGAACAAGATCAACCCATGGTCTGACTCTGCATAAAGCAGTTGCCTGCATTTCTAACCGGAGAACCTGCATCTTGCTCCTCTAGATGTTGCTGGATGACAGCTTCCACCATCCCTCTGCCCCAGGGTACCACTTGCATGGATGAACCTATTAACCAGATCAATTTTTTTTTTTTGGTGGGGGGAGTCATAACTGCACTTAAAGGTAAAGGGACTCCTGACCGTTAGGTCCAGTCGCGGACGACTCTGGGGTTGTGGCGCTCATCTCGCTTTATTGGCCGAGGGAGCCGGCGTTTGTCCACAGACAGTTTTTCCAGGTCATGTGGCCAGCATGACTAAGACGCTTCTGGCGAACCAGAGCAGCACACGGAAACACCGTTTACCTTCCCGCCGGAGCAGTACCTATTTATCTACTTGCACTTTGATGTGCTTTCGAACTGCTAGGTTGGCAGGAGCAGGGACCGAGCAATGGGAGCTCACCCCGACACGGGGATTTGAACCGCTGACCTTCTGATCGGCAAGCCCTAGGCTCAGTGGTTTAGACCAGTGTTTCCCAACCTTGGGCCTCCAGCTGATTTTGGACTACAACTCCCATCATCCCTAGCTAGCGAGACCAGTGGTCAAGGATGATGGGAACTGTAGTCCAAAAACAGCTGGAGGCCCAAGGTTGGGAAACACTGGTTTCGACCACAGCGCCACCCGCGTCCCTTGTAATTGCACTTAGGTCTGGCCATTTATCCCACCCAAACACACACACTGACCTTTTCCAGCACGCTGATGGCACAAGCCATCCCAACTTGACCGACTCCTACCACGGTGACTTTGTTGTTTGGTTTGGTGGCCGGCTGTGTCACAGGTGTGATCAGTTTGTCCTTGAGCGAAGCCATTTTTTTCTGCAAAAAAAGAAGAGAGAAACCAGATGGAACAATGGACGATTTCCACCTTCGTTGTCTTCTTCAAAAAAAAACACCAAAGCAAGGTCCTCAAGTGCTTTCAAAATAAGACTCTAGTTCCTACCAATATGCAGTTGAGAAATAAACAGGAAGAGCTTGAAAGGGGACTGGCAAAACACAGCACGTGGCCACCAGACAAATTCATTTCTACCCATTTACATTTGCCCTTCAAACTTGCAACACCTGCCAGCCGTTTCTCAACGTGCGGTTGCATAATGCCACCAATTGTGGAGTCTCAGCTGTTCTCTTTTAAGTACTGTCAGATTCTCTTATCGGTTCTTCAATAGTAAGACCAAGCCATCTTGTCTTTAAGTCTCTTTATTTTGTGCAAAGCTATTTACAGTGCAGAGTTCAGTTTATCATGTCTGCTCAGTCACTAGCAGAATCCGGAAGTGCCTCCCTCCTGTTTTGGCGCCAACACCAAAGCCTTGGCATCCTGAATTGCCGCCTTCTCCTCCTACGTGAGATAGGCGCCGGAACTGACGCCTCCCCCTCCGAGCGAGTCTGCTGGGTGGTGCCAGGTCTCCCAGCAACTCCCTGGACACCTGGCCCTCCCTGGCTCCCAGCCACTAACTGCTCCTCCCCCGAAGAGGGGCTGCCAGATTCACTCGAAGATGAATCTGTCGTCAACACAGGCTGCGGGCCCCTGTATGCACTCAGAGCCGGACTGCCAGGGGTGGGCAGATCCCTGACAAGTACCTTCCCATTTCATTTCAGTTCTGTCTTCCCTTCAAGGTCAGAGTGATGCACAGGCCTTCTTCCCTTGATCCATTTTATTCTTACGATGACCCCTGTAAGGTCCGGTAGGTCATGCTGAGAGATGATGGCTGGCCCATGGCTAAGCAGGGATATAGAGCAGCGTCTCCCTGGTCCTAGCCCAGCCATACGGGATTATTATTATTTTTCAGCCCAGCAAATATTTTTTCCAGGCATTGCCATTAATTTGCACCAGTACAGAGGTGCCTAAAAGGCGTTAGAAGATGCAAAGCCTTAATTACATAACGATTAGTTTGATTTAAAACTCACACCTTCCTCAAAAGGAGCCCAGGGTGGTAAAAGCATCAACACAATTAAAACTTCTACAAAAAAAAAAGTTTTCAACTAAAAGCAACCACCTGCTCTCAAACTACGGCAATAATTTCAGGGTTGCCTTGGACAGAAACCTTCACCCATCGGATGCCTGTATAAACAGGAATGTTTTTAAACTTCTCCGAGAAGCAATTTGACTTCCCATCCTTACAGTCATGATGTTTCTCCACCGACTATTTCCTGCTATACTAGTGACTATTCTGTAATTATACATTTATTTCATTCATTTACCGTATTTTTCGCTCCATAATGCGCACCGGACCATAATGCGCACCTCATTTTTAGAGGAGGAAAACCAGAAAAATATTTTTTTCTGGTTTTCCTCCTCTAAAAGGCGGAGGGATGCTGCTGGTTCTTCCCTGCCAACCCCGATCGCAAAAACAAGCCTGCTTTGGCCAACAGGGATGGCAGGGAGCAACCAGCAGCATCCCTCTGCCACCCCCTCCCCCGGCCCTTTGCCACTTGCTTTAAAGCCAGGTAGGGAGAAGGAATGAACCTGAGCATTCTTCACTTCCCCCTACCTGGCTTTAAAGCTGGGGGAGAACTGTCCTGACGCTGCGCAGCATCAGGGCAGCTCTCCCCTGCTTGTTTTAAAGCCAGGTAGGGAGAAGGGACGAACCTGAGCGTTCTTCCCTTCCCCCTACCTGGCTTTAAAGCTGGGGGAGAGCTGTCCTGACGCTGCGCAGCATCAGGGCAGCTCTCCCCTGCTTGTTTTAAAGAGAGACAAGGAGAAGAGGTGAACGCTCCAGTTCACCCCTTGTCCCCAGCTCTGAAGCTTGCTTTAAAGGGAGCTGGGGACGAGCGGTGAACCGGAGCGTTCACCTGTTCTCCCTGGCTCTCTTTAAAACAAGCGGGGATGAGCCGCTCTGAAGGGGTGAACGCTCCTCCTTCAGAGCGGCTCGTCGTCGCTTGCTTTAAAGGGAGCTGGGGACAAGGGGTGAACCGGAGCGTTCACCCCTCGTCCCCAGCTCCTTTTAAAGCAAGCAGGGATGAGCCGCTTCAGAGCTTGAAGCGGCAGCATCTCCGCTGCTTTCTCCACCACCCCGCGCCCCGATCCCAGGTTCGGCGCTGGGCGCGGGGTGGTGGAGAAAGCAGCTGGGATGCTCCCGCTTTCTCCACCACCCCGCGCCCCGATCCCAGGTTCGGCGCTGGGCGCGGGGTGGTGGAGAAAGCAGCTGGGATGCTTCCGCTTTCTCCACCACCCCGCGCCCCGATCCTAGGTTCGGCGCTGGGCGCGGGGTGGTGGAGAAAGGGCGCAGAGGGGTGGAGGGGGAAACAAACGGAACGTTCCTTTCCCCTCCACCCCTCCGCGCCCGTGTTGACGGAGGCGCGGGGGCGGGGGCTACGGAGGAAGGGAAAGCAGCCCGAATTCGGGCTGCTTTCTCGTCCTCCGCTCCTCTCCCGCTGGCGGGGGCTACGGAGGAAGGGAAAGCAGCCCGAATTCGGGCTGCTTTCTCGTCCTCCGCTCCTCCCCCGCTGGCGGGGGCGACGGAGAAAGGGAAAGCAGCCCGAATTCGGGCTGCTTTCTCGTCCTCCGCTCCTCCCATGCTGGCGGGGGCGACGGAGGAAGGGAAAGCAGCCCGAATTCGGGCTGCTTTCTCGTCCTCTGCTCCTCCCCCGCTGGCGGGCCGACGGAGGAAGGCATGCCTTCGCTCCATAACGCGCACAGACTTTTCCCCTTCCTTTTTTGGAGGAAAAAAGTGCGCGTTATGGAGCGAAAAATACGGTATATCCTTCCCTTGCTTATCCAGCCATACCTTGGTTTTCAAATGCCTTGGGAGTCGAACATTTTGGCGCCCAAATGATCGAAAAGCGTTAGTGATTGAAGAAGAAGAAGAGCTTGGATTTGATATCCCGCTTTATCACTACCCGAAGGAGTCTCAAAGCGGCTCACATTCTCCTTTCCCTTCCTCCCCCACAACAAACACTCTGTGAGGTGAGTGGGGTTGAGAGACTTCAAAGAAGTGTGACTAGCCCAAGGTCACCCAGCAGCTGCATGTGGAGGAAGGGAGACACGAACCCGGTTCACCAGATTACGAGTCCACCGCTCTTAACCACTACACCGCACTGGCTGGTTTTCTAATGTTCTTTGCAACCCGCATGTCTGACGCCGCTTCCGACTGGCTGCAGGAACTTCCTGCAGCCAATCGGAAGCCGTGACTAGGTCCCCAAACGTTTTGGAAGTCGAACGGACTTCCAGAACGGATTCCGTTCCAACTTCCAAGGTAACTTCAAGACCTGCTCCCGATTTCATTTGGCTAGAATATTGCTTTAAATAGTCCGAAAGGAATTTCCATTCTTCCATACACCTTTCTTCGTTTTGGTCTCATATTTTCGCCGTCAATCTCTCCACCTCCACATAGTTCGTTAACTTCAAAATACGATCCTCTTTTCCTTGAACCTCGCTTTCTTCCCATTTCTGCACGTACAGAACTCTGGCTGCTGTGGTCACATACATAAACAATTTGACCATCTTTTTGGGGGGGGGGGACTTCTCATCCTATTATTCCCATTAAAAATGCTTCAGGCTTTTTGGGGGAATAACGATTTTGAACATCTTTTAAAATTCATTACGTATCATTTCCCAAAAGCCTGTTGCTTTTTTTACAAGTCCACCGCATATAAAAAAAAAGGTCCTTTATGCCTGCTGCCACTTCCAGCATTTATTCGACACAGTCTTATACAGGCTTCCTCAACCTCGGCCCTCCAGATGTTTTGAGACTACAAATCCCATCATCCCTGACCACTGGTCCGGCTAGCTAGGGATCATGGGAGTTGTAGGCCAAAAACATCTGGTGGGCCAAGGTTGAAGAAGCCTGGTATTATACATCTTGGCTAATTTACTCAGAGTTAGGTACAACCCATATATCATTTTCATGTAGTTTTCCTTTAATGTATAACATGCCATAAATTTCAAATCTACTTTCCATAGCTTTTCCCATGCCGCCGTATCGATGAAATGGCCCAAGTCCTTGGCCCATTGTATCCAGACTTAACCAGCTCATTTTTCGTTTTCCATCCTCTTCCACCACTTTTATTGGCTTTCAGAGGTTTGGTTGCATAAACTCTGTCATATTTAATTGCTAGACGCTTTATCTTGCCCGAGGCAACCCAAAGTGACTTACAACCAACCAAGCGAAAGCAAACACAGAAAGCCCATGTAAATACATTCAAGTGTGTGCGAGGGGGGGGGAATACATCAAAACCTTCCCACCCACTTCTAAAAGGCCACTGATAGAATTGTAGAGTTGGAAGGGACCCCAAGAGCCATCTAGTCCAACCCCCTGCAATGCAAGAATAAACAGTTAAAGGCCAATGGCCTGGTTGTAGAGGAACGTTTTCGCCTGGCGCCTATAAATATGCAAGGAAGGCACCAGGCGAACCTCCCTGGGGAGAGCGTTCCGCAAACAGGGAGCCACCACAGAAAAGGCCTGTTTTCTTGTTGCCACCCTCCAGAACTCAAGAAAGGGCCTCAGAGGATGAACAGAGAGTCTGGGTTAGTTCATATGGAGAGAGGCAGTCCTTGGGGTATATATTTGTTGAAACATGAAGCAGAATATAAATTAATAAAACTAAAGACATATGCTGTTCAGTAGATTGCTTTTTTAAAAGTTGCATCAGCATTGCAAATCAGCCCCCCAAAGTTACTAGTTTGCAAACAAACAAACTTACTATTGTGCTGGGATCTGGCGGACGGTTGGCAGCGTTCTGAAGAAGAAGAAGAAGAGGAGTTTGGATTTGATATCCCGCTTTATCACTACCCGAAGGAGTCTCAAAGTGGCTAGCATTCTCCTTTCATTTCCTCCCCCACAACAAACACTCTGTGAGGTGAGTGGGGCTGAGAGACTTCAGAGAAGTGTGACTAGCCCAAGGTCACCCAGCAGCTGCATGTGGAGGAGCGGGGAAGCGAACCCGGTTCACCAGATTACGAGTCTCTTAACCACTACACCACACTGGCTCTCTAGTGGGAGGAGCTTCCTCTCCTCTGGCCCTGATTGGTGACTATGATATTCGCCTGTATGCTATGCCACGCACTCGCCTATAAACACTTACTTATCGCCCATGGCGACCAGGAAGCCGCTTAAATACAAAGCTGCTCTGCTCTCCTGCTTACCTTCTCTTCAGGGCTCGGATACGGACGCCAAGTGTAGCCGTCGCTATCGCTGTCACTGCCGCTGCTATACGTGTTGAACACGTAAAGAAAGCAAGTGAAGTCACTCATACTGAGCTGCCACTGGCTTTAACGCACCAAAGACATGCTGGCAACATAAGGAGCTGACATGGTCCCTGCCCAGAAAGGCTTACAGTCTACAATAACAGACAAAACAGGAACGGGGAAAGGGGGAGAAGTCAAAGGCTGCGTATCTCTCCTGCACCCTTCCACCACAGGCAGCAGGAAGGGAGACCCCCCGTGAACCCAAACAATAGTTGGAAGAGACCCTGTGGGCCATCTAGTCCAACACCCCCTGCAATTCAGGAGTATGCTGCCGTCCCATACGGGGATCGAACCTGCAACCTTGGCATTATCAGCACCACGCTCTGACCAGCTGAACTAGCCAGGCTTATTTCTGATCTCCATGTTGCATACGATGCAGTTCAGTGGCTCTCAGGGGGGTGGGGTCCTGGAAACTATGGCCAGGGGGTGGGGCCTCAATGGTAGAGCATATGCTTTGCATTCCAACTCGTAGGTTTGATCCCCGGCACCTTCAGGTTGAGACCCTTGTCCAAAACCCTGGAAAACCACTGCCAGCCAGTGGAGAGCAATGGTGGGGGAACCTCAGCCTAGGGGCCAAATTATTCTTAAATGTGGCCCTCCAAGCCTCTCTGCCTGGTCCTCAGGACCCCCCCCCCTTCTCCCACAGGCCACCCCTCTCAGCAGCCCGGCTCTGCATCGTCCTTGAATGTTTCTCCCTGACTGGGATGTGTCCCTGAACTGTGACAGAATCGTAGGGTTGGAAGGGACCCTGAGGGTCATCTAGTCCAACCCCCTGCAATGCACGAATCTCAATTAAAGCATCCATGGCAGAGAGCCACCCCTCTTGGCTTGGTGGAGATCTGTGCTTCTGTAAAACCGTCTAATTCAGGCTTCCTCAATCTCAGCCCTCCAGATGTTTTTGGCCTACAACTCCCATGATCCCTAGCTAGAAGGACCAGCGGTCAGGGATGATGGGAATTGTAGTCTCAAAACATCTGGAGGGCTGAGGTTGAGGAGGCCTGGTCTAATTTTTGCATGGATGGGATGTGGCCTGCTGTACAAAGGATGACCTTTGTTGATTTACCCTTTCCCCCCCCCTCTGGCCCCCTCCACCACTGGCAAGCGGCCCTCTGAAGATTGCCTATGAGGGAATGTACCCCATAGGTTGTAACTCACATCCCACCCACCGCCTGCCCTTGGCATAGGCTGGCAGTCTTCAGCCTTTGCAGAGCCAGGATTCCCCTTAACCCAGACATGCAGGGCCCAAGACCCACCAGTTAGAAGTCCAACGGTGCACACCAGTGTTTCTCAACCTTGGGTCACAAGACATCATAGAATTGTAAGAGCTGGAAGGGACCCTGAGAGTCATCTAGTCCAACCCCCTGCCATGCAGGAACTGGACTACAGCTCCCATCATCCCTGACCACTGGGGTCCTGCTAGCTAGGGATGATGGGATTTGTAGTCCAATGACATCTAAGGGCCCATGGCTGAGACGGGCTGGTCCAGGCAGCTCTGAACGAAGGGTCCTGCTGGATCAGGCCAAAGGCCCATCCAGTCCAGCGTCCTGTTCTCACAGTGGCCCGCGGGAAACCTTTAAGCAAGGGCGTTCTCGCCTCTTGCACTTTCCAGCAACTGGTATTCATTACTGCCACCAACTGGGAAGGAAGAGAGAGCAGCCATTGTGGCTAGTAGCCGCTGACAGCCATTGCCTAAGTTCTCTCAACCAGGTGAAAATAACTAGGCCTCAAAGGGATGCCTTTCCTTATCTTCCTCTTTTTTTCCTCCAACCAAAAAAGAGGTCTGGCGGCTTTGGGAAGATCTCCTTCCTTCCTCGTTCCTAAGTTTTATGCTCGATAGCAATTAAGTATTATTCCTGCACCATTTCCCACCTCTCTATGCCCTCCCCTGTCTTTTGTGCATTTCTACTACCATCTCCCAACAGCCCCGAAAAAGCAGAGTAAAAAATCTTGCCGGCTCCCTCCTTGCCATCCTCCTGCAGGGAGCTGAAATGTTTTTTATTCCAACCAATTCAGGGAAACAGACTGATCTTAACTAACGGGATGGCGCAATGCTCTTTTTTCTGAAATTAGCTGTATGTTTTAATAGATTACAGTTTTAATTCTATCCACATTTGACTGTGTTTTTTAGCTGCTCTTATTTTTTTTATCTGTAAGCAGCCCGGAGTCCCGGGGGGAGGGAGGGTATAAATAAATATATAATAATAATAACGGGCACCACATTGATGTCCCTTGCTCTGAGTTATAGAACTCTGGACCATACCACAAATGTGCAGGGGTCATATATACCACACACACACACCCCAAAAATAATCCTCCACCCCCACCCCCGTATAAGATAAACCTCCATTCACGCTGCAAAGGCCAGTGCAGTTGCGCTCTCCTCCAGTTACTGAGCTGTGGCAGCCACAACACCCGCACCCGAAGTGGTGCAGTCCAGAATGCCCCCCCCCGCTTCGTTCCGGATTCACGTGGCCACCCGTTCTCACAGTACGCGCGCGCGCGCGCCTTGCAGGCTGCATCGTGCGAGGCTTTGCGCCCCAGCGCGCGCAGGATCCCGATCCTTGCCTGGGCAAGTCGGGCAGGATGCGGCCCGGCCTCAGCGGGAAGGGTTTCCCACGCCTGCCTGCCTCACTCGATTCTGCTAAGAAAAAGCAAGGGGTGTGCGGATTTCGCTGTCCCGCCTCCCCCCAGGCACGTGATGCCTCATTTTTTTGGTGGGGGGGCTCTTGGCAAAGTCCCCGTTTTGAACGCACGCATCCCACCCCAAGTTGGCAGAGCCATTTCAAGCACCCAGGGAGATTCTGCTGTTGCAAAAAAAATTTAACTGCAAAGCACATGCTCGCGGCGAAGGCACGAGGAAGGTGGGGGGGCGGGGGAGGCGCCGCGATGCGCAACAAGTTTTCTTTTCCTCCCCCGCGTCTTCCGCGATGGTTGCCCGGCCCCTCCTCCTCTTCCTCCGCTGAGCCAAGGCCGGCCCGAAATCCTCTACGAGGAAGAATTAAAAATGCAACTTGCAAACATTTAAAATGCAACATGCCTGTCCCGGGGATCAAAAAGAAAAGGGGGAGTGGAAGGCGGGCGGGCGCCTCTAACCACTAGGCCACCGCTCCTCTGGGCGGAAAGAAAAGGCAGGGCAGGATCGTCCACCCGGAGCCTCTTTCCAACGCAAAGGGGAAAAACTCGCCCTTTCCTTTGCATCATTTTTGCTTTTTGTAAGTCCTTGATGCGTTTTTTTGGAGGGGGAAATGGGCTATATATATTTTTGCAACCGCATTGACCTTTAGAAATAAGGGAGGGGGGACACACGATGCAAAGCGGGAGGAAAAGATGGGGAGGCGGAGATGACTCAAAGACTCCGGAGGGCAAGAGATCTACCTCCACCCCCCTCTTTCTCACATTCATACACGTACACGCGAGCGCCAGGCCACGATGCGCAGGAGAGATCTCCCCCACCGATCCCTTCCTCACCCATTTGAAGCGCTTAAGGCCACCTTCCAATGCCAAAGGCTTTTTTGGGGGGTGGGGAGAAGATGGAGGGCCACCCCTTCCCCACCCCCACCCAAAAAACAACAACAACAACAGAGGACCGGTGCGTTTGCTATGCGATACCCACCTCTGGGGTTGGTTTGTGCGCCTAGGACCGGCTTAGCAGCAGCAAGAAGACGAGGAGCGCAGCTGAGGCACAGCCTGGATGGAGGAGGGGAAAGAAGACAATGTCAGCCGGGCAAGGGGAAGGAGGCGGATCCGGAGCCGCTCCGCGTCGCTTTCCTCGGGTTACGCTTTTGTGATTGGAAACCAGAGCCCCGCCCGCCCCCTCGGCTCGCGCAATCCTCTTCAAGGACGGCGCGCCAAGGGTGAAGCTGTTGCGCGCAGCCTCTGTCCTCCTTCCTCCAAATTCCTTCCTTTCTTCCACCTGCGCCTTGCCCCCCCCCAAAAAAAGATGAGAGAAACGACCACGTGGGTGCTTGCACCCAGGAGGAGAGGGAGGTCGTCGGGCCTCTGCACGCCATCAGCACCCCCGCCAGATCATACAATGCAGCTTTGTTGTTCTGGCTCATTTTTATTTATTTATTCCGGCCTTTTCTCGCCGGCAAAGCCAGAAAAGGCCTTCTTCTAGATCTCCGCCTGCGGCTGTTGCAGACAAACATGTTGTGTGTGCCTTAAGACGCTTTAAATTTATGGCGTCGATTTTCACAGGCTGCGTCTCATAAACTCGCCTGCGCCATACAGTTGCAGCAATATTGTACTGCTTTAGCAGTGGTGGGGAATCATGGGAAATGTAGTTTCCAAAAGGCGCAGAACTCCCAGATCTACAGTTCCCACGTGGAGCGCCGTAATAAGGCTGCCGGCTTCTGAGATGCTACGGGACTCCCGCTTCACTTCGCTTTTGCAGCAACAGACTAACAGTACAGCTATTCCCTCTGGAGGTAGGAACTAGGAAGAGTCTTGTGGCAATTTAAAATAGCAGCTTTTTACTGTAGCTTGAGCTTTGAAGGATACAGGAACTTTTGTAGCAATAAATCTTTAAGATGCCACAAGAGTCTTCAGTTTGTGCTGCAACGGGCTTATTTATTCAGCGTGAGCACCTTGAATTGAGTCCAGGAACAAACGGGTTATATGAGTTCTAAATTAAATGCTAGCCACTAATCTGGCTGCTGCATTTTGCACCAGTTGAAGTTTCCAAGTCGTCTTCAAGGGCAGCCCCACGCAGAGTGCAGTGCAGTAATCCAAACTGGAAGTCCATGCTGATCAGCGGTAACATTTAACCGCCGCTTGGATCAGTTTGGGCCTTCCCTTTGCAGCTTGGCTGGAACTCAAGGCATGCTGTAAAGGAAAAGGGGCTACCTGAAGCCATGGTGATGCCAGGTGATTGACAGGTGGGCGTAAGGGGGGGGGGCAAAGGAATCCAGGATCCAACCAACCAGCTGAAAAAAGTTACCAGTGCATGCTTCCGCCTGCCCCTCTGCAACCCTCCAGATCTAGGGCCTTTTTCGGGAAAGTTGGGGCTTTTTAACATCTGTGCAACAGACCAAAATCAACATGTGTGTTGACATCAAAACAAGTCAGAGAAAAAGGTTGCACATATGAAAGTTAGTTGTTTGAGACTGAACTTGGGACTTTTAATGTGCATGGGAGCTCTTCCACTGAATCATGTGCCACCAAACTGGTATTCTGCACAGTTCTGTTGCAGTCCCCCCCCCCCCATTCTTACATGCCAGTATTTCATGCAGTAAGAAAACGGAGGCGATAAGCAGAGAGACAACTTGTGCAAGTTTCTCCCCCAAACCTGGGTGACCCCACCCAGCTGCCCAGCCTCTTGGCAATCTACAGTACAGGGGATGAATATCCTGTTACCCAGAGGAGCCGCACTGCTGCTATCCCAAATGTCCTTTAAATTAGAATCCTGACACCAGCCATCAGGATGCAGGGAATTCTTGGAGCGAATAAACACCACTGCAGGAACCACAGTGGGCACAAATTTCGCACTGCAAAACTAGTTCCTATGCCAGTTTGGCAGCAAAACTTGGAGCAGGTATGGCACATCTACGTAGGCAATCGTTTTGGGAATATCTCCAAAGGCTTTCAAGCGTTTTGGGTGGTTTTTTCTTTGTTTTTAATCCTTTATACTGTTCTTAAGAATGCTGTAATGAGAGGTTGAGTAGGCAGAGCTTGATTCTGAAAAAGTTAAGATTCCCAAATTTGGGAGACCCCTATAATTTTCTCTGTGCCTCAATTCCAAGTGTGTAGGTGACATCTGGCAGATGTTCAGTGCTGCGGCAGAAGCACTCTGCACATGCCCAGGTGTCCTTTATTGCACTTCCTCATAAATTTTTAAATTTTTATTAATATGAACACACAGAAAAGATAGCAAAAGTGATAAGTGTAACATAAAAATGCTTTTAGAACTAGAAAAAAATAAAACGGGTGCAATGGGGAAGAAAACCCAGAAAACAACTGATAATACAATCCCGCATTCAACTGGAAATATATATTCCGCATGCTTAAGACAGCTGGGTAGGTAGAGATAACTTCAAGGCCAACAGGACCTGCAATAGCTTTTGACCTTTTGTTTTACTTACACCGCTATGTGCTCTGCAGAGTCCTTAGCATGGTGGTAAGTCCAGCTCTGGTGTGTGCTGCAAGCAGAGAGCAAGAGTCAGTATGGTGCCTCGAAGCAAGATGCATGCAGATGACTCAAGCAAGAATTACCGGGGAAGGCAGTGCGGAGTCATTAAGCAATCTGACTGTAAGGGGGGAAATTCCTTCCTGGTGACAAACAAGGTGATGAACCAGATTCTGAGCAAAATCCAAACCCATGCTGTGTCACCCATGGGAAATCTGGGGGGCATGCAAAGCTTGGTGACCCCACTTGTGGTGGGATTCCTAACAGTGCTACACTGCTATCAACCTATTCTGCTAGCCAGGTTTCACTTGGATATTGCTCCAGATTAGGAGAAAACAAGCCAAGCTGAATGTTTTTTTTTTATGAATAATCCTAGGCAAAGTATAAGGATCACTAGAAGTCACCTTAGCAATATAGTCTGTCTAGTTATTATAATTATAATTATTATTTATTATTTATACCCCACCCATCTGGCTGGGTTTCCCCAGCCACTCTGGGCGGCTTCCAACAAAACACTAAAATCCAATAATCCATCAAACGTTAAAAGCTTCCCTAAACAGGGCTGCCTTCAGATGTCTTCTAAAAGTCTGGTAGTTGTTGTTCTCTTTGACATCTGGTGGGAGGGCGTTCCACAGGGCGGATGCTACTACCAAGAAGGCCCTCTGCCTGGTTCCCTGTAACTTGGCTTCTCGTAGTGAGGGAACCGCCAGAAGGCCCTCGGCGCTGGACCTCAGTGTTCGGGTAGATCGATGGGGGTGGAGTCGCTCCTTCAGATAGCATCCTTCAGTATCTTGTTTTAAGAATACTACTACTACTAATATTTTTAGTATTTATATGCCACCCATCTGATGGGGTTGCCCCAGCCACTCTGTGTGGCTCCCAACTAATTATTAAAAACACAATAAAACATCAAACATTAACAACTTCCCTATACAGGGCTGCCTTCAGATGTCTTATAAAAGTCAAATAGTTGTTTATCTCTTGACATCTAATAGGCGGGCATTCCACAGGGCGGGCAACACTGCTGAGAAGACCCTCTGCCTTGTTCCCTGTAACCTCAATTCTCACAGTGAGGGAACCCCCGGAAGGCCCTTGGAGCTGGACCTCAGTGTCCGGGCAGAACAATGGGGGTGGTGATGCTCTTTCAGGTATACTGGACCAAGGCCGTTTAGGGCTTTAAAGGTCAGCACCAACACTTTGAATTGTGCTTGGAAACGTACTGGGAGCTAATGTAGATCCTTTGGGACCAGTGTAATATGTTCCCGGCGGCCGCTCCCAGTCTACTTGCCGCATTCTGAATTAAAGGCCAGGCTCTCGTCCATCATTCTGTTCTCTCAGTGGCCAGTCAGATGCCTCTGGGAAGCCCACCAGCAGAAGAAAAGGAACACAAAGGCCACTAGCAGAAGCCCATCAACCCAAGCCAAGTCAGAGATGATGGGAGCTAGAGTCCAGCAACCTCATAAGAATATAAGAAGGGCCTGTTGGATCAGGTCAGTGGTCCATCTAATCCAGCATCCTGTTCTCACTAGGGCCAGTCATATGCCTGGTGGAAACATCTGGAGGGACACAGATTTCCTAACTCGGACAACAACTGTATATGAAGGGCAGATTTATCCAATACAACCTTCCAGATGTTGTGAACTGTAACTTCTGTCAGCCCCAGCCAGCAACATCTGAGGGTCTCCTAACTCCAGTTGTTTGGGCTAGTTTATGGACCACAACAAACCTACCTCTATTTTTTCCCCTTCTTCTTTCTCTCTCTCTCTATCCTTCCCCCTGCTCCCCTTTGTGCAAATCCAGCTTGTGTCCTGAACTGGACTTTTCATTATTTGTATGCCAGATGCTTTGTGATGCATGTGAGGCAATGGCAGCCATCCTGACGCATCACAATAGCAGCTTCCCGGGGTAACTGTGGTTAGGGCTAGGCACCTATGGGAAATTGCAAACAAAAGTGCAGGGGAGCCTAGAGTGAACAGGAATGGACGGCAAAGAACATTCAAGGTGCAGAGGTTCCCTCTGGATGGAAAGCGACACACCCTCCCAAGAAACAGGCCATGACAAGACAACAAATAGGCATTTATCTCCAACTCCAGCCACCTGATATCCAGTTCTGACCTCGAGATTAGACAATCTTTTTAGCCCACCTGGTCTTGCCTGTAGTCCATGCTCTTGACACAGAGTCCTTGATAAGCTCTATCAGGAGGACAAGGGAGGAACAAAAAAACCAACACATATTGTAAAAAGAAAGGAAGTAGCCACAGTGAGTATTACCGGTACTTCCAATCTTTAATGACTCCAAGGAACATATCATTTTCAAATTTCTCCTACCAAAATGAAATAAAAAATAGCCCACTTTAAAAAAAAATTGTTTTCTTACATTGTTGTTTATGACGAGCACAGCATGTTAATGTATCATCATCATCTTGTCATCTCATATTGTGACAGAAGATGGGGACTTTTTCCTCAATATTTTGAGGTCAATGTTTTGAGATGCTATTAGCAGATTGGGGATGATTTCCACATCCTTCCCAATAATTCAAAAGTGCGTTTCTTGAGTTTCTTGGAATCTCATGCCCAGTCGTTTGCTTGACTTGTTTTTTCAAGGATTGTTGTTGCTAAAAACGTTGATGCTTTCTACATCCCCCCAAAGATGTAGCCTTTTCAGTCTCCCATTTCGCCGCAGTTTCTGCCTGCGATGGTGTTATTTACTCTTGGTTCAGTGTGTATAAAGGTTGCGCCGTGCCCCCAGATAACTGCCACCAAATGATGTTGTACACGTCAAGTAAACAAACATTGCAAATGTGAAAAAGAACAGGTTGATCACTGACATTTGGAACAGCAGGTTCAACAGGGGAAATTAAATAGAGGTGTGCCTTTAATTGCAAAATAACTTGTCAGGCAGCGGATGTTGAGGACCAGAGTTTTCCTGCTTCTAGATGGGCTACCTTCCCAGGCTGATGTGCCCCTCATTTCCCTCTACAGCACATGCAGAAACTGCCTTCTTGACTGTTGGGCAGATGAGAGCTGACTGCAGGGTTGGGAACTTCTTCCTGAGACAGAAGGATGCCAACAACTGCCTCTGACAGTGGGAGCAGAAGATAGATATTGTGACTGATAGTCTTATCCTCTGTGAATTTGGCTGGTCCTCTTCTAAAGCAATCCAAGTTGGGGGGTTTCCCCCCCCCCCAATAAATTTTATTGGTTTTATCAAATTAATACAATAAAACACATAAACAACAAACAAACAGAAAAAACACACCATACAATAATACAAATGAAAACATACATACCATAAATCCTTTTAACCTATCATTCTTTCTTATCATTGTGGGTTGACTTCCTCCCGTTCTCTCTTCCTGCGTACCTTGTAAATCATCTTTAGTAATTTCTTTACATCTTTAAAAACATTTTTTATTAAATTACCTTAACATCTCTTCTTTTCTATTATCCATAACATTTAATCAAACAATTATAAAACCTAAATCTAATTTCTAACTCTACAGCCTCACTTGCCTTTCAGCTTACTTCTACTCTTTAATCTTACAATACTTTTTAAAATATAATTTAAATTTCTTCCAATCTTCTTCCACTGCTTCCTCCCTCTGGTCACGAAGTTTTCTGGTCAGCTCAGCAAGTTCCATATAGTCCATCATTTTCATCTGCCAGTCTTCTATCGTTGGTAGTTCCTCTGACTTCCAGTTTTTAGCTATCAAGATTCTAGCTGCTGTTGTGTCATACATAAAGAAAGTCCTATCACATTTTGGGATTTCCTGTTTTACAATACCAAGTAAAAAGGCTTCTGGTATCTTACTAAATGTGTTTTTCAACACTTTTTTCAATTCATTATAAATCCTTTCCCAGAAGTCTTTCACCTTTGGGCACATCCACCACATATGGAAAAAAGTTCCTTCTACTTCCTTACATTTCCAGCATTTATTACTCTGTGCATGATACATTTTTGCCAATTTAACCGGTGTTAGGTACCACCTATACATCATCTTCATAATGTTCTCTCTAAGAATATTACATGCTGAAAATTTTATACCCGATCTCCTCAATTTTTCCCAATCCTCCATCATGATGTTGTGCCCCACATCCTTAGCCCAATCTATCATTGTTGATTTTACCATTTCATCTTGTGTATGCCACTCAAGCAATAAATTATACATTCTGGATAGATTTTTAGTTTTTGGCTCTAACAGTTCCGTCTCCAACTTGGATTTTTCCAACTGAAAACCAAGTTTCTTAAAGCAATCCAAGTTGGTGGCCATCCCTGCCTCCTGTAGGAGGGAGTGCCACAGTTACATATGTGCAGCCAGACACTCTGGGATGTTTGAAAAAAAGGCATCTGATAAGGGAAAGTGTGCACAAAAATGAATACATTAGTGAAAACAGCACACAAAATGCATTATATTAGGGGAAATTGCTTTGCAAAAAAATGTGTACAGCCATCAAACTCTGTACAAAAGAAATGTGTTTACAAGAGAAATTCACTCTAAAATGCTGGTGAAATCTCCAGAGGATTTTTTATTTTATTTTTTAAATGGCAAACTCTTGCAGAAATGTGAAGAACTAGATTTAAGATTGGGAAAGCGAGGAGCCGAGAGAACTGCAGCAGACAGATCTGTCCATCCCTAGGAAGGGACAGAAAGCAAATCTAGGTTAGAAGTCGCATAGGCAAACCGTTTCCCCAATAGCAGCCAATGAGTGGCAGAGGGCAAATATGGTTTCTGCAGCTACTGACCTGGCCCAGTTTCGAAATGCTCACCTTGACATCTCATCAGCACCACCAGAACCTTTCATCTCCCTGCCTCCACCACATCCTTTGTGCAAATAAGATGGAAAAACAGGAATCGGTCCGGCTGATCATTTACAAAATGAACGAGACATTTCCAAAACAAGCTGATGGGGAAACGTGAAGCCCCAGTGAGTGCAATGAAGCTTAGTCCCAAGAAAATGAAAACGTAAAGGGAGATAAACCAGGGTAGTGAAGAAGTAAACCCTACACAAATCCAGAGTGGAGTCCCTAAGATTGTTGGGTAGTGCCTTTGTGCGCATCCTTCCGGCAACTCCTGCAGCCAAGCTGGTGCCAAACTTATTGCTCTGCTTTCCTTTGGACCACGTCAGCGAGGCCGAGAGGGGGGATCTTGTCGTCTGGGCAACCCAGGACCTCCACACACAGATTACAGAGCCAGTCGTTGGGAGAGTGCTGCTGCACTGAGGTCCTGCATGCAGGCTCTTCCCACAGACATCTGGTTGGCCACTCTTGAGAACCAGAAGCTGGATGAGATTGGCTGTCGGCCTGATCCAGCAGGTTCTTCTTATGTTCTTAAGCTCTTCCAGCTTTGGAACCGCATAAGGTGCCCTAGTGCCTTCACCTTTTTTGTTGCTCCAGCCTCAACTACCTAGAAAGCTATGGGGTTACGTTTTGGCTAAAATGGGGAGGCTTGAGGGTTTAATTAGAATCTCCTATTGTCTCCTAGACAGCATCTTAAAAAGCAGAGACATCACCTTGCCGACAAAGGTCCGTATAGTTAAAGCTGTGCTTTTCCCAGTGGTGATGTATGGAGGTGAGAGCTGGACCATAAAGAAGGCTGATCACCGAAGAATTGATGCTTTTGAATTATGGTGCTGGAGGAGACTCTTGAGAGTCCCATGGACTGCAAGGAGATCAAATCTATCAATTCTGAAGGAAATCAGCCCTGAGTGCTCACTGGAAGGACAGATCCTGAAGCTGAGGCTCCAATACTTTGGCCACCTCATGAGAAGATAAGACTCCCTGGAAAGGCCCTGATGTTGGGAAAGATGGCGGGCACAAGGAGAAGGGGATGACAGAGGAAGAGGTGGTTGGACAGTGTTCTCGAAGCTACCAACTTGAGTCTGACCAAACTGCGGGAGGCAGTGGAAGACAGGAGTGCCTGGCGTGCTCTGGTCCATGGGGTCATGAAAAGTCGGACACGACTGAACAACAACAAATTGTCAGAACCTGGCCTGCCAATATCCTGCCTCACTGCTGCAAGCTGATCCACTCCATGATGGTGGGCCCTGGTTTCTCTCTGACACGGCCTCCTTCCTGCATCTCGACCTCCATGCTGTCATCAGGCACAGCTTCAAGCAACCGGTACAAGCCACCTCCTGCCTCATGACAGCATCTGCCCTTGTTTTCCTGTACACACATTTTAGGTACTTAACATTCCTGTGACCAGCGATACAGAAACGCTGCTATAAATATTCCCGGAGGAATGCGACCTTGGCCGTTGAGGCTTTGGCTCACACAATACCCTTCAGAAACTGTTGTAGGGCATCCCATAACCATGCCCTTCCATGCCACCCGTCAATGAGGGTGGAGACATCCTGCTTTGCTCTATAACTCGCAAATTCAATAAAATACATTTTATGGGGACCAAAGTAAATTTTAAAATGCATGTAATCTTAGCCTATGCATGTAGTGTTAGCCTGATTAATTTTGGGAGGGTCTTTTTTAAGAGAAGGGAATGGGGAGGGTGCTTAACCCTTTTGCTGCCAGCCTGTTTCCTCCTGAAACTTTCCACACTCCCCCTGAAAATCTACCAATAATAGTAGTAGTAGTACCGTAGTAGTAGTAGTAGTAGTAGTAAGGTAAAGGGACCCCTGACCATTAGGTCCAGTCGTGACAGACTCTGGGGTTGCGGCGCTCATCTCGCGTTATTGGCTGAGGGAGCCGGTGTACAGCTTCCAGGTCATGTGGCCAGCATGACTAAGCCGCTTCTGGCGAACCAGAGTAGTGCACGGAAACGCCGTTTACCTTCCTGCCGGAGCGGTACCTATTGATCTACTTGCACTTTGACATGCCTTCGAACTGCTATATTGGCAGGAGCAGGGACCAAGCAACGGGAGCTCACCCCGTCGCGGGGATTCGAACCGCCAACCTTCTGATCGGCAAGCCCTAGGCTCTGTGGTTTAACCCACAGCGCCACCCGCGTCCCTGTAGTAGTAGTAGTAGTAGTAGTAGTTTAGTCGTTCAGTCGTATCCGACTGTTCGTGACCCCATGGACTAGAGAACGCCAGGCACTCCTGTCTTCCACTGCCTCAGGGCTGATTTCCTTCAGAATGGATAGGTTTGATAATATTAAAAACACGATAAAAGATCAAACATTACTGGTTCAAACTAAACAGGGCTGCCTTCAGATGTCTTCTAAAAGTCAGATAGCTGTTTATTTCCTTGACATCTGATGGGAGGGCATTCCACAGGGCAGGCGCCACCACCGAGAAGGCCCTCTGCGTGGTTCTCTGTAACCTCACTTCTCGCAGGGAGGGAACCGCCAGAAGGCCCTCAGAGGTGGACCTCACAATCTAGGCCTACTTTTATGTCATTTCTCTCCCTCCCCCTCCACTTTACCATGCAGACTAATGCTTCTCACACATGTTGTTAAATGCATAAGAACACTGATCAGGAAATCTAGCAACGATTCGAAACTCAACCAGAGTGCTCCAAGGTCACCAGGGAAAATTCACATCCCAGCCATTAAGGAACTTAAGCTTCATTTACAAAAGTAGCAGAAGTCATGCGGAAAAATGCTTTCGGCTGGAAAGTCTTGAGGTTTGACTTTTAATAAGTGTTGCGAAAACCCCTCATTTTCAAGACAAGTTTCATGTGGGCCATGTGTTTTTTCTTTCCTGTATTTTTCTAGTTTCAGAGCAATCTGAATTTTGCCTTTTAACCACAAAAACCAGAGACAGTGTGTGTGAGAGAGAGATCTAAGAAAACTTGCATACCACGCAGTCACAGCCATGTTTATGCAGAAGTACGTCCCTGTGCTCAGTGGACAGAAGAAGGTGTTCACCCAGGTTACATCAGAATCCGTGTTAGGGATCCGTAGGAAAGGGGTTGAAAATAAAACTGCCAGTATCACAATGCTGTTATATAAATCTGTGGCATGGCTGTGTACAGTTCTGGCCACCTCACTTGGAAAAGCGTCTTGCAGAGCTAAAAACCATTCAGAAAAGGGCAAGCGAAATGATCAAGGGGGTGGAGCAATTGCCCTGTGAATAAACGTTACAGCATTTGGGGATTTTTAGTCTGGAGAAAAGGCTAGTAAGAGGAGACATATCTTCTTTTTTTTCAATTGCATTTTTATTGAAAGTTTTCAATTTACAGCTCTTTTATCAATGTATATTACAAAATTAATAATAATAGTAAAAATAAATAAATATAATTTGCTATAATTTTGTTGTTGTTGTCCTTATTTCAACTCATACCAAAAAAAATTAAAAATAAAATTATGATTATAAATACAGTATAAATAAATACAGGTAGGTATCACTGTAATGGTAGACACCAGCATAGATACAGGTAAGTTTTGTTATATTGTTAAGGTTATCAATATTAATACTGAAAGTTAGTAATAATAATAATCAAACAATTCCAAATTCTGACTTCCTGCCGATACCCATGCATATTTTCCTCATATTGAATGTACATAATCCTATAGCCCTGTCCATTTACTGTTGCTCTTACATTCTTCCAACTTATTTTTCCCTTAAAATATTTTTCCAATAATAATCCATCCTTACTACTCGAATGCCAACATAGAAATAGAATTTTTACTACGTATACTTTAAGACATATTTTCTATAACAATCCCATTTTTCAAAAAAAAATTATTTAGAGTTTCCCCTCAAATTATTCGTCAGTTGTGCTAATTCAGCAAACTCTTGGAGTTTGTTTTGCCACTCTTCTATTTTTGGGACCTCTTTTTCCTTCCATACTTTTGCCACCAAAATTCTAGCCGCAGCCGTCGCATATAAAATAAAACTTCTCTTTGCTGTTTTGGAATATCTATATCCAAGATGCTCAACAGGAAAGACTCCGGGGTTTTTTTGAATTTTTTTCCTAATATCTTCTTTAATTCGTCGTAATTTTTTCCCCAGAATTCCTTTATCTCATCACATGTCCACCACATGTGGAACATATCTGTGTTCCCCCCCCCCTCGCATCTCCAACAAGAGGAGACATATCAGAGGTGTATAAAATTGTGTGTGAAGAAAGTGGAAGCCCCCCCCCCACATTAATAACAGAATCTGGGAGCTACACAGCTGCAAATATAATGTTTCAAGTGTATTATACAGATGTAACACTAGATGGTGATGGAGAGCTATTGCAAATTCAATATGTTTTTCAAAACATTTTTTTAAAAAGCATTTTCACAACTTTTTTTTCTCTGTGTGTGTGTGTGTGTGTGTGTCTAGATTCCACCTGGGTCTTCCAAGGTAGCTGGTTGTTGGAAAAATCAGGACAGGACTTCTGTCCGTTTCACACTTCCATATCATCATCATCTCTTCTTCTTTTTTGGGGGGGGCGGGTAGCGTTGGATGGGGAGAACAGATTGCTGATTGTGCTGTTTATTAAATTTACTCCCACAAGATGTAGTAACAGCCACCAACTTCGATAGATTTTGAAAGCAGTTTAGACAAATTCATGGAAAATGTAAATCCACTAATTTGTGCATGAGCCATGTGATGGTTGTAGAACAATATGTAATCCCCCACCAAAAATTAAGCACTTTTAAGGCCCACTGATTTCCGTTAGATAATTGAGCAGATGATTAAGGCCAAATCCTAATACCACTTTCTAGGGAGTAAACCCAATTGAATTTAATTATATTTAGTTTTGAGTAAGCATGTGTAGGATTGTGCTGTAAGACCACAGTCCTACGCACCGCTTACCTGGGAGTAGGGATGGGCAAATCTGTCATTTTCACTTTCTTTCAATATTTGATTTTTTCCATTCTTGGGTATAGTTCTCCACATTTCCACATGAAAACACACCAGTATTTATAGTGCAAAATTATCACAATGTACCCATGTTTGTATGCAGTTTTGCCTCACTTGAATATTTTCGTGCAGCAATTTTCCTTAATGTGATAATTTTTGTATGTCACTTACACAAATATATGCATTTTTTGCACACTTGCCTGGAGAACTGCAGACTGTCTAGGTCAGTGTTTTTCAACCACTGTGCCGCGAGATGTTGCCTGGTGTGCCGTGGGAAAAATTGAAAAATTCGAAAGATTTTTTTAAAAAAAAAGTCAAATTTTCGCCCACTAGGCGGGTGCCGGACTGTGTTTTTCATATTTCTGTTTACTTACTATTTCATAATAAAGTAATTATAAAATACTTTCTTTGTGTTTATTTGATTCCTATTCAAGAGAATTACTTTATATATAGTCAATATAGGCACAGAGTTAAATTTTTTAACATTTTCTAATGGTGGTGTGCCTCGTGATTTTTTTCATGAAACAAGTGTGCCTTTGCCCAAAAAAGGTTGAAAAACACTGGTCTAGGTGACTCCAGTTAGAGGAAAATCCTCATTTGTGATTTCTGGGTTAACAAGGTGGGTAATTTGCCTGCGATCTGCTCTGCCGTTTTGTATATGTCAATGAGCAGCAAACATGAGTCCCGGAATTATGTGACGTAGGGCTACAGGATTGTGTGCATGCTGAAGTCACGTGGTCAAGTGCTCCCAAGATAACCAGATTTTTCAGCTCTCATCCAGCTCTGAGCTGACTGGACTCCCACAGGTTTTTTTGAAAAAAGGAAAAAGCTTCCAGTAGAATGAAAGTCGAGTGTGTAATGGAGATTGCTTGCTTATTTACGAGACACTATTCCTACCAGAAGGCACACAAAATGAGGCATGTTGGAGGACACCCCCAAAATAATAATAATTATTATTATTATTTTCAGTTTTATTAATTTTACAATCATTTTAACATTTCAAAACTCGACTTCCTTCCCCCTCTTTCTGCAGTTCCTTATTTTTAATATTTTCTGCATATCCAACTTAATTTACTCATTTATTCATCTGCTTTAAATATATGCTCTTATAAAACTGCAGGTTATTACAAAAATCCTGCCGATGTTCTTATCCGGTTACAGTTTATTTGTAAATATTCAATAAACCATTTCCATTCTTTTATAAAAAGTTTATTATCTTGATTTCTTACTTTTTTCCAGTAAGTTTCGCCATTTGTGCATATTACGCTAAGTTTTCGTATCTATTCTTCTTTCGCTGGGACTTCTTCTTCGTTCCGTTTTTGGGCAAGTAACATTCTTGCCGTTGTAGTTGCATATGGAACGCCCCCCCCCAAAAAAATTAGAACTCTAAAGAAAATAACTAAATAACCCTAAAGCAGTGAAGAAATGAAAATGAAAACACAGGCAAGCCGATTCAATGCTTCACATTGTAGAAAATATAATCAGTACAGTGAGAGATTTCACTTTCTTGGGTTCCATGATCACTGCAGATGGTGACAGCAGTCACGAAATTAGAAGACGCCTGCTTCTTGGGAGAAAAGCAATGACAAACCTAGACAGCATCTTAAAAAGCAAAGACATCACCTTGCCGACAAAGGTCTGTATAGTTAAAGCTATGGTTTTCCCAGTAGTGATGCACGGAAGTGAGAGCTGGACCATAAAGAAGGCTGATCGCCGAAGAATTGATGCTTTTGAATTATGGTGCTGGAGGAGACTCTTGAGAGTCCCATGGACTGCAAGAAGATCAAACCTATAAATTCTTAAGGAAATCAGCCCTGAGTGCTCACTGGAAGGACAGATCCTGAAGCTGAGGCGCCAATACTTTGGCCAGAGAAGACTCCCTAGAAAAGACCCTGGTGTTGGGAAAGATGGAGGGCACAAGGAGAAGGGGACGACAGAGGATGAGATGGTTGGACAGTGTTCTCGAAGCTACCAACATGAGTTTCACCAAACTGCAGGAGGCAGTGGAAGACAGGAGTGCCTGGCGTGCTCTGGTCCATGGGGTCATGAAGAGTCGGACACGACTAAACGACTAAACAACAACAACAACTATTGTTTTGTCTAGGGATGTAAGGATTCTCTGATTCTATAAGGCATCTTTTCCAATTCCACTCTGTATTTGCTACACGCAACACTGATTCTCTTCTGCTGAAGTTTATCTTCCACCAAAATGACGTTATTCGGCATATTGTCCGTTTTGGCAAATTTACGTAACTTATGTGACTTACCTTGCCATTACTTTATTTCAGTGCTTTTTTTTCCAGGGGGGATGCAGGGGGCGCAAAACCCTAAACATTTTGTGAATCTAAGTTTGGCCTCATAGAGGGGCAGTATTTAAAAACGAGTGGGAAAATGAGAGTACAGTAGTACCTTGGTTCTCAAACTTAATCCGTCCCAGAAGTCCGTTCCGAAACCAAAGCATTCCAAGACCAAGGCACGCTTTCCCATAGAAAGTAATGCAAAATGCATTAATCTGTTCCAAACTTTTAAAAACAGCAATTTAACATGAATTTTACTATCCAACGAGACCACTGATCCGTAAAATGAAAGCAATAAACAATGTACTGCAGTCACACAGTCAACCAATCAGTAGCTGAACTGGGTTCCACACAGTCACAAAAACAGAAAGAGCCGCAAAAACAAAAATGCAAAATAAATAGCAAAAACAGACAGACCTCAGCGTAACGATCAAAACGGAAGTGTGGTACTCAAATCAGAAGCGTAAGACTTAAAACGGAGCGTGTTCGGCTTCCGAAAAAAGTTCTCAAACCGGAACACTTACTTCCAGGTTTGCAGTGTTTGGGTTCCAAGTTGTTTGAGTACCAAGGCGTTTGAGAACCAAGGTACCACTGTACCCCTAAACATTTTTTTTTAAAGAAAAAAGCACTGCATTATTCCGCCCCAATGTAAAGGAAGCACAGTGTAAGAGGGTCATGGGAGAAACATCGGCTGGAATCCATCTGTCTTGGGAGTCAAGGAAGGAGCGTGCCTTTGTGGGAAAAGTCAAATTGATGGGCGGTTGCAGTGCCAGCTGAGGCTGTAGAGATTGATCCCTGGATCCTGTGATTCTCGGATGGTATAGAAATTTAATAAATAAATAAATAAATAATAATAATAATTAACTTCAAGGCTCTCGCTCTAATTTCTGAGGGTTCTTTATATTTAAGCTGAGCTAGGGACTCAGGTGGCGCTGTGGGTTAAACCACAGAGCCTAGGGCTTGCCAATCGGAAGGTCGGCGGTTCGATTCCCCGCGACGGGGTGAGCTCCCGTTGCTCGGTCCCTGCTCCTGCCAACCTAGCAGTTCGAAAGCACGTCAAAGTGCAAGTAGATAAATAGGTACCGCTCCGGCGGGAAGGTAAACGGCGTTTCCGTGCGCTGCTCTGGTTCGCCAGAAGCGGCTTAGTCATGCTGGCCACATGACCTGGAAGCTGTCTGCGGACAAACGCCAACTCCCTCGGCCAGTAAAGCAAGATGAGCGCCACAACCCCAGAGACATTCATGACTGGACCTAATGGTCAGGGGTCCCCTTTACCTTTACCTAGGAGCAGATAGCTGCTTTAATTGAGGATCGTAATCTGTCAAACTGAACACAGGGCCACCACGATTTAGAAATTCCCCAGCTCTCAGATACAACTAAGTCCAGTACCATCTTGTGGCTTAACTGTATAATGGCACTATCAACACATGCCCCTAAGCCTGGCTTGGGCTGTACCGTTTCATCCCACAAGTGGTTCTTCCAAGACAGAACGAACCTCCATCCAAAGAGATTTCTCCACACATTGAAAACCTGCAAGTCAAGCCTGGGATTAGTGATATAAAATTTCTGGAAATTCTAAAGCCATGGTAAAAAAAACACCTGTTGCATTTTCAGGGCTTGGGGTTGAGACAACAACAAAAAATGGGGGCGGGGGTTTGAGAAAATATGCAATACTTATTATTATTTTTATTTTTAGCACCTTGTAAAGTTAGAAAAGTAGCTCGGTTCCTCCTCCTGCCAACCTAGCAGTTTGAAAGCACATCAAAGTGCAAGTAGATAAATTGGTACCGCTGCAGCGGGAAGGTAAACGGCGTTTCCGTGCGCTGCTCTGGTTAGCTAGAAGTGGCTTAGTCATGCTGGCCACATGACCTGGAAGCTGTACGCCGGCTCCCTTGGCCATTAAAGTGAGATGAGCGCCGCAACCTCAGAGTCGGTCACGACTGGACCTAATGGCCAGGGGCGTTCCGTGCCTCTTGGCTACCCGGGGCGGGAAGCCAAGAGGCACCCCCCCGGGGCGGGGCGTCGCGGCGTGTGCGTGCGTCATGACGTCATGACGCACGCGTAAAGCGCGACGCCCCGCCCCCGGGGATGCCGGGCGCCAACTTCGGGAGCCTCCCGAAGCCGGCACCCGGCATCCCTTGGTGCACCCGGCGCACCAAAGGATGCCTGACCGGCGGCGGATTCGGGAGGCTCTGCAGAGTCTCCTGAAGTCGCCGCCTGTCACCCCCCTTGGTGCGCCGGGAGGCACGAGCAGCCACCCGGCGCACCAAGGGGTGCCGGACGGGCGGCGGATTCGGGAGGCTCTGCAGCCCGCAGAGACCCCGAAGCCGCCGCCGGGGCTCCATGGGCGGAGCGCAAGTCAGGGCAGGGAGAGGGGCGGGCCAGCGAGGAGGGGTGTCACCCCTCCTCGCTGGCCCGCCCCTTTCCATTCCCCGGCTCTGCAAGCCAGCGGTGGGAAAAGCCGCTGGAAGGGGGGGTGCTATTTTCGGCACTGCCGGGGCGGAACCGCAGGGGCGGCCAGCGAGGGGGGGTGACACCGCTCCTCGCTGGCGCCCCTGCAGGTCCACCCGGCATTGCCGAAAATAGCCTTAAAAAAAATTTTTTAAAAAAAATTTTTTTTTAAGCGCCCAAAGTGTCACCCTCCCTCAGGGTGGCACCCGGGGCGGCCCGCCCCCCCGCCCTCATTGCTACGCCCCTGGGCCAGGGGCCCTTTTACCTTTACCTTTAAAGTTAGAAAGTCACTACATTACGTCGAGAGCATAGAACGATTCACGTTCAACATTAGGATATCATGTTTGGTGTATTAAAAGTACAATTTACTCAGTCAATAATTGGAAATTGATTTTTATTTTTACGAAGTGTCAAGCAGACATAAAGTACTTGTTTTTGCGAAAAGAGAGGGAAAACCAAGGCTCAGTGAATACTTTATGAAATTTCACATTTCCTGAGCTACTGTTATAATTTTCTGCTTCTTCATATTTTTTATCATATTTATCACAGACTTCTAAAAAAAAGGAGGTTTGCCTGAATGCAAACAAGCTTCTCTACCCTTCTGTATGTCATAGTCCAACATTTTTCTTTTATTTCTTTTTTTTTGAGGGGCCAAAGGGCTTTGGGAGAAAAAAGGGGGGACTTTTTTCTTTCAAGCCTTCACGTCTCTAACTTGAGTAGAAGAAGCCTTCACCATTACACTTTGTTTTCAACACAGAGGCATTTAAAAAAAATCATTGTAGCAGTTAAACATGTGAATCTGCTCCCCCTATTGAAAGAATGCAAGCCAGGCATGGGATTTAATCTCAGTGAGAACTGGGCCTGAATTCTGAAGCTCCGTGGCATTTCTTCTCTTTATAAATTCTGGGAAATGAAAAAGAAATTGTGAATTATTTTCTCCGGCAATGTAGAATTTGAATCCTTACGCACAAGCATATGGCAAGCTACCCTTGCGTAGCAGAAATCTAGTCTGTTATCCTTAAGCTGGCTGCTAAGAAGGTATTATCTCACACTGCCCTGATGGAAAACAAGGGTTGTCATAGCACTGATCCTTTCAATATTTTGCAAAGCCCTTTTGCCTAATTGTATGGGTGCATTTCAGGGCCACGGGAACAAATCCATTAGGCAGCCACTTAAATTCCATGTGAAATTTGCTTCGTTAACATGGCAAGGCAATCAGCCCGGTGCATGCAGCTTCTGTTTGGGTTCCCCCACCCCACCCCTCGAAATAAAATTCAGAAACGAACTAATGGCAGCCACCCTTGCCATTTCGACAGGTCCTGAAACAGCCAATTTGTACCACGGCTGCTATTTTGCCGCCCGGCTTTGCTGATTGCGGCAACTCTGGGAGACTCCAAAAACGATGCTTTCAGTAAATTAATGGCTAAGTGTATCATTATCTGCAGGCTCAAAAATGGCTGTTTCTTTCAGTGCACATATTGCTTCCTTCCCAACCTTCCCAGAGCATTGGCGCAGCTACAAAGACCCTGAGATATTTGATATGAATAAGGAGGGCCCATAACTCATCGCTTGAGCACATGCAAGAGGTCTGAGGTACTGGCATCCTCACATCTGAAGGTCTCAGGAGATGGGGAAAGTTGTGGGTTGGATCGAGATGTTCAGTGCAACCCTGAACATGTCTACTCAGTCTTCCGTTGCATACAGGGAGGCTCATTCCCAGGTAAGTAGGGTTAGGATTGCACCCTAAGGCTAGATCTGGTGAGATGAGCAAGATTATGATCTAGTGCAGGGGTCAGCAAAGTTTTTGTGGCTTGGGCCGGTTCACGGTCCCACAGACGCCGCGGTGGGCCGGAGTGTGTGTGTGTGCGTGCGCACGCATGCGCAAACACTATTTCCAGCGCTCCTTCCGGCGCGGAGGAAGTGTGCGCAGCTTCCCATTGGCTGCAGGAGCTGCCAATTTCGTAACAAGTGTGATCAATGCCAATAGGTCTACTCTAAGCATGATTAAGGCTGGATCCAACATGTTATTTTTAAAAAAATAATAATAATATATTTTTAAAATGTGATGCCTGATCAACCAAAAGCACCTTCTAAAACAACCAGGAGGTTTTTAAAATCAATCTGACACATTAGCAAAACACCATACTATTTTATTTTATTTTATTTTATTTTATTTTATTTTATTTTATTTTATTTTATTTTATTTTATTTTATTTTATTTTATTTTATTTTATTTTATTTCTGGTATGTAATTGAACTTTCCTAGTAGGGCAATCGTTTTCAAAATTGTTCCAACAAAAATCAAATAAACAGGAAGCATGGACAACAATGCATTTAAATGCTTGCTTCTGTTTGAGAAAGCCAGTTATTGCCCCATATTTACTGGAGGACTCTCTAAAGCCTAAATAAATAAATTAAAAAAATATTGTCCAGTAGCACCTTAGAGACCAACTAAGTTTGTTCTGGGTATAAGCTTTCATGTGCATGCACACTTCTTCAGATACATGCACACAAAAGCTTATACCCAGAATAAACTTAGTTGGTCTCTAAGGTGCTACTGGACAATTTTTTTTAATTAGTTTATTTATTTTGACTGCGTCAGACCAGCATGCCTACCTACCTGAATCTCTAAAGCCTGTTGCTTCCCTGCCCCTAGTCACCATTTTTTTTAAAAAAATATATTAAAAGATGCTCCAATTCATCATTATAAATAAAGCATGCTCAGGATTTCCCTGCTGTTAATTGGGTCACTCGTAATGGAAAATTAGGTTGCCATTGTTACATTTACTTTGTGCTGTTATCTTAATAAAAGCTGGCTGCTAATCATAGTTTATACTCCTTTTACCCTCAACTCTTCTTCACAAGTCTACTTAATTATTTCCCTTTTTCCTGCCTGTTTATCCATTTAAAATCATTTGTTGTTGTTTAGTCGTTTAGTCGTGTCAGACTCTTCGTGACCCCATGGACCAGAGAACACCAGGCACTCCTGTCTTCCACTGCCTCCCGCAGTTTGGTCAGACTCATGTTGGTAGCTTCGAAAACACTGTCCAACCATCTCATCCTCTGTCTTCCCCTTCTCCTTGTGCCCTCCATCTTTCCCAACATCAGGGTCTTTTCCAGGGAGTCTTCTCTTCTCATGAGGTGGCCAAAGTATTGGAGTCCCAGCTTCAGGATCTGTCCTTCCAATGAGCACTCAGGGCTGATTTCCTTCAGAATGGATAGGTTTGTTCTTCTTGCAGTCCATGGGACTCTCAAGAGTTTCCTCCAGCACCATAATTCTAAAGCATCAATTCTTTTAAAATCATACCCACACTTAAGGGGAGAGATAGTGACACGTTCATTTATCTATTTATTTCATTAAGTTTATACACCACTTGATTGGTTGGGGAGGGGATCCTCAAAGCGGTTTACAAAAGATGGAACAGTAAAATGAAGAAAAATTTACAACCCTACCTTAAGGCATACAAAGCAAAGGTTAAAATACTGAAGCAGATTAAAATTGCAGCAACTTTCTAAGCATCACTTATATGGTTCTGTGCAGGGGGGAAACAGGGTTATTTTGTGTGATTTAGAGTGGACCAGGGAAAGGGTTAAGCAGCCCCTGGATTCTACTCAAAAGTTGCTTTAAAAAAAGGATAAAGAGGACTTTAACACACAACTGAGCATTGTGTTAATCACAAAATTCAACTTCCCTATTTTGTGGATCCAACAAAATAGCGCATGCCTTTCAAAATACCCCATGCACTGTCTGTGACTCTTGTTCAGGTAAAATGTCATTGTGAAACACACACCAAGCCTCCCTGATGCCCATTCTAATATCACGGCGACCTGCCGACATCACAAAGGCACCGTCCATTAGCCTCTTGCATTAGAACTGAAATTTGTGGCAGTATGGATGTTTATGGACTGAATTAGGTGGAACTGTGAAGTGTTGTCTAGATGTTGCTCAAAAGCTAAACAACAGAAAAACATGGAAGGGCCCATGCAAAACTTTCTTACGATGAGTTGGCAAAGTTGCCAAAATATAGCTTGCATAGGGTGGAGGATGAGAATGGGTAGGCAGGTGAACACAAAGGAATTTGGGGAGATATCCAATAAGGTCGTACTCAGAGTAGATCCCTACTTGACTCTGATGGGTTATAAATATTCCATTATTATTATTATTATTATTATTATTATTATTATTATTATTATTCTCCGCTCATCTGACTAGGTTGCCCCAGCCACTCTGGGCAGCTTCGAACATATAAAAAACATTTATAACATATATAAAAACACTATTGGCTGAGGGAGCCGGCGTACAGCTTCCAGGTCATGTGGCCAGCATGACTAAGCCGCTTCTGGCGAACCAGAGCAGCACACGGAAGAAACGCCGTTTATTTTCCCGCTGCAGCGGTACCTATTTATCTACTTGCACTTTGACGTGCTTTCGAACTGCTAGGTTGGCAGGAGCAGGGACCAAGCAACGGGAGCTCACCCCGTCGCGGGGATTCGAACCGCCGACCTTCTGATCAGCAAGCCCTAGGCTCTGTGGTTTAACTCACAGTGCCACCCAAGTCCCACACCCAATCACTTACATGGGAATAAAGGCTATAGAGGTCATGAAACATACACATGACATAAAAAGGTAAAGGTAAAGGGACCCCTGACCACTAGGTCCAGTCGCGGATGACTCTGGGGTTGTGGCGCTCATCTCGCTTTACTGGCTGAGGGAGCCGGCGTACAGCTTCCGGGTCATGTGGCCAGCATGACTACTTGCACTTTGACATTCTTTCGAACTGCTAGGTTGGCAGGAGCAGGGACCGAGCAACGGGAGCTCACCCCGTCGCGGGGATTCGAACCGCCGACCTTCTGATCGGCGATAATAATAATAATAATAATAATAATAATAATAATAATAATAATTTATTATTTGTACCCTGCCCTTCTGGCTGAGTTTCCCCAGCCACTCTGGGCGGCTCCCAATCGAGTGTTAAAAACAATATAGGAAGGTTTGTTTTTTTTAAAAAAAAATTATTGCAGCTGCTCATCATTTTGCCTGCAGAACATCAGCTTCCATGCTTTACAATGTAGCTTGAGCTCAGTAGCTTTCCCCACCCACCAAGGGGAACCAGCTGGGAGCAGCAGCTGTTGCTAGTATGCCTCATTGGCCCTGCCTGTTGCTCAGCCCCGTTCCCCATTGCCACTTTTAGCCTGTGTTTGTAGAGCTTAGATGTTTAAGAGGCGATGGACGAGTTTTCCTATTTCATTATTGTGCAATTACGGCTTCCACCAGAAAGTCATTCATCTCACGTTAACCTTCTGTTTTAGGGCCTGCAAGTGCTCTGCAAACATTTGCTTTTGCTTTTGACTCCTGAGCTGTAGCATTGCTGCCCTAACCCAAAGCGAATGGTGTGCAGAAGTAATGGAAACTAGAATAATTCGCAGGGCAAGGGAGTTAACAGTCATTCAGCCAAGTTATGATGCCAAATACAAAATAGACAACACGGTACAGTAGAATAATATATCAAAATGACTCAAACCGTGAAGAATATTCAAACGTACAAACGTCTCAAAAAGTGCAGAGATGCAAAAGTGCAATGTCCGATGTGCAACAAGTCCAGGAACCTTTGAGGTTGTGAGTGTTTCAGCCTAGTTAAGTGTTTATGTATGAACAATTTGATGATGTCCGTCCCTGAAGAAACGATAATAGTGAAACGGGGATAATACAAGCTAGCCGCCCGTCGGGAGAAGCAGACGTGGACTCCTGAGAGACTTTAGCACTTTATGACATTGGACTTGTTGCACATCGGACATTGCACTTTTGAATCTCTTTGCACTTTTTGAGACGTTTGTACGTTGTATGGAGTAGATTTCCTCCGGTTCCATATGCATATATACAGTGGGACCTCGAATTACGACGATAATGCGTTCTGACGCGATTTTCGTAAGTCGAAAACATTCGTAAGTCGAATCCCATAGGAATGCATTGAGTGAAAAAAATTCGTAAGTCGAAAAAATCCTATTCAGAATTCGTAAGTCAAAAAAATCCTATTCAAAGCGGCCGCGACTTCCATTCGTAAGTCGAAAAATTCGGTTGCGGCGGCCATTTTGTTTCTCCCGGAAGTCATTCGTAAGTCGAAAAACACGTAAGTCGAGGTCCCACTGTATATGATTGAATATTCTTCACGGTTTAAGTTATGTTGCCAGTTTTCTTGAACGTGGGAAGCTGACTATTGCTATGTACACAGCCAAACCTGTTTGTAGCACAAAAATGTAGTTTTTTCCTCAATCTGCAAAAGTTCCTGCTCATCTTCAACATGCTGCTTTCAATCTAGATTGATTCTACATCCTGGTGTCCCCCAGGCTGGGTGTTGTTACTTGAAAATCCTCCCCTTCATTAGGTAACCTATGCCTTTTCCATTCTTTCACAGGTCAATGAAGGAGTGCAAGGATTCTTCCTTGTTCTTGCACCGCTGTGGTTGACAGACAACAGCGTGAGTTGGGACAATGCACGCTGCTGTGATGTCACAGAATGTTTGGCCACAATGATTCTATGTGGAAGTGAGGGGGGGCAGAGAGAGAGACCTGGCTACGGTTGCCATATTTCAAAAAGTAAAAAAAAAAAAAAACCCCTAAAAAAAATAGTGATTTTTAACTTTTGGAGCTGTTTCTGCTGCTTTTTCCACTGTGCTGCCATACACCCAGGTTTTCCCTGACATTTCGTCAGTTCGGAAAAATTCCCCCCGACGCCATTTTTACACCCGAAAACCATTGTGAGAGCCAGTGTGGTGTAGTAGTTAAGAGCAGTGGAATCGTAATCTGGTGAACCAGGTTCGCATCCCCGCTCCTCCACATGCAGTTGCTGGGTGACCTTGGGCTAGTCACACGCCTCTGAAGTCTCTCAGCCCCACTCACCTCACAGAGTGTTTGTTGTGGGGAAGGAAGGGAAAGAAGAAGGAGGAGAAGGAGGAGAAGGAGAAGAGTTTGGATTTGATATCCCGCTTTATCACTACCCGAAGGAGTCTCAAAGCGGCTAACATTCTCCTTTCCCTTCCTCCCCTACAACAAAGGAGATTGTTAGCCGCTTTGAGACTCCTTCGGGTAGTGATAAAGCGGTATATCAAATCCAAACTCTTCTTCTCCTTCTCCTCCTCCTCCTCCTCCTCCTCCTCCTCCTCCTCTTCTTCTTCTTCTTCTTCTTCTTCTTCTTCTTCTTCTTCTTCTTCTTCTTCAGGACATGTCAGGAATTTTCCTGTTGCACAGGAAGCCTAGCAGTGGCAACTCTTGTCGCATCTACTGAAGCTCTCAGATAAACAACTGGTCTTCCAATTCATCATCAGTTAGAGAAGAAGTTGGTTGTTGTTGTGTTTACTATCATTATTATCATTATTATTACTTCCATTGTTTCGCAGCGCACTGAATTTTCTGTGCAATCAATTTCCTTCTTATGCAAGCCTAATCAAGCGGCCGCAGGGAAGGAAGTTCAAAAGAACAGCAAAAGGCCCCAAACAAATCCCAGGTGAATCATCTCAAGCCGTCTTTTGTGTGGAAGAAAACCAGGCAGAACAATGAGTGTGTTCGAGGTTTATAAAGGGCAAAAAAACCTTGACGCATTATTAGGCATATTATCTCTCACCTATCCTGGCTCTGAGATCTTTCAGGACCTCGCACAAACCTTATGCCACCCTGCACATAACTCTTACAATCTGTCCGTGCATTTTTTGGTTTCAATGGCAGCGAAACGGAGAGTCGTCTACCACTGGCGTCATTCTGAAGACCACTTCAAACGTCACACAACAGGCACGACTGGCAATTGCGTGCTGCACGTCCGTCAATGAAAATCACGCAAGTGCAAAGTCGAGACAGGTATTGCTAAACTACAACTGTGCCTAGATACAATTCGTGACAATTTCAATTGTGTATTTGGCATTGCAGGAGATGCTCCCCTTTAGAATGAGAAATGTCAAGTTTATTTTCCAATATGTTGAATGACACAAACCCATAGCTGTCAACTTTCGGATTTGAAAATAAGGGATTTTTTCAAACTTTCGGATTAGAAAATAAGGGATGCCATGAGGACGGTGCAATGGCACCAAGTAGCCTCGCCACCCTGCGCTCCAGAGGCTGCGTGAACGGGTGAGCGAAAGAGCGAGCGCATAGACGGCAGGCAGGCTGTCTGTCTGGTTGGGCGTGAGGGTCTGGCTGCACAAGGCATGCAAGCTCCGCCCCCAGTCGGTCTCAGACTCCTTATTGGCAGCCGAGCAAAGCAGCTGAGGAGCCTCCCTGGCCAGCAGGGAGGGAGAGGAGCTGCTTCCTTTGAAATCCGGGAAATTTAAGGGACATCAACAATCTGGGATAGCAGCGGGAAACGGCATTGGAATAAGGAGAGTTTCCCGCAAAAAAAGGGAGGGTTGACAGCTATGCACAAACCCCGCTTTTAAGAATTATATCTGAACTGCATGACTCCAAAGCTAACTTTTAGCATTCCTTCATATTGCTGCAATTTTCAGCTGGGATTTGATCCCAAAGCAGCAAATTCAGGTTGCAGAGTTGTAGCTATATACGGTTGCTCCAAAGTTCAAAGAAACAAAACAAAAAGATCGGTGCAGATTGGTTCAGTTCTCCATCTTAATTCAAAGTGGCACCCAACTGTATCTGAACATAGACAAAAAACTGCTTCTTGGTCTGCAGAACCACCATGCAAAATTTGGTATATAGGAGTATAGCATCTAGATCAAGGGAAGTAATAGTACCACTGTATTCCGCTCTGGTCAGACCTCACCTGGAATACTGTGTCCAGTTCTGGGCACCACAGTTCAAGAAGGATACTGACAAACTGGAACGTGTCCAGAGGAGGGCAACCAAAATGGTCAAAGGCTTGGAAACTATGCCTTATGAGGAACGGTTTAGGGAGCTGGGTATGTTTAGCCTGGAGAAGAGAAGGTTAAGGGGTGATATGATAGCCATGTTCAAATATATAAAAGGATGTCATATAGAGGAGGGAGAAAGGTTGTTTTCTGCTGCTCCAGAGAAGCGGACACGGAGCAATGGATTCAAACTACAAGAAAGAAGATTCCACCTAAACATTAGGAAGAACTTCCTGACAGTAAGAGCTGTTTGACAGTGGAATTTGCTGCCAAGGTGTGTGGTGGAGTCTCCTTCTTTGGAGGTCTTTAAGCAGAGGCTTGACAGTCATTTGTCAAGAATGCTTTGATGGTGTTCCTGATTGGCAGGGGGTTGGACTGGATGGCCCTTGTGGTCTCTTCCAACTCTATGATTCTATGATTGCATTGGCTTAAGAGATGCCCAAATGTTTAGCGAACAAACAACCTATATATAGTGGAATAGGAGGTCTTGTGTGAGAAACCTGCTTCCCGTGTGTGTGTGTTAAGGAAACTGATGGGATGCACTGGAAAGTGTGGGATAACACAAGACACAACTTCATCTAACCTCCCTGCAAACAAAATCAGAACAAATATTCATTCAATAGCCAACGTCGTCTAATCTCCCTGCAAACAAATCAGGATGAAAACTCAGTGAGCAGGCTGTTTAGAAGCATCGTAAATTGATCGGACGAAGGGATTGCTACGTAATGTCTTAGTAGCACCAATATCAATAAAGAGACTTTGTTTGGTAGGGATCTCATGACCTCTGGTGGTGATCCTGAGTATTGGCGTTATAAAGTTAGCATGCTTTGTTCTGCAAAAGAAATTCCTTCTTGCATTTCTCTCATATATATATATGATAAATATATATGATAAATAGATAGATAGATATAGATATATATAAGTTTCGTAATGTCATGTGGTTCTGATATCTTAGCAGTGTCTCACCATCGCTTCTGTGGCTACCTATATAGTGGAAAGCCAAAAATAAACAGAGAGAAGAATGGTAGACTTCTCATTAGATACCATTCCATAAATGATTATCTGAGCCAATCTGTTTTATTGTAATAGTATGAACAAGTACAAAAACAAAAGGTGTGGGTTGTATAGAAGACGGCCGCACTGTTTTTATCCGCTGATGTCAAAACTGGTTTTGGTTCATTCAGATTCCTGAACAATAGCAGGTACAAGGCTGGTAGTAATTATTATTTGAGATCTTTTTTAAGAAAAGGGGGAGGGATGGACTCTCTCACATGAAGGGGGCCACATCACCTATGACAAACAACAGCAGAGGAAAAAGTGACATTGTCAGGGGATGGAATGAGAAGGAAACGCCACTTTGAACGATCGTTCAACCTCCTAGCATCTTTCTTGACGACGTTGATGATGATAAATTACTTTTACCCTCCCCATCTGACGGGGTTGCCCCGGACACTCTGAGCAGCTTGCAACATAATGAAAACACAGCAAAACACCAAACGTCAAAAACTTCTCAATAGAGAGCTGCCTTTAGATGTCTATGGAAAGGTGTGTATTTATTTATCTGTACGTTTTTTAGGCTTTGAAATAAATACCTTACTTTTTTCCGTATATAAGACGAGGTTTTAATACTGTAAAGCAAGGTCAAAAAACTGGGGGCGTCTTATACACGGGGAGTGGGTAGGGGGTGACGGATGATTGGTTACAGCCATGAGCTGCAGGTTGTCATTGGTGCATGATTGGCGGCTGCGGCAAAGGCTCTTTTGTATTGGCTGATGCTCTGGTTGCTGTGTCAAATGCTGTTTTGTAATTGCTGCCGCTGCTGCAATTTGGGTTGTGATTTCCTTCCACTGTGGGCGATCGGGCAGATGCGTTTTGCTGACGCGAGTGATTGTTAGCAAGCAATGCACACAGTTTTAAGCATCAGGTTGGTCATTTACTGCATTTGCCCCCATAGAAACCTCAACAACCTTTGTCACACACCCCCAAAAGCTGTACAACTCTGGGCAATCCTCTCCCCCAAAATAGCGGGCGTCTTATACAAGTGTTTTGTGTGTGTGTGTGTGTGTGTGTGTTATACACGGAAAAGTACGGTACTTATGCTTAAACTGGCCACTTTTTATTCTTTCTTTAAAAATTTTTTTTTTAAAAAAAATTGGTTTTAACAATTTTAAGCACTTTACATTACCGTTAAATTTTCATCCTTCCCCCCTCTCACTGGGGGAAGCAAGTTTCCATTCCCCTCTCTCACCGGGAAAAACAATAAACATTTCACATTTAACGTAATTAACATACTTCATATCATTGCTTGAGTCTGGCCTATTTCTGTAGGCCAGATATTCTTCCTTTCCTCAATTTCATTTTTTGGTTGACTTCCTCAAGTCCCCCCTGTTGAATTCATTATCTATCCTCTTTATCAGTTTCCCAAATTATTCACAAAATCATAAAATACCAAAAACATTTTACTTACTTTAACAATCCTAATTCTACACCTCAGCTCCTAACAACTTCTGATACTTTCCTAAACCCTTAACAATTTCCCTCACTCCAACCTAATTTTGAACTCCTAAATTTCCTCTTTTTACACCCTTTCCTCCCCCCGGTCTCAAAATTTTTAGCTAATTTTCCCACCTCTGTCCTCCTAATTTTTTAACAAACTGGCCACTTTTTATTCTGAAGAAGAAAAGGATCTACCGGGCTCTTATCCTTGACATGTTCTCCATCCACATCGGGACCCCGTAGCAATTTCCTGTGAACCTCGACAAGCACCGTTTTGGGTGCAAATAGCACGTGGGTGACAAGATTTTGCCGGAAAGTGGCATGATCCCCAGTAGAAAATGTGCCATGCGCGTAGCTCCTAGGCTCGCCACACGGAGGAGCTGTGCTCAGATCCAGCAGTTCCTAATAACTTGGGGGCAAGGCAGCTCCCTACTTGAGCAATCCTCTTTCCGTGATCTATTTTTGTAGAAACCTTGGCACCGCAAGCGGCCTGCCTCGGCGGTATCGCTCCCCTGAGATTAATAGTGCTTTGGATTGGCTCGGCCGGCTTCTCAAGCTCATGGAAATGTAATCACACCATGCAGCCATTCCTGCAAATTGATAAAGTGTCAGGTCAGAGGGCCTCGTCTGCTTGTTAGTGGGCTGGGGTGAAACACCCTGTTGTTTCAGAGCCCACTCTCAAAGCTCCGCCTGGGAGCATCTCTTAAGAACGTCAAAGCAGACTTACAGTAAAGAGTTTGTAACTGCCTATGGCTGGAGTGCAGGGGGAAGTGGTGGGGAGCACGCACACAAACAATTTATATTAGCTGGTGACAGCACAATTTCTCTTTTCTTTTCCGCGTGTGCCCTGAACGCTTTGGCAACACATCTAGCAAAGAACAATGGGGATCTGCCAGACTTCCATGATACAAAATGAATTTCTGTTTTGCGTTTTCATCAAGTGGCTATTGACAGGCAAAGAGCTGATTAAAAAACTCTTGCCAAGGTTGCAAATTTGATGTAACAGTAAGGTAAAGGGACCCCTGACCATTAGGTCCAGTCGCGGACGACTCTGGCGTTGCAGCGCTCATCTCGCTTTACTGGCCGAGGGAGCCAGCGTACAGCTTCCAGGTCATATGGCCAGCATGACTAAGCCGCTTCTGGCGAACCAGAGCAGCGCACGGAAACGCCGTTTACCTTCCCACCGAAGCGGTACCTATTTATCTACTTGCACTTTGACATGCTTTTGAACTGCTAGGTTGGCAGGAGCAGGGACCGAACAACAGGAGCTCACCCCGTCGTGGGGATTCGAACCGCCGACCTTCTGATCAGCAAGCCCTAGGCTCTGTGATTTAACCCACAGTGCCACCAGCGTCCCTCATGATGTAACAGTATGTCGAGGTAAAAGCTGGCATTCGTTATCGTGTGTAATTCTGGCATTAAGGAAGGTGAGGGTCTGGTCTTCTGGAGAGATGTACCTAGCCTCCTTTGTGCCCTTGGCAAGGGGCTGTATTAGCGACCTCCCCCCCCCTTCATGGATATAGCTGGAATACTGCCATTGGAAGTAATGTCCTGGCAGAAATGACTAAAAAAGTCAGGGGGAAATCCAGAATGTATGGCAATCCATTCATTTTTGGGTGCGATTTTGCAAAAAAAAAAAAAAAATCACAACATTTTTTTCTGGATTTTTACTTTTTGATATATGGCAACCCTACTTTCACCCTTGGCTAGAATGGCCGAGCCAGAATGGAGAGGTGCCCTTGGTAAGGGGGGGGCATCTAACCCACCCCTTGGTACTCCATTACCAATGCACGGACCACTGTAGCAAGTCTATCCAGTGGCGGTGGGAAAGCCCATTTTTAAAACACCCAGAACTATAAATGTCCGATAAACAAAGTCCTTTGGCCTGAGCAATAACTCTGCCACATTCAATCATTTCTCCTAGCGCTGCACCATTCCCATATTCCCATCAAGTTTATTATAATGGAAGCATTCTTTGTGGTGTGATGTCACAACTTAATGGGAGCACATCTATAAATGGTCACCATGATTTGATGCCTCAAGTCCAGTGGGTCAGAATTTTCTCCTGAGATAAGTGGGAGGTTTTGAAAAGCCCAAGGCAGAACAGTTTATGGAGGTCTTTAATGCATTTAAGTCCGCTGTTAGAAGCAAAGGAACTCAACCGGCAGAAAATAGATGGAAAACTATTCAAAAATAAGGTGGCCGAGTCATAACCCTAACCCATCTCCTGCCCTGCTCCTCTGTGGGTTGGTTTGTCCCCCTTTCCCTTCCTTCAGAGCTGGCTCCAGGTTTGGGGCAGCCCTATAGCAAAATCCCTCCTGGTACTCTCCCATATCAACCCTCCTGAGCAGGGGTGCCAACATGAATAAAATATTTGGGGGGCAGGAAAGTCCCACTCCACATAATCGATCACAAGACATGGCACACCCCATTTGAATTGCAATTCCCATTAACTTTTTTTTTAGGGGGGGGCCTTCAGATATTTTATTGGGGGGAGGTGAAGGGACCTCGGTCCGTAGCAGTTGGCTCCTATGCTCCCCAGTGTGGGTGAGCCTGGGAGAGCTTACATGGTGTCAGAAGTGGGCTGCTAACCGTATGAACCAATTAGGTCTCCGTCCTGATAAGCACAAGGACACACCTTCACAATGACCAATGAAATACAAGGAACCCTAAAAAACATTTGCTTGGAAGTACAATTCAAAGTGCTGGTGCTGACCTTTAAAGCCCTAAATGGCCTCGGTCCTGTATACCTGAAGGAACGTCTCCACCCCCATCGTTCAGCCCGGACACTGAGGTCCAGCGCTGAGGGCCTTCTGGCGGTTCCCTCACTGCGAGAAGCAAAGCTACAGGGAACCAGGCAGAGGGCCTTCTCGGTAGTGGCACCCGCCCTGTGGAACGCCCTCCCACCAGAGGTCAAAGCGATAAACAACTACATGACCTTTAGAAAACACTTGAAGGCAGCCCTGTTTAGGGAAGATTTTAATCTGTGATATTTTAATGTATTTTGATATTTGTTGGAAGCCGCCCAGAGTGGCTGGGGAGACCCGGCCAGATGGCGGGGTACAAATAATAAATTGTTGTTGTTGTTGTTATTTGCCATAGTTTTTGGAATTTCCTTCCAAGTGAGGCTCAGTTTGGCCCAGCATACTGCTGAATAGCTGCCTCTTGGAGCAAAACTCAAGGAGATGCTATTCTCAGATAGCAGACATTCAGAATAATATTTATTTATTTATTTATACCCCACCCATCTGGCTGGGTTACCCTAGTCACTCTGGGTGGTTTCCAACACACATAATAATAATAATAAAACATCAAATATTAATAGTAACAATCTGATCCAATATAAAAAGTCACAGTAACTTTAAAATAAACAACTTATATCAAATACAGCAGTGCCTCGGTTTACGAACTTAATCCATTCCGGAAGTCCGTTCTTAAACCAAAACTGTTCTTAAACCGAGGCGCGCTTTCCCTAATGAGTCCTCCTGCCGCCGGTGCCCTTTCACCGTTCGGCTTCCGTTCATAGACCGAGGTAAAGTTCGCAAACCGGGACACTACTTCCGGTTTTGCGGAGTTCGTAAACCGAATAGTTAATAAACAGGGCTGTCCTTAAACCGAGGTACCACTGTAAAGCAATATTCAATAATCCATTGCAATCCAATAGTAAACAGCAAAATTAAACACCAGCACATAATAATTGAACAGTTTACACTTATCAACTACAATAAAGAATTACTAATCTGTAATCAATAAAAATAACAGCAAATTACAATGCATAAAATACCACAAAACATACAAAGCCATGTAAAAGGATCAAATTGAGGAACAATATCCCTGGACTCCTCTCTTCCCAGCTGCTGCTGTTCTCAAAGTCATGCTCTGGGAAATGATCCTGGGGCTGGAGCAAAGCAGGTGGAAAAGCCATTGCCTGCAGAAAGTCTCTTCCTCACCTTCTTCACAGGATCTGTAGAGAAATAGGCCCTAGTTGAAAGGGAAAGGGACAAGGCCAGATTTGGGGGAGGCGAGGGAAAAACCCCACCAAGATTTAAATCATCATCAGATGGGAACTTGATTCTTTCCCAATATCTCCTAATCCCTTTCCATAGACTTTCATTTCCACATTCAACACATGCACGTCCTTTTGATGAACTGCATAATATTATGACAGATGTCCCAAAGCCCCGAGTAGCATATTAACAATGTGTCTTGGTTTTCCCAGAAGTCCTTCGTAACTTCATGAAGAATCTGTTTCGTGCAAGCTTTGTCCTTCCTGGGAAACAAGGGCCCTGGGAAACTAGAGGAAATGGGATTTGTTCCCAGGCGGAAGATAATAAAAAAGGATGCGGTCCTTCTTAGGCTCCGTGATAATGAGGTCTGCGGTCACGGTGGAGGTTGAGGTTGTCTCCACAGGGGCTGAAGGATGCTCTTTAGGTTACCATTGTTGGTCTGAGGGGGATAGCAGTTCCTCAGATTGCTTCCCCCTCTGCTTACGAACTGAGTGGGTCCCACTTTACAGAGGACACACAGCTGTTTCAAGGAGTCCTCAGTTTACAGGGCTGCCATTCTAAGTCCTGTGTAAAGAAAAAAAACCCTACAAAGGAAGATCAGAATTGAGGTTGAATCCTGACAAGACAGAAGTACTGTTTTGGGGGGACAGGGTGCGAGCGGGCGTGGGGGACTCCCTGGTCCTGAATGGGGTAACTGTGCCCCTGAAGGACCAGGTGCGCAGCCAGGGAGTCATTTTGGACTCACAGCTGTCCATGGAGGCGCAGGTTAATTCTGTGTCCAGGGCGGCTGTCTACCAGCTCCATCTGGTACGCAGGCTGAGACCCTACCTGTCCGCAGACTGTCTTGCCAGAGTGGTGCATGCTCTGGTTATCTCCCGCTTGGACTACTGCAATGCGCTCTACATGGGGCTACCTTTGAAGGTGACCCGGAAACTTCAATTAATCCAGAATGCGGCAGCTAGACTGGTGACTGGGAGTGGCCGCTGGGACCACATAACACCGGTCCTGAGAGAACTACATTGGCTCCCAGTACGTTTCCGAGCACAATTCAAAGTGTTGGTGCTGACCTTTAAAGCCCTAAACGGCCTCGGTCCTGTATACCTGAAGGAGCGTCTCCACCCCCACCGTTCAGCCCGGACACTGAGATCCAGCACTGAGGGCCTTCTGGTGGTTCCCTCACTGCGAGAAGCAAAGCTACAGGGAACCAGGCAGAGGGCCTTCTCGGTAGTGGCACCCGCCCTGTGGAAGGCCCTCCCATTAGAGGTCAGAGCGATAAACAACTATCTGACATTCAGAAAACACCTCAAGGCAGCCCTATTTAGGGAAGTTTTTAATTTGTGATATTTTAATGTATTTTGGTGTCTATTGGAGGCCGCCCAGAGTGGCTGGGGGGACCCGGCCAGATGGGCAGGGTATAAATAAAAAAATTATTATTATTATTATTATTATTATTATTATTATTATTATTACTGCTAGAGATGGAGGAATCTATCAATTTCATCTTAGTTTCTCATTTTTCTTAAGTTCATTTCACATTTTCGGGCTGGAAAATGTGCATTTCAAAATTTGGAGATGTGCACATTTTGTCAGCTGTTTTCCGGTTCACATATCGTTTTGGGCACTGTGAGTCTGGTAGGTTCACCTTTAAATGTGAACGGAATTGAATTCGTGCCCCCGTCCCTATGGCTGGAATATATTTGGATCCTGAATTGAAATCTTGAAATGACACGGCTGAAAAAGGAAGCCATTATCGCATACCCTCCAACACATAGTATTTATATTCTGCCTTGAAACTAGAATATAATATCTCCCCCACCCTCTCTTGTTTAATATTTTTTTGTTTTGTAAAAACAAACAAAAAAAACCCTATTTGAAATCCTTCAACATAAATGTTCCTCAGAGATGTTCACTTATCCCAATCTATTAATCTCATGCTTTTTCATAGCATGTGACCTCTCTCCCACACACAGCAGCAGCATGTAGCATCCTACTTTATTTATTTTGAAGCAGAGATTTTGTGGCTGTTGACATCAGTTGTCCAGCTTTTATAATATGAAACATCTGCCAGTCCATCTCACACTGTTGCCTGTAGGTCATGGGAAAGCTTTCTTTATCTTCCTTAAATGAAGGTTGTCCCACTGTACAGTCTAGCCCAGATGACCGGGGCCAACCGTTGGTATTGTCCGGCTGTGAGTGCTTCCCACCACGTCTCTGAGGAGATAAGATTTAGCCTTCAATCCTCAAGACATTTGCTCCAGAGCAATCCCACCGAGCTGTCGTCAAAGGGAGTTGGCGACCTGCCCTCTTCTGTGGTGGGTGAGAACCTTTCTACCGCAGCCGTACGTCGCTTGATTGATACGCAGACAAAATCCCCCAGAGTGCCAGGTCAATGACTCCAAGAAGTGAAATGCTTCAGAGTGCTTAGGAATAATAAAAGAAGACTAATTGCCTCTCCCCAATTTGCTTCCTTATTTTCTCTTCAGCAATACTTCCCACCAGTTTTCCTGAGACAGACATTAAGCTAACCGGCCTATGATTAACAGAATCCCCCCGGATCCTTTTTTGAAAATTGGTGTGCTGGTCCCGAGGGTTACCCAAGAGATGAAGTCCTAGTCTGGCCCGTGGTTCGTAGGTTCAGGGTAGAGACAGTCCAAAGTAGCCAAAGCTGGGAGCAGGGCAGGTCAGGAACACAGGCAGGAAAGCAAGACAGGTCCAAGGCAGGAACACTAGCAGGATCTAGCAACCAGCAATGTTGCTCCTGCAACTTGGGGCTGGGGCTGGCCGGCTTTTATCTGCCCCGAGGCAGAGGGCGGCCTCGATCCTCTGATGACTCGCCTCTCCTGGCTTGGAGGCGAGCACTCCTCCTGCGGGAACTCAGTTCCCTTCGCCTCTCTGCCCTGAGCCTCTGCAGCTCAGGAGAGGCTGGAGGGTTACCGGACCCAGAGGCAACCTCAGCTTCCCCTGACGGGGCTGGGAGTGGAGCACCTGCAGGCAATAGGTCCTCCACCCCATCAGGAGCCAGAGCAGACTCGGCAGATGCCTGCACCTGAGGATCCAGCTCAGGTGAGTCCCCTTCAGGCTCCTGCCCTAGCCCGGCTCAGCTGGTTCTGGAGGTGGGGAATCCTGTGCAGGCTGGGATCCCTCAGGTTCAGCATCTGTCTGGCCATCACAATTGGTGCTACATTGACTATTTTCCAGTGCTCAGGTATGGAGGCTGATCTGTGGGACAAGTGACGGATTTTGCCCAGTTATAAAACCACAGTAAAACATCGAACATTAAAAACTTCCCTATACAAGGCTGCCTTCAGATGTCTTCTAAAAGTCATATAGTTGCTTATCTCCTTAACATATGACGGGAGGGTGTTCCACAGGACGGGCGCCACTACCAAGAAGACCCTCTGCCTCGTTCCCTGTAACCTCACTTCTTGCAGTGAGGGAAACACAAGAAGGCCCTCGGAGCTGGATCTCAACATTATACAGTAATATTATAATTATACAATAAATAATAATTGGGAGTGTATTGCAGATCTCCACGTGTTGCCTTTCTACTGTTTTCTATGCACCTACATGCAGGACCGGTGCTAGGGATTTTGGTGCCCTAGGCGAGGGGGCGGACCACGTGACGTCATTGCGCATGACGTACGGTGCCCCGCCCCCTGCCCGGCCAGGCGCCGCCGCGGTTTTCGCCCCAAGCTGCTTGCTCTGCCGCTGGTTGGGGCAGCACCGGACAGTGGCGGGGGGCGGGGGGCAGGCTGGCCAGCGCCCCCTCCATTTTGGCGCCCTAGGCAACTGCCTAGTTTGCCTTAATGGACGCGCCGGCCCTGCCTACATGGGCAAATGAGTTGGAGAGCTCCAATATCTTATTTGTGAGGGACTTCAAGATGTGTTTTCCATTGCATGAAACAGAACTTTTGCACCATTGTTCTGGAACAGAAGCACCTTGTGTTCTCTGTGTTCCCAAATTCTTAGCTTCATAGCACTCTAGGGCTAAAAAAAAATTATCCCCTTTTCTGTTGGTTAGGCAGCTCTGGGACAATGGGGGCAGTGACCCTGCAGAGATCCTCCTGCAAATATAGTAGAGTCTTTGACCTGCCTCAACCCCCAGACCATTATACCACTGGCTAGATGTATTGATGGATCACGATTCCTGCACTTCTAAGAACATTCATGACCTACAGAGATCTACAACCACAAATGGTTAAGTAACTCCATGCTCATTACCTGCACTTGATGGGTATTTTGTTCTCGTATGGTAAAAAGAAACAAGTACGCTGGTGCTTCGTGTTGCCATGTTCTAAAATATCAGCCTTCGGTTCTCTAAATGCTGAGCCTGGGTAGTATTACACAATTTAACTGTACGTTCTCAGTTTGGATGTCTTGGCTCTGCATCCCCAGTGATGTGAAAAGAAGGTAAGAACATGTTCTCTATCTCTCAGGGACCTTCCAAATTATCTGTGGCACCCAACACAGATGGAGTAGGACATCTATTATGCCTCACAATCATTGCACACCCTTTAGTAACTGCTCATTACCAGAAGAGAGAGAGAGCTTTTAAAAACTTGAAGTTGCTATAATTTTCTTTATTCATCTTTGAAATAAAAACCCTGGGGAAGAAAGCCACATTTACACGATTAGAGAAATGTGGCTTTTTGTGTTAATTCTTTGTGAGTAATTTTCTTAATTTCAGAACTACAGGGTACTTTTCCGCAAAAGAGAGGGGGAGCGTGGAATAGCACCAGCTGGCATTGTTACTTTGCTGCTCAACTGGCTGCCCAGTCAGTTGGTCAGTTAACTGGTCAGCTACACTGCTGCTCAGTCAGTCCGCTGCTCATTTGGTCAGTTGCTCCACCCCTCTCTCACTTGCTCTGCAATTCACTTGGCCAGTCAGCCACTTGGTGACTCGGACCTCATTTGGTCGGTCACTCTGCTGCTCATTCGGCCATCCAGTTGGTCACTCCACTGCCTGGCCAGTCTGATGCTCACTGGGTCAGTTATTCCGCCATTTGCTACACCGCTTGGTTGGTACTTGGTCACTTGGTCATTCGTTCTGTCGTTCTGTCAGCTCATTGCTCACTGGGTGAATAGCTTTGTTGCTTGGTCAGGCCACTGTCCATTCCCTCAGTTGTTCCACTGCTCAGTAGGTCGGTCTCTCGGTTGGACCACCAGTTGACCTCTTCTGGTTGGTCTGCGGCCACTCAGTCACTCCCTGCCACTCAGTTAGTAACTGGGCCACTCTCCCTCACTTGGTTACTTCTTCTCACTAAGTAACCAACTCTCCTCAGAAAGCCACTAAAGATGTCTGGCAGTCCTTCAAGAATGGAACGTGCCACAACACAGGCTATGTCACTGTTACTTTAACAACCCCACCCCAATAGCTTCGTTTTCATGGCCCTTAATCCGTTAAACCTATTGTGTGTTACATATGTAATATGTATTACATATATATTTTACAGGTGTCTAATCGGGTGGCGCTGTGGGTTAAACCACAGAGCCTAGGGCTTGCCGATCAGAAGGTCAGCGGTTGGAATCCCCACAACGGGGTAAGCTCCCGTTGCTCAGTCCCTGCTCCTGCCAACCTAGCAGTTCGAAAGCACATCAAAGTGCAAGTAGATAAATAGGTACTGCTCCGGCGGGAAGGTAAACGGCATTTCCATGCGCTGCTCTGGTTCGCCAGAAGCGGCTTAGTCATGCTGGCCACATGACCCGGAAGCAGTACGCCGGCTCCCTCAGCCAGTAAAGCGAGATGAGCGCCGCAACCCCAGAGTCGGATACGACTGGACCTAATGGTCAGGGGTCCCTTTACCTTTTTAATTGCCTTTTAAAGCCATCTACATTGGCGGCCACCATTACATCTTGTGGGAGCAAATTCTGTAGTTTAATTACTACTCACGGTGTGAATAAGTACTTTCTTAGATCTCTCCTGAATCTTCTAACATTCAGTTTCAACAGGGCAACCATATGTCTGGGTTGTTGGGTTTTGGGGGGGGGTTGGGGGGGATATATTTCCAAAGCTCAAAAACTTTGTCTGGATTTTCATTTTTGGGAATATGGCAACCCTAGCTTCAATGGCTTCTAGTATTATGAGAGAAAACTTCTCGTCACCTGCTTTCCCCACACCATGTATAATTCTACATACCTCTACGGTATAATATCTCATCTCGCTCATATTTTCTCTAAAGTAAAAATTCCCAAATGTTGCAACCACTCACACACTCCTCTGTCCTCTATCTGTGGCCTCGGAGCCTGATATTTTCCACCCCTGGTCTACACCAAGGCAGAGCAAATCAGCTTATTTTGTTGATTTAAAGATATACACACTGCTTAGTGAATTTGAAGGAATTTACTGCTGAAAATGGAGTAGGAAAGTATTTCCTAACATATACAATGTTAAAACATATACATATACAATCACGATGCTCTGGAAAAATGAGAACTTCAGTGCAGTGCTTGCTGTTACCTTACAAATGAGCGTGACATGATTAAATATTCCTTACCCTCCGAGGATGGAAACAGGAGGAGAATGGTTTACCATAACTTACTGAATTTGAGCGGCTGCAATGCGTCTCTCTTTAGACCCTCATTTAGAAACAGTTGTCTGCGACTGAGAAGGACCAGTATTTCATACTATTTATTGAATCATCTCTTGGAAAAGAAACTCTAAATCTAAGAAATGACCACCCAAGCGTGCTGCTGAAAACTGGGCGAGCTAAGCAAGTTTCAGATGCCTTTGTAGTTCTGTTGGTTTTGGCAAAGCTCTTTGAAGTGGAAATGCTGTATCTGTTAAATGTAAAGGGACCCCTGACCATTAGGTCCAGTCGTGGACAACTCTGGGGTTGCGGCGCTCATCTCGCATTATTGGCCGAGAGCCGCCGTACAGCTTCCGGGTCATGTGGCCAGCATGACTAAGCTGCTTCTGGAGAACCAGAGCAGCGCACGGAAACGCCGTTTACCTTCCCGCCAGAGCGGTTCCTATTTATCTACTTGCACTTTGACGTGCTTTCGAACTGCTAGGTGGGCAGGAGCTGGGACCAAGCAACAGGAGCTCACCCCGTCGCAGGGATTCAAACCGCCAACCTTCTGATCAGGAAGCACTAGGCTCTGTGGTTTAACCCACAGCGCCACCTGGGTCCCTTGCTGTATCTCTTAAGTGGGCTCAAATCCACTGGACTCAATAGCACACACATAGGATTGCTCTGCAAACAGCACTAATTTTCTGAAAAGAAGAGCAGTTTTCTGGATAGCGTGTTGCCTTATGTAGATGTGTTGTACAGGGTGCATGGGGAGTTAGGCGAGGGGTAGAACCTCTGGCATAGGGACGCGGGTGGTGCTGTGGGTTAAATCTCAGAGCCTAGGGCTTGCTGATCAGAAGGTTGGCAGTTCGAATCCCCGCGACAGGGTGAGCTCCCGTTGCTCGGTCCCAGCTCCTGCCAACCTAGCAGTTCGAAAGCATGTCAAAGTGCAAGTAGATAAATAGGTACCGCTCCGGCGGGAAGGTAAACGGCGTTTCCGTGTGCTGCTCTGGTTCGCCAGAAGCGGCTTAGTCATGCTGGCCACATGACCCGGAAGCTGTACGCCGGCTCCCTCGGCCAATAAAGCGAGATGAGCGCCGCAACCCCAGAGTCGGTCACGACTGGACCTAATGGTCAGACGTTCCTTTACCTTTACCTTCTAAAACCTCTGGCAGGGGATACATTGTGCTCTTTCAGGGGTAGTTTTCCACCTTTGGTCCCCACCCTGCACTCATCTCTCACCTGTGGCTCCAAGAAGATGTCAGCATGTGGCATCAGTCACATCCTGGGAATGTCTTTGACTGCCTGGCTTAAACCAGGTGAGGGTAGCCGATGGGTCTCAAACCCTCGGGGAGTTAGGGACCTCCCTTGAATGTGAAGACAGGCTCTGGCAGTTTGAGCGGACAAGACCAATAGTGGGTCCAACGGTCAAGAAGGTAGTTTCTGCACGTGCTGTAGAGGGAAATGAGGGGCAGATGGGAAGGGAGAAGGGAGCCCATCTAGGAGAAGGAAAATTCTGACCCTCAACCTCCACTGCCTTACCAGATAACTTCAGGAGAAGAAAAGGCTCAGGAGTAAACCCTACACAAATCGGCATTGGAGTCCCTAAGATGTGGGTGGTGTCTTGTACATCTCCTTCCGGCAACTCCTGTAGCCAAGCTGGTGCCAAACCAATTGCTCTGCTTTCCTCTGGACCACATGAGTGAGGATGAGAGGGGGGTCACTTCATACACACCTCCATAGACACTGTCCCAACTTTGGTCCTGGAGAGGTCACTTCAGTGCTGCTGGTGCAGTGGTTTGACTTCACCCCTAGAGGCGTACCCCATTGCCTCTCAACACAGACAGATGCCGACATGTGGACAAGCCGGTTCTTCAAGGGCTATCTGCAGTTGCTCATTCAAGAGGGACAAACACTCTACACGTGCTCAGAGGTGGTGCACTTGTAATTCGCCCAGGCATTTTTGAGCAGCGTTCTAGCACAGAATATGCATTGCTGGGATGATTTCTTCTGAGCAGTGACTCAAGAAGTTGTTGTTGTTGCTGCTGCTGCTGCTGTTAATCCATCCCCTTCCTATTGCTGCCCTGCTCATTTCTTCCTCACAACAACTCTGTGAGGAAGGTTAGGACTGGGAGATGGTTGTGTGGCCCCTGTTTCGTTAGCTCAAAAATGGAAAATGAGCGAGGTCCCAACTAAAGAAGAATGGCAACTTAAACTGATGGAATATGCGCAGTTTGTGGACCTAACATATAGAAGAAGAGAACAAGAAGAGCATACATTTAAAGAAGATTGGGAAATGTTTATTGAATATATGGGGGGAATTATGTACACTCGAAAATGTTGGCAGTATTAAGATAAATTCAACAGTGTAAACAAGTTTTGATGGATGTAATAATGGAATACTGAATGGTTTAGTTTATGTAAAATATGCAGGGATTTATGATACGCAAAATGAACCATGGAAAGAGAAGAAGGGAAGTTATTGATTTGTTAAGGTTGTTTAAATGAGTATTCTAAATTGTAAAACAGAAAATTTAAAAAAAATTATATACATATAAGGACTGGGAGATGGTGTCTGACTCAAGGAACTTTACAGAGCTGCATGGCTGGGAGGGGATTTAAACCTGAATCTCCCCAATTCAAGTTTGATGTGGAGAGCCGCAGCCCCCCGCTTCTCTGAGTTACATAGACTGTTGGTCCAACCCACAGGGATATAAGGAGCTGCCTTATAGAGTCAGATCATTGGTCCATTTAGCTAAGTTATGTTTACATCAGGGTAGCTAAACTGTGGCATCCCAGATGTTGCTGGAGACTACAGCTCTTATAATTCCTGACCATTGGGCATGTTTGCCAGGGCTGTTGGGAGCTGTATAGTCCAACAGCATCTGAAAGACACCATGTTGACTTACCCCTCTCCAGGATTTCACTCTTCTACAGCCATACCTGGAGCTGCTGGGGATTGGGCCCAACATGAAACATCAAGGCAATTCCAGTTCTAAATAGAATCACAATGTTCTTATGCAGATGCAATGCAGTTGAGGCCCATTCAGCCTCTGTTCTCGACCCATTACTAATCTCATTAGCGTTGTCGATTCTGCCATCACAAAGCACCTGAGATTATTCAATTCAACGAGGCGCCCTACTTGTAACTATGCAGATTCCTAATCACCAGAATACATCATTACGGTTATATTCAGAAGCTGGACTTTACAGGACTGTTTTGAGGCTCAGCTGGAAGTAGAAGAAAATTGTACATCCATTCTGATTGTTAGCTCCTGGTGTTTCCTTCCAAAGTGCTTTTCAGCTCTTAAAAATACTGGCTGCTCTCAAGGGGGAACTACAGGTTTTCTGAAGAAGAATAAAGAAATATTGTCTCTTGAATCCACTTTTCTGTATGCTGTTTTGTCATGGGCCACGAGCAATTTACTCTAAGTTTGCAACTTGAGATGTTTGTTCTAAAGTAGCTCCATAGTTAAAGTTATTTGAGGACTGAATCTTCACAGCTGTTTGCCAGCTATAAAGAAACTGGCCCTTCCAAACGGAGCAGCCCCCCCCCCCCATGTGCATTCTGAATAGGGATGGGAGAATCTGACCATTTCAGTTTCTATCAGTTTCTCATTTTTCCAATCTTAAATCCAGATCTTCATATTTCCACATAAGTTTGATCTATCTATCTATCTATCTATCTATCTATCTATCTATATCATCTATCTATATCTATCTATCTATCTATCTATCTATCTATCTATCTAATCTAGAGATATAGATATTCTTCATGAAAATTCATCAGCACTTTAGTGCGAATTCCCTGAATTTCACTTTTGTATGCAATGTTGCAAAGCAATTTCCCCCATTACAATTCACTTTTTATTTTCACGGATGCATGCATTTATATGCATACTTTACCTTAGCGTATGCATTTAGCTAGATATTACCTGACTGGAGAACTCTCTTCAACTATATCGCGGCAAAAATGGGGTGACAACAACCCTGGATCTCTCATGGTATAAAAAGTCACAGGATATCAGCAGGAGGTTATGGGATATGCACTGATTGGATGCAGGTGCAAACAGTATTGAAAGGGGATTGAGTATAACTGCCCAGATACCATCATGAGCGCAAGTCATCATAAATGCACAATAAACACAACATCTGGAGTGGGCCAAAATTTAGCCGCTTTGAAGCTGTTTTTAGGACTCGCATAAAGAAAGAGCAAGCAAAGATGTCCGAAACTACTTGAGATTTATTATATTTGGCCAAGGGACCAGGCATGCAGAGTGTCACGAGTTTTATGGGCTTGTTTTAATGCAACTGCCCCATTCACATTATGTTCAATTTTAAGCAATGCTGTCTTTTGTCCTATGATACTCCTAACTATGATACTCATCTCTTCCTTTTGATGTATGCCATAGTTCGTAGACAATAAAGAAATAGGAGTCCTTGGAGAATTCAGGAAATCAAATAGCAAGGTTGCAAGGACTCAGGCCTGGATGGCAATAAACAATAATTTCTTCTATTTTTGTTGTTTCATCAGTTTATTCTTCATCAGCTCTAGTTTCTTAGTTTCATAGTCAAAGTGTACCGAGCTGATGAAGAATAAACGAAACAGGGCCTTGTCCTGGAGTTAAAAACCATTGCAACTGGAATTTGTGTCATACTTGAAACAACAAAAATAGAAGATATTATATAGTTCATAGACAAGTCTCATGGCTGGTCAATGATTAACAATTGCCCTTGATGAAAACAAAGGACATCATCAGGACCCCCCAGAATGGGGAAGGGTGATAAACTCAGAGTTAATTGCTATGATGAAGAAAAAGCAGAAATACTGAAGCCAACATAGTAGATTTTAGTTTATGCAAGCTTATTCCACCGTTTCTATGTGTTATGCAATAGTTACAGGGCTGACCCTATTATTGGGTAGAATGAGGTAGCCGCTTCAGGCAGCAAATGCTGTTGGGGTGGCACATGATCTTCCCTGGGCCTCCTAAGCTGCCCTTGTGCACCAGTGTTGAAGTAAGATTCAGCTGCCAGTTTGGTACGCTTTTGTACATGGGGGGCCAATTGCCTCAGGTAGCAAAATGTCTCGGGGCAGCCCTGAGTAAGCAGATCATGCAAGTTGGAATCATAGAATCTAGTCCAACCCTCTACAATGCAGCTAAAGCCAGTGTGGTGTAGTGGTTAAGAGCGGTAGATTCATAATCTGGTGAACCGGGTTCGTGTCTCCACTCCTCCACATGCTGCTGGGTGACCTTGGGCTAGTCACACTTCTCTGAAGTCTCTCAGCCCCACTCACCTCACAGAGTGTTTGTTGTGGGGGAGGAAGGGAAAGGAGAATGTTAGCCGCTTTGAGACTCCTTCGGGTAGTGATAAAGCGGGATATCAAATCCAAACTCTTCTTATACTGTACTTCTCTTCTAAAGCTTCCATGACAGATGACCATCCAACCTCTGCTTAAAAACCTCTAAGGATGGGGAGTCCACAACTTCCCGAGGGAGACTGTTCCACTGTCAAACATTTCTTGTGTGGTTTGCTGGTTGCAATCCACATCGGAAGAGGACAGCCTAGGGTTGCAATATTTCAAAAAGTGAAAATCCTGATACAAAATCTTTTAATCCCTGCTATGTCTGGGAAATTCCAGATGAATTGCAACCTTAGGACAGCCAACGTTCAGGCAATGGGCTGTAAGTATCCAATCCAGATATGGAGGGCCAGATACGGAAGCCTGGAGAGCCACATTGAGACCCTGTTCCTGTGATTTCTCCCCTCCGCTTTATCCCAATCTAAAGGAAATCCCATCTCCAGGCTACGAGGTTTGTTACTGCATTGTTTTTATATCTCTATGGCTCCAACCACATTTGCCATCCAACTGGCAGTGAGAAGGAAGGATAAATAGCCTTGTACTCTGGGACACCAAGATCCGAGGGACAGCGGGAGTCAGCGCTGCTGGTATGATTTACAGTCCCCAGAATGTGAGTGAATGAATTAGGCCTCAGGAATCTAGTGTGCACAGCAGAACTGACAGAGAGCAACATCTAAAGAGGCTTTGTCACTCGTGTATAACTAATATCTGTAGGAAAACTGGGGCAGCAACAAATATATCCACTGCACATCTTTCTAATAAATGCACTCCTGTTCAGGGTTCTAGGCAGCCAGGCCCGTCTTCAACATACTCCATTCCATCCCTCCTCAAAAGGAAATCCCCCCTAACTGACACACATTCTATGGTTACTGCATATGCTCAGTCCTCATGGGGCTGTTTTGAGGCTGCGGTTCTTTTTGCCCCTTTAGATTTTATTTTTAAAAGGTTTCAGATTTGTGCTTCCATATACCTTGGTTCCCATAAGCTTGCGGATCCTTCTCTCTTTTTCCTAAGAGACCCTCTGCTTGGACTCCATTTTCTTCAGCATTCAGTCACCTGCCTTCACAATGAGAGGGCGTAGCAAGCTCCTTCAGCGACTGGCTATAAATATAAGCCAGGCAGCCAAAGCATAAATAAGCTAAGGGAGATCAATCAGTTATTCTGTTTCTTTCGAAACTGGCAACGCTTTCCTTGGCCTGTTTTGGAAAAACAAACCAAGAACAAAATGCTGATGCAGATCCACCGCCGGCTCTGCTGGGGAGTCAGAGGAATCATAGAGTTGTAGAGTTGGAAGGGACCCTTTGGGTCATCTAGTCCAACCCGCTGCGATTCAGGAGTCTCAGCTCACAAACCCCCGTCCAACCTCTCCAAGGAAGAAACGAGACCAATGGAGAAATGAACAGGGATGCAGGGCCTGTCCATTGGCGGAGCTGAGAAACAACAACTTTATGCTCCTCCAATTCTCAACGTTTTTCTCCCCAGCTGGTCATCAGAGGAGCTTGGAACCAATAACTTAGATCTTGCGTACTTCCTCCTCCCTCCCAACCCATTTTCCTTTTGTGATGTGTCTTCCGTTTGCTTGTTTTTTGTAAGTTTGCCTTGCTTATGGTGTCTAATGGCCTGTAAGCAACACAGGGAGCTTATTTTTTTAGCTTAAGAGAGCCTTAGGTCAGCGGTAGAGCATCTGTTTTGCAAGCGGAAGGCGCCAGGTTCAATCCTCAGGGAGGACTGGGAATGTCAGTGTAGACAATACTGAGCTAGACTAATGGACTAATGGTCTGATTCAGTAGAAGGCAGCTTCCTATGTTCCTATGATAGGTAGATCTATCCATGCTCCCCAAATCTCTGAGTAGCAAGAGACTTCAGTGGTTCCAGATCTTACCTGGGGTCCGGTTTCCTTGGAATGAAGGTCAACGGAGACTGTGGTGTCTTTAGGATATATGGTTTTATTTACACATACATACAACCTGAGCCTGAAGGGACGTGGGTGGCGCTGTGGGTTAAACCACAGAGCCTAGGGTTTGCCAATCAGAAGGTTGGCGGTTTGAATCCCCGTGACGGGGTGAGCTCCCATTGCTCGGTCCCTGCTCCTGCCAACCTAGCAGTTCGAAAGCACGTCAAAGTGCAAGTAGATCAATAGGTACCGCTCTGGTTGTAAGGTAAACGGTGTTTCCGTGTGCTGCTCTGGTTCGCCAGAAGCGGCTTAGTCATGCTGGCCACATGACCTGGAAGCTGTACGCCGGCTCCCTCGGCCAATAAAGCGAGATGAGCGCCGCAACCCTAGGGTCGGACACGACTGGACCTAATGGTCCCTTTACCTTTTTTACAACCTGAGCCTAGCATGGAGGGGCTCACAGCATTGACATTTCAACAGACCTTTCCCTCCCTGTTAGGTTTCCAGGGGATCTCAACAACATAGCTTTGGGTCCAGCACAGAACAAGACAATCCTCTGTGTATCCAGCTTCCAGCATCAGCCAAAACTCTCTCTCTCTCTCTCTCTCTCTCTCTCTCTCTCTCTCTCTCACACACACACACACACACACACACACACACAAAACCTGCTTGGCCTATCGTTCCCCATCCTAAGTTGATGTTGCATCTAGCCAGATGAAGGCAGGTGCAGAAAATGCCTATCCCACTTTCCTGTAGATCACCATCACTTAGCTGTCACTATGGCAACACAGCATCTTTAAGATGCTGATGAGAGCACTTAACTGGCCAGCTAAGGTGATTTCCTGATAAGGAGAAATGTCTGACTGGCTCAACAGCTTCTTGTTGTTGTTGTTGTTGTTGTTGTTGTTGTTGTTCAGTCGTTCAGTCGTGTCCGACTCTTCGTGACCCCATGGACCAGAGCACGCCAGGCACGCCTATCCTTCACTGCCTCTCGCAGTTTGGCCAAACTCATGTTCTAAAACTCACTGGATACAGAATCACCTGCGTGGAAGGGGACCCCCTCCCCCAAATATCATTCAAGTTGGCCACTACCCCCCATAACAATATATATAATGGAATTTTGAAAAATCTGTGTTTGAACCAGGCCTAGAGAAATGATGCTGGGGTCCTGATATTGTTACGATTCAAGGCTGTCTCTTCTTGTCATCAGTTGGTGTGGGAATCCACTTGGGGGGAAGCATGAGTGCAAGGGAGAGTGGGGTGTAGAAAAAAGACAAAGAGAAAGCGCTTTGACTAGCAAAGGCCTCTGAGAAAGAGTGTGTCAGGGTGAGAAGAGAGAATCCCAAGAGAAAAAACTCCCCTGCACACCCACCCAGTGTATTTTATTTTCACAAAGGGAAACATTACAGATTCATACTAGCCAATCAAATTCCTACCAGCACACCTCAAGGAGGCTACACGTGGTATCAGGTAACAAAGACTGACATGAGAAACTCAGGAACATTCCCACACATCAAAGGATGGGCTAGATCAAAGGACAGGATAGATGGCCAGAACCAGGGAAGTCATAAAGCAGAAGATAGCAGAAGAAGTGAGACTAGCATCCTGTTGTCATAACTCTGGCTGTTTACCTCTCCCCTCTAAGGGTTGGGGGTCAAGGAGAAGGGATTAACACAGGAATGCAAAGGTAGCATTTGGTTTTTACAGACTCTAGCTCTTATGGCAAAACTCTTGCTCTCCTGGTAAACGTGACCTGCAAGCTCTAGGATAATGGAGGATAAAAAGAAGCTACAAGTCGGCACAATCACAGTTCCAGATCTCACTGATCCAAAGTGAGCATCTAGCTACCCAGCTGACGTGGATGGGCGTGGGCAAGGTTTCAGGACATAAAACTTAAACATAATTACACATCACAACAAAGAAATTGAGGAAAAACTTTATTTAAAAAGGTTGTCTTTTTGAAGTGGACAACTAGTAGATCTACATATGCTGAGGTTCTTAATATAGTTTTCTGATGTGCATTATTTTCTTTAAAAAAAATTTTTTTTGAGTTGAATGACAATAACCATGGTATTTGCTGGCAAACGTACCCTACACAGAATCTTACTACACAGTGAAGTAAATTTTACCTCACCTCTCTTTCCACCCATTTCTAATCACTGCAGGGGCATGGTAATATTTAAGTTCGTTCTACCTAAGTCCTATGGATTTGAGGCTGGGTCCAACTCCCTGGTTCGAGAAGTACTCTAGGTCATTTAGGGTTGTTTACAGCAATGCCAGAACTTTGAACTTTGCCTGGAGCAAGCTCCCCTCTTCAATGGTCTTCCAGGACCAGGAGGGCATGAAGTGGGAGGAGCAAAGGCAGGCATGCTGGTGCAGTCTCAGATTGCTTGGGGGAAAGGGGACCTTTAGTCTCTGCAACTGCCTCATAGGAGCAAGGCTTACTGAAGAGGAGTTGCTGTGCTCATTAGGCCTGGCACTCCTGAACAGATCCTGTTTCTTCTAATAAAGAGTTAACTTCACTTATTCTGTGTGATTTATTGCTGGCTCCCTCCTAACACTGGCCTAGTTTCGTCTCTGAGGTGCTTGAAAAACCTGAAGGGATTCATCGTATTTTTGTATGGAACCATCTTGTCCAACCAGGTGCCCTCCAGATGTTGTTGGACTACAACTCCCATCATCCCTGCCCATTGGCCATGCTGACTGAGGCTGATGGGTACTGAAGTCATGCAACATCTGAAGGACACTGGGCTGAGGAAGGCGAGTCTAGAGGAAAGTTTGATCGTATCAGCCCCCACCTCCGGTCTACGATGGTAAACACGCTGGAAGGCTCTGGTAGACCATGTCAGTGACAACTACACTACAATTACAGTGTTTCTCTCTATTTCAGGGGTGAGGGACTTGTGGCCCTCCAGATGTTGTGGGGCTCTGGGCTCCCACCAGACCCTGCTAGCATGGCCAAAAGTTAGGAATGATGGGAACTGTAGTCCAACATCATCTGGAGGGCAACACGTCCCCTACCCCTGCTCCGTTTGGTTCGACCTGGTGCTTGCACATAATAAATAGCTCCCAGCTCCATTAAATTTTTACACCAAGTTAACACAAATGTCTTAAGAGGTCTTTTTTCTTTTACAGAATAGTGTGTGGGATTACTTGAGACCTGTCATGTCTCCAGCATGTTCTGGTTTCCTTCCGGTGTCATGAACTGGACTTTGGGTACCACAAAGGATGAATTATTCCTCCTCATGGAGTTGTTCCTCCTTATGGAGTTATTCCTCCGCATGGAATTACGTTTCCTCAGGGAGTTCTGGTGTGACAGCTCGCTCTTCTGAAGTGTCTGGATGAGGATGGAAGGCTTCTCATCCAGCTCCTTGGCGCTGCAACGCGGTGCTGCGACTTTGCTCGTGTTGCCAAACTTGGAGTAGTCGACAGCGTAGGCCCCTTCTTCTTCCGCTACGATGGGCACGAAGCGGTGGCCCCAGAGGATCTCTTCGGATATGTAGGACGTTCTTGCTTGGGTGGTGATTCCAGTGGTTTCCACCACACCTTCAAGTATGACAATGATTTCTAGGTCTTGGTTGGCCAAGTCATTGGCGGAGATGTCATAGAGAGGACTCCGCTTGTCAATGATGTGGCAAATAATCAGAGGGGCCACTAGGAAAATATTGTTGCTCTCAATGGGATTGTCTACCGGGACGTCTAGCTGGTGGATCGGGATGACTTCTCCTTCAGGGGTGGTGGTCTTCCTGACCACCTGGATCCGCACCGAGGCACTGATGATCATGCTCTTCCTCAGGTCCCCAACCCGAAACATGAAGCAGAGTTTGCCATTGCGTACGGCGATGACCGCGTTCCGGCTGAAGATCAAGGTCTCAGCTCGCCGGTGTGCCTGCGCCGTCTTCATGAAGATGCAACCCAACATGACGGCATTGATGATCAAGCCCACAATGTTCTGGAACATCAGTACGATGATCGCTATGGGACATTCTTCGGTCATCATCCTCCCTCCAAAGCCAATGGTCACCTGGACCTCAATAGAGAAGAGGAAAGCGGAGGTGAAAGACCTAAGGGAAAGGAGAGGGGGGAAACAATGCACACCGTTATCAAATACTGTATGATGGGCGACTCGTGTTATCCATTACTGAAACTTATGTGCCGTCAGGAGCGAGCCAGCAGTAAATCACACCATGCAAGATGGAGTTAACTCTTTATTAGCAAAATCACGATCTGCACAGGAGTGTCGGGCCTAATGAGCACAGCAACTCATCTCCAGCAGGTCTTGCGCCTATGAAACAGTTGCTGAGACTGAAGGTCCCTGCCTCCCCATAGCTAGCTAAGTCCCCTCCTCTACAGGGCTTTCCCCAAGCAATCAGACTGTGTCTGCCTGTCACCAATCTCTCCTCGGCTCTTTTCCTGCCTCTTCTGGTTCTGGGAGACCAGTGAGGAGCAGAGCTTTTAGAGAAAAGGCGAGTAAGAGGCAATATGATAGAATATTTTTGTAAAATTATCCATGGCATGGAGAAAGTTGATGGATGCAATCATCAACTGGGGCTCTTCTTCAAGTGCCCCCTCCATGGGAAGTTCAGAGGGTAGCAATACGAGAGTGGGACTTTTCTGTGGTGGCTCCTCAATTGTGGAATGCTCTCCCCAGGGAGACTCACCTGACACCAACACTGGATATGTTTAGGTGCCAGGCAAAAACATTCAGCTAGAACTCTGGATGATAATGATCTATGGTCTTGTAAATCGGTGTGTGTGTGTGTGTGTGTGTGTGTGTGTGTGTGTGTGTGTGTGTGGTTGTTGTTGTTGTTGTTGTTGTTGTTGTTGTTAAAATTTGTATACTGCCCCTCATCCATAGATCTCAGGGTGGTTCACAATATTTTAAATGTACAGTCGTACCTCGGAAGTCGAACGCTTGGCAAGACGAACGCTTTGGCTCCTGAACGCTGCAAACCCGGAAGTGATTGTTCCGTTTTGCAAACGTTCTTTGGAACCCGAATGTCTGTTGCGGTTTCTGATTGGCTGCAGCGTCTTCCTGCAGCCAATCGGAAGCCGCGCCTTGGTTCTTGAACATTTTGGAAGTCGAATGGACTCTGGAATGGATTCCGTTTGACTTCCGAGGTACGACTGTATTAAATTTTTCTTGTGTATTTCCCCCTTGGTTTTAGTAAATGTATGGCTTTCCTTTTGCTCTTCGTAAAGTTGCTTTGAGTTGCTTGCGGCAAGAAATTTAACCAATCGTTGTCGCTCTTACCTGACGCAAGTGACGCAGGGCTTCCACTTATTGGCATCCTCGCTGGTTGTGCACAGCTTGTCCATGTCCCCGTGAGCAAAGGCCACCAGCCACCACACCATGGCAAAGAAGAGCCAGCTGCACAGGAAGGACATGGTGAAGATGACCAGCGTGTGGCGCCACTTCAGGTCCACCAGGGTGGTGAAGATGTCCTGCAGGAAGCGCCCTTGCTCGCGGATGTTCTTGTGAGCCAAGTTGCAAGCCCCGTTCTTGGCGATGAAGCGGGCTTTCTGGGGCCGGTCCCTGATGCGCGGCTTGCCCAGGTTCTCGGCCGCGATCCGTGCGAGGACATACTCTTCGGGGATGATGCTCTTCCTGGCCAACATCTCCCCGTCACCATAGTCCACCGATCAACCGAAAATGGGCAGAGGTGGAGAGGATGGAAGAACCCTGTAGAGACCTCTTGTGTATTCCGTTTTCTCCGTCAGATCCTGGAGAAAGAAAGGAGAGTGCGTAAGTCATCCCATCCCACTTTTTCGCTCCATTCCTGCCAATGATTATATGCCTAGCTAGGGAAGAAATTTGGGGGAGATTTGCCAGGAGGGTGGGAATTCTCATCTGAGGACCAACGGTTTCTGTACAAGTTAGGAGATCTTTTTGTGTCCAATTCTGGGCACCACAGTTCGGGAAGGATACTGACAAGCTGGAGCGTGTCCAGAGGAGGGCAACCAAGATGGTCAAAGGCTTGGAAATGATGCCTTATGAGGAACGGCTTAGGGAGCTGGGTATGTTTAGCCTGGAGAAGAGAAGGTTAAGGGGTGATATGATAGCCATGTTCAAATATATAAAAGGATGTCATATAGAGGAGGGAGAAAGGTTGTTTTCTGCTGCTCCAGAGAAGCGGACACAGAGCAATGGATTCAAACTACAAGAAAGAAGATTCCACCTAAACATTAGGAAGAACTTCCTGACAGTAAGAGCTGTTCGACAGTGGAATTTGCTGCCAAGGAGTGTGGTGGAGTCTCCTTCTTTGGAGGTCTTTAAGCAGAGGCTTGACAGCCATCCGTCGAGAATGCTTTGATGGTGTTCCTGCTTGGCAGGGGGTTGGACTGGATGGCCCTTGTGGTCTCTTCCAACTCTATGATTCTATGATTCTATGCACTCTCGTGCACACATCTCCAAGAATTTGGGTTGCAGCTTCAAAGCATTCATTTTCATGATTCCATAGGACTTCCTTTTTTAAAAATGTAATAATTTTTATTAGTTTTGAATTAAAATAACTCAGTAAAAGCCTCATTGCCACAATACCAAATTATAATACAATTAATAATGCCAATTGTTCAGATGCCAAATTATATTATTTTGTAGGCCCTCTTCATTGATGATCTGATAATTTACTTTGAGATTCCATTAGACTTGCATTCCTTATCATGAAATCATCTCCCCCCCCCCTGCAAAAATATATAGTTTGTCAATCTGAAGGGCTGTCACATGGGAAATGGAACAAGCCACTTTTCTTCTGCTCCAGAGGATAGGACCCAAACGGATGTATTCAAATTACAAGTAAGGCGATTCTGGCTACACATTAGAAAGAACTTTCTGCCGGTAAGAGCTGTTCAACAGTGGAATAGACGGCAGGTAGTGGACTCTCCTTCCTTGGAGGTTTTAAAGCAGAGGTTGGACAGCCATCTGCTATGGATGCTTGAGTTGAGATTCCTGCATTGTAGGGGGTGGACTAGATGACTCTTGGGGTCCCTTCCAACTCTACAATTCTATGATTCTATGGATGAGTCCCACAAAGGATTTGTGCCCTAGAAAAGCAAAACTCCACACGTTCTCCAACTAAACTCATATGAACATCATCCAAATACTTTCTTGGGCAACATGAAGGGTTAAATGCACTGTTTAAACTCTTCTCCCCATTATACCTGCATGTTTCTAGCAAATTTAATACTGTATATGAATGCATTTGGGGGGGGGTCTTCCCAACAAAGGCTGAGAAACACTAGGGGATAAGCCAAGCCTTAGCAGTTGCGTCCGTTTCACGATACAAGAAAGAGAAAGCATCTTTGTTGGGGAACCTGGTGTTTATTTACAATGCAGGAGGCAAGTTTTTGAGTCACACAGGGCTCTTCCTTTATGCATGACACCCAGAAACACAGAGGTTGCTAATCCAGAAATAGCTGGGAAAGGGCAAATATTCAGTATCCCAGGAAAGTGATATCCCATTACCCCGTGGTCCGCAAAACAAACAAACAAACAAACAATATCTAGCTTTGTTGAAGAGCCCTGTTTCACTCAAAAGCTTGCTTCTAGCATTTAAAATGCTAGTCCTCCAAATAAAATGCTAGTTCTCCAAAGCATATTTGCAATGTGCTTCACGTTAGGAGAAAAGTGGTACAACAAACCAAGGGCGCAGAATGAGCAGCACTGAACTAGGTTTTAAGTCAAAGTAGACCTATTGAAATAAATGGACCAAACTTAGGCATGCTTATGCATTTCGTTGGATGTACTCTCTGAGTAAAACTTAGTTGATTGCTGCTTCTTGACTAGTAAATCATGAAATACCTATAAGTGTTAACATAATATTCAACGGAAACGTCTGCTACGAATAATACTATGAAGCCTGGAAAACGGAAAATAAAAACGAAAGACTATGTCATCCTGCAGACACTTTTTAATCTGAGCAGGGGCAAGCAAGGGCTCTTCTTCCCTCAGTACGGTCCCTGAGCCATGTTAATAAGAGTTCCTCTGAGCATGTCTGAAATCTCTTTTTGTAACCTGTATATTTTTTACAGCCAACCCTGCCTTAGACAAGGGAGTAAAGGCTTTCAGGGCAGACATGTGACTCTCCAAAAGCACAGAGCATCCCTCACTTTCAAAATCCGGCACCAGAACTGTTACTTTGAGAGGAGGGGATAACAGCTTGTTTTAAGTCCCGGGGTGTGGGGATGCCAAGTGAAAACGTGAAGCCACAACAGCTCCAGATATCTGAACTCCCTCTTGTTAGCATTAACGGGAGGGGACACCGACTAAGGGAGCTGAGACAGACCCAAGAAGGAAATTGGAAACTTACGGAGATTCTGCAGCGGCAGAACAGATGCAGCCTGGGTGCTCAGCCTGGCCAAATCCTTTGAGCTTCCATGGCAGCAGAGGCAAAAGGCAGCGGCGAAGCTGGCAGGGTTTAAGACGCAGGTATTGCCGGTCTTCCTCGCTCTCTGCTCCCCTCTGGGATTCTTCAGCCGCCTGGCCTGCAGACTGGACGTGGTGGTCAGAGAGTTGGCAGAGCCATTATTTGGCCCAGGAAATGTTCTTCAGCGGAGAGGAAGAGAGAGTGGAGGGGATCAAGGAGAAGAGAGAGAGTGGAGGGGATCAAGGAGCTCCGAGTTCAGGGAAGGCTGGTTGAGGCTCTGTATGGCGCTAGGTAGGACAGAGGAATTTTGACATCAACAGTAGCAGCGACCAGAGCCCTCCCTTTTCTCCTCTTCTCCTCTTCCTCCTCCCTCGACATTACAAATCGTTGCAAAGTTTTCAGCATTTTCCCTGAGTTTGGGGATGGGACGGAGAGAGCAGGGGGAGGGATCCTGGCCCTAGTCCAAGCACCACTGACGCAGAAAGCGAGAGAGAGAGAATTAGAGTCTCTTTTAACCTCTGGCCTGAATAGGGCTCAGTGACATGCTGCAGCAAAGAAGCTCCATCTTCTGAGTCTCCCTCCCAGCCAGTTGATTCTGTGGTTGGCTGTTTTCCATAAGAAACAGGGGGCTGAAATATGTGACCTTTCCGACCTTATAGGGGTCGAACCTCTCTTGGGAGGCCCAGCAGGCAATATCGTGCTACCCCTAAGCTGTTGTGCCATGTGATTTAAGAGGAGCAATCCGGGATTCCATGCAATGTCACAGAGGATACTGCAGAGGCCATCCCAGTTTCGGATTTGATCCTGGAATGTCCTACTTGCACGGAATAGAGACGTCCGATTCCATAATAAAAATAGCAACAATTTTATTATGTATACCCTGCCCATTGGACTGGGTTGCCCCAGCCACTCTGGGCAGCTTCCAACATATATGAAAACTTAATATGAACCTACCCGGACCCTGAGATCATCTTCTGAGGCCCTCCTTCATGTGCCTCCTCCTCAAGAGGCCTGGAGGGTGGCAACATGAGAACGGGGCCTTCTATGCAGTGGCTCCCTGTCTGTGGGATGCTCTCCCCAGGGATGTTCACCTGGTGCCTTCATTATACACCTTTAGGTGCCATGCAAAAACGTTCCTTTTAAACCAGGCCTTTGGTCGGTTTGATTGACATCCCATGCCCTTTTAAAATGTGGGGGTTTTGGGGGGTGGGGAGTTATTGAGTTGTTGTTGTTGTTGTTGTTTTGAATATGTATTTTGTGGTTTTAAATTTTGATTTTATTCTGCGAACCACCCTGAGACCTGCGGGTATAGGGCAGTATATAAATTCAATAAATAAAATAAATAATAAAACATTAAACATTAAAAAAAAACACTTCCCCATACAGGGCTGCCTTCAGGTGTCTTCTAAAGGCTTCATAGTTATTTATCTCCTTGGCTCGGTGGCGGGGGGGGGCGGGTCACAGAATTCTACAGTCCAATGAAAATAGGGACATCCTAAGGAAAAGTGGGACATTCCGGGATCAAATCAGAAACCGGGACGGCTTCTGTAAATCCAGGACTGTCCCTGGAAAATAGGGACACTTGGAGGGTCTGTCCTAGTACTGGACATGGAATTTGAGACGGCACTCTCCTGCTCCCATTTTCTCCTCCTCTGTAGCCCCCGTGCTGCCAACACCAATTCTTCCTCCACAGATCTCCAGTGGGTTCCCACGAGGCAAGACACAGTGATAACAGCAAGAACATTTCATGAACTACATAACTAGGAAACAGGGGCAAAGCAACTGCTTATATACATTCCTGAAAGCCTGGGCCACTCCCACTCCCAACATGATTGGCTGTCTCAACTTCCAAGCTGCGAATCATGACTCAGAGTTCAAGGGCCAATGACAGAGGCCCAAATCCTGAAATGTTCTGTGATTGGGCATCATGTATCGAATCAAGACACAGGAGCTCAGAATCCTTAGTCCAGACTCAAGCTCAGGCAAACACAGACCACTGAATACATAACACCATGCTCCATGGAGACTGGATCTGCTGCCTGGTGGGCCCCTCATGGGTGGGCCAGCCCTGCAGCCATGGAAGGTTTTGGTAGACCTCGGTTGGGCCTGTGTCCTCCTCTGGAAAACTTAGTCACTCTCTTGACTTCAATGAGACTTGCTTGTAACTGAGTTTCCCTGGATTGCGCCCAGCTAAGCTTGTCGTCTAAATCTTGCAGTGGTTTCCCAAAGGTCAAGGCCCAAAATGATGTGCATTATTTGCATTTGAAGTGCAACCTGTTGCTGTTTGAACGCCGGCGAATCGTTTCCTCTAAACCTCTGGTCTTCTCATAAAAAGGTCTCCTTGACGTAAATCTCTCTCACACACATACCCTGAGAAATATGCCTTGGAAACTGCAGAAATCATGCAGGCCAAAACCCATTTCAAAGCAAAACAAAGCTAATCAGGGCACAGCAGAAGGAGGCCGTGAAGTTTTCCCACTGGTTTGAGCCGGCAGAGTGTATAATTCTGGCACTCAACGTCTTCTGTTTAATGGAAACTTGCATTCTTGGAAATCTGATTCCACTCCCCCCACCCCACCCCAGCCAACTATTAGGGTTCATAATCAGAAGGATAAACAATGAGGCTGCTTTATAAAACGAAGTTTAGAAAAGTACATGGGACTTTAACTGTCAACCCGAAGCCAATGAGATGCTCCACTGAGACAGTGATCAGATAGGCAGTGTGCCGTGGTTTAGACTTAAGAGTAAGATTGGGGAGACCCAGGTCGCTTCCAGGTGCCCAGTCTGTTGAGCATTCATCCTAATTTGATTCTTGCATTGCAGGGGGTTGGACTAGATGACCCTCGTGGTCCCTTCCAACTCTACAATTCTATGATTCTACAACTCATCTGGACAGCAATGTCCCACACAGGGCTGCCGATAGCTTGCAACTAAGCTTCGCTCCTTTGACGCGCAATTGACTTGGACTGAGATATGAGTCTCATGCTTGCTCTTTGTTTGCAAGAGTCAAAGTCCTCTTATCTCACAAGAAACGATAATCTTAATAGACTCCACTCTAGAGAATGACATAGAGAATGCTAGATCTTGGCCAAGGCACTCAGTAACTTGCAGAATTAATTGTGGCTGCCTCTTAGACAGATTGTGGAGGACTTGTTTTCAGGGTGTGATAGCCTGGGATTCAGACTCAGATGCTGAACCTGAGGGATCCCAGCCTGCACAGGATTCCCAGCCTCCATAATCAGCAGAGCCGGGGCTAGGGCTTGAGTCGGAAGGGTCCTCACCTGTGCTGGATCCTCAGGTGCAGGCATCTGCTGAGTCTGCTCTGGCTCCTGATGGGATGGAGGACTCATTGCCTGCAGGTGCTCCACTCCCAGCCCTGTCAGGGGAAGCTGAGGTTGCCTCTGGGTCCTGTAACCCTCCAGCCTCTCCTGAGCTGCAGAGGCTCAGGGCAGAGAGGTGAAGGGAACTGAGTTCCCGCAGGAGGTGTGCTCGCCTCCAAGCCAGGAGAGGCGAGTCACCAGAGGATCGGGGCCGCCCTATGCCTCGGGGCAGATAAAAGCCGGCCAGCCCCAGCCCCAAGTTGCAGGAGTAACATTGTTGGTGACCAGTTCCTGCTTGAAACCTGTCCTGCTTTCCTGCCTAAGCTCCTGACCCACCCTGGTTCCCTGCTTGCCTACCTGTTCCTGACTTTGCCCGACTCCCTGCCCTGCACCCAGCTTCAGCGACCACGGACTGCCTTTACGTTGTACCTCTGACCACGGACCGGACTTGGACCTCACCTTTCGGGTAACCCACAGGACCAGCACACAGGGCAAGTTCTGTGCCGATATTAAACTGGTTTCCCCACCCCAAAAGAAACGCAACGATGGTTCTTCATTCCTTGGAGGCAGCTTGTTCCATGCAAGATTATTGCTTTTACCCATAGCCTTTTTGTAGCTCCTAAACATTGGGGTGGGGGTGGGGGTGGGGGGTGATTTCCATTCAGTATTTAAATGCATACCTACTTAATTCACGCTTTGCCAAATAACATTTGAACTGAAATGCAGCCTTCAGAATGTGCATTCCTCCAATGCCGTTCTCCAGCCAACTGATAGGTTCAGAAACTCATATACGGTGGTTATGTGTGCATATGAATGCAAATATCCACAATAACAACATACAAAAATGCCTTACTCAACTGCTTCAATTGGTGAATTTGGCACTGCTACAGAATACCCCTTCTGCATTTGTAAAAACTTTGGAATTCCCTGCCTATTGAGATCATGCAGGCACCTTCACTTTACTCTTTTCGGCACCTGCTAAAAACAGTCTAGGCAAGCCTACCCAGAGGCTTAGAAATGCTGGTGCCAATTTTAATCTGTTTTTGTTATTTTAACTTCTTGTATGTTTTAATGCATTGTAAACGTTTCCTGGTTATATGGTTTTATCTTTTTGCAAACTTCTTTGAGGTTTTCTTTTGTAATCAGGCAGTGTATAGATTTTACGAAACAAAGAAAGCTAGGGGAAATATGCTTTGCCAAAATATATGGGGGAAATTGCATACAATCATCAGGAGGTGCTGGGCAGTGAGCCGCCAGAGATACAGGGATAACCAACACAGTGACTTCCACAGCTGAGCTACATCTCTGACCTTTAGCCATGCTGACTCAGGCTGATGGGGTTTGGATTCCAACAGCACACGAAGACAATGGGCTCCCCCATCCCTGCTTTAGGTAGTAAGGGGTTCATAGGTACTGGGATAATTTCATCTACACACAGACTAGCTGCTGTAAAGACTCCCTGTTCAGGTTGGGACTTTGCCTGTAGGAAAAGAGACTTCACTGCAAAAGACACAGCGCATATTTCAATTTTTAAAAAATAATAATAGTGGCAATGAAATCCCAGTATACCTGAAGGAGCATCTCCACTCCGATCATTCAGCCCAGACACTGAGGTCCAGCTCTGAGGGCTTTCTGGTGGTTCCCTCCCATCAGATGTCAAGGAAATAAACAACTATTTGACTTTTAGAAGACATCTGAAGGTTTAGGGAAGTTTTTAATGTTTATTGTGTTTTTAATATTATGTCGGGAGCCGCCCAGAGTGGCTGGGGAAACCCCGCCAAATGGGCGGAGTATAAGTAATAAATTATTATTATTATTATTATTATTATTCATTTAAAAGAGTTGGGTTTGTTAGTACAGATCCTAAGCACATGGCTATACTGAACCTTACTTCTGAGGAAGCATACATGAAATCAGATGGCAGATCCCTTCCCTTTGCTTTCAATAGAAGTTAGCAGTAATTGCGTTTATCTGGATTTTACCTATTCCTTCTCTTGTCCCCCAGATAAAATGATTGGGACTGTTCTCCATCTGCAAAATCCATCCAGGAATTCAGCTACCCATTCCCAGTGCTGTAAATCCTTTCACGCACCAAAAAAGGGGAACATTTCGACTCGGAGTACTCCAAGAAATTGCCAACTCTCTCCATGCCAAGGGATCGAATTGCTAAGGAAATACAAGGGAGGATTGCCTGGCGTTTTGTGCAGAAGAATTTATTGCACTGAAGTCAGCGTACATAACAGGTTTCGGTTTTTATAAAAATTAGACAGATGCAAAAATCCTTGGCAAAGTCTGCAGTGATGCTACGGTGTATAGAAAATAGACATATATGTTTTTTCCTCATTTGTTGAAAAGTCAGGCATTAGAAAAGCCAATGGCATGCATTTCCCCCCCAGCCCTTTCACATGTCGGCCCGAACAAAGGATGCAAAGATGCCATCTTCCTGAGCCAGCAGATTCTCGGGTGTGTCGTATTCCAAAATGACCCCTCGCTTCATCACAATGACCAGGTCTGCAGTCAGGATGGTGTGGACCCGGTGCTACAATTAAAAGACATTATCTAAACACTTTGAGACACTCTAAGAATTGTCTTTGGTGTTCCAAAGCTCTGGGGAGCAATTACACAATAAAAGGTGGTTCTGCTGTGCATGGATGCCAACCTGGCATTCATAAATGTTGGCACCTGCAGAAGGGCCTCATTATCTGATCTCAAATTTCAGAATGGTGGTGGGGTTAACTTCATATGGGAGGAAGTGGTGTTTCCTAGGTGGGCAGCCCTCACACTATTTAGGGCTTGGTTGTAGCAGCTATTCAAGAAAATATGCCTGCATCTCTTTGTTTTGGAAGAGTGAGGCAGGCCTCCACATTTAATACAGGAATAAATTCTGCCCTACTGTAAAATTCTTTGGATCTCAAGTGTCAGAATGCCCCGCTCGCCCCCGCCAACACTACCATGATTGACTGTTCAGAGACTGAATAAAAATCAGGACCATGCAGCACTGAGTGAATTAATACCGAAAATCTTTCAGGAATCCTGGGTCAAGAGTATCTATTTGTTTGTCTTCACCAAAGTGGTGAAAAGGCCTTCCTCTTTGAGGAGCAGATTGGCTGCCGTGTCACACTCGACGAGGTCGCCTTCAGACAAGACTAAGACAAGGTCTGCATCTAGGATTTGAGAGACCCGGTGCTGGAAGGAAGAAAAGGAAAGGAAAGGAAAGGAAAGGGGGAAAAACAGAAAGGGAATGCCATGCAAAGAACAGGAAAGCTTAGAATAAATACAGACAGAGATCTTTATTGAGAGGAGTGGAGCATGTAAAGTAAATATGCCAGGATTGAAATCAGCATGGTGATCTATATAGGTAAAGGTAAAGGGACCCCTGACCATTAGGTCCAGTCGCGGACGACTCTGGGGTTGCGCGCTCATCTTGCTCTATAGGCCAAGGGAGCCGGTGTTTGTCTGCAGACAGCTTCCGGGTCATGTGGTCAGCATGACTAAGCTGCTTCTGGCGAACCAGAGCAGCGCACAGAAATGCCGTTTACCTTCCCGCCGGAGCAGTACCTATTTATCTACTTGCACCTGACGTGCTTTCGAACTGCTAGGTTGGCAGGAGCAGGGACCAAACAATGGGAGCTCACCCCATCACGGGGATTCGAACCACTGACCTTCTGATCGGCAAGCCCTAGGCTCTGTGGTTTAGACCACAGCGCCACCCACATCCCTGGTGATCTATATAAGAACCCACTAAAGCAGTACTTATTCACTTCCACAATTGCCTCCTTCCATTTACTGGATGGGTATTATTGCCCCGAATACACGCCATAATGCCTCATTTATCAGGTTGTTCCAAATTCAGTGACAAAGAGAAGCCAGAACCTCCCTTGTTCTCTTATAATGGCAATGGCGCCCTCACAAGAGGGGCTGGAACTGAGTTCTGGTGCGTTCCGGCTGAAAAAAATAGCCCTGCCACAGGTAATTTAAAGTCTTGATGCTGACCTTTAAAGCCCTAAATGGCCTCGGTCCTGTATACCTGAAGGAGCGTCTCCACCCCCACCGTTCAGTCCGGACACTGAGATCCAGCTCTGAGGGCCTTCTGGCAGTTCCCTCACTGTGAGAAGTGAAGTTACAGGGAACCAGGCAGAGGGCCTTCTCGGTAGTGGCGCCCGCCCTGCGGAACGCCCTCCCATCAGATGTCAAAGAAATACACAACTATCTGACGTTTAGAAGACATCTGAAGGCAGCCCGGTTTAGGGAATTTTTTAATGACTGATGTTTTAATGCATTTTTAATCTCTTGTTGGAAGCCACCCAGAGTGGCTGGGGAAACCCAGCCAGATGGGCGGGGTATAAGTAATAAATTATTATTAATCATCATCATCATCATCATCACACATGACTATCTGCACCCAGGATCTTCCGTTTCCTAGATGGGAAATGCCTCCTTGGATGGATTTTGATCCCACTCAGAATTCTGGAGTAGTATTAACTTGGGATTTCATCTAATACTGGCAATGTTTGAATGTAACACAAAACCATGGTTAAGTACTACACGCATGAACTGGGAAAAGACCCCAAAATGTCTTGGACTCATATGCTTCTCCCTTCCCCTCCTCCTACATGGTTGGGTGAAGGATTCCCAATGCTTTTGATTTCACTTTCATAGTATCCTGTCTTGTCTTTATGTATGAAGCAGAAGTCATGGTTTACAACAAACCTTGGTTACTGAAACAGGCCAGCTTCATAAACCATGGTTTGAAGTCAGCTTCCTTTAAAAAAAAAATGACCAGAGTTTGTTTTAAACCACTATCTCTTGTTTGGACATAGACACAAGCCAGGATTTTGAGAAAGTACACAGAAGTCTTCAGAAGGGGTGGAGGAGGACTTCTGCAGGGTTTAGTTGTGCTTTCTGAGAAGCCTGGCTTGTCTTTACATATGAAACAGAGATTGAGGAGGGGCGGGAGAAGTGAATGCAGGCCCCTGGTGAGCTTCTTTTTGCTTCTGTATATGGTGTTTCAGGACATTGTTTCCAGCAGACCAAGTTTATCATCCGCTGGGGAAATGCGGAAAGGAGGTCCGCTGCGGAATGGCATACTTACAGCTATCGTCACCACTGTGCGATCAGCGAAGGCAGTCATCACAACCTTCTGCAAAATGTTCTCCTAGCAAATGAGAGATGCAACCGTCACTTAATGACCACAGGAGTGGAGCTCTGCACAGTAAGCTTTTCACACGAATGGATTTTGACCACACCTACAGAAGCTCCTGGGTCTGGGTCTTGCATGGCTTGTGGTTAAATATTGAGTAAACCCGACCCGTAAAATTCACTCAGTCACCCATACATTTGCATCACAATTGAGCACCCATGTGGGTCACTCACTGCCTGTATAAATGTGGCCTGGATTGGATGTTGGCAGTGCTTTTTTTCTGGGGGTACGCAGGGGTACGCATACCCCTAAACATTTTGTCCATTTACTGTACAGTGGTACCTCCAGTTGCGCACAGGATCCATTCCAAAGCTCCGGTCGGATCCCGAGGTGTGCGTATCCGGAGGTGCCGTTTCTGCGCATGCGTGCAGCACAGTTTAGCGCTTCTGCGCATGTAGAGTACTTCTGCACATGCGCACGTGGCGAAACCCAGAAAAATAATTCCAGGTTTGCTGCGCACGTATCCCGAAGGATAAGCAACCGGAGGTGAACATAAGTAGAGATACCACTGTATTTATTTTTCCCAATCTGAACTACAAAATGGTGATTTTTCTGAGTCAAAATGAGAGTACCCCTAAACATTTTTTAAGGAAAAAAAGCACTAGATGTTGGAATCAAAGGTGTGTTGACAAAGATAAAGTCTCCATAACAGTCCCACTTAGAAAAAAAATGCTTAGGAACCACCGATCCCATTGAAACAGAGGAATGTAAGGAACCCAGTGAGACAATGGAACAAGATCTTCTCCCTCCCCACATTTCCTAAAGCAACTGTGTCCAACATCTCTCGTTCAGGGGCTGGACTTTGCCTGACCAAGCTCTTTGGGGGATAGACCCTCTAATTGGATTATGAGGGCAAAACACCACTTCTGACCTGGAAGGCATTCTGTACAAAGTGGTGGTAAGACCTCCACTGTAATGGTTCAGCACCTGACTCTTCAGCAGATTGGTCTGCGTTTCAATTATTAATGTAATGTTCCATGATCTCCTACTATGGGAACATAGAGGAACAAAAATGTGTCAGTTGTTTGTGGTTTGGGGTAGTGCTGGGGTGGGGAACCTAAGGTGTGGGGATCAAATATAGCCCTGCAAGCTTCTCTGCCTGGACCACAGAATGGTCCCCAGGCATGGTCCTCCTCCTCAGCCACACCCTCTTTCCCCAGGTCACACCCCGCACCCGTGATGCTTGGCACCCGGCTTGAGTGTTTTTGCCTGGCTGCCATGTGTCCTTGAACATTGATCATGAATCTCGCTTGCCTGGATGGGAGATAGAGTGTGAATGTGGGTAGAAACTAGCCTGGCGTGTGAAGGTACAATGTCCATTTGCTTCTCTGCCCACATTTCCCTCTGGCTCTGTCCACCTCTGGTATGTGGCCCTCAGAAGCTACTTCAGAAAAGAATGTGGTCCTCAAGGTGAAAAGGGTTCCCCACCCCTGGTGTAAACTAAGGAAGAAAGTCCTCTGAATGGGTGGAAGTAGGTGAACAGGGTTGTCTTTTTCAGTCTTGGTTGAAGGTGTAAAATAATAATAATACATTCCTTGCTTTTCCTACTTTTGTCTAGTGTCATCCACAATTGGCATGTTGGCTGCAGGTGTCTGTCCAGAAAGCGATGTAGCCCGTGGCCTGAAATCTGTTCCCTTTTTCTTAAGAAAAATGCAAACAGGAGGGCAGTGGTTTACTCACTGTGGCCATATCAATGGATGCTGTGGCTTCGTCCATGATTAGGATGCTGCTCTTGCGTACAAAGGCCCTAGCCAAGCAGAAGAGCTGCCGCTGGCCTACGCTGAAGTTCTCTCCTCCTTCAGTCACTATAGCATCTGGATGGGAGCATGAGGAGGCAACAATTAGAATTTCTACACCTGTCTCCAGCTACACCTGTTTCTCACCAGGCAAGCCTCTTGCCAGCAGGCTATGGGATTCCACAGGGAGCAGTAAGGAGTTTTGGGGCAAGGTGCCATTGGTACATCAATGACATGCAATTCTGTCTCTCCATAATATCTGTCCTAAAGCACCAGGAACACAGCCCTTTTGGACTCACAGCTGTCCATGGTTAGTTAATTCTGTACCCAGGACGGCTGTCTACCAGCTCCATCTGGTACGCAGGCTGAGACCCTACCTGCCCATAGACTGTCTCGCCAGAGTGGTGCATGCTCTGGTTATCTCCCGCTTGGACTACTGCAATGCGCTCTACGTGGGGCAGATTTTTTAAAGTGTACACCCCAGAAAGGTAACGTGTGAATCGGACAACCAAAAGACTGCAGGCACATGGATCATGCAGAGGGGCAGGATTGGGTGCAGCTCCTTATCAAGTACGCACCTGGCCACAAACTCAGAGTTGTTGCCAACATAACTTGTGGAACGGCTCTCTGAAACATCAAGCAGCCAGATGATTCCACTGCAGGCTGGACTCTTGTTTTTAATTGCATGTGTTGTTGATAGGGGCAAACTAGTATTGCATCTGCCCCTGATATACACACCTAGACCTCCTGGCAATGACTTGACCATGTTCTTCAACTGGGCGATCTCCAGAGCTTCCCAAAGTGTATCATCCGTACATTTGCACTCTGGATCCAAATTAAAGCTAAAGGGAGATGTAGAAATGTTCAGAGTTTGTTGCTGGGTGTTTTGTGCACCCTCATCAAATGCAGTACATTGCCTAGTTAAATCCTGACTGGACTGCTCATCCGTTCAGTGAGCGCATGCTTATTTTGTTACATTTCTATCCTGCTGTTCTTCCGTCATAGATCTGGATGTGTGATAATGTGGTTCCAGACCCAGACCTGCTTAGCTTCAGCAAAGTGGTGGCCTCATGTGACCTCAGACCATATACTAGTGCCCTTTTTCTTTGAATCTCCTCATTCACATGGCACATTCTTTCCAGAGCGAGAGAATTAGCAGAGTGGGAGAGGAAGCAGGGAAGACACAAACCTGAAGCCCAACATAAACATATCCAAAGCCATCACAAACATTTCCTATCTGCTGCAGTGGGGTAGCAGTGGGGGCTAGTCTCTCTTCCTCCTGCCCTATGCCAGTCTGAGAACATATATCTTTTCCCCCCAAATTTTTTATTGATTTTAACAATTTTAAGCACATACCATTACAGTTAAACTTTCCATTCTTCCCCCCTCTCACTAATGGAAGCAACATTCATCCCCTTCTCTCACATTGTACATTTAACATAGCTAACATTATTAAATATCATTGCTTGGACCTGGCCCAATTCTGTGGGCCACGCAATCCTTAATTCCTCAATTTCATATTTCGATTGACTTCCTCAAGTCCCCCTCTGTTGAATTCATTATCTATCTTCTCTAACAGTTTTCCAAACTCCTAAACTTCATAATAACCTATAAAAAACCCTTTTACTTAAACCACTCCTTTTTTCAGACCTCAGCATCTTAGTACTCCTGATCCTTTCCTCACTCCTTATCAAATTCCCTTACACCAACCTAATTTAAAACTCCTAATTTTCTACTCAGTCTGAGAACATATATCAATGTGGAGAGTATGACACAAGATCATTCATATTCTCCAAAATAAACATATTTTGTGCCCAAAGAACCAAATTCTAACCCCCTCCCAAATAATTTGTATTTGGCACAGATTTTTTTTCATTATACATTCATTGCTGTTGTTGTTTTCTTTTTAATAATTTTTATTAAAGATTTTCTTAGTTTACAAAAGTACGTGCATTGCCTCTTTTTTCAGGTTGTGAGAACCTAACTTTGGGACGTCCTCTCCCATCTCCATCAACAGCATTTAGGCAGGCGTAAATATCTCCAAGGGACCAGGTGGCGCTGTGGGTTAAACCACAGGCTTGCTGATCAGAAGGTCAGCGGTTCGAATCTCTGCGACGGGGTGAGCTCCCGTTGTTCGGTCCCAGCTCCTGCCCACCTAGCAGTTCGAAAGCACGTTAAAGTGCAAGTAGATAAATAGGGACCGCTCCAGCGGGAAGGTAAACGGCGTTTCCGTGCGCTGCTCTGGTTCGCCAGAAGCAGCTTTGTCATGCTGGCCACATGACCCGGAGGCTGTCTTCGGACAAACGCCGGCTCCCTCGGCCTATAGAGCAAGATGAGCACGCAACCCCAGAGTCGGACACGACTGGACCTGATGGTCAGGGGTCCCTTTACCTTTACCTTTAAATATCTCCAAACTACACAAAGTATCACAGTGGTGATAATAATATGACAATAAACCAAACCAAACCACCACAAACTGGCTAATGAATGTAAAAGGGAATATACTGGAATAATAACTGAATAAAGATTGACTCATAACCATTCAAACAAGCAAAAGCATATTACAAGGCCATGTGCAAAACAATATTGGTTCTGTCAAGAACATGGAATGAATTATATGCACGGGAAACGTTTCAATGTCTGAATAACTGAAGCATTCAACAAGTGGCTATGTGTAGAACAGTATTCTGGTGCCAACAAGAGGTTCAAGACAGTTTGTTAAAGATGAGCCAAGTGTGGAGTTCTTCAGTAGGTCTAAAGTAGACACCACCCTGATGAAATGAACATGGGTGGATGAAGGAAGAAATAGGATGGAATGTTCTTCAGTAGGTCCTATATAGCCACCATTATGACGGAATAAACACAGGTGGGAAAATAAACGAAGACCTGTCCTCCGGATTAGCAACAGGTTTCGCCACAAAGCTTCATCAGTTTGAGGCTAATCAGACAAAACAAGTTAACACAAAATAAGAAACAGTTCACAGGCTGAGCTTGGAAGCAAACTTGCTTCAAGCCTTAAATACAACTTCCTGATTTAAGGACCACAGTTCCAGTTAATAGGACTAACTGGCCTGAAATAGATGGATAACCTTTGCTTTCTCACTGAGCATCGCCAGGTAGGGGAACTTTTGGGTATTAGGTATCCTGATTCAGGGCATGAATGGTGTGTTCCAAGCAATTCTGAGCTGGTTTGCATCTGTGCTTTGCACATGCCTATTTGGTGGTCAAATAAACAAGTGAAAAGCTTCAAAGGCAACAGCTGCCCGAGCTGTGCTTGGGGAAGACTTAGATGAGTCCCAAAGATTGTGCCAACCTTATCTGAAATCCCCACTATGCAAAATTCTGGGCACACAGCAACACAGCAGCTCGCCAGCCAAGGGAGCTGCAAGAGGTGTTTGCGCTTACCGAATGGAACCGCTGAATAATATGGGATCCTGCAGGATTATTGATAGCCTCGAGCGCAACATATCCAGGGGCATCTTTGAAATGTCGATCCCATCAATAACAATCTTGCCTGTTTGGAACAACAGAAAATGCAACAGGTGAGGTGCTCAACGATGTAAATAAAGCCTACAGAAAGAAAGAAGGGCACCTGGAAACAACCCCAAATGTCTGTTGGGTCATAGGGCAATGCTTTGGGGACAGAGGTCTAGGGTCCTACTCAGAGGAATGAGCAGGGGAGGGGGGCAAAGCAGCAGGCTTGGTGTTACCATGTTTTGAAGCAATATACTTGACCACTCCTATCCATTCTGAAGGAAATCAGCCCTGAGAAGGACAGACCCTGAAGCTGAGGCTCCAATACTTTGGCCACCTCATGAGAAGAGAAGACTCCCTGGAAAAGACCCTGATGTTGGGAAAGATGGAGGGCACAAGGAGAAGGGGACGGCAGAGGATGAGATGGTTGGACAGTGTTCTCGAAGCGACCAACATGAGTCTGACCAAACTGCGGGAGGCAGTGGAAGACAGGAGTGCCTGGCGTGCTCTGGTCCATGTGGTCACGAAGAGTCAGACACAACTAAATGACTAAACAACAACAACTTGACCACTAAAGTTATCTTGGGCTAGTCACTGCATCTGCATGGCCTCATCTTCTGTTCTGTCTCAGACTATACAGTAGCCTTCCCGCAGTAGCTCTCCAGACATTTTGGACTACAACTCGCATCACCCCCAACCATTTGGGGCTCATGGGATTTGGAGTCCAAAGCATTTCGAGAGACACCAAGCTAGGAAAGGGTCAGCTCTAGAGTGAGGAGGTGTTGCTAGCTGGGTTTTACCTAGGCAGAGTTTAGAACGCAGATCTTTCCTGATGCCGCTGCTTCATAGATTCATCACTCTCCAGTTCAAACACAATGTTTATTCTCATCTGTCACTCCCAGCTGCACATCCCCAGGGATTGCATACACTTTCATCTCCATTCCTTTTGTCCTTTCTGATGTAAGTGCAATAGTTTGAACCCCGAGCCCAAATGACAGGTGTATAAGAGCAGTTGAAATATAAAGCAGCAATTGATTAATTAACCAGTAGTAATAGGGGCACTTAATAGGAGGAGGCAGCAAACATGTTGGCTGGGAATATGCTGAATACCGCAAGGCACTGAAGTAGCCGAAATGTATTTTGTTGCTTGCACTTGAAAGAGTGTACTTTTTAGAGTCATAATATCATGACTCATGAACCTGCAATACAAGGTCTTTTCTGATCAACTAGCTTGCTCCTTAAATCTTCAGCTAAGCTCTAACAAACCAAACACATCAGCCCTAAATGAACATACCGGTGTGGGGGGTGGCCCTAAGGAAGAGCAGCAAAATGTGTGGGTCACCTCTGGATCCAGATTCTTGGTCAACCTATAGAGGCACCTACTCTTTACTGAGCCGATCCAGCCTGACGTAGAATTATTGACTGACCCCTCGCTCCTTTGCTTCCCCCCTCTTTCTTCCATTCTCTTTTGCTCTTCCCGTAAAGGAAATATTTTGATTCCGCGGCGCATGATTAACGACGCTACTGAAGGGATAATTTACGACGTGTTGGACACGGGGGCAGAGAAAAAGCAGCACCTAATGTAGCTGTCACTACGGGAGGCTGATCTAACTCAGCCATGAAATAGGATATGGCCCTTTTGCATTTTGGCTCTTCCTTTTGGATGACTGGCTGCATAAGCCTGCAGCTGCAAGAAGAGGAGGGAATAGCTCTGAACAAATGCTTAGTGGCAGTAAAGGTGAAGCGTTAAAATGGGCTAGGTGAGGGATGGGGTACCTGAGCTCCTCCGGGTGTTGCTAGATTGCAGCTTCCTTCATCCCTAACTATTCGCCATGCTGGCTGGGGCTGATGGGAGTTAAGAATCCAACAACATCTAGAGACTAGAACCCCCCTTGTAGGTTCCCTGCCCTTGGAATAGGCAGGGAGCGATACTGGATTCCCATCCGGGTGATATTTCCTAAGGCAAGAAAATGGTTTATCAAGCCCCTGGTGGGACACTATTAGGGGAGCAGGGAGGAAATTCAGTTTGGTTCACATTTTAATGTGATTCTGCCTAATTCACACTTCCCAGAACGGTGCACAAAGTGAAACCTATCAAAAACCCACACTTCCTCAAATTTTGTGATACGGTTCTCCAACAAAAGAAAACATGTAGACAAGTGCACCTGTTAGGTGGAACTGCACGTATGAGTGAAAAGAGCATTCAAAAATGTGTTGTATCAGAGGAAATTACTTGAAAAAATATGACTGGCAGCCAACGAAGTGGCGTTCAGAGTAGACCAACTGCAATCAATAGAATTAAGACACTTAATGTTAGTGGTCTGTGTTTGCCTGAACTTGAGTCTGGACTAAGGATTCTGAGCCCCTGTGTTCTGATTCGATACATGATATCCAATCACAGAACATTTCAGGATTTGGGCCTCTGCCATTGGCCCTTAAACTCTGAGTCGTGATTCGCAGCTTGGAAGTTTAGACAGCCAATCACATTGGCAGTGGGAGTGGCCCAGGCCTTCAGAATTGTATATAAGCAGTTGCTTTGCCCCTGTTGTCCAGTTCTGTTAGTTCAATAAAGGTTATTGCTGTTATCACTGTGTTTCTTGCCTCATGTGAACCCACCTACATTTCACTTAACTTCCTTGATTACAATGGATGTACTCTGTGGATGACTAAAATTGACCTCACCTATGTTTATTAAAAGAAATGTGCAGACAAATTTTTGTGAGGGCTCTGAGAAGATGTGTCGCAAACTGATGTGGAAATGTGGCAAATTGGAACTGAGGATTGGGGTAAAAAATGAGAACTTGAGAGAAGCTGAGCTGTTTGTCCATCCCTAACTATGGTCCACTGGAGGGGATTGGACTAGATCAGCGTTTCCCAACCGGTGTGCCGCGGCACACTAGTGTGCGGCGAGACACCGGCTGATGTGCCGCGGAAAAAGGGACCTGCAGCCCAGGGCTGCACAGGACCGTGGCGGCGGCGCTGCTGGAGCCCGGTGGCGAAGCGGAAGCCAGGGCGGCGCTGTTCCCTTGGCTGCTGCAGTAGCAGCAGCAGCAACAGCAGCCTCACGCGAGAATCCCGACCGGAAGCCTCGCGCGCACCGCGCTACAGCTGATCCCAGAGGTAACTCTGGGTCAGGAGACCCGGCGCAGCCGGGTGGGGGAGGAGCGGTGTGCCGTGAGATTTTTTCATTGATTCAAGTGTGCCGTTGCCTAGATTAGGTTGGGAAACACTGGACTAGATGACCCTCAGGGTCCCTTCCAACTCTACAGTTTTATGGCTCTATGGCTGCTTAGTTGCATTTGGTTTGGTAATTCACAGGTGGCACAAACCTATACTAAGAAGCGACCAGGTACTCACCATCAAATATGTCTACCATTCTGAAGAAGGCCAAGGACAATGATGATTTTCCGCTGCCAGTGCGACCGCAAATCCCAACCTAAAAGAGAAGGTTCATTGTGGCTTTTCTTGAGCACCACTGGAGGGTTGGGGGAGGAGACCACAATGAGCAAATCCACACACCCCTCCCCCAAAAAGTCCATGATGGTTTTTTTTAACTACCAGAGATGGAGAAACACTTCATGCACGTTGAGTTTTAAGCTGAGCTTTGGCAGTGGAGTGGTTGTTGACACTCGGCAAGAGTCAGATATGGGGTAGTGTTAAATTAAATTAATTAAAGTTCCATCCAAGTTTGGAAGATAATCCAGATTTTTCAAGACTTGTTTGAACTGAATGAATTATCAACCACACTTGGCCAGTATACAGCAATAGACCAAGTTAAGTATATTCCTATTCGAGAAAGGATGGATTTAGTTCCTTGAGTTAGCTACCGGTAGGGGTTTGGGGCCTATTTAAAATCATATATATAACACATCTGTGATAATGGTCATCCTTCATTAACTTTATGGTAAGAAAGAGAGTAAAATTATTTAAGTCTGAATACTGTAAATCGCCCTGAGATCCTTGGGTGAAAGGTGGTATAAAAATTTAATAAATATATAAATTTATGAAACCTTCTGGCCTGGTTTGATGTAAGCTTTGACGTGCTTAAGAACAGGCTTCAGGTTGTTTTCATATCGGACGCACAGATTTTCAATCTTGATTTCCCCTTCTTGCGGCCAGTCTTTGGGGACCTGAGAAATATCTGGAAAATGAATGAAGTCATTGACCGTCAGTGCTTGGAAGCCTTATCTATGCGATCAGCTAGCATGCAAGCACAATATTGTTTTGCTCTCTGGCTCGAATGCATGTACAAGATAAAGACATTCATCTAAATGAAAGATGAGCAAAATATATAACCAAAGAGCCTCCAACTGGATTAGAGGCTCTTGACTCTGTTATGTTTCATCAGTGTTAAGACAGTATACATTAGGTGATATCCAAGCCATAGTCAAAGAAAACCAACTAAACTCAATAGACTTCATTTCAGTAGGTCTACCATGATGCTGATTTAGAATCATAGAACTGTAGAGATGGAAGGCCCCCCCCGGGGTCATCTGGTCCAACCCCTGCAATGCAGGAATCTCAGCTAAAGCATCCATGACAGATGGCCACCCAACCTCTGCTTAAAAACTTCCAAGGAAGGAGAGTCCACAACCTCCCCGGGGAGACAGCTCTTACTGTCAGAAAGTTCTGATGTTTAGTCGGAATCTCCTTTCTTGGAACTTGAAGCCATTAGTCTGGGTCCTACCCTCTGGGGCAGGAGAAAACAAGCTTGCTCCCTCTTCCATGTGACAGCCCTTGAGATATCTGAAATGGCTCTCATATCTCCTCTCAGTCTCTTCTTTTCCATTCTAAACATACCCAGCTCCCTCAACAGTTCATCATAAAGCTTGATTTCCAGACCCTGGGTCATCTTGGTTGCCCTCCTCTGCACATGTTCCAGCTTGTCAATATCCTTAGTTGGGTATCACTTAAAGGTAAAGGTAAAGGGACCCCTGACCATTAGGTCCAGTCGTGTCCGACTCTGGGGTTGCGGCGCTCATCTCGCTCTATAGGCCGAGAGTCGGCGTACAGCTTCCGGGTCATGTGGCCAGCATGACAAAGCCGCTTCTGGCGAACCAGAGCAGCGCACGGAAACGCCATTTACCTTCCCGCCGGAGCGGTTCCTATTTATCTACTTGCACTTTGACGTGCTTTCGAACTGCTAGGTTGGCAGGAGCAGGGACCAAGCAACAGCTCACCCCATCACGGGGATTCGAACCGCCAACCTTCTGATCGGCAAGCCCTAGGCTCTGTGGTTTAACCCACAGCGCCACCAGCGGAATTGGACCACACCGACTGCTCCACCTTCGGAGCATAACCTTTGAAAGAGCCTACAATTGTAGGAAAGAACTGGAAAAGTGTTGGCAATCAACTCAGGTTCCTGGTTGCACAAACAGAGCCAGTTCACATAGTTTTTACAGATGTGAGCTCTTTCAGAAGTTATAGTGAATGTATCTATGGGGCAGAAGTGAGGTCAGCAGGCATGAATAACAGGACTGCAAGCATTTTGACATACCCATGGTGCCTTCGTAGTTCTCTGACTCCATGTTGAGAAAACTGTTCACTTTCTTTACCGCACCCATTTGCACTTCTAAGTCGGCCAGGTTTCTCACCACCCAGTTCAAATAATTGGTGATCTGAAATGATACAATAGGATAATGGGGCGCGGGGGTGGGGGTGGGGGGATGGAGATGGAAGATGGTGGCATCTCTTTGTACCCATTTCAGGGGATGGAAACGGGCTGCTGGTTGTACAATGCGACGGAATGAGGCTTCATTCACCCACGCATCATTTTTGAAAGTCAGAACAGTGCTGACAAAGTCATCGTTTTAAAATGGTAGCCGGATAAGCAGAACCAATGGAACTGCTGGACTTGTGCAGCGAGCCAGTGTGGTGTAGTGGTTAAGAGTGGTAGACTCATAATCTGGTGAACCAGGTTCGTGTCTCCGCTCCTCCACATGCAGCTGCTGGGTGACCTTGGGCTAGTCACACTTCTCTGAAGTCTCTCAGCCCCACTCACCTCACAGAGTGTTTGTTGTGGGGGAGGAAGGGAAAGGAGATTGTTAGCCGCTTTGAGACTCCTTCGGGTAGTGATAAAGCGGGATATCAAATCCAAACTCTTCTTCTTCTTATATCATTGGGTTTACTCTGACTATTGTTACTACGGTAGTTAAATTTGTGTACTGCGGTTCCTCCTAAAGGAGGCTAGCAAACATCCAAATGCTTAAACAATACAATTCAAAAGAAAAATTGAAAACCTATTAAAAGCATGTAAAAGCAATTAAAAACCGTGTATTTTATTCTGTGAACCGTCCTGAGATCTTGTGGTGAAGGACAGTAGATAAATGTAATAAAAAATAATAGCACAGAAACATTTACAAGTATAACCTCGTACAGTGGCTTGATTCAGGTGTCACCAATGGCCATTCACAAGCTGACTGAGCACCATTCTCCAGCATCAAGTTGAACAGAGTCTGCTGCTGCTCCTGGCTCTTGTCACTGCTTGCACACCTGGGCAGGTGTGCAAGGCTATGACAAGAAGCAGGGGCTTGGGGTGGAAGGTTCGCTGGCTATGAAGGACTTGCTCACAAATTTATTGACAGCTGCACGGAAGTGGAAGGGGGCAAACAGGAGATAAAATGGAAGAAGGTTATAAAGAGGCGTGGGATATAACTATTAATGTTAAATTAGCATGTGCCATTAAGGGAATATGCAGGAGAAATGATTTTGAGGAGAAGGTGTTTACAGAGTTTGTACTGTTAAAACGGATAGGGGTCAAACCATCGCAAGAGGTGTTGAAATTTTGGGAGGTTGGATGGTTACATTGGAATGGTCTTAGTGGTGAGGTGCACATTTAATATTATTATTATTATTATTATTATTATTATTAATGATTATTACTTCATCAAAATAAAAAATAAAATTTAAAGGAGAAGGAGAAGGAGAGGAAGAAGGGGCTACAGGCTTGGGAGGGGAGGGGCTGCTCAGGCAGTTTTCGGAAGAGATAGAAGTTATCCCTTTCTCCTCCAACTTTTCCACTCCCTTCCCTCCTATCTCTTCCCTCTGCTGAAATTTAGACTGCAAATCCCTCAGGCTGTGGAGGGACCTGCTTTTCCTTTGCTGTAAGGCATTGCAGGGGGTTGGACTAGAGGACCTTTGGGGTCCCTTCCAACTCTACAATTCTGTGTACAGCAAGGGTGAATGACTATGCTACTATGAAAGAGAGGCAAATTTCATTGGTTGATTTTTACCTAAATATCCAGCCTGGCTTTCAAAGCTGAGCTGTCCTGTAAAGGCTCCTTACAACAACAATTCAGGGGGGAAAATAGAGATTTTTAGAAAGTGAAATGAGGTTTTGCTTTTGTTTTTGTCGTTTTTTAAAAGGACAGTAAAGTGGATCCCCTGTCAAAAGCTGGATTTGGGAAGGCTGAAGTCCTTGCATGCACTCTTGCCTTCCTTTCTTTGGGAGCACTCAGAGCCTGGGAATCTCAGTGACTTTGTTATGATTATTTCCAATTGGCTCGTAAAGCCAGAAGCTGACCCAAGTCATTCCAAACTCCCTCGGCCCTGGCTTGAATCCACAACTTGCAAGATTGTTTCTGTCAATATTGAGAGAGTTGGGAAGTGAACCATGTACGGGTTTTATTTTTATTCTTTTAACGGTGGCTGTGAACCCAGCGGATTGGCTTTCGAGTGTGCAAGGCACCGGCAGATTCTGCTGTGCAAAGTGCACCAAAACAAGCGGGATCTGTGCAAGACGGCTGTTATGTACTGAGCTGAATCCTAGAACAATAGGATCCAGAATGCAGCAGTCTGATTGGTCCGCAGGAGCCACCCAATCCAGCTCCAGGTGGAAGTGAATCAGCGACCTGATTGGCCTGCAAGAGCAGCCAATCAGGCTCCTGGATGAAGTGAGTCCGCAACCTGATTGGCCTACAGGAGTAGCCCAGAATTAGCCAATCACGTGGGGCCCATTGTGTAAATAATGTATATATAGCAGACGTTTTGGGGAAAGATTCATTCCTTGCTACTATGAGCTGAATAAAGAGCATGAAATTCACACTGGACTCCCGACGGCGCTACTGGCTCTTGCAGAGCTTCTCGTTCAGTCTGATGCAGCTTGCATCAAAATGAACTGCGCCCAAGTGCTGTAAACCTCTGTACGTACCGTTAATGCATAGAGGAGACCCAAGCCCACAAGGCCAGACTTTGGACCATCATATGGAGAAATGGAAGCCAGAGCTGCAGTGAGAACAATGAAAGCGCCCAGATAATCCTGCAGAGAGAAAACAAAGCCCAAAAGGTGAGGGACAGATTTATGCTGCAGTTCAGTTAAATAAAAGTTCACTGAAATAGTTCGAAAATCTCTAACAACACCTGAAAGCAGGCCCCATAATTGCTGGGTGAACTGTACATATATCAAAATCATTTTGGGGTAGAACTTTGAACAATTTCCAGTTCATCTTCAAATTAATTCTCTTCTATGTGAGTTGTTTGTTTGTTTGTTTGTTTTTAAAAACACTTTAGACTTAGGCTTTTCAGTTTTATTGGTGGGGAAAATAAATGCTTCCTTAGACATCTTAAGTATGTTTTATACTTCAGCACAGCGGCTTGTAGCATTTGAAAAGCCGACCAAAAAAATAATAATAGCTGATTTGGATGAAATTGAATTGAACTGTGAACAGAATGCAAACCCAACTAGTTCATTTTGTAAAAGAAAAGAACGTGAACTGCAACCAGATCCTTTTTGGGCACGTTGAACTGGAACAAGAACTAGTTCTTTTTTTAAAAAAAGAATTTTTCAAGCTCTAAGTGGATCCAATACATCAATTTCACATTTCTTTGCTTAAAATTCACCCTGCCTTACAAAGGTTAATGTCCAGATGCAAAAAGAGACGGGGCAACTGCACCTTTACTTATTGTACAGCAGAAGCGATTTCAGCAGGGGGAGCAGGAGTGTGACTGAGGTTTTCAGCGACTGCTGTGCTTTTAAGTGCAGAGGTAGCAAATGTGGTGCCGCCAGATGTTGCAGGAATACAGCTCCTGGCATTCTGTGGATGCCTGGGCAAAGAATGTGTGTGTGTGTGTGTGTGTGTGTGTGTGTGTGTTACAACCCTCTGGTGGAATCTGTAAGGGATGGGTATAGGACCGGTGACCCCCAGATTTGTTGGACTATAACTCCCATCACCCCTGATCAGTGGCCATGATAGGGGCCACTGGGGTTGATAGGATGTTATGTACTGAGCTGAATCCTAGAACAATAGGATCCAGAATGCAGCAGTCCAATTGGTCCTAGAACAATAGGATCCAAAATGCAGCAGTCTGATTAGTCCGCAGGAGCCACCCAATCCAGCTCCAGGTGGAAGTGAATCAGCGACCTGATTGGCCTGCAAGAGCAGCCTATCAGGTTCCTGGATGAAGTGAATCCGCAACCGGATTGGCCTACAGGAGTAGCCCGGAATTAGCCAATCACGTGGGGCCCATTGTGTAAATAATGTATATACAGCAGACGCTTTGGGGGAAAGACTCATTCCTTGCTACTATGAGCTGAATAAAGAGCATGAAATTCACACTTGACTCTGAGTATATTTCATAGGAGTTGGAGTCCAGCATCTGCAGGAGATGGGGGTGGGTTCCAAATCTCTTTCCCTGTGCTGTGTTGGTGGGCTGATCTAAATCACCCATAGAAGATGCCACTAGTAACAGAGGAGAAATTTATGGACACAAAAAAACCGGTCGTCCCGTCCCCCTCATGGTTCATAGTGGCAGCGGCGGTGGGGAGGGTTAAGTCAGGAGATGGGCACAATGGGGAAAAGCTACTACAGGCCTTCATCCAAACCCTCAGTCCCTTGTGGCTGCTTTTACAAGAAGAAAGTTATGGCTTTGGTGTTCTAATCACAGAACTCCAATTTAACATATAACAGGGGGTCACCAGCCTTTCTGAGCTCGTGGGAACTTTTGGAATTCTGAGGGCATCCCATCCAATCTTTAGTTGTTATTTTCCCCTGGGTAACTCTCCCCCCCCCCCAACATACAGAGAGAAAGCACACATACAGATAATCCTTACTACACAACACACACACACACACACACACACACACACACACACACCCCATCACGAATTCACAAGGGGGTCTGGTTAAAAGTCAGATCCAGCAGAACTAAAAGGGATCCTCTTCAATTTGCATGTTTTACACAGTGTCTACCTCCCATGGAAAGCACCTGATAGGTGACTTTTATTTTTCAGTCAGTGGAAGCAATACGTCAGCGGTTTTCAACCAGTGTTCTGCCTTGGATGATGGTCACGGGTGCCGCGGGTAACACTGGCCTCCATCCCTCCTTCCTTCCCTCCCTCTTCTGATCCCCTCTCACGTCTCTGCCTCCCAAAGTCTTGAGCAGCTGTTTGCTGCTGCAGCAGCCCTGGCTACAAGCTCCAGAGGCAAATGGTGCCTCTAGAGCTGGCCAGGGGGTACTGGTTGCCAGGAGCTGAGGCGGCCTTGGAGTAAGCAAGCCAATAGGTGAGGGAGCCCAGAGGACTCCCAAGCATAGGGGAGAGGAGAGGCGGCTGAAGGAACACTCCACAAGGGGAGGGTGTTCGAAAAAAGAGTGAGGGGCTGCCAGCTCTGCAGGCAAGGGGTGACATAACTGGGCTCCTGAGCTCCACAGGGGTGTCTTAGAAAGAATGTAGTTGGTCAAGGGAGCCTTGGACACAAAAAGGTCAAACACCTCTGCAATATGCGATCTGTGATTTGACGGTAGTGGTAAACCTGTGGGGAAATTATGCAATTTCATAAGCATCCATTTCACTGGATCTGACCTGTGACATAGAGATGAAAGAGGAAGTGAGGAAAGAGCGCCAGTCCTCTAACTTCTACCTTCAGCTCTATGACCTTTTAGGGGCGGGAAGGAGGTAGCCACCCTCAACACAGGTGCCACATTGGCAAACAGGGGTGCATAGTTTGGTCCTCAGCAGTCCTGTGCCATTCAATGACTCTAACACAGGCATCGGCAAACTCAGCCCTCCAGATGTTTTGGGACTACAACTCCCATCATCCCTAGCTAACAGGACCAGTGGTCAGGGATGATGGGAATTGTAGTCCCAAAAAATCTGGAGGGCCGAGTTTGCCCATGTCTGTGCTGACATAATACTCCAGCCTGCAGCAGGTCTTGAACTGGTGACCGAAGGAACTCAGGAGGGCTTTCAGCCTGTGTGCTACCATCCATCTCTGGTCAGATTTGGGAAACCAGCAAAGAAGCCTCTTAAAATCAATAATTCAGGTGATATTCCTCAACTCAAAGCTTCTGGCTTCCTTTATGGCCTTGCAAGTACATTCAGAGGCAGCATAGTTGGGGGTCACCTCACCAGGTGAGCTGGGAGGACACTCTCTCATTCTCCTCTGTATAGCTGGATTGGGGGGGGGGGTGTATAATCCAGCCCAGTCCAGCCCAACTCAGATTCTCTTCTGAATGACAATCACCCCCAGCAGCAGCAAATGAAGAAGTTTCTTGGCTTCACCGAGGGGAAAAAAAACTCAACAGAAATAACAATGAGCTATTTTAAGGACTGGCGCGTATGAAAGTGTGGGTGTTTCGTAGCCAGATGTATTCCAGTTATAATTCTTTGCCCCGCATCTCACATCAAACAAAAGTTAACTGCCGGGTTCTAAGGTTTCCAAACCGTGGCAGGGATGAAGGCGTACGTACCGTCCTGACCTCCAACCATCTGTTGGCAGCCGACAGGAACAAGTATGCGATGTTGTTTGTGTCCGTCAGTTCCAGCATTCGCTGTTTAAATCTGGGTTCGTGCCTGCGAAAGGCAAAGGGATTCTTACGTTAGCAACTTGCAATCCTGATGATACAACGCATGGAGCACAGATTGCAGAATCTCGGGAAGTGGAACCTCAACATTCAGATCAGCTAAATCTGAGTAAGACTGTGCCAAGTTGCCGGGTGCTTTTTGAGGATCAGGAACCAGAATAAGCGTCCCACTCCTTTTCTCACATCCGTCCCCTTTTCTCAGGTGGCCATATTTCTAGAAGTAAAATTCAGGACGCAAAAGTTGTTGAGTTTATTTTAGGAAAGGTATGACTCCTATTGTGTACTGTATGTTCCCTCCTTCTACCTGGCCAATCCCCCTGGCAATACCTCCCCAGCCGGGATTGGGCGGCTGCAGGAGTAGGTGGAGACCACAGGTATCTCACCTGGGAAGGCGGTGCCAGACCCAACTGCCAGGAGCTGCAATGTGATCCAAGGGGGCTACTCGCGACCACGCAAAATGTGCACCCCATTTGATGTGGGGAACAGTCATTGCTGATTTTCCGAAATTCCCCCCAGACACTATTTTCACCGGTTTAATCCCAGACATATGGCAACCCTACTTTTTCGCTTTCCCCTTCTGTGTTCTCCTCTACACTCCCCCCCCAGCTTCATCTAAATGTTCAACTTGATCCAAATCATAGAGCTAAAAGGAAAAGTGGGATAGAGTGTCGTTTTTCTAACTTCCTCCTTTAGCTCTATGCACATACTAGACTGCTGCCTATGCACCATGCATTAACTCAGTAGTTCGCAAACTTTTTTTCTCTGGGCCACACTTTTGGAATAAAAATTTGCTCATGCGTTCCCAGTTTTTTTTTCTTGATAAGAAATACATCAGAAAACAAAAAGAAACAACTCTTAGCAGTGCTTGATTTGTAACATAGAACACAACTACCGTATTTTTCGCTCCATAAGACGCATTTTTTTCCTCCTAAAAAGTAAGGGGAAATGTCTGTGCGTCTTATGGAGCGAATGTGCGGTCCCTGGAGCTGAACTGCCCAGGGGCAAAAGCAGATCGTGCTTTCTTTTTAAAAAAAGAGAGAAGGGGGTGTTGAAAGGAAGCCCGCTGAGCAGCTGCTCAGCAAACGATCGGGGAGAGAGATAAGGGAGAGAGATTCCAGCCCCGCCCCCTTGCAGAGGGAGGCTGTTTCCCCAGCGACATGTGACTGGCTGATTAGATTATCTGTCTGGAAACTGTAGAAATGGCTCCCTTTCCTGAAGCTGCAGAACTGCGAGTTAAACCCCATAAAACAGGATTTTTTCCCTTTGCAAAGTAAGCTCAACAACTTTGAGCTGATCCTCAAAAAATGGGGGTTTTCTCCTTTGCAAAAGAAGCTGCAGAAATTTGAGCTGATCCTCAAAAACTAGGTGCGTCCTATGGTCAGGTGTGCCTTATAGAGCGAAAAACACTGTACTTTATAATATGACTGTGGGACATCCAGGAAGTATAAAACAAAGCAGCTACGTAAGAACATGAATCATTCCCAAAATATGATTGTCCTTGAATCTTCCCACCACACTTGCCATTCTCTCCTTTGAGAACCACTGCACTAACTGGAATCAGTCAAGTAAAGGTGCGGGAGAATCTTTGCCTGATGCCTAATCCAGAAGCTCAGGCATCATTGATCTCCTAGGGGAGGGTTTTTAAGAGGCAGGGAGCCACCACACAATAGACCCAAGGCCCAACTTATTCCCAGTTGCCCAGAGCAGTTCCCCTGTTAAAGATCAACGTCAGGGATGGGGAACCTGTGTTATTGGTACATCTAGAAGTCAGGGAAGATGGGACTTGCAGACCACCCGTGTATGGAGGCCAGTCATTCTGTCCTTGCTTTAAGGGAACAGACTGCTCAGTCGCTATAGCATGAGACTCTTAATCTCATGGTCGTGGGTTCGAGCCTCATGTTGGACAAAAGATTCCTGCATTGCAGGGGGTTGGAATAGATGGTCCTTGTGGTCGCTTCCAACTCTACAATTCTACGATTCTATGACAGGTTCACACAGGAGAACAGCCCTTCAGAAACCAGTGCATCAGCTTGTCCTCTCTGACCTACCTGGCAGGTACTGATAATATGAAATCCCATGAGAAGAATCCAGAAAACACCCCTCCATTTACACATCCTCCCTTGTCCTTATCCCGTCCAACGTACTGGCTATCTGACAAATACCAATCACAAAATGCCATTATCCCAGAAGATGGGAGGAGATTGGGCTTTATGCTTTGGTCAACATTTAGTAAGTGATGCTGTAAAGCCAACGGCATGCTTTTGATGGTCTTTTTTGGCTCCGTGTGCTGGCTGGCCATCTTTTAACTCGAGCCAGGTGTTTACATAACTACCAAGTCTCCCTCCCTCCCTCCCAAAAACTAGCACAGAGACATTTCATCATGATGCATACATTTCTCCATTGGGAGAAGGAAAGAAACCCAGTATTGCTTCAGCTCAGAGTGCAGCAACGCTGCTACAGTGATGTTTAGAAGAAATTGTAAATATTGGCAGGAGGCAGACTGCATTGTATAAATGTTACTGTTGTACTTCTGCTCTGGTAAAAACAGATGAATTGCTCTTTGCTGGTTTATTATAAATTGCAAGGCTGCAGCGCTTGTGGTGCATTTTTGTTTAATTTCGTTTTGCTTTTTGCAAACTTGGGAGCCAAGAACTGTTTAACCAAAAGAAAAGCCTGATTAACAATAGCAATTGATCCAGTTTAGGATACAGTGGAACTCAGAAAGAGGAAGCTGTGCTCTGTTTGATTGGTGCCAAGGTGGGTTACAAAATTGCCTCTATGAAAATAAGCACAAATTACATTTGCACAACGCAAAACAAAAACAAAAACAAAGCACCCAATGACAAAATAAGAAAACTGGAGCACAGAAAAGCCATGCAGAATATAGGAATACTCAACAAAAGGCCTGGTAATGAGATGCATCTTGAGTAATTGATGAATGGCATACATTTTGACATGAAGCCTATCCAACGCATCGTAAAATCCCCGGATGCACAGCACTGAAATGATTTGAATGATTGCCGGTAGATAATGGCTTAATGTGGCAAAGCCGTACTTGGTCTTAGAAAGCCTTCGTCTGCATGTTATCCCTGGAGTATCTACATTTGGCCATTGTAGAAACAGAGCTTCAGATCTCAAGAGGTTGTAAGAGACAGCAACATATGTACCTGGAAGCACTTATTTTGCTTTTCCTGCCAGGGTGATTATTGAATTGACAAACCTGCCCTGGTCTTCGTTATTAATAAGAGTGTAATTCCTAGATGCTGTCGGACTACAACTTCCATCATTCCTAGCCAGCTTGGCCAGTGGCCAGAGATTATGGGAGTTGTGGTCCAAGAACAGCTGGGCACCCAAGGTTGAGAAAGACTGGCGTAAGGCGTCTCAGTTGCTATTTTGGATAGGGGGAAAAGGGAGAGGGACTTATGTGAATCACAATAAATGCTTTTGTTCTTGGGGACTCAAGAGTATGCAGCACCTGCACCTATTTTCTAGAAGAAAAGCATTGTTCACAACTCATATGAGTACAGTAATGTGTGTCTATAGAAGTTCACACTTTACAGCACTAGGTGCAGTGCTTTTTTTCTGGGGGGACGCAGGGGTATGCATACCCCTAAACATTTTGTGAATCTAAGTTTGGCCTCATTGAGGGGCAGTATTTCAATATGAATAGGAAAATTTGTGTACCCCTAAACATTTTTTTAGGCAAAAAGCACTGGCTAGGTGTATACTTTAAAACCGGGGTGGGAAAACTCAAGGCCAGACACAGCCCTCCAGGTCTCTCTCTCTGGTCCCCTGGACTCTCCAGGGGATACCTCCTTCTTAGCAGGGGCACTGACTTGGACCCCACACTGTTCGTGCCCAACATCATTGAGGCGATGTAATGATGTCATGATGTGGCATGATATACAGAAGGAAATGTGGCCCCCAGACTGGAAATGCGGCCCCCAGGCTGGAAAACATTCCCCAGCCCTGTACAGATTGAATCATGTGATGTGTGAACGAATGTTGGCAAGTCTGCAAAGCTTTGTAGTGCTGGAAAGTGGGTAAGAAAGTAATAATAATAATAATAATAATAATAATAATAATAATAATTTATTATTTGTACCCCGCCCATCTGGCTGGGTCCCCCCAGCCACTCTGGGCAGCCTCCAACAGATATTAAAATACATTAAAATATCACAGGTTAAAAACTTCCCTAAACAGGGCTGCCTTCAGGTATTTTCTGAATGTCAGATAGTTGTTTATCTCTTTGACCTCTGCTGGGAGGGCGTTCCACAGGGCGGGTGCCACTACCGAGAAGGCCCTCTGCCTGGTTCATTGCCCAGTTATTAAATCTCTATGCCCTCCTTCTTCTGAGGATCACAGAGCAGTTCACAAAAATGAAGGTTCAAAAATACGAAGAGTAAGAAAGAAAGATCTTGCCGAATCTGTTTCAGCAGTGGGATAAAAGAGCTGTGCATCTACAACGAAAGCAGCAGTGTCACTATAAGCGAACTACTTTCTCTCTCTCTCTGAAAAGCTATTGTCCGTCTCCCACTTTGGAGAGCTTCTCTTTGGCAGCCACAATCCCTTTCCCTCCCCCCCCCCACCACACACACAATGGAAACTCTGACACACTCAATCTGCATCTTTTCATCTGCCTCCAGCTCCTTCTTCTGCACATTCTTCGACTTTTTATCCTGTTCAGATGACGAACAAAAAAGTCACCCAAATCCCAGTCTAGTTGGCCTGTACAACGTTGCGGTTAAGTAGTCCAGGGAGCTCAGGACTGCTTGAGGGGTACATAATGAACTCAGAACAAAGGGAGGTAACTATCAGGCTTATCTGGGGGGGGGGGGACTTTGGTTCTGGAATGGAAGAAAACTGGTTAGCTGCTGGAAGAAAGCATGGGTGGAACGGAATGATCTTAGGAAATTAAGGTGAGACAGACCCAAGGCAGAGGATTATTATTATTATTATTATTTTGAAGTTTGCGGTTCAAGATCTAAAAATATTGGTCAGGATGAGAGGAATTCCATAGCTAAGGATGGAGAAGAAATTTGGTTTGATCTGCATTTTAATGCATGCCTCCTTAATTCACATTTCCCAAAACCAAAACACAGCTTATCCATCAAAAGACATGCTTCCGTTTTTATTTTTATTTTGCAGCTCGGTTCTCCACCCAGACATATGTATACAAATGCATGTATATTGTTGAGAGCAAAGCAACAATGCTTGCACTGTTACCTGAACCAGTGCAGGAGTGGATAGACAGAAAGGCAACCTGTTCTTCCTCCTCACCGATTCCTTCTCTTTTAGTACAGTGGACACTCGGGTTGCAAATGTGATCCGTGCGGGAGGCACGTTCGCAACCCGCAGTGCCGCTTCTGCGCACGTGCAGGTCGCGATTCGGCGCTTCTGCGCATGCGTGAGCACCGAAACCCAGAAGTAACCCGTTCCGGTACTTCCAGGTTCGGTGTGAATGAAACCCGAAAAAACGTAACCCGCAGCATTCGCAACATGAGGTATGACTGTAACTGCTTGTTGGTAAAGTAGATCACTTCCTCTCAGGCTTAACTCACAAGGCAGCAGAGGTTTAGGATCTCCTAGATAGCCTACCTTCCCAGGTTGACGAGCTCCATCTGCCCCTCACTTCCCTCTACACCATATGCAGAAACTGCCTTCTTGACTATTGGACCCACTGTTGGTCTTGTCTGCTCACCTGGTTTAGCCAGACAGTCAAAGCCGTTCCCGGGGTGTGGCCGCTGCCACAGTGGGGACAACCACGATGGCACCCCACCAGGATTGAGCTGCCGGGGGCGGTGCTCTCCCCCCACACTCTTCCTCTGCCAGTGACCAGGGGAACCCAACATGCTGCCCTCCATAAATGATAAGGCTATGAGTCCCATCATTCCTGGCCACTGAGCATCCTGGCTGAGGCTGATGGGAGTTGTAGTCCAGCGGCACCTGCAGGCTGCCATGTTGGCTACATTAAGTAGACAGGGAGTTCTGCTCTGGCTTCTGTCTGTGCTGCCTACGGATTGCCTTTGTCTCTCACTTGGCAGGAGCCTGGCCTGCAAACAGCCAGTTGGCAGCTGAACCGATCAAGCTTCCCAGGGTCCCTATTATAAAGGGAAGTCCTTGTTTACAAACCTGAATGCTCTGATGGTAGTGAGGCCTTCCGCCGTCTCTGAAAAGTGGCAGAGGAGAGGCAGCTGGGTGCTGTCATCAAGTTCCTGAAGGTCCCTGTCACCAGACGAAAGAAGGTGCGTAAATAGCAAATAACAGATTGTGGAAATTGAAATGGAAAACACAAAACGAAAGAGCAGCAGCAAATGGCAAACAACCTCACTCTTTTAAAGCAGGAACCCCATTTCAACCTGAGGGCCACAATTTCTCCTGGGCAACCTCCCAGGGGGCACAAACCCAAGGGTGCATATGCCCAAAAATGGGTGTGGCCAGACACGTCACTCCCCATTCAGGAAAGAGAGGTGCTTCCATTCAAGGACACCTACCAGCCGGGTGAAGTCACTAGAGGGGTACATAGAGTAGGGTCAGTGAATTATGTGGCTGGAAAGGGGGTGTGGTGGGCTGGGCAGGATCCTGACGGCTGGGTAGAGAGGTCCAGAGGGCCACATTCAGTCCTTGGTCCTGTGGTTTTCCACCCTTGATTTAAAACTTGCTTTTGCTTAATTGGTGGCAGCTACAAGCACCGGAATTATAATGGAAAACATCAATAGCTATGGACTTAAGACTATATTTGGGGTGGTTGTTTGTTTTTGTTTTAAACCTACTTGGATGCAACTCTGAAGTATTTCTGGATGAAATAAAAGGCTATCCCCAGAGGCACGAGAGCGACCACGAACCACGGCGTGGCATAAGAAATTATTCCGATGGCAGACAGGCAGAGCAACGTGGACCGCGAGAGGGACTCCAGAGTCGGGGGAATGTGCTGCAACAAAGATAATTTGCAAGCGTTAGATTAGGCCAACATCCACTAAAGGTTCGTTTATTCACTATTTTATTTATAGCATTATTCCTTCATAGAACTTGAGGTGGCCTGCTTCTTCATCTATTTTGACCATATCAATGCTGCTTTTAGGTAAGAACTCCCAAGTGGCATAAAATTCCACCTATGCTCTGCTATGCTCTTCTAACTAGACACAGACCTCATTAACTAACATCTGGTGTCTTCAGATTTGGGGACACGAGACCTCAAAAGACTGGATAGCACACTTGGTTAGAGTGTGGTACTGAAAAACACCAAGGTTGTAGGCTTGGATCCCCATAAAGGACAGGTGCATATTCTTGCATTGCAGGAAGTTGAACTAGGTGATCCCTCAGGGTCCCTTCCATCTCTATGATTCTACAAGAAAACTATCTTACTGTTTGTGCATGCATTTCCATTTTCACTATCCTCCTGTTTTCACCCCCTAATTCTCTGGCAGCAAGCCCCACAGCTCCAGTGAGGAGTTCCCCCATCAGGAACTACCTAGCACAGCCATGGGGGCTTGAGTCACTGCCCATCAGCTGAGCCCCACTTTGATAGCTTGCAGGTGCGGTCCGAACCCAGACCTTTGAATGGACTTGGAAGGGGGTTGCTTCAACTGCCCCCTTTGAACTTTTGACAAATGCCAGTCGTCTCTGGTCCCACATATTTTGACCTGTGGGGGTAGGGGAATAAAGGCTCTGGACCACCTGATGAGACCAATGAGCTTACCTGATCAATGATATTTGTGTCGGCAGAAAAGCGGTTGAGAATCAGCCCCAAGGGTGTTGTGTCAAAGAATCTATCAGATGACAAAAATATATAAATGAAGAAGAAGAGGAAGGAGGAGAGGAAGGAGGAGGGGGGAGGGGGAGAAGAAGAAAATCAGTGCTTATATTCTTCTGTGCCAGGGATCTGCCAGCCCCTGCCAGTCCAGCTCTGAGTGTTTATAGAAAGTCGCAACCTGTTTTAACAACAGATTCATCTACGAGTGAAACTGGCAGTCCGATCTCGGGGGAGGAATAATAATAATAATAATAATAATTTATTATTTTTACCCCGCCCATCTGGCCGAGTTTCCTCAGCCACTCTGGGCGGTTTCCAGTCAAATGTTAAAACAATACAGCATTAAATATTAAAAACTTCCCTAAACAGGGCTGCCTTCAGATGTCTTTTAAAAATAGGATAGCTGCTTATTTCCTTGACATCTGCTGGGAGGGCGTTCCACAGGGAGGGCGCCACTACCGAGAAGGCCCTCTGTCTGGTTCCCTGTAACCTCACTTCTCGCAATGAGGGAACCGCCAGAAGGCCCTCGGCGCTGGATCTCAGTGTCCGGGCTGAATGATGGGGGTGGAGGCGCTCCTTCAGGTATACAGGACCGAGGCCGTTTAGGGCTTTAAAGGTCAGCACCAACACTTTGAATTGTGCTCGGAAACGTACTGGGAGTGGCTGGGAGGAACAGTTAGTGGCTGGGAGCCAGGGAGTGCAAGGTCTCCAGAGAGATGCTGGGAGACCTGGCATTACCCAGCAGACTTGTGCGGAGGTGGAAACGTCAGTTCCGGTGCAGATATCACGTAGAAGGAGAAGGCAGCAATTTAGGATGCCAAGATTGTGGTGTTGGTGCCAAAACAGGAGGGAGGCACTTCCGGATTCTGCTAGTGAGTGAGCAGACGTGATAAGACTGAGCTCTGCACTGTATATAGTTTGGCACTGAATAAAAGAACTAAAAGACAAATGGCTTGGCTTTTCTATTGAGCAACCGATAAGGGAACCTGACATTCTGCTTCCTGAATTATGCCCACATAAAGTACTAGGCATTCCAAGCTGGACTCTCTGGCAACAGAACTCAAGGCACCTTGACCCAAATACCATCATGGCAGCTTTGAGGCTGAGGGTGCTTAGGGCTTGATCTCCACTGAGCTGCAGCGCCACCTACTTAATGGCGAGAGTGAGTACTGCAGTTCATCAGCCCAGCCCGACCAGGTGACTTGAGGAGCCAATAGGAGCCTGCCTGGCTCTATAAAATTACTGCTCCAGACGCAGTTCTTCAGTCTGAGCAAACACCTTTTTGTGAGGAGTTGCTGAAAAGCCTCACCTCTTTAGCAAATTGATCACAAGCCTCACACAAGCCCTATGTTATCTGCCTATAGGTCCTAAAGGTGACCCGTTTCATTTTCACTGCACCTGATTGGTCCAAGGATGATCTTGTTGAGGAGATCGTGGTGAAGGTTCTTAGCTGCTGTCAGGCCCATCCATTCAACAGTCAAAGACGTGACCAGGCAAAGGACAATCCCTGCACCACTAAGGATGCTGAACACAGCCACGTAGCAAGTCTATTAAAACAAGGGCAGGAAGAAGACAGGGTTCTCATCCTGAGAAGTAGGGTATGCATTGAAGTAGAGTGTGCAATTTGGCATGCATTGAAAGCAGAATCTATCAAATCTATCAAATGCACACTTTCCAAAACAATATGTCAACTGAAAGGGAGCTATCTTTTGAAATTCACAATGGTCTGAATTTTTCGATGTAGTACACCAACCAAACACAGTTTGCAAAAAATCATAAATTAGGGGGAAATTGCTTTCAAAAATGTGCACATTATTCAAAACTGCATGTAAACATTTTTGATTATTAAAATAATACAGTAACATAATTATAAATTTGCACTAAAATCCTCATGAATTTTCAGGAAGGTTTGTTTAAAAATAATAATGTGCAAATTGCTGCGAAATGCAGAGACATGAAGTTAAGGCTGGAAAAATGAGAAACTAAGAGAATCAACACTGACAGAGCCTTCCGCCCCTAATGGGAAACAACTTAATTTTCCTTCTATTATGAAACCTCAAAGACATGCTTAATTTTGCGGTGCAGTCCAGCTGGTGGGTCATAGTTCCAAAGACTTCTGTTTTAGGACTCAGTGCACTTCCTATTCAAATTAATTGAATGTTTTTATAGCACTTTGGGGAAAAGAACGAAGTTTTCTGGTCTCCTGTGTGTGCCTGTGGGAATGCTGCTGAGATACAAAACGAGATCACAATATTACTGCTGAAATTACCTTAGAAGGAATGTCTCTAAGCAGTGGGGTAGAAGAAGAGTTTGGATTTGATATCCCGCTTTATCACTACTCGAAGGAGTCTCAAAGCGGCTAACATTCTCCTTTCCCTTCCTCCCCCCACAACAAACACTCTGTGAGGTGAGTGGGGCTGAGAGACTTCAAAGAAGTGTGACTAACCCAAGGTCACCCAGGAGCTGCATGTGGAGCAGCGGGGAAGCGAACCCGATTCACCAGATTACGAGTCTACCGCTATACCATAGCGCTACACCATAGTCTACCGCTATACCACTATAACATACTGGGGTAATACAAGGGCACAAAGCAGGACTGATATACCAGTCCAGCAGTGAGCCCCAAGTGTGTCATTTTGCTCCAGGGATGGTGAACCTTAGTCCTAGGGGCTGAATGTAGCACTGTGTTTTTCTATCTCGCCCTCAGGACTCTCCATAGGCTCTCATCAGACATACTCCTTCTCCACAAAATGCTTTGTGCATCCGTGTCTAATCTTGACCCCTTTCTAAAATGTATTTATTGCTGTGTGTTTTTCTTTTTTGTAAATCTACCAAAGGACAACATAAAATAAAATGGGGATTATGGGCTTCTCTCAGGACGGTGGAGGGCGTGTGTGCTGTGCCCATTGGTGGAGAACATGCTCTGCGGGTAGGGAGAGGGACAAAAATGGGGGGCCGAGGAGGGTCAATTGGGGGGGGGAGTGAGAAATGTCCCTATTTTCATCTTAGGAATTTGGAGGGTATGCCTCCTTCCAAAATCTGGGAAAGCACTAACTAGGCTTGGAGAATCATAGAGTTGGAAGAGACCACAAGGGCCATCCAGTCCAACCCCCTGCCAAGCAGGAAACACCATCAAAGCATTCCTGACAGGTGGCTGTCAAGCCTCTGCTTAAAGACCTCCAAAGAAGGAGACTCCACCACACTCCTTGGCAGCAAATTCCACTGGCGAACAGCTCTTACTGTCAGGACGTTCTTTCTAATGTTTAGGTGGAATCTTCTTTCTTGTAGTTTGAATCCATTGCTCCGACCATGTCCTCTTCTCAGGAGCAGCAGAAAACAACTTTTCTCCTTAATCTATATGACATCCTTTTATATATTTGAACATGGCTATCATATCACCCCTTAACCTTCTCTTCTCCAGGCTAAACATACCCAGCTCCCTAAGCCGTTCCTCATAAGGCATCGTTTCCAGGCCTTTGACCATTTTGGTTGCCCTCCTCTGGACACGTTCCAGCTTGTCAGTATCCTTCTTGAACTGTGGTGCCCAGAACTGGACACAGTTCTGGGACACAGTACTGGGAAGAAGGCTGGGGGGCTCTTGGACCCTGTCAGAGCCCTCATGCCTCCTTCCCAAAGCCCAGTGCCTCCCTACCCAGCCCTGAGGCTATGCATTGGACCACCCTTCATGTTGTTGCTGTTTATCAACCATAAACCGCTTTAACCTCTGCATGTCTGCCTACCTTTCTGGCTGGCTCCTCTGTGGAGCACAATGCCTTGCCGTTGTTAGTCATCGATGTCCACTGTGCCAGCCAGTAATCAATTGCAACGATGACCGAGTGCTTCAGCAGCTTTGAAAAGATCATCAGGGAGAGTAAGAGAAACCCTCCCGAGGTGAGGTACTGCCAGCAGGTTTTCCAGGGCAACTTTGTCCTAAGTCTCATGACGGTTGACATGTTGTCATCGTCTTCCTCCTCCTCCTCTTCCTCTGCTGGGTCACAAATTTAACTTAGTCAGTTCATCTGGGGTATGTATCTCAGCTGCAAGCAGGGGCAGCCCACATTGTATGTGAGCAGGCCTGATTTACACCTCCTGGACTAAATGCATGGATGATATTGTGACTGCTCTTCAGATTTTGCACTTCCCTGAATTTTATGATACAGGCTTTGACTGGGAAAAGTACCCAAAATGTGTAATAAATAAATAAATTACACATTTTAGGGTAGAATATGTTTAGAAACATAGACACTGGTATGAAATAAGTATTTAAATACTGTATATTCCTGCGTATAAGACTACTTTTTAACCCAGGAAAATCTTCTCAAAAGTCGGGGGTTGTCTTATACGCCGGGTCGTATTTCTTATACAGCGAGTATATCCCAAACTCTATATTTTAACTGGAAAAGTTGGGGGTCGTCTTATACGCCCAGTCGTCTTATACGCCGGAAAATACGGTATGTATTTTGTGAACAAATGCATAATTAAATACATATTTTCATGGAGTTATATGTGTCTGTGTGTAAAAATAACAGATTTATATTAATCATATTGTTTATTGCTATTATTTCAACCATCCCAGCATCAACCAATATATATATTTACATTAAAATATACCAGAAATAGTAATGTACAAAAGGTTAAAAGAAGAAGAGAATATTAGAATACATAAGGTTAATGGAACTAATACATTTAAATCATCCAACTAAAATTTTGCAATTCACTCAATTTAAAATTTCTCAGCTTTTGGGCAGCCAAAAATCTCACATATCTGACAAAAATGTGCCAGAATCAGACAACGAATATGTGGTTTTCACTTGATCATGACCATCAGGTATCTTACTTAACAAATTCAAAATGAACTTTACCCTTGGTTCAGAATGCAAAGAGCAGTATAAAAATATTTTACTGCTCAAGCACCATATACCGGTATACAGAGAAGCTATTCTACTGATATATTGCTATAATGTCCCTCTAAATATAGTGAAGGCATAGTCTGGAATCGCAAAGCCAGAAATGCTTTTCTAAACAAACTAACTGATAAATTATGTAGATAATTCTCAATTGCATGTGTTAATTTAAGGAAACGCAAACATGGAGAGAAAAAATATTCATTGAATTCATTCACTGAATTCTTTCCCCCCCCCCCTCTCTCTCTCTCTCTCAAGTAAAGGAACAATAAATAAATACAGGGTATATCATTACCTTCATCTTCATCTTCCAGCTGAGCTTTCGATTCTCTCGGGTACATAGCTCTTCGGAGAGTCTTCCTTTCCAGGGTGGTCTGGTCAGCTTCCATATCCTACGATCAAGGTTTCAAAAATGAAACTTTTGCAAGGACTACTTAGGTGAGGCGTGGGAAACTTCAGGTTTGGGAGCCAAATGCAACTTTCCAGGCCTTTCTAACCACACCGGACTAGGCTCACTGCCCCTGCTGCTGCATGTGCTCTTTTAAGTGCTTTTGGCTGGTTGGAATGTGCCCTTGAAATGTGATAACGCTTCTTGTTTGCCTGCATGGAGGGTGGAGAGAACCATAGAACTGAAGGGTTGGAAGGGACTCCAAGGATCATCTAGTCAAGTCCCCTTACTTGGAGGCTGGATCTGCTGCCCCTGTGGATCTGCCACCTGAGGTGGACGTCTCACCTTGCCTTTTAGGTGGGCCAACCCTGGCCAGAACAAAAGAGAGCAGAATGGACAGTGGTGAGGGGTAGTTGTTCCCCAACAAATGGAGTGAATAAATAACAATTCCATGAAGGAACAAGGAATGCTGTATATTCTGACTAGCTGGTGTGCAGCTTGCAGCTAACTCTGGAGCTAAGTGCATCTTAGATTGGATATCTGTAGGCTCCAATCTGCCCAGATCCTTTGTGAAATGAGGTAGCCAAGAATGGACAAAACACATCAACCGATCATCTGTTGACGAATTCCTGAAGTGACATTCTGGGTAGAATAGAATAGAATAGAATAGAATAGATTTATTGTCATTGTCCCCTTCGGGGACAACGAAATTACTTGGCTGCTCCATCCACCCAGATAGGGCACTCCACGCAAAAACAAAACAACTACAAAAACACTGATTAAAACCATACAGTATGATAAAACATAACAGGTAAGATTAGATGACTTCAAAGTCCAGGCTTCCCATTCAAGGCCGAGATCGCTCTGGAGAAGAAGCTGTTCCTAAGACGGCTTGTTCTTGTCGTCATCGTCCTGTATCTCCGTCCCGATGGCAAGAGCTCAAAGAGACGGTGACCAGGATGCGATGGATCTTTTACTATGTCCAGTGCCTTTCTGTGGCACCTCATGGCCTCATGTTTTCATGTGTGAAGCAAGCACGAATTCCACGTTTGGATAGCAAAAGAGGAAAGGAGTCCTGCTCCCCTTAAGGAGACACCACCTGATAGGTCAATATGGTGTGCCAAATATGGATCCACAGCTTGCCTTGAATGGAGCTCTGCTGTTTGCGTTACCTTTTCCAGTTCCTGGTCTTGGCGATTCATCAGCGTTTTCCAGTGTTCGTAGAGTTCGACATCTTTAGTCTGGATGTCCTTCAGGGTCCCTTCTCTAAGCACGGTGCCATCCTTCATGGCAATGATCTGAGGAGAAAGAGAAGCAAGGGGCAAGGGCCATAGCTCAGTTGGCAAAGCAAATCCTTTACATGCAAATGGTCGCGGGTTCAAACTCTGACTTCTCCAGGTAGGTCTGGGAGAGACTCCTGCCTGAAACCCTAGAGAGCCACTGCCGGCCAATGTAGACACTACTGAGCTGGAAGGACCAATGGTCTGACTCATTATAAGGCAGATTTCTAGGTTCCTAATGGTGTGCTGCTTTAGAAATTCAACAACACAAGGGATGGGTGAGTGTGCAAATTTTACTTTCTCTCAATTTCCCATTTCCCTAATTTTAAGATAACCACATTTCTGCATTAATTTGAGTTTTGTTTAAAAAAAAATCCTTATGAAAAACTGTCTGCACATTGGTGTGCATTTCTCCTAATATACACACATTATATGCAAATTTCTCTAATATGCATATTTTGCAAGTCATGTCCCCTAATGTAATGCTTTTTTTTTTTTGCACGGATACATGCATTTTTATCCATTCTTTCCTATCAGTTCCCTATTTTGGGTGGGGGTGGAGAACTGCAATGCAAAATTTGGAGATGCATGAATATTGAGGGATGCCTGCCTTTCAGTTTGTATATTGTTTCAGGAAAGGTGAATTAGGCAAGGGCATATTTTAACTGCACTTCTTCCCCGCCTCTCAACAACCTATATAATTTGGTCCTTCAGCAAGTTTCCAATTAGACCCATTCAGAGCCTTCGCACAAAATCAGATATACAGAAAACAGGGTCTGGAAAACGAATTGCGTGTTGCATTGCGTGCTTCCCACCCCATCTGGACTGCGCTATCAGTGCTGACCTTGATGACCCAGCAATTGCTCTATGATTCCAGACTACCAGGAGCTTAGCATGGTCTGCTCATGGGTTACGTGCGGGGACTGGATGTGCTAAATCAGCACACTAGAGCCCTGAGATGACATGGCCTGAAACCAGCATCAATTCTCTTCAACGGATGGGCTTCTTAACCAGTTATCTGAGCAGGAGGATCTCTCCAACCCTGAAAACTTTAAGTGAAGCCAGTGTGGTTCATTGGTTACGAGTGTCAGACTAGGACCTAAGTGACCAGAGTTTGAACCAACACTCGGTCATGAAGCTTACTGGATGAGCTTGCACCAGTCATTGCCCTTTAGCCAAACCTACCTCACAGGGGTTTTGTGGGGATTATATGAGATGGGGGAGAACCACACACGCTACCTTGAGCTCCTTGAAGGAAAAAGTGGGGTATAACTGCAATAAACAAATAAGGATGAATTCCATGCGTCAGACATGCATTCATAAGAGCATGAGAAGAACCTGCTGGATCAGGCAAGTGGCCCATCTAGTCCAGCATCATGCTTTCACAGTGGGCACAGGGATCATGTGCTGCTTGCTAGCTTTACAGGGGACTTCTTCTTCTTTCTTCTTTGGCGATCACTCATAGCTGAGTAAGATTGTCTTCCATGAACACGGTCTTAATAGTGAATCCGTAAGTGACTGTGGAGGCCAATTCTGGATCCACACGTCCTTCCACAATGGGGACATAGGTTTCCAGGTGGGAGCTGATCACAGTGAGGGTTTGCCAAACGTGCCTTCCTCTTAGCACGTTTCTCCCTTTCACCCTGAGTTCATGCTTCTTGAAAGTCCACAACACCTTTGGTAAAGACTGTTCTCCAACTGGAGAGCTCGCAGAGTTTTCCAGTTATCAGTGCTTATACTACATTTTTAAAGATTTGCCTTGAGAGAGTCTTTAAATCTCTTTCATTTCCCACCAGCATTGCACTTTCCATTTTTAAGTTCAGAATAGAGTAGTTGCTTTGGAAGACGATAATCAGGCATCTGCATAACATGACTAGTCCAACAAAGTTGAATCGTTACTTCGACACTGGTGATCTTTGCTTCTTCCAGTACACTGGCATTAGTTCGTCTGTCTTCCCAAGTGATGTATAAAAATTTTCAGAGATACCATTGATGGAATCTTTCAAGGAGTTACAGATGACGTTTATAAGTGGTCCATGTTTCACAAGCATACAGTAAGGTTGGTAGTACAATAGCTTTGTAAACAAGCATTTTCGTTTCCCTGCGAATGTCCCGGTCCTCAAACACTCTGCACTTCAATTGGGAGAAAGCTGCACTCGCAGAGCTCAGGCAATGCTGGATTTTGGCATCAATGTTGGCCCTTGTGGGAAGATAACTGCTTAGGTAGGAGAAGTGATCATTTTCCAGGTAAATGGGTGATGTCAGAGTCTTGATGGGACCTCCAGGGCATACTCAAACTATGGAACTCACTCCCCTGGGAGGCAGTGAGGACCACCCACGTGGGTGGCTTTAAAAGAGATTAGACAAATTCACAGAGGAGAGAGCTATCAATGGCTACTAGCCATGATGGCTATCTTCTACCTCCACAGTTGGAAGAAGAAGAAGAAGAGTTTGGATTTGATATCCCGCTTTATCACTACTCGAAGGAGTCTCAAAGCAGCTAACATTCTCCTTTCCCTTCCTCCCCCAAGACAAACACTCTGTGAGGTGAGTGGGGCTGAGAGACTTCAGAGAAGTGTGACTAGCCCAAGGTCACCCAGCAGCTGCATGTGGAGGAGCGGAGACGCGAACCCGGTTCACCAGATTACGAGTCCACCGCTCTTAACCACTACACCACACTGGCTCTCATTACCACTCGCTGGAAACCAGGGGAGGAAAGAGGGCTTGTGCTCATGTTTTGCTCCCTGGTTTCCCCCAAGTTGTCCACTGTGAGAACAGGATGCTGGACTAGATGGGCCATTGGCCTGATTCAGCAGAGCTATTCTTATATTCTTAGTTTGATATGTAAGAAAATTTGGCAATGGTTTTTTTAGAAAGTCCATGATGCATACCCAATCCGCGTGTGGCAGGTACTGCAATTTATGAGTCACCAATACAAGGGTCCTTTTGTCATCCTTAAGAAACTTCAGGATACCTTCTTGCATCAGGTGATCACTCAGGTGAATGTCCAAGGCAGAAAATGGGTCATCCTGGAATTCAATATATGAAAAGAGGGCATTTTGAAGCCAGGCTAAAGCATAATACCTGCAGGTCTTGCTATCCCAACGCAATGTGCTCTCGGGGAAATCGTTTGTTAGGCGAATGTTCACATACTGAGTCAACAATTTCCATTGATTCCTATGGGGAAATTTCTACTACGTTCCCGAGTGCAGAATTTTGACGCCCAAATGATAGGAAAACATGGAAAAACAATCTGAAACCTTTCAAAAGGCAAACCAGGAAGGGGGGGAAGCTCTCTTATTTGTCTAATCCAGGGGTTGGCAAGCTTTACCGGCCATGGACCGGTTCAGTCCCACAGAGATCATCCGTGGGCCGTCTGCGCATATCCATAGCGCCGGAAATTGCTTCTGCGCATGCCCAGATGCCGAAAATCGAGCCTGCACAGAAGTGATTTTCGACGTCTGGACATGCACAGACACGATTTCCAGTATCTGCGCATGCGCAGACGCAATTTTGGGCGTGGCTCGGCGAGTCCCCGCGCCGCGCTGTGCTGGTTTAGCGCAGCAGGCGGGGGACTTGCCGAGCGGGCGGCTCGGTTCAGGGGCAGCTCATGGGCCGGTAAAACAGTCTCCATGGGTCAGATCCGGCCCATGGGCCGGAGGTTGCCGACCCCGGTCTAATCCCTCCCCCCTCCCTCCCTGGTTTCTGGCAAAATGGCTGCCATGGACCAGCAAAACACAAAAAGTAAGGCTTGTCAAAGGTTGATTTAGAACAAACCAACAAACAAAAACAAACAAACAAAACAGTACAGCATGCAGGTCTAGCCGTTTGGATATCTGAATATGTGGTGTGTATAGAATGCTTATACACTCCTTGTGAATTTTCATACAAAAGGCATTTGGATAGCACAACCAAAAAAATTTAAAAAAATAAAAAATAAAATCCAAACAGAATTTAAACTGAAGAAATATGGGGGGAAAGCCTTACCAGGAACACAATGTTGGTGTTTTGGTAGAGAGCCCGAGCGACACAGATTCGTTGGCGTTGACCTCCACTCAAGTTAATTCCCTAATGGGTATGACAGGCCATGCAAAATTATTTCTCTTGAGTAAGTACCAATGACATCTGATTTGCCAAAGCGTTGAAATAACCAGTTTCTAAAATTAACCCCTCGCCCACAAAAAACGCCTTCAAATTTATGTAATGATGTGTTATATTAAATATTAGGGCTGTTGGTTGCCAAACCTAGACGACAACTAAGATAGAAAGTGCATCTCAGAAATCAAATAGGGAAGAAAGTGTCCCAAAATTATTTGTAAGCTGCAAATGCCCTCTTTTATGAAGACAGATGACAGAATGTTTTTATTATGTGTACCTGAACAAAATAAAGTCAACATCCATACAGGTAAAATCTCATAACAGAAAAATAAATTAAAGTAGATTGTAATACATAAACGATATAAAATATCAGGAATGTTTAAAACAAGTCTAAAATAAGATATAAAACTTGATCCCTTAAAATATGAAAGTTAAAAGTGAGTTAAAATAATTGTCAACAACAATGCTGGATTATGCTATTATTATTAAAATTATAGATTAATAATGGTAATGTATGAGAACAGCAACCAGACAAGGATAGGTTCAACCTGGGGAGATTTCCTTTCTGTGTTTTTGCAGCCAGAAAGATAAATCTAGCCACAGTCACTGTTAATAATTTGTTCGAATCTGTCCAGAGGTAGGCCAGATAGCATTCAGAAGTCCTATCTGGAAATTTTGATATAAAATAAGTCATCAATCTGATTCGGTTCTCTGTACAGAAATTACAGGCAAAAAGCATATGAGCCAAAGATTGTATATGTAAACTGTTAAGGGGTACCTTCAAACTGTCCAATCCAGAGGAGGGCAAGCAATTAAACCTAGCTTTAGTGAAAACCCAAAACGGTATTTGAGAATAGTTAAATTCTCCAAGTATCTAGCATGGCTTCCTGACATGGGGGCAAAGAAAAAACCCAGATAGATTTGCAGGTAGGGAACCATTCAGGCAAAGAACACAGAATATCAAATATCAACGCCCTTAATCCAGCAAGCAATCGTGGATTTCACCTGGCGATTGCCCAGGGTAGGCCAAAGGGTTTATGGAAAAACTTAGAAATTGTAATTTGTTGATAAGGCTCTTAAGGTTTTGAATGCCGTCGAGGGCACCTGCCGGTGAATGTTTCCTCAGGTAAAAGACCTCAGACAGGGCCGGCCCTACCATTTGGCAAAGTGGGGCAGCAAAATATGGGTGTCCTGAAAAGGCATCACATTGCTGGTTACTTAATATATTATTGTAATCGATTTTACTGCCAAGGATTAGGAAAGGCATGTGTGGGACTTCCTCCTGCCTCGGGTGCCAAAATAACTTGGCTGGCCTTGGGTAATAATGCACTTGGGCTGAGCCCAGGGGAGAGGGGCGCCATTTGCTGCTCTGCCTCAGGCAGCAACATTTCTTGGGCCAGCCTTTGCCCTGGTAAAACAAAGAAACCATGCCCCAATAACTGACAGGGAGGTGCTTCTGGATTGCTGAGTGTTGTGGGCACTGAGGCTGCTTCTGCTGAAAACCAGCTTGTGCTGATGTCATTACTAACAACAGCTGCGATCATGGATCCACTTGGACCGAGAGCATAAACACAAGTTCCTCATGCTTCGTTTACCCTTTCTCCAATTTCGGTCTGATCTCCAAATGGCAATAGATCGATGTCAGGCTGCAGAGAACACGCATCTGTGACGGCTTTGTACCTGTTGAAGGAATAGAAGAAACTTGATGCACACAAAGGCATCTCTGGGCAGGGCCAGTCCAAAGACAGGAAGCTGATTTAAACTAAATTACATCATTGTGTCCATCGAGCTTGATACTGTCTGTGCTGAATGACCACGGTTCTTCAGGATTTCAGGCAAGATCTCTCCCAGCTGTACCTGAACCTGCTGGCGACTGAACCTGGGGCCTTCTGTGTGCAGAGGATTTCCTCTTCCACTGAGCCATGAGGCAATGGGGAAAGTTCATGGTCACAGCCTGACAGACACTAGCAGGAGCAGAGCTAATAGCAATTTTTTTCATCTTGTTTTCATGGCTTGTGCTTGACTGCAGGTCTGGATTTTACTCCAAGAAGCTTCCAGACTGTCGTCAGGTGATTGACACAGGTGAGTGACTCTGGGGTTTGTGTGCAAATCAGGAGCTGGTCCATTGCCTGGATCCAGTCCCCCACTCTTTGCAATATAAGTGCAAAGGTTCGAATTATGGGTTCTCTCTGTAGATGCGTGATCTCAACATCACAATCCGTGAGACAACAGGGAAGATTGGGCAGGAGGTGGGAGGGATACTTTTTTTTCCTCGTGTCAGTCATTTCAAGCACAGCTTTATTGTGGTCCATAGACCCAAAATACACAGTACAGCAATAGTATATAGTCATTTCAGTGGGATGGGAAGATTTCCTGATGCCTTGCACCCATCCTCCAAATTAGCAGTTGAAGAGGACATTGCCCGTGTGAAACCGGGGATGTTTTGGGGGGATCAGATATTCCAGATTTCACCAGCCCCGTATCTGGCAGAAATCCACTATGTGGAATACCGTAGACTCCTCACAGCCGCTAGGTTAAACGTTCTGGATACGGCGGTTTTGTGGGGAAAATACAGGGGAGTTCCATATGCTCTGAGATTTTGTCCCTGTGCCCTAGGAACGGTTGAGTCAACTGAACATATTCTTTTGACCTGCCCATTTTATGTAGACCTTAGACAAAAACTGATAGCCCCACTCTTATGCCACCTTAACCTAGTAGACAGAGAAAGACAGGTTTTGTTTTTGCTGAGCAATTTTACTGGTACCACAACCCTCTTGGTGGCCAAATTTCTTTTTTTTTTTTTTTTTTTTTGGCCTTTAAACGCCGTAAGGTTAAAATTGACAGTATTGACATGGGTCTAAATGTATAATCTACTTCTCATTGTATGTTTTAGTGTAAAGCTTTCCGAGATGTTTAGACGTTTTAAATTTTTGTATGGATAATGATTGTGCTCTGACTGACAGTCGAATAAACTGTATTGTAATTAGCAGTTGCCATTCTCCAACTAAAAATCCCCATTGGGAATCTTTATGGCTTTGCTCTTCCATCTCCTCTAGCCTTACCTGAGCAACGAGCAGGAAGAAGTTTGGCTGTTATTCCCTTACCTCTGTTTATTAAATGGGCTGCCAAAGGTGATGTTTTCCTCCACCGTAGCATTGAGGAGCCAGGGCTTCTGTGCTGCATAAGCCACAGAGTATCGGTTCCTGGTGGGAGAGGTGAGTGCGTTAGGAGCAGTGGGCAGGCAGAGCTTCTCCCACACATGGTTTATAGCCAATTGGTAAGAGACAAAGATGCACGCAAGAGAAAAGCAGCTGTTACAACAAGAGTGAAAGGAGGGGAAGTTGTTTTGTTTTAAGGAGACGGTTATGTTAAAGGAGCACCCATTCCTTGCCACTGCTTTTTCTCCCCATGATGAACTCCAAGTAAAAATGTGTAACACATGTGCTCTATTTATACTAATCGCCCACTCTGACGCTGGGCTCTCCAATGTGCCCACTCAAAGTATTCTTTACAAGCAGGGTCCAGTATGATTTCAAATTGGGAGACAATGTGTTGAGATTCCTGCATTGCAGGAGGTTGGAGGAGAGATGACCCTCGGGATCCCTTCCAACTCTGCAGTTCTATGATTCTATCAAGTTGAACTCCAGCTGCATAGATTCCACCGTCTATGCATAGATATCATGTTCTGTGGAATTGCACATATCTTGGAGCATGCACAGGAGGCTAGTCAAAGACAGAAGCTCTCAATGGTGCCTTTGCAATGGCTGGTGCACCAGCCATTGGTGGCCACTTCTGCGTTGGCCTTAGCAGATACCTAAGCGTGATAACTGCCAAAAGAAAGCTGAGCATGCTGGGCTGCAGAAGAGAAATGCAAAACTGAGTGGTCGGGATGCCTTGCTCGAATGGCTGGTTGGAACCATGAACAGGAGCACTCCTGTTAGGAGGGAGAATATACTACAACGTTTTGTTGCAGGTCCCACCTGTAACATTAATGTTCCATCCTTCTTCGATGATAGATCTCAAGGCTCTGTACACAGGATTCCCAGGTGGGAAATAAGGTAAAGGTAAATGACCTCTGGATGGTTAAGTCCAATCAAAGGCGACTATAGGGTGAGGCACTCATTTCACTTTTCAGGCCGAGGGAGCCGACATTTGTCCACAGACAGCTTTCCAGGTCATGTGGCCAGCATGACTAAACCGCTTCTGGTGCAACACAACACCGTGACGGAAGCCAGAGCGCACGAAAACACTGTTTACCTTCCCGCCGCAGCAGTATCTATTTATCTACTTGCACTGGTGTGCTTTTGAACTGCTAGGTTGGCAGGAGCTGGGACAGAGCAACGGGAGCTCACCCTGTTGCGGGGATCAGCGAGCCCAAGAAGCTCAGTGGTTTAGACCACAGTGCCACCCACGTCCCTATTCCCAGGTGACCTACTGAGCTATGGATCAGACCCAGACCTCCTTCACTTCAACAAACCTGCAGCATCAAGTGCTTTTAAACCATGCCCTGCAGCCTACATACAACCTTCCCTTCCAGGTACGTACGGAAGAGGAAGATCAGCATGGTTTGCAAGCTGCCTTTTCGATTAGCTTATCTACCATTATTGGCCTCATGGAGCAGGGACAGACAATGTTGTGCCCTCCATATGTTGTTGGACTACATTGTAGTCGCTGACCAATAGCCTTAGGCAGCGTGGCCAACAGTTGGAGATGATGGGATTTGTAGTCCAGCAATATCTGGAGGGCATCACATGGACTACCCTTGTCACAGAGGAACCCCTGGTAAGCTTCAAAGGAACCCAAGATGGTGCAAATGGCAGTTTGGAAAACTCCTGGTGCATCATAGCATTTAATGATGAGCATATAATAGTCTTTAATATTTGGCAGTATTTAACAGCTGGCATGCATTTTAAAAAAATCTGTCAGGATTTGATAGATAACATGCATTGGTATTAGTATCTGCCAGTGTTCTTATAAATTGCATGCAATAGAGATTAGCATTTGACAACTGAGGTGATTTCCTCTCCAGTCAAAATCAATACTATCAAATTAAGCCATTGTGTCTACAGCATTTGAATGTCGCAGTTAAAATGCCACATTCAGAATGCAACTACAAATTCAAATCTTTAATTCAAAATTTCTCATTCAAAATATGTATAACAACTATGGGAAATGCATAAAAAAATTGCAGCCGCTAGTTGTTGTTTTTTAAGTGCTGCTACTTTCCATCACAGTACGTTCTCCATAAGCTTCACCTGCAGTTTGATAAAAGAGATATGGGTGCTGTGAAATACTGAGTGTTAGTTAGAAGCATTTAATGTAAACTTAGCAAGTTTCCACATTACAGGAGTTTAGAAGGCACGGAAATGTGTTGGGCGATGTTAATTTCCCTTAAGTTATCAGGTATCTGATAACACAGTGGTTCCCAATTGCTGCCACAAGAACTACCGGTAGAAGCTGAAATGAAAATTCATCTTAGTTCATAGTGAATGTCCGTTCAATCCTATGCAGGTCTGCTCAGAAGCAAGTCCAATTGAGTTCAGTGGAACTTACTTTCTGGTCAGTTGATATAGGATTGCTGCCTGATTCACTGAAACTTAGGGATGAAACTAGAAGAATCATGAAAGGTTGTTTATGTGAAGAAGGATAAGGAAGAGAGGGCTGGTTTGTTCCTCTATCACATGAAGTCACTGGTTCTTGGAGGGTCTTAACTGTCCAAACTGGGTCTTAAAATTTCTTGCGGCTCATATTCGGATATTTACTTGACCAGGACATTAAACCCATCCCATCCCCCCATCCCCCCAAAAAATAGATTGGGAACCACTGCATTGGAGAAGTTTACTAGTTAATATTCTCTAGCAAAGTGTTGTAATTGGGGTAAGGAAACAAGGCGTTGGTTGTAGAAAAGGGAGGGATTCAAAAAGAAGAAGATTCAAGAATAATACCTCCGGCTTGGTTCAAAAGAAGACTCACTTTCATATACACTGCAAGTTATGGTAAACAGTATTTTAGTGGTAGTTGGTAAAAAGATAACAGAAACGAGGTGAGACAATTTCACATACTTGGGAGAAATATTTGAAAGCAATAAATCAGACTCCTGATGCTGAAGAATAGGGGGGAAAGACATTTGCATCTGCTACAGATATCAGAACACCACTCAGTCGCAACTGTAACAAGATCATAGCTGTCAACCCTCCCTTTTTTTGCGGGAAACTCCCTTATTCCAATGCCGTTTCCCGCTGCTATCCCGGATTGTTGATACCCTTAAATTTCCCGGATTTCAAAGGAAGCAGCTCCTCTCCCTCCCTGCCGGCCAGGGAGGCTCCTCAGCTGCGTTGCTCGGTTGCCAATAAGGAGTCTGAGACCGACTGGGGGCGGAGCTTGCATGCCTTGTGCAGCCAGACCCTCACGCCCAACCAGACAGACAGCCTGCCTGCCATCTACGCGCTCGCTCTTTCGCTCACCCGTTCGTGTGCAGCCTCTGGAGCGCAGGGTGGCGAGGCTACTTGGTGCAATTGCACCGCCCTTGCGGCATCCCTTATTTTCAAATCCGAAAGTTGACAGCTATGAACAAGATACTGATAGAAATTCTGACCAATTTTCCACAGTTTCCATTCTGGAGCCCCCACCAGCAACTAATACAATTAAATCCAACATGGTACACACTGGGCAAGAATTTACATCTGTGTGTGTGTGTGTGTGTGTGTAAGCTGCCCAGAGTGGCTGTTGTTGTTGTTGTTGTTGTTGTTGTTGTTGTTGATGATGATGATGTTGTTGTTGTTGCATCTCATGGGATGTCATAAAAAGTCCTTCAGGATCCCATGCACTCAATTCATCTTTATTGAGATCTCAAAAAGAGATCTCATTCATATGAGATTCTAAGGCAGGCTTCCTCAAACCCGGCCCTCCAGAAGTTTTGAGACTACAATTCCCATCATCCCTGACCACTGGTCCTGCTAGCTAGGGATCATGGGAGTTGTAGGCCAAAAACATCTGGAGGGCCGAGTTTGAGGAAGCTTGTCCTAAGGACTCTAACTTTTTGTGGGATCTCCAGATCTGGGTCAATATCCCTCATCCAGTGGTGGTGAACCTTGGCACTCAAGATGTTTTGGGACTACAACTTCCATCATCCCTGACCACTGGTCCTGTTAGCTAGGGATGATGGGAGTTGTAGTCCCAAAACATCTGGAGGGCCAAGGTTCACCGCCACTGAAATTTAGGCAAACTTTTCGCACTCTTTGAAGATTGCTGAGAAAGAGGAGAGGGGGCTCCTTGCAAGGGTTGCAGGAGACAAACACAGGACACTTCCAGACTTCATTTTTGGGGGGTGGGATTCAATCACATGCTGGCAAATTCAGGTCATGCAATTACAAAAAACCCGCTTCCCTAAAAGCTCAGACTTTTTGCAATAAGGAAAGTGATGGGGAAATGCAATGGAAGGTGTGGGATGGCATTTGCTTTGTGCAACACCATATATCCTCCCCACAAACAAAGCAGAATGAACGCTCATTAAATCGCCAGCATTGTCTAATCTCCCTGCAAGCAAATCGGGTTGAGTGCTCAATAAACAGGTCATATGGAAGCAGCCTAAATTTCTCTGCAGCCCTGCAATTCTTTATTTCTGTGGTTCTATAACTCCAAATGCTCTTTGGTTTCTTTATGAACACAACAAACTTTTGTTACGTCCAACTGTGAATTTAGTTTTCTGGCATGCTTATTTCAAAGTCATAGTTTTGAACAGCTGTTGGGAGGGGGAGGAAACCTTTTCATGTAAGACGTAGTCTCCCTCCCCAATCTCTTATCCTTCCCATCCCCCCCCAAGACCCCAAATTCCTTAAATGACATGTAAACAGCATAGACATGCAATTGACAATGGTGCTAAGTATGGCTTCACAGCTTAATATTAATGAAGGTCAATGCTTCACTGCAACAAGCAATGGGTTGGTCAGGCTAAAATCACACCTGGTAGATGGAAACACATATAAGAGGGAGAAAGCGTCATTGTTAATTAATTCACTACTGCATAGATATGGACTTTAAAAACAACAACACATCGCAAGAGCATTAGGCAAGGGTTTAGAACAAAGGAAGAAGAAGGATCAGCTGAAGCAAACGACATATACAGTCGTACCATGGAAGTAAAACGGAATCCGTTCTGGAAGTCCGTTCAACTTCCAAAACGTTCGAAAACCAAAGCACGGCTTCTGATTGGTTGCAGGAAGCTCCTGCAGCCAATTGGAAGCCACGGAAGCCCCGTTGGATATTCGGCTTCCAAAAATAGTTCACAAATGGAACACTCACTTCTGGATTTGCGGCGTTCAGGATCCAACTAAGCTGTTCAAAAACCAAGGTACAACTTTATATACACACATTAACTGAGTCCTGCTAACCTTAGGGCCATGTTTCTAGAGCATTGGTAGCTGGTTGAGTAACTTGGCATCCCATGCTCAAATGAAGGAGTGAGTTTCCATCAGAAGGCTCTACAAAGCGGGGAGTTTTCTCTCAGAAAGGCAGAGATTCTTTCTTGCTCGGTTAGCCATTTCCCCAATCATAAATTTGGGGGGTTTGTGGATGCCACAAGCTCCTGCAGACACAGGGGCACTGAGGTACACAACAAGCTGCTCACTCTGTTGAGGTGAAGGGGAAAGTCCCCTGTACAAGAACATAGGCCGTAAGTCAGAAAGCCGCTGGGCGACAGAGTGGGCTCTTGATATTGGCCACACCAACCCTTCCTGATAGGGCAGACGTGGTGTGGAAGATGCAGCAGGATATGACCTTTCTTGCGTTGCTCAGAAGGTGGAGATCATGGAGGAGAACATCTATGGTGCAACTTCTATTCATAACACGGCTGCTCCCTCTAGAAACTAGGGCAGGGGTATATCTTTCTATTTTGAGGGCCACATTTTCTCACATTAACCTATCAGGAGCAGGCATGGTTGTGATGAGAGGCACCAGAACCCAAAGTGGCCTTGTTTTCTCTCTCTACCACCACTTTGTCCTCTTCCCCCCACTCTCAAAATCCCCTTTCTCTTCCTCCCTGCTGGGGGAGCCGGGGGAAGACTGCTCTTGCCAGAGACTTCCACTAACGCCTTGCAGTTTCCATCAGCCTCAGACAACATGGCCGATGCTCAGGGATGGTGGGGAAATTGTAGTCTCAAGGCCCACATGTTCGCAATCCCTGACCCGCCTGGTCTGTGTTTGTCTATTCTGAATGGCATAGGGTCTCAAAGGTCTCAGGCAGAGTCCTAGCCCCGCTGTCTGTGATCTCAATCGAAGATGCCAAGGCTCAAACCTTCTTCAAGCAGGGTGTACACTTCACAACATTCAATGGCAAGCTTATTCACTTTCCAGCTCCAAATTCCTGAAGCAACAGGCCCCTGGAAAACCTGCTAGCAATATACAGAAGGATGCTTGGAGGCACTGGGCATACACATATTCTCTCCTCTGGAAATGCTCAACTCTATGAATTTAGCTCTAGCTTAGAGCTATTTGTGGGTAAGCATAGAAGTCACCTTTCCAGAGAGTAAAGGTAAAGATAAAGGGACCCCTGACCATTAGGTCCAGTCGTGTCCGACTCTGGGGTTGCGGTGCTCATCTCGCGTTACTGGCCGAGGGAGCTGGCATACAGCTTCCGAGTCATGTGGCCACCATGACTAAGCCGCTTCTGGCGAACCAGAGCAGCGCACAGAAACGCCACTTACCTTCCCACTGGAGCGGTACCTATTTATCTACTTGCACTTTGACGTGCTTTCGAACTGCTAGGTTGGCAGGAGCTGGGACCAAGCAACAGGAGCTCACCCTGTCGCAGGGATTCGAACTGCCGACCTTCTGATCGACAAGCCCTAGTCTCTGTGGTTTAACCCACAGTGCCACCAGAGTAGCAGGGGGTAAAATGCAACCTGTGTCCAAAAGACACTGAATGGATAGTATGCAGGCTAGCCTCAGTACTACAAAATCTTCATTTACTTCTCCAGAGGTTTTTGGTGCTCTTTTCTAGCCCTTATAAGATCAGTGGCCAAACTCAAGCATGCAGAATTATGTAGTAAGGAAATTATAGTAGGGATTTATTGTTATGTCACGGAACTGAAACCATTAGGGTTGGATTTGGTAATACCTGTAGGATATTCCTGAAAACTCCTCTCTGTCAGGCTGTCTGAAATTACCAGCAAAACATAACCACATTTGTTTGTGCCAGGATTGGGAAAACATCACGCTCCACAATATAACTGCATGCCCTCTTCATAGAAAAGCTTCTAGACCTCACAATCCCAAAATTAAATGTACAATATGGAAAGATATTAAATAACTGGAATCAAGGGTATAGGTAAAAAACAAAAAAAGGGAACAAAGCAGTTACATTTTTTTAACAGCTGTGACCTCTAAATCCATATGTCAACTTTCCCCCCAGGACTAACTCATAGATCAGTTCGTTCATTAACCCTATAAAAGCACCAAAGTGAAGGAAATTACATGGAAGCACACAGACATACCGGTTCCAATGAACTTTGCCTTCCAGAGCTTGCATCTCACCAAGAATAGCAAGAAGGAGAGAAGATTTGCCACAGCCAACCTGACCCACAATCATTGTCATTTGGCCTGCAAAGCAACAACGGAGTAAAATTAGACCCTTTGATCCACCAATAACTGAATGGTCTTGGTTGCTTTGATTATAACACGCATGAATGGTGAACACCTGTATATATGAATTAGATGTTGATACTATTGATTGGCTGCTGTTTAATAGCTATTGCCTTTTTTAGAATCTGCTGACTCTTCTTATTTGTCAGTTATAGAAGAAAGGAAAAGAGAGGAGGAGGAGGAGGAGGAAGAGGAGGAGGAGGAGAAGAAGAAGAAGAAATCACTGAGTCAAATAGAGACATGATTCTGCAGAATTTTGTCTCATTCATTTCAATGTAACAGATTCCTGTTTCAGGAAGTTTTTAATGTTTGATGTCCCCCCCCCTTTTTCTAAATGCATTTTTTGCTGGCAACCCAGTCAGATGGGAGGGGTATAAGAAATAATAATAATAATAATAATAATAATAATAATAATAATAATAATAGTCTTCTTCTTCTTCTTCTTTGGCAATCACTCATAGCCGAGTAAGATTGTCTTCCATAAACACGGTTTTAACATTAGTATTAGTATTATAAGTAGGCTACCTAGAAGTAAGCCCCATGGAGTTCAGGAAGACTCCCAGTTTAGTATGATTGCAACTTTATAGTGCAATAAAAATGTATGTCTGTTCTGAAGTAAGTCGCATGGAGTGTGACTTAATCCAAAGTAAGTGTGCACAGGATTGCAGCTGTTATCATATCTCCCATTAGCACTGGTGGTTTAAACACGCTTGACTTTTTATTAACAGACATTTGTGTTCTAAACCACAGAGCCTAGGGCTTGCCGATAAGAAGGTCGGCAGTTCGAATCTCCGCAACGGGGTGAGCTCCCGTTGCTCAGTCCCAGCTCCTGCCCATCTAGCAGTTCGAAAGCACATCAAAGTGCAAGTATAGTCATACCTCATGTTTGGAACGCTTCATGTTGCGTTTGTCATGGGTTACGAACGCGCCGAACCCAGAAGTACCAGAACGGGTTACTTCCTGGTTCGGCAGGGCGAGCATGCGCAGAAGCGCCAGAAGCGGCTTAGTCATGCTGGTCACATGACCCGGAAGCTGTTTGCGGACAAACGCCTGCTCCTTCGACCTATAGACCGAGATGAGTGCCGCAACCCCAGAGTCATCCGCGACTGGACCTAATGGTCAGGGGTACCTTTATCTTTACCTTTATAATCTCTATCTATGTGCTTGCATGTTTGTATGCATACACACTCAATAGACTAGGAGTGAGGAACCCGTTGTTGAACTACAGTTCCCATCATCTCTGTCCTTTGCCTGGGGCTGATGGGAGTTGGGATCCAACAACATCTGGAGGGTCACAGCTTCTGCACCCATCCTCTAAACCATCCAGGGACTATGAGATAAGCTATGATGAATGAAACGATGTTGAAAATGTAAGGTTATTAATTAATCATACCTGTGGGAATTCTGATATCAATATTGGATAATGTGGCTAAGCCACTTCCCCAAGAGAAGTATCCGTTGGTTACCTGCAATAAATACCACATATTAGAACCACAAGAACATGCAACAATTATACTGAGTATGTGTATGTAGGAATCTATATAAAATAATCAGCTCTTACAAACTAAACTGACAGTTTGGTTTGCTTGATCATCTGTGGCACAACTTGTGGTTTGTTAACCAAACCATGGCTTGGCATTATGTGAAAACCAGGCTAGCCAAAAATTTTAAAAAACCCAGGAAAATGCCACAAGAGAAAGAATTACAATGGAAGGAAGTGGGGGGGGGTGGAATCTGTGTATTTCACATTAAACACTGGTTTCTAACCTTTTCAGCCTAACATTTCATGAAGCACATAATAACAAGGCTACAAAAACAAAAACAACAAACCCAGTCACAGCTGGTAAAATACGTTTTATGCCATGCATGTCACCAGGGCATCAAAGGACACAATAATAACCCAGAAATGCAACTCCACCCAGAACAAGATATTCACCATCACTTTCCTGGTTAGATGACCCACGCAACAACACAGCATCTGTCTTATCTGGCTTGAGCTTACAAGCAATTCATTAATTGATTAATTAATTGAACACCTGGCAGCGGATTCACTTAAAAAATAATTTGTTGGCTGCCCTACTAAAAATGCTAGTCACCTTGATAGCGCAGTCATCAATGTCTAAATGACGGGAAGGAATCCTTAGAGGAGGCTCATAGCTGTCCAGCTGGTGTCTCAGCGGCTGCTTTCGATTTATGGCTTTGGAGGACTAGGCAGGTCGACAGCAGGGAAGAAGGAAGGAGAGACGTTTTGCAGAAGGTTAACACGGCAAGATAATGCATGAAAGGTATAGAAGCTATGCATGGCAGTAAAAGAGGCATTTCCTCCTGCGTACAAAAGGAACGACCCTTCTAAGACAATGCCGGCTGCAACAAATCTCCTCAAAACAAGGAAATGGGCTTCTAAAAAACACTTTCAAGATATTTTGTATCGCTGTATACATGGAGATTTAAATCAGCTAATCCCTCTGTTTATTCGTGTGTTAAAATGCCTTTCTGTGAAATCAAGAATGTCAATAACTATATGCAATAACCAAAATGGTTATTCAAAGTGTTATCTCAAGTGTTCAAAGACGCATTCCATTGATGCAAAAACATTCAGAGTGTGAGGCAGGGCCAGTGATATGTGTGGCTTGTTCGCAGGAGCGTCCTACTCTCGTGTAGGACCCTGGCAGAGACACAGGCCCAACTAGCATGTTCTCTCCCTCCTGGTCGTTCGTTCGGGAGCTTCAAAAGCTTTCTTCTGCCCGAACATCACAGCGACTGATACCAAGAAGCATCAGCACACTTAGGGATCCGCAGAGTCTTCACAGCATGCGTAAACAGACCTCAGCAACTCAGCGTTTTGGCTAATCTACTTTATTTACATATAAACACACACGGAGCACTGCAACATGTCTCCCTCTCTCTCTAGCATCAGACAGCAAAGAGAAAGAACAAAGGACAATAGTCCCACTTCACGGAACACAGTAACACAAACATCCTGTCTCCGTCACTTCCCACTCTGTGGAATAAAAACATACACCGTCATGTGATAGATAACAATCCCATGACTGCAGACACGGGGAATGAATCTCCAACAGTGGGTTCCTCGCCACTGCTTTAAATGTATACCATTTCACTGCAATCAAAATGTACTTCTTATAGCATTTCATTGTGTTGTTTTTAAGCAAAGGAGATGAACTGGGGCACCTTCCGCAAGGCAGCTTGTTGTGGGTTCTGTGCTGTTGATGTGCACAAATCTTCTTTTGCAATGTCCACACTATGGCATCCTCTTAAAAATGCCATCCTGTTCCCACCCCTCCCCCGTTTAATTTGAATTTGCAGTTTCTTTGGAAACTCTGACAAGTGAAGAATAACCACAGAAGTGGTCCCAATTAAAAGTATGTAAAAATATGGGGTGGCCTTTTGATGAGGATGAAGTTGTGTGGATGCTGCAAAAAAGCGAATGCATGCATAAAGAGCATGAAGTCCAAAATAACTTGCCATGTGCAAGAGTCCCAGGGGTGACCTGTAGGGATGGGAGATGGGGGATTCAATTCAGTTTGCATTTTAATGTGAATCTGCCTAATTCACACTTTCTGAAACAATATGTGACCGAAGCACAGCCATCCGCCCAAACTTGCACATCTCCGAATTTTGCAATGCAATCATCCAGCTAAGAACTGTAATTCCTGTATTTTCCCAACAAAGAATGCTTCATAGCGAGGCATTCCTGATCAAACCAGGGTTTAGATTTGTTGGGGTATAATGGCCGCCACATTGCCTTTTTGGGGGTCAAATAGGGTTGAAGGAGTGAAATCAGATCCTGAAACAAGTTTATTCTAGTTTCAGGGCATGAGGAGTTTAAGAGGTTGTCTCTCCTAGTGAGGAGTAATGTGTACAAAAATGCATATATCAGGGTTAAGTGTGCATATACTGGTGAAAACGAAGTACAAAAATGCATTATACTGTGGGCAATTTATTTGCAAAAATGTGTATTTTGGGCAAAATTGCATACAAAGATGTGTACCTTCAGGGAAAAGAATTAGGATGCTAATGAATTTTCACTATTGCAGACTGATGTGGAAAATGAGAAACTGTAATTAACAGATTCCCTTATCCCCAGTCACTAGTGTGCTTAGTTCAATTTTATAAAGAGAGAGAGGCACTTACAAGTCCCGAGTGCTTCTTGCAAGACTCGTATGCTAAGGGAGTATCTCCGTCTCTCCAGCTGTCATCTCCAATCTCATCACTTACGAGAAATTCATTCAGTTTTTGCACACTGGGACAAGACATGGAAAAAGACAAATTGTTACCAGTCATAACAACACACTGAGAAACTACTGAATAACGATTACAACATCTTCGTGGCATATGGTGTAATCCACTTGTTCCAACCGCATGTTTCTTGGCACTGTGACAGATGCTCTCTGGAAAAACAGTTCATCACAGGGCAAGAAGCGTTCATAGACTGTGCCATTTCCAACTGAGAGTGGCGGTGCTGCAAAGATCCCACGATTATTTTCTTTTTTTTTTCCTTAATATTTTTTATTTTTTATAACACATAGATAAACGAACAAACAAGCAAAACAATAAAACAAATACACATACAAATAAACTATACTAAAACTAACACTAAAACACTACACTACCTTACATATATTAACATTCTTATCCTATATCCTTAACATTCTCTTCTAGCTTCCTCCACTCTCCCCTTCTATGTCGACTTTCCTTATCTATTGTCTACTAGCAATTTCTTAATATTTAATCTTATCATTTCTACACATTTTATCTTATTTTAAAATCATTCTTTAATTCTAATATAATTTTCAAATTTTTCCAATCCTCTTATATTCTCTATCATATATTTATATAAAAAACAAAAAATTGGAATTCAATATTCTTTAACACTTATTTCTATAATATATCTACCCTATTATTCACTATATTAATCTTTTATAAACTAAATTTATACATTGGCATTTCTATTATTTTGATTCTATACTTTATAATATTTTTTAAGATAATCTTTAAACTTTCTCCATTCTTCTTCCACTACGTCATCCCTCTGGTCACGGACTCGTCCGGTCAGCACAGCGGTTTCCATATAGTCCATCACCTTCATCTGCCATTCTTCCAGTGTCGGTAAGTCCTTTGTCTTCCAGTATTTTGCAACAAGGATTCTTGCTGCTGTTGTGGCATACATAAACAATGTGTGGTCTTCTTTTGGTAGCACTTTGTGAGCCATTCCAAGGAGGAAGGCCTCTGGTTTCTTCAAAAATGTGTTTTTAAACACCTTCTTTAACTCATTATATATCATCTCCCAGAAGGCCTTCAACCTTGGGCAGGTCCACCACATATGGTAAAATGTTCCTTCCACACTACCACATTTCCAACATTTATTGTCCTGCACATGATAGATTTTTGCCAGCTTCACTGGGGTCAAGTACCATCTATAAATCATTTTCATTATATTTTCTCTTAACAAAGTACATGCTGTAAATTTCATACCAGTACTCCAGAGTCTTTCCCAGTCAGCCATCATGATGTTATGTCCGACATCTTTTGCCCAATCTATCATCGCGGATTTAACTAACTCGTCTTGCGTATGCCACTCCAGCAACAAATTATACATTCTTGACAAAGTCTTTATCTTCGGTTCTAACAGTTCTGTTTCCAATTTTGACTTGTCCAATTGAAAGCCAATCTTTTTGTCCTGTTTGAAGAGTTCATTAATCTGATGATATTGTAACCAATCTCGAATCCTTCCTCTCAATTGTTCCATGGGTTTCAACCTGACTTGTTCTCCTTCGTATATTAACATCTCGGAATATTTTAACCATTTTTCTTCCACATTTACTCTTTTGTGGGCCTTTGCTTCTGCTGGTGACAACCATCTGGGCGTTTTCTTTTCTAGGAGATCCTTGTATTTCATCCAGACTCTAAAAAGAGCCTTTCTTATTATGTGATTTTTAAATCCTTGATGGGCTTTTATCTTATCATACCATAAATATGCATGCCATCCAAATTTGTTATCATATCCTTCCAGGTCCAGAATGTCTGTGTTTTCTAATAGGAACCAATCTTTCAGCCAGCAGAAGGCCGCCGCTTCAAAGTAGATACTTAATTCCGGCAGGGAAAATCCCCCTCTTTTCTTATCATCTGTCAGTATCTTAAATTTAATTCTGGGTTTTTTCCCCTGCCAAACGAATCTTGATATGGTCTTCTGCCACTTCTTGAAAGGTTCCATTTTATCAAGTATTGGAATTGCCTGGAAGAGAAATAGCAATTTAGGCAGCACATTCATCTTTATTACTGCTATTCGGCCCATCAAGGACAATTTTAAATTATTCCAGATCTCCAAATCCTTCTTTATTTCATTCCATACTTTTTCATAATTGTCCTTAAATAAGTTTTGATTTTTCGCTCTTATGTTGATGCCCAGATATTTTACTTTATTTGTAAATTGCAGGCCTATTTCTTTTTCCAGATTTTCTTTTTCACTTTGTGTCAGGTTTTTCCCTAGAACTTTAGTTTTGGCTTTGTTTAATTTAAATCCTGCTACTTCCCCAAAGTCTTGTATCACCTCCAGTGCCGTTGGGGCACTGGAGTCTGGTTTTTGCAATGTCAAAACTAAGTCGTCAGCGAAGGCTTTTAGTTTATATTCTTTGGCCCCCACCGCCACCCCTTTAATATCTGAGTTAGTTCTTATCATATTTAAGAGTACCTCCAGGACTGTGATGAACAATAACGGGGATAAGGGGCAACCTTGCCTTGTTTCTTTCTGAATTCTGATATTGTCTGATACCACGTTGTTAATGATAATCTTTGCCTTTTGGTCGGTGTAGATCGCTTCAATGCTGTTCATGAAACCATTCCCCACCTCCATATGTTGTAAGTTCTTTTTCATAAACGTCCAGGATACATTATCAAATGCTTTTTCGGCGTCCACAAACATCAGGATTGCTTTACTGTTCTTATTTTGTTCTAGTTTTTCAAGGATATCCACCACATTACTTATGTTATTGTTTAGATGTCTTTCTGGTAGAAAACCGGCTTGGTCTTGGTGGATAACCTCCTTTAGAACCTTCCTGAGTCTGCTAGCCATTATATTTGCAAATATTTTGTAATCCACATTTAGGAGGGAGATAGGTCTGTAATTCTTCATCAATGTGCGATCTACATCTGGCTTCGGTATCAGAGTTATATACGCATCCTTCCAAGACTCCGGTGCCCCTCTTCCCTTCAATATCTCATTGCATACTTCCATCAGTGGTTGAGTTATCCACTCTTTCAATGTTTTGTAGTATTTCGCTGAAAGTCCGTCAGGTCCTGGGGTTTTGTCCAGTTTCATATTGTTAATTGCCGTTTCCACTTCATTTATTGTTATTGGGTGGTTTAGGGGGCCTTTCATACTTTCTGGGATTTTCTGTAGGCCTTTTTCAGCTACAAATTGCTCTATTTTATCTATTTCTTTAGTTTCTTCTTTGTACAGCTGTTTATAAAATTTTTCAAAATTTTTTCTTATCTCCGTCGGGTTCACTACATTATTTCCATTAATGTTTATACTCGTGATGGTATTCAATTTCCGCCTCTGCTTCAATTGCCACGCTAGCAATTTTCCACATTTATTTGCTGATTCAAAAGTCTTTTGCTTCAACATTTTGATTTTCCATTCAATTTCGCTATTGATTATTTTAGAGAATTCAACTTGTAGCTGCTTTATTTCTTTTTGTAATTTGGTATCTTTAGGTTTTGTCCTCAATTGTTTCTCTTTTTCCTTCAGTTGTTGCAAAATTAAATCCTTTTTCTCTCTTTGCAGCTTCATCTTAATTGACTTTTGTTGTATTAGGAATCCTCTCATCACCGCTTTGCTTGCGTCCCAAATTGTTCTTTTTTCCATTGTTGTATTTAGATTTATTTCAAAATAGTCTTTTACTGTTTTTTGGGCTTTTTCGCAGATAGTTTGATTTCTAAACAATGAATCGTCCATTCTCCATCTGAAGGAACCCTTCGGGGTTAGTCTTATGTCCAGTTGTACTGGATTGTGATCAGAGCATGTCCTTGGATGTATTTCAGACTGGAGCATCCTGGGGGTTAATTCCCTGGATGCCCATATTTGATCAATCCTACTCCAGGCTTTGGTTGACTCACTGTAAAAAGTTGCTTCCATATCAGTTGGATTCAATGTTCTCCATGCATCAATCAGGTCTAGGTTATCAGTCATCTCAAAGAAGGTTTTTGGCAGCCTTCCATCATTTGTAAACTTTACTCTTTGTGATCTGTCCAATAACGTAGAGGCCACCGCGTTGAAATCACCTAGAACTATTATTTTGTAATCCAAGTATTCCAACAGCCTTTCGTGGATTTCCTTGTAAAATTCCGATTTTGCATCATTTGGTGCATACAGTCCCAGTATCAAGAATTTTTCGCCTTCCACTGTTATTTCTATAGCAATGAATCTTCCATCCTCATCTTTAAATTCCAGTTTCGGCTTATATTTCTCTTTGGCATAGATTACTACTCCTCTTTTCTTCACTTTTGCTGATGATATAAATTCCAGGCCTATTCTTTTGTTTTCCAAAACTCTCCTATGAAGTCTTGTCATGTGTGTTTCTTGGAGGCAAATAATATCCAAATTCTGTTTCTTTAATATGTGAAAGACCTGGTTTCTCTGCGATCGAATGTTCATGCCGTGAACATTCCATGTTAAGATCTTCAGTGCCATCTTTTATATTGCACTTCCTCCTACCGCTCCTTCGGCCTCTTCCTCTGGTGTCGGGGCTGGGCTTCCAGCTAAAATTCCGGGGAATTCGTCCAGATTGTTCTGTATAAACTTGATTTTATCTTCTTTTGATTTGATTTTGATGGGTCTTCCTTTGTATCCAAAAGCTAGGCCTTGCGGGAACTCCCACCTGTAGTTGATCTTCTTCTTGCTTAAAGCCTGTGTCAGATCTGTATAACTTGGTCTTAAGTCCAGGAAGAATTTGGGGATATCTTTGTATAGGATAACCTTCTTTGCTTTGACCTCAAGATTGTTTGCGTAATGGAGCTTCAGAATCTCGTCTCTTTGGCTCTTTGTTTGGAATTCAATTAGGCAATCATTTACAGTTTTTGTGTCCTTCCTGTCTTTTGGTCCAAAACGGTATGCTCTAACAATGGTGCTTTCCAATTTTTGTTGATCCAATCCCCAAAATTCTCCGAGTACCTTGACTACGTAGGCTTTTAGATCTTCTCCTTCCTGTTGTGGCAGATGTCTCAATCTTAGATTGGTAGCTCTCTGCCTCATTTGCATAAAAGCAAGAGATACCTGTGTGTTATAATGGTCTCTAATGTGTGTCTGTTCCAGAGTTTGGACCTGGGACTCAACTTTGCTGACCTTTTCTTTAGTTGCTTCCAAATCTTGTTGAAATTGTCCAATTTGGTCCAATTGTGTTTTAATTCCTGCGATGTCCTGTTTGAGGTCTTCGTTATTATCTTTAATTTCTTTCCTTAATGCCTCAAAATGTTCAAGTAGTTGGTTCATACCTGCAGTGTCCACTTGTTGTGACAATCTTCTTTTTTCTTTGGTAGCTCCTTCTGTTGCTTTTGTAATGCTTCTCGTTGAAACTCCTCTTCCTGCTCCTCCAGACATTTATTTATTATGTTATATTCAAATGTTCTTTTAAGGTCTGCTCAGTTGAAAGGCCCAGGCCTCTGTTGCTATGGAGACAAATTTTTCCTGTTGATTCTATGTTGCTCACACAATTCTCACAGCAGCTGTTGCTTTATCACTGAATGTAACCAAAACAACTGCTGCTCAAGGTCAGTTCACAGCAGGCACTTCCTGCAGCTACTTGCTTATCCAAGGAACAAAGGAACAAAGGATTTTGCATTCCAGACTGATCTTAAATGTTAGTTTCACTTTTAAGAGGAATAGCAGTTCTGCCTATTTCTTAGGATGTAAGAAACTTTCCAAATAAAATAAATTGTAATCCACAGGGTTGTAGCAAATGCAAAAGTATCTACTTTGTCAAAAATTAGAAACAGTAACCACAATAAACACAGAATGTAGCAGAATTGTTAAAATTCTTCAACCCCTGTACTGCCCGGCTCATCCACAATCCAGAGGTGACAGTGGGTCTAATCCACACGATTTTAACTTAAAATAATTGTACAGTCAGTTTTTTCTTTCCCTCCTACCAGGGTACCCGGTGGAGGTTTTTGACAGCTGTCAAATACCAAAGTTCTAAAGCTTAAAGCAGAAGACTTCTAGCTGTTTATAAATGATGACTTGCTTCTACAATAACACAGAAGGGAAAGGTGGACCTCCTTTTTTCAGCCTTTCCCGTGGCCAAATTTTTAACAATGTCCTGATTAAAGTTGTTCCAATTACTCACGGTTTTGTTGATTTTTTTTTTTAATCCGTTCTTTTTAAAAGGAGGTGTTCTGCGCTCGTCGCAGCCCGCTTCGCTGCTTCACTGAAGTGGCCGTTCGCGGAGCCGCAGTGCCCAGACCTCAATCCGCTCTTCCTTCTTGGACCCAGGAGGGGTCTTCCGAAGGTGGGGAGAGGTCCGAAAGGGCACCGCCGGCTCACCTAGCCTTCAGACCGCCCTGTCTGAAGTTTTCACGGAGGTTCGTCGCGCGGTGACGAAGCCTCCAGCCGTTCTTCAGCCGGTCCCCCCGCAACACGACGGGAACCCAGCTAGCTGCGCCGGCACGAGAACCGGAAGCCTCCACGATTATTTTCTCTCCAATGGGAAAAGAACATGTCTACACTTTAAAAGGAGGGATGTTCTAGCCCAGTCATAATCCTAACCTCCTAAGTTGGGAATTTTGGTTCATATGGGGGAGCGTTCAAATGCAACCCCTCGTCACCTGAATTTGCACTCGGGTCCTGCTTGTGAGCTTCCCATAATAGGTATCTGATTGGCCAGAATGCTGGGCTAGATGGGCATTCTTCTTATCTTAGTTTAAACTGATACAACCAAGGAAGAATTTTACCTAGCAGTGGACAAACTTTCTTCAGCTTGGTTTAGAAGTGGGTCACCCATTACAAATATGTTTGAAGACGTCAGGGGCCAGGGGGAGGACTTGCCGCGATGATTCTTCAACATCAACTTCATTGGACTGGTCATGTTGTGTGGATGCCTGATTATCGTCTTCCAAAGCAACTACTCTATTCTGAACTTAAAAATGGAAAGCGTAATTCTGGTGGTCAACAAAAGAGGTTTAAAGACTCTCAAGGCAAATCTTAAAAAATGTAGTATTATTGTTGTTTAGTCGTGTCCGACTCTTCGTGACCCCATGGACCAGAGCACGCCAGGCACACCTGTCTTCCACTGCCTCCCGCAGTTTGGTCAGACTCACATTGGTAGCTTCGAGAACACTGTCCAACCATCTTGTCCTCTGTCGCCCCCTGTATAAACACCGACAACTGGGAAACACTGGCCTGCGAGCGCTGCAGTTGGAGAACAGCCTTTGCCAAAGGTGTCATGGGCTTTGAAGACACTCGAACTCAGGACGCAAGGGAGAAACGTGCTAAGAGGAAGGCACGCTTGGCAAACCCTCACCATGATCAACTCCCGCCCGGAAACCAATGTCCCCACTGTGAAAGGATGTGTGGATCCAGAATTGGCCTCCACAGTCACTTACGGACTCACTGTTAAAACCATGTTTATTGAAGACAATGTTATTCGGCTACGAGTGATGGCCAAAGAAGAAGAAGATTACATTGGTTTAAAATTACCTTTCTATTTTATCCAAGTTCCAGGCACTAATCTACCTCAAACACAGCTTTCCAAACACCATAAAATGATATTTTTAAGGCTCTCATTTTCTATTCTGAACTGGAGATCTTTGGGGGGGTGATAAAGCACACCATATATTTGACAAGCTGCCAAGATGTGTATTTTTGAGCCGGGAATTGCAAAACATGGTGACATCATTGGATTTACTTTGCGCTACCCTGCTTATTTAGGGGGCTTCCAGACCGTTGCTCTTTTGTTGATGGGATTCAATTGCATACCAGCAAATCCGGATTGTAGAATTAAATATATATGGTATTGTTGCACAACAAACCCACTTCCAAAAGAATCTGGACTATATACAGGAAGGGAAGTGATGAGAAGATGCACAGGAAAGTGTGGGATAGAAATTGATTAATGCAAAGTTGCACAACCTGCCTTCAAAATAAATCAGAATGAATGTTCAATAAGCAGCCAACACTGTATAACCTACCCCTTGCAAACTTGGTGCAAAGAAATCAGGAGGAATGCTCAATAAGCAGGTTGATGGAAATGGCCCTGGTCTTTCAAATGACCACACTCCTAAGGGAGTTTGCATTGACATAAACTAAGATTCCTTCTTTAGTAGACTGCAATGGTGCGTTCAAAATTCAAATGGGATTCATTCACAGAAACCCATAAAAGGTTATCTACCAGTGCAACATGCCTATTCCCTAAATGAAGGGGTTTGGCAGACCCAAGTAACCACTTAGTTATCCTAGGAAAGGGACACTTAATTCTATATGCTAATGAGGATAGAGTGGCCCAGTCTATATTCACTGGAGTATTGCCTTGGCTGTAAGAGAAAAAATAAAAGGAGGAGGAGGAGGAGAAAGCTTCTTAAAGGTTGAGATTTGTCTTGGCAAAAAATGGGATCTTTGGAGCGCTCAAATGTGCAAAGCAAGACGGACATTCTCTACTGGTGTTACAGCTGAGCTAAATATAGCACACAGAGAGACGGAACATTTAAACAAATAGAAGGCGGGTCTGGAGGCTGGAAGGAAAGATGGAAGATACAATGTTTAGGGTTAGAAAGCAACTTTCTTCCAGACTTCTCGTTGGACTGACCCCTCTGTTCCCCCCACCCCACCTCAGCTTCCTATGCAGTCAATTTCCATTCAGTTTAGGAAAAACAAATTGCATGAAAGGTTAATTCAGAATCCGTGCAGAGAAAAGGTCAGATCTATAACTTACATAAATTTTGCACATGTATTTTTCCTTTATTTTGCTTGCACTAACCACTGCCACATTGGCTGGGGCAAAGAATTATGCAGTGGTTAAAATTGGAGAGAGCAGTAGGTCAGGAGCAGAGCAGGTGCTTTGCTCAATTAGCCACACCCATTAATTTCATTGGGTCTAACATTGGATACAACATTAACCTAGGTTCACTAATTTCCATGGCTCTGCTCTGAGTAAAAGGTAGTTGTATACAACCTACTACTGCCTCAGATTCAATCTTCAATTAGTGACCAGATTGGGAAAGACACGTGTGAGGCAATGGAGGGCTAGCTGTAGATTCTCAACACTAGGGTTGCCATATTCCCCAAAAGTGAAAATCTGGACAAAGTTCTTGAGGGGTTTTTTGGGGGGAACATCTCTCCACCAAAATTAAGTTTTTTGGATTTTTAAAAATCCATCTGGACGCCAATTTCAGAGCCCGGTTCCTGGACGTATGGCAGCCCTAAGCAAGACACAATGTCAGACTAGACTGTCCAACAATCTTACTCAATAAAATATTATTTGCTTATTACATTCGGCTAGCACCTTTTCCTTCATGGAGCTCAAGGTGGCATACATGGTTTTGCCCCCCCTCCCCATTTTATCCTCAATGAAGCAACCCAAACCCTGAAATCATCATCTAAGGTCCTTCTTCATGTGCATCCTCCATGAGAGATCCAGAGTGTGGCAACAGGAGAACAGGCCTTTGTTGAATGCTCTTCCCAAGAAGGCTCGCCTGGCGCCATCATTACTTATCTTTAGACTATACTTATCTATTATAACCAGGCCTTTGGCCTTTAACTACCTGCAGCCTGTTGGAAGTGGGGCGGTGCTGATGTTTTTAAAGTATTTGTTTTCTCCTTGGCTTTCATGTATCTGTGTAGGGGGGTTGTCTGTCTCTCTGCCTGTTTGGTTGTAAGTCACTTTTGGGTTGCCCTGGGCAAGATAAAGTGAGTAACAAATTCAATAAATAATAATAACAACAACCCTGTGAGGTATGTTAGGTTGAGAGGCAGTGACTGGTCCAAGTTTTGTGGCTGAGTGGGGATTTGAATCATGGACTCCCAGGTCCTAGTCCAACAGTTTCTCCACACAGGCTCTCGGTATGTTCCTATGCATTGAAGCACATACCTGATGACAGCCTTGACAGCAAATCGAACGACAGTGGAAAGCAGGAACAGCGGTGTAACCAGGATGTGGAAGAGCGACAACGACGCAAAGGCCTGGGCTGTAGTTGGTGGTTCCTCTTTAACATACGTGTACGTCACAAACGTCTGTCATGTCAGGAAAAAGAGGGTGTTGGTTATGTTGCTTCAGGCAGAACAAGCGAGGCAAAGAATGTGCGAAACGGGGGGTGGGGGTGGAATACAATGCTCTTTGCATTTTAATGACAAACTATCTAATTTGCCATTTGGGAACCAATACGCAAAGCGAAACCAAATTTTATTCCTCAGGAATTCGCACTTCTCTGAATTTTGCGCCCCATTTATGCAACCAAAAATGAGGGTTTGTAAATCCGGATTGGACCCGATCCGGTCTTGACTGATCTGGACCCCTTCCGATCCATCCCGGATATTATTCTTATTGTGAGACTCTTTGATTTAGTTTATTTATTTATTTCATGAAAGTTATAGACTGTAGAGAAAAACAACAACTCAGAAGCGGTTTACGAAAAAGATAAAATAATATTGCCACTTTAAAAACCGCAACATTAATTTAAGACCTACAGGATATCAAAACCACAGTAGAGTAGACTGAAACAAACAAACTCATGCAAGTTTTCTAAACATCTGGGTAGGCTTGCCAAATAAGAATAAAGTAAAGGCAGCTGCCTGATATCAACAGGCAAGGAGTTCTCAGGGCTACTAAGTGAGATGCAAGTACCGTGGTTCCCAACATGGGCCCCACGCCCCACAGTGGGGCAATTTGATTTTTAATGGGGGCAATTCAAGAATGAGTTATTTACAGTTAATGGCCTTTTAGGCTTCCTCCACATGAAAAGGAGTTCACTTTTGGAATAATAATAATTATATGTCATGGGTGGGGTGGGGATCAGGATTTTAGAGATGCTTAGGTGGGGCATGTGGGACCCAGGTGGCGCTGTGGGTTAAACCACAGAGCCTAGGGCTTGCTGATCAGAAGGTCGGCGGTTCGAATCCCTGCGACGGGGTGAGCTCCTGCTGTTCGGTCCCAGCTCCTGCCCACTTAGCAGTTCGAAAGCACGTCAAAGTGGAAGTAGATAAATAGGTACCGCTCCGGCGGGAAGGTAAACGGCGTTTCCGTGCGCTGCTCTGGTTCGCCAGAAGCGGCTTTGTCATGCTGGCCACATGACCTGGAAGCTGTACGCCGGCTCTCAGCCAATAAAGCGAGATGAGCGCCGCAACCCTAGAGTCAGACACGACTGGACCTAATGGTCAGGGGTCCCTTTACCTTTACCTAGGTGGGGCATGGCCAAAAAAAGGTTGGGAACCACTGTGTAAGTATCCTAAACAGGTAAATAGATGTCCTGTTGCCACTGCTACTGCTCCTGGACCACTGATACAAATACAGTGGTACCTTGGTTCCCAAACGCCGAAAACCCGGAAGTAAGTGTTCCGGTTTTCGAACGTTTTTCAGATGCCGAACGTCCGAGGCGGCTGTTGACTGTTGTTTCCGGGGCACCTGCACCAATCAGAAGCCGTGTCTTGGTTTTCGAACATTTCAGAAGTCAAACGGACTTCCGGAACGGATTAAGTTTGGCGCTTTTGTTTTTGCAATTTATTTTGCGTTTTTGTTTTTGAGGCTTTTTCAGTTAATTTGTTTTTGTGACTTTGTGGAACCCAGTTCAGCTACTGATTGATTGATTGATTGTGTGGCTGCAGAAATGGATAAAAGCCCTCCATCCAAACAATGACTACCATCAGTGCAGGTATGAAAACTATTGAATTTTAATTTTTATCATCTACAATACTGACTTATTTATTTTATAGTACAGTACATTGATTAATGCTTTCATTTTATGGATCAATGGTCTCGTCGGTTAGATAGTAAAATTCATGTTAAATTGCTGTTTTAGGGGTTGTTTTTAAAAGTCTGGAATGGATTAATCCATTTTGCATTACTTTCTATGGGAAAGCGCGCCTTGGTTTTGGAACGCTTTGGTTTTGGAACGGACTTCTGAAACGGATTAAATTTGAGAACCAAGGTACCACTGTAGAAATATATGTAGGAGATATGCTTGGCAACACTTATCCCAGCCCTCACATGGCTTGGGAATATTTGTTTTGGAGGTTTCCCATTTTCTTCCAAGCAATTTCAGAAAAATCCTGAGCTAATCTCAGGACAGTATTATGTGGTATGTGATTTGCCACCTCTAGTTAGAATCTTTCTCCATAAATTGTTGTTGTTGTTGATTATGTTTTACATCTGGGAACATTCAAGGGGACTGAAATAATACAATCTACTCTACCACCTCAAAAATCTAGCACTTCATTCTTCTGTATGTCTACAGCTAATTTAAAAGTTTGCTTAATAAACCACCCACCACCACCCCCCAAAAAAACCAAAATAATTCTTACCGCAAGAACAGCTGCAATTGGTATAGCTGCATTCATAAAAACTGTGGAAACGAGCAAAACCATAAATTATATACAGCAACATTTATCAATGTCTGAACTATACTTCAGATGTTTGCCTTAAGATTATTTCCTGCCCGGACAACTCTTAATTGAGGGTGGGGGGGGGTGGAGCTTTTCCTGTCAAACAAAAACATCCTTGGAAATATTATGGTTTGTGTATTTTACTGAGCTGGGGAACATATTCCCGAAAGAATTGTAGGGTTGTATGCCACAGTTAAAAACGCTGGCTTGGTGGGGAAAAGGGAATTATTTAAATTGCTGAGGTTATGTTAACCTAAATCAAAGGCCATTAAAAAAATAAACAAACTCTACTTTATCAGCTGCCCATAGATGTATGATTGTTAATGTAAACTAACAGATGTCAACAAGCTTAATAAGGAAGGTTAGAGGATTATTTGGAGAGATCTTGTCGTGCTTGTCCCAGGGTATGAGAAAGGCAACGAGAGGTCAGGAAATCATTTTCCCCCAGCCAAGTTTCATAAACTTGCAAGCTTCGCAAGGCTTCCCCCCCCCCCCAATCTTGGAAGACAAAACGTAGAGATGCTGGAATCTCAACTTGTGGGAAACGGGACCTGCATGTGATCTCTCTTCCGTCTCTCTGCTAAGGTTGGGAATGGAGAGGTGACTGAATCCTGGGAATGGGCAGAGGGTGAAAGACAACTGCCCCTGCAGGCCCTGGGGATAGCCTTCCCAGTCTTGTAAAATCAGGGTCAGAAGCCACATGCAGGAAGTAAAGTGCAATGGTATGATAATTCAATCATCTGCCTTGGAGCTCCCTAATCAACTAAAATAATAATAACATTTAACTGGTGGACCTAAAAACTAGCAATGACCACCAATTACGATGAATGTCAGTCAAAGGGCGCTACTGAAATCTTGCCCTGACTGTTGGCTTCCCACAAACCTCTGGGTGGTCGCTGTGGAAAGCAGGATACTGGACTAGAAGGGTCTTTTTTGATCTCATCGAGCTGGGCTCTTGTTACCTTGCAACGTTTCACAGTTGACAACAGAGACTCTGGAGGCTTGCAGGTCTGTGTTGAAGGTGCCTATGGACATGGGCAGTTTTTGTGGCAGGTGCTGCCTCTAATGGCTCTATAAGACCATGAGAAGAGCCCGCTTTTTGAAGACAAAGATCTATCTATCTCACAGTGGCCAACCAGGTGCCTCTGGGTGGTTTGCAATAAGGTTCTGGGTGTTTACAGCACTCTTCCCACCTGTGATTTTCAGCAACTGGTATTCAGAGGCATGCGGTCTCCAACACTGGAGGTAAAATATAGCCCTCATGGCTAGTAACCACTCTTTAAAAGCCAGCTCCATCTGGTACGCAGACCGAGACCCTACCTGCCTGCCCACTCTCTCGCCAGAGTGGTACATCCTCTGGTTAACTCCCACTTGGACTACTGCAATGCGCTCTACATGGAACTACCTTTGAAGGTGACCCGGAAACCACAACTACTCCAGAATGCAGCAGCTAGACTGGTGACTGGGAGCGACCTCCAAGACTATATAACATCCGTCTTGAAAGACCTACATCGGCTCCCAGTACGTTTGTGAGCACAATTCAAAGTGTTGGTGCTGACCTTTAAAGCCCTAAATGGCCTTGGCCCAGTATACCTGAAGGAGCGTCTCCACCTCTATCATTCAGCCCAGACACTGAGGTCCCGCTCCGAGGGCCTTCTGGCGGTTTCCTCATGGCAAGAAGTGAGGTTACAGGGAACAAGGCAGAGGACTTTCTCGGTAGTGGCACCCGCCCTGTGGAACGCCCTCCCATCAGATGTCAAGGAAATAAACAATTATGCAACCTTTTGAAGACACCTGAAGGCAGCCCTGTATAGGGAAGTTTTTAATGTTTAATGATTTATTATGTTTTTGTATATGCCGGAAGCAGCCCAGGGTGGCTGGGGCAACCCAGTTAGATGAGTGGGGTACAAATAATAGAATGTTGTTGATGTTGATAGCCATCACTACTGCTTGTGGGAACAAATTCCATAGTTTAACAAATAACATAACTGGCAACCTGTTCTACAATAAGATATGGCAACATTTAAGTATGCCATGCATATATGTGTGTGTGTGTGTATGTATATGTGTGTGTGTGTGTGTGTGTGTGTGTGTGTGTGTGTGTGTGTGTATGTATATGTATGTATATATATACACACACACATGTATATATATATATATATATATATATATATATATATATATATATATATATATAGTATGCCTATTCCTGTATTTATTGCGCGACTTTTGTACTTTATAGCATATGTGGCATGTGTATACTTTTTAAAAAGCATTTATTTTAATTTGTGAGCTGCTGCTTTTGCGTTTGTCTTTGGATAAAAAGGGAGGAGGGTCAAACAACGAGATGATGGCCTTCCAGCCAGCCTGCCACACTGAAGGATATATACTTACTGGAGAGAGATGTGTAAAGAGCAAAGGTTTTGAGGCTCGTAAGCTCCTTCACCCTCGTTTCTTCTACACTTCTGCAGAATATGTGCTCCCAGGCGTACAGCTTTAAAAGCTTGATCCCTTTCAGTATTTCATTGGTTTTCTTCAGCCTCTCTGTGGAGTAATCCTTTCCGTCAATGGAAAATGGAGGGAGAAAAGGGGAAAAGAGCATTAAACCACCCATTTTAAAAAATGCAAATAAATAATAATAAAATATTTTAGCAATTTGTGGCAAACTATAGATCGTGCCAAACAACATAGAGCCATAGAGTTGTAAAGTTGAAAGGGGTCCCCAGGGTCATCTAGCCCAACCTCTTGCAATGTAGGAAGCTTTTGCCCAACCTGGGGCTCGAACTCATGACCTTGAGGTTAAGAGTCTCATGCTCTGCCGAATGAGCTACGTCCAACAGTGTAGCCAGGCACAGAACCATAGCTGTCAACTTTTGGATTTGAAAATAAGGGATTTCCCCCCAACTTTCGGATTTGAAAATAAGGGATGCCGCAAGGGCCGTGCAATGGCACCAAGTAGCCTCGCCACCCTGCGCTCCAGAGGGTGAGCGAAAGAGCGAGTGCGTAGACGGCAGGCAGGCTGTCTGTCTGGTTGGGCGTGAGGGTCTGGCTGCACAAGGCATGCAAGCTCCACTCCCAGTCGGTCTCAGACTCCTTATTGGCAGCCGAGCAACGCAGCTGAGGAGCCTCCCTGGCCGGCAGGGAGGGAGAGGAGCTGCTTCCTTTGAAATCTGGGAAATTTAAGGGATATCAACAATCCGGGATAGCAGCAGGAAACGGCATTGGAATAAGGGAGTTTCCCGTAAAAAACGGGAGAGTTGACAGCTATGCACAGAACTCCAGTGTATTACCACTCCAGTCACGTGCTTTAAATAGCTGCCAAGTCTCATGTGTGGAAAAACTTACAAGCGTGCTCTTCTGAGCGTCGGCCAACTTTGTCGCTATGAAATATTGTATTGGAGCCAGCAATACAATTACAGCAGCGCCGACCAAGGCACTCTGGCCAAGTAAGTTGTAGAGCAGGATCACACCCATAATGATCTACAAAAAAAGATGGTGGAGGGAGAGAAGACTTAGGAAACATTGCTGGTTCTCTAGTTCAGTGCACAAACCTGAATGAGATGATCTAAAGGTGGAGCAGCCAAATTCAAAATATGCTCGCATAATGCTTAGTTGTAGAGGGTATGTAACAAAGTTATACTAAGTCAGACCATACTGATTTACTGCTTTAAATACTGCTTTAAACAGTCATGGCTTTCCCCAAAGGATTCTGGGAGCTGAAGTTTGTTAAGGGTTCTGAGAGCTGTTAGGTCCTTGTCCCCTCTGCCCAGAGCTGCGATTCCCCAAATTCCCTGTAAACAGGGATTTATTGTTAGGCCACTCTGGCAATTGCGGTTCTATGAGGGGAATAGGGGCCTCATAACAACTCTCAGCACCCTTCACATAAGACAGCTCCCCGAATTCTTTGGGGGAAGCCATGACAGTTTAAAGTTGTATGGTAGTGTTTTGAATGTATGGGGTAAACGTGACTCTAGTATTGTTTACTCTGCCTTGCAGCGGCTATCCAAGATCTCTGGCAGAGGAGGTTTCCCCCCACCCTGCTACCTGAAATTACTCAATTCGGGTTAGGGGTGAAACCTGTGGCCCTCCAAACATGTAGATGCTGATGTCTCTTTAATCTCTTTTCAGTTTTCTGTTGGTTTTAATCATTTTTTTAAAAATGTTTTCAATTACTTGGTTTTAACTGTTCTTATTGATCATTTTAATGGCCCAGATTCAACGTTCCCTGACCGCCAGTGCAAGGGCTGTTGTGCTAGCCTAAGGGGCAATAAAAACAGTTGTGCAATAACAGTCAAGTGCAATGGTTGCACTAGCAGAAGCGGAATGTGCAACCTGTTGCGAGGACCATGCTGGCTCCTGGCCAGCATGGATATTCAGCCCCTGTATATCAGCGGGGATCAGGTGGAGAGGGTGGCTGTATTCAAGTTTTTGGGCGTGATTATCGATCAGGGTATGACTTGGAGCGCAAATACTACTGCTCTGGTAAAGAAGGCCCAGCAGAGAATTTATTTCCTCAGACGTTTAAAGAATAATAATAATAATAAATTTTATTTATACCCCGCCCTCCCCAGCCGAAACCAGGCTCAGGGCGGCTAACGCCAGTAAAATCTGAGTGAGAGACTGCTGGTGTCCTTCTACCGAGGCTCCATAGAGAGCATTCTTATATACTGTGTTTGTGCTTGGTTCTCCAGCTGCACAGCCAGGGAGAAGAAGGTACTTCAGAAGGTCATAACCACAGCCCGAAAGATTATTGGTCATCCTCTCCCATCTTTGGAAGAACTATACAGTTCCTGTTGCCCTAAAAAAAATTAAACAATATTTTACAGGATCCATCTCATCCGGGATATAGTCTCTTTGCACCACTGCCTTCGGGTAGAAGATATAGAACAATTAGATCAAGAACAAATAGATTGGAGAATAGTTTCTACCCAAGAGCTATAACCATCTTAAATGCTGTAACCAGATAAATATGACCTTGGAGAGTTGTGATGGGTGTGTATGTATGTGCATGTGTGGCTGAAAATGTGTTTCTTTGTTTTTTGTGCTGTTTTTTTGTTTTGTTTTTATGGGATGGCATCCAATTTCGTTGCACTTGTACAATGTTGTACTTGTACAATGACAATAAAGAAATCTTATCTTATATCTTATCTTGTGCAAACCATTCCACTAGCACAGGTAGTACACTGCTAAAGGACTTTAACATAGCGCTGCATTTAATTCCTCCCAATATTTCTTGTAAGCAGCACAGATGTTTCGTGACAATCAAGCAGTATACAAATTTTGCCAAGTCCAGAAAAATAGAGTCATGAGAGCTGTAGACAAGCAACATCTGGAGGGCCATAGGAATCCCATCCTCTGCTTTAACTGGAGATGCCAAGAATTGAACCCAAAAGCACCTCCATCCATCCATGTGCTCTAACCCTTAAGGCTCTGTCATTCTTTAAGATTCAGTAAAGTTGTGTGTGTGTGTGTGTGTGTGTGTGCGCGCGTGCGCGCGCGCGCGCGTGCGCGTGCAATGAATGAAATGAAATCTGTTGCGTCTTCCAAAAATCAGTCCCTTACTTCGATGCTCTACCTGAACGGGCATAGCCCATAGGTTGGGACACAGGAAAAGGAACCACATCAGTTGATTAGTTTCAATGGCGACCAAGTTATTGATCTGTCCCAGAGTCATCTCTCCCATGGACAGGTTGGATGTGGAAAGTCTCAGGATCTTATTATAGATCATTGCCTGTGGAAAGAAGCGGGGCAAACATGTTGGTGGGTGGTATACATTCCTTTTCTTTAAATTATTATTATTTGTTTGCATATTTAATGAAGGAAAAAAGAAGAGGAAAGCATTAAAGAGCATAACGTGAAAAAAATAGTATATAAATGATACTGAGATGTCAGGGACCATGCTGAGGTGGGCTGCAATGAGGAAAAATGGTGGGATCCACCCCCTCCCCCTGATCCTGATCCTGAACCTTCCCAGGAGCAGGAGGACAACACAGATTTGGAACAGTGGTTTGTAGAGGGACATAGTTCAGAAGGCAGAAGCTGGGAAATACTGGATGGGGAACAGCTAGGAGAAGAAACACTAGAAGAGAGAGTTAACAGATTCACAGTCTCTGGGTAGCATCAACCCCCCCCCCTCTCCAAAGTCTTGAAGAGCTCAGAAAGTGTCAGAACAGAAAGCACAGAGGGTACAAGCTCAGATTACAAGACGTAGGAAAGACGTAGATTAATAAGGACGGAGGGGGTGTAAGCCTTAATTGGGAGCACCGCCATTTCTAGGAGACGAGTTCATAGAATCACAGAGTTGGAAGAGACCACAAGGGCCATCCAGTCCAACCCCCTGCCAAGCAGGAAACACCATCAAAGCATTCCTGACAGGTGGCTGTCAAGCCTCTGCTTAAAGACCTCCAAAGAAGGAGACTCCAGAGTTATTTGTCCTCTCGCTGTGATTATTAAAGATTCTAACTGGTAAGGCGTTCCTTTCATTTGATCTCTTATCTACTGCCATGGGGGAAGGAAGCCGATTCCCCGAAGCCTGACATGAGACTAACAACAACAACAAAAAGACCATCACCAATTCACAATCTAAATACAATAACTATCATTATTGTATTTAGTTAAATGTGTAAGTGGAAAGAAGCCCTCCAAATGCCCAGAGAGATATCCACACAAAATTGAAATATGTTCAAATGTAGTAAGGGCTGCCTGCAATAGACAGTGGGTATTGCTGTATAAGTCTCTTAGCAACCATAAGTGCTCATAAAATCCACTTTTGACGTCCTGCCATTAATCCCCATGCTACAGGAATAAAAGTACATGATCCCTAGGGATGTGATCTATGAGGAGCTGGCTCAAAGCCCGAGGCCTATTGGCAGACCAACTTTACGCCACAAAGATGTCTGCAAACAAGACATGAAGGTTGGTAACATCAACCTCGCCGTGTGGGTATCTCTTGCAGATGACCATGGAGCCTGGAGGCAGTCAGATTGTGTATCCATATCAGTGACCAGAGGAGGAATCAGAGTGTGCTGGTCCCGTGGGTTACCCGAAAGGTGAGGTCCAAGTCCAGTCCATGGTCAGAGGTGCAACGTAAAGGCAGTCCATAGTCACTGAAGCTGGGTGCAGGGCAGGGAGTCAAGCAAAGTCAGGAACAGGCAGGCAAGCAGGGAACCAGGGCGTGTCAGGAGCTCAGGCAGGAAAGCAGGACAGGTTTCAAGCAGGAACTGGTAACCAACAATGTTGCTCCTGCAACTTGGGCTGGGGCTGGCTGGCTTTTATCTGCCCTGAGGCATAGGGCGGCCCCGATCCTCTGGTGACTCGTCTCTCCTGGCCTGGAGGCGAGCACTCCTCCTGCGGGAACTCAGTTCCCTTCGCCTCTCTGCCCTGAGCCTCTGCAGCTCAGTAGAGGCTGGAGGGTTACCGGACCCAGAGGCAACCTCAGCTTCCCCTGACAGGGCTGGGAGTGGAGCACCTGCAGGCAATGGGTCCTCCACCCCATCAGGAGCCAGAGCAGACTCAGCAGATGCCTGCACCTGAGGATCCAGCACAGGTGAGGACCCTTCCGACTCAGGCCCTAGCCCCAGCTCTGCTGGTTTTGGAGGTCGGGAATCCTGTGCAGGCTGGGATCCCTCAGGTTCAGCATCTGAGTCTGAATCCCAGGCCATCACACAGAGGCAGATTTGGGGAGTGCTGCTGGTTCGGTCACACTAGGCATGGATCCTTGGGGGCGCTGAGGGAGCGCCGTAACTCTACTTTAAGATGGAACATGAGAGACAGGGGGCGCCGAATTTCGGCACCATTTGCGGGTGGGGAGAAACCTTCCCTCAGCATCAATCTGTAGGGGGCAAATGTCACAAGACAGTCTGGGAGGGGGTTCATTACAGTTTGATGAATTGTGGGTGGGTGTTTTTTGTACCCCTCTTTTTTTTCAATCCAGAATAATAATAATAATAAAAGACTTGCCACTGCTTCAGGCTGAGGTTCCTCTCCACACAACAGACTTGCAGCATTTCTGGGCCAGACTGGGCATGGGAACGATGTTGCATTTTGATGCAGTGGCATTCCTACGGCCCAGGAATGTGACAGGGCTCCTCTGAAGAGGAAGTGTGCCAAGGCTTCCCCCCCCCCCGCCCCCAGCTTATAAAAAGAAAAAGAAATAAAAGACAACTACTCGCAGCCACCTCATGAAAATGTAAGTGAATCTGAAAGCAGTGCAAGTTACATTCTCCCATTGCGCCTGAAAGTCGACAATCTCCCCCCCCCCAACCTTTGTGGGGGACAAAATGTTGTGTGAAGGTGGGGTGGGGGCTAAGGGATGGGGAGACTTCTGCCCAGGCCAATTTTAAAAGCCTGGTGCCACTTGGTGGGACAGACCTATATAGCCGGCTCCAGCCTCATGATTCAAATCAGGCATCCCCAGCTGGTTTTGGACTACAACTCCCATCACCCCTAGCTAACAGGACCAGTGGTCAAGGATGGTGGGAATTGTAGTCCCAAAACATCTGGAGGGCCGAATTTGGGGATGCCTGATTCAAATATTATTTCTTTAAAATCTCTACCCTGTCATTCCTCCCAAGGTATAAAATACCCAAACACCAAAACAGTAAACATATTTTTTAACCCTATAAACTTATGAACACATATTTTAAAACAGTTAATGATGTCAGGATTACCAGACAATGTTTTTTAGCCCTCAAGTGCCTGAGTGAACAGTAATGTTTTACAATTTCTCTGGAATGTTATTAATGAGAGAGCAGATGCTTCTTACAGGGGAGGGCATCCTATTAACAAGGAACCACCACCAAGAAGGCCCTGTCATGAGTCGATGCCAACCGGGCAGCACCCAGCAATGGCACTGTGATGGAAGAAGGGTGGGATGAAGCAAGATGTAAACAAGTCTTTTGCCACTGCTATCAGGTACAAAGGGCACTGGAGAGACTCCTTAATGCCATCCAAACAGCCAAACACTTTTTATCAAATCTGCCCCAATCTTCCTGGTTCAATTAGGCCAAAGTATGAATAATTTGAAGCCTTGACCAAGCAGTTTCACAGCCTGTGGAATAATGCCTTTATTTACCAGCAAAGCTCCTCGTAGATTGATGCCTGTTTCTATGGTAACGTAGTAGGAGGCCTGGAGAAAGGTCCTCTGCAGGATGAGGGCCAGGAAGAGGAGAACTGCCAGGACATAGGCGGTTTTGAGGAAATTGGTCGAAGTGAGGAACGGATCTGTAGAATTCTACGGAGCAAAACAAAAGAGATTGTTTCAACTAAGAGATAATATTGGGGGTCTAACCGAACAGCAAGGAAATGAAAAATAATAATAATAATTAGGGCTGTCACCCAATTAAAGAAGGCCTAAGGCAATTAACCTGGAAAAACTGCATAAACGTGAATGTGAATAAACAATCATTGCTAAGAAAAAAGCATTGTTTCTTTGTTTGAACAAACCACAATTTTTCTCTAAAGTATCAAAAAGAGAAAGTACAGTTAAAAATAAGAAGACCAAAATAATTCTGGAGTCTCTGATAAACAATAGTTTGTTGGTTGAAGAAACACACACACACACACACACACACACACACACACACACACACACACCCTGTTTCATTCATGATTTGTTAAACCATAGTTTCCTGTGACATATGAATTGGAAAGCTTTTGGTATAAGTCAGGCATCCCCAAACTTCGGCCCTCCAGATGTTTTGGACTACAATTCCCATCATCCCTTACCACTGGTCCTGTTAGCTAGGGATCATGGGAGTTTTAGGTCAAAACATCTGGAGGGCTGAGTTTGAGGAAGCCTGGTATAAGTGCTTCTTACAAACCAGGCTATCAAATGTCTCGACTGGGTCTGTTTAAGAAGAAAAAGCCTATTCAAAAGATGTTTCCACGCAGAAACACACACGCCCTACCCCCATCACCTAAATTTTAGGTCCCATAAACAGTAACCAGCCTGAACAAGCCATCTCCCTAAAAAACATACTCTAATTTACTTACTCTAACTGGGTAAATAGCTCCAGAGGTTAAGGCAGTGTAGTTTGCAGACGTTGCGTTGGTCATAAGAGTGCCACCTTCAGTCTCATCAGAAAAACTCATAACGATGCCGGAAATACAGAGCGGTCCAACAAACCCCAACAGGTCAGCTAAGTAACGGAACGTACTGCTCAGAAGGATTGGCCGCCCGAAGGCGCGATACATGGCAAACCAGATGGAAGGTTTGCAGTTTGGTTTGTCGGCCACTTTTTTCTGGGAAAGAAAATAGGGTGGATGCAAATTTTCAAAATAAATTAAACTTTTTTTTTCCCTTGTAAAGATGCTGCTATGTTTCTCTTCTAGAAATAAATCAACTTGCACGAAATGATCCGAACAGAAGCATGTTTGTCCTACAATCAATCTCTAAAACTGAATCGATACAGGGTACATTGAGATAAAGGGGCTTTTCTACATAAACGAAGAAGCAGCATGATCGTTTCCCCAAATATGGATATTCGCATTCTGTCCGATTTGCACCATTGCTTAGGAAATGCGAAGAAATATCAATGGAAAACCAGATTTAAATCATCTATTTAAACTTGTTGCTTTTCTTGTTGATTCCTTTTTTTTTTCTTTTGCTGTGAGGGCCACATTCTCTTCATGGCAATGTTCTGGGGGCCGCGTGCCAGCGGTGGGCCGGGTTAGAGGCAAAAGTGGGAGGAGCAATGATACCTTTACGTTTGTAGAGTAAGGTAGCTTCTGTGTGCGCGCACACCCCATCTTCCATTAAGGAACACTCAGAGCATGAAGAAGGACAATAGGTAAAGCAGGTGAGGCTAGGGAGAGTCCTGAGGGCCATATGGAGAGGCCTGGGGGGCCATGGAGGAGATTGACAATGAACCATGATGAAAGCAACTCAAAACATACATCCTATGTAGACATCCTTAGGAAAATATTCGGTTACCGGTATTAAAAGGTAAAGGTAAAGGGACCCTGGACCATTAGGTCCAGTCGTGTCCGACTCTGGGGTTGCGGCGCTCATCTCGCTTTATTGGCCGAGGGAGCCGGCGTACAGCTTCCAGGTCATGTGGCCAGCATGACTAAGCCACTTCTGGCGAACCAGAGCAGCGCACAGAAACGCCGTTTACCTTCCAGCTGGAGCGGTACCTATTTATCTACTTGCACTTTGACGTGCTTTCGAACTGCTAGGTGGGCAGGAGCAGGGACCGAGCAACGGGAGCTCACCCCATTGTAGGGATTCGAACCGCCGACCTTCTGATCAGCAAGCCCTAGGCTCTGTGGTTTAACCCACAGCGCCACCTGGGTACCGGTATTAATGGATATTTATTCACAAGGTTGACCTGAGGTATCTTGCTGCCTGAGGTGAACAACCAGATGCCCCCACCATTCTTGGTCTGGAAGTTGACTCTTACTTCTACACTGGCAACAGTGTTCAGTTCAGTTCAGTTCTTTATTCGACCGTCAGTCAGAAAAGATACATTTCCATACAAAATTAAAACTTCTAAAACGTCTAAAAGAACTTTGGAGTAAAACATAGCCAACAATAAAACGAAGCTATACAGATAAACCCATGTCGATGCTGTCAATTTTAATCTTGCGACGCTTAAGAGCTAGAAAAAGAAATTTGGCCACCAGGGAGGCTGTTTTTCCAGTAACATTATTCAACAAATATAGAACCTGTCTTTCTCTGGATAGAGAGCTAAGTTGATAGGAGTGGAGCTATAAGATTTTGCCTGAGATCTGCATAGAAAGGGCAGGTCAGGAGAATATGTTTGGTGGACTCTACCACTCCCAGGGCACAATGACAAGTTCTCTGAGTGTATGGGACTCCCCTGAACCTTCCACACGGCAACAGTGTAACCCTTTCACATTTGAGGACAGCTTTGATCTCCAGCATGTTGCTGCCACTGCCCATCCCACATTTCTGCCGCCTAAGGCAGCTTCCTCAATTTCCCAAAAGGTACCGGTAGGGCTGGTAGGGCCCCTTGACTCATTCAAAAGGAATGAAGGCCTGGAAAGGGCGAGTGTGGAATAAATTTACCTCTGATTTTGCTGTAGGTGAAATTGACAGGCAGCAGGTACGGGTGGGCGAAACAATGGCTATAAATGTTACTACTACTACTAATAAAAAAATTAATTTGATTCTTCCAAACTGTCTGTAGATGTCGTTGTTGTTTTTCCCCTGAGGGGATCCTCTATATTTATATTTTTGCTTTAGGGAAAATGGAATGGCAACTATCCTTCAATAAACTATCCAAAAGCATCCCGCATGGAGATTGTGCTGAAGGTGCTCACTATACATTATTCTTGGTTTGACTTTGGATACTTTTAACTTGGTTTATTGTTCATTTGATCCCCTCCCCCACCCCACCCTCACACCCTGTAATCTGCCTTGAAACTCTTCTTGGGTTAAATGTGACATATAGATTTAGAAAATAGCCAACTAAATAAAAATAGAATTATTACCGCTGCTAATATAGTAACAGATCTTTGGTAGATTGCTTCGATATCGGACCATGAACCTGAGGCTGACAGAGCTATTCTCACCACAAAATTGTGTCTGAGATAATTTAACAGCCTCATGTTCAGCATCTTTCACTGAAGCACGATAAAAGGCTTTGGGGGAGAACAGACTCCTACATTCTCCAAGGGGATGGAATGCACTCGAGGCCAGCTCTGTCCCATTTCATACAGGAACAGTTTGGCTTAATCCTTCTCTCCTCAGAAACCTTATAGACCGGCTAGGCATGAGTAACAGCTAGCAAGATCGCTGCAATTTAAGTCTATAGTACCAGCATAAACAATGGCAAAAGTTAGCAGCTGTCTCAGTCCTCCAGATGTAGAATAACTTCCTGCAGTTCCTTTTTCAAAGCAGGAGTGGCAAGGATTGGATATGAAAAACATGCAATCTACCCCCAAACTTAGGCATTTTGGGACCATAGCTGTCAACCCTCCCTTTTTTTGCGGGAAACTCCCTTATTCCAATGCCGTTTCCCGCTGCTATCCCGGATTGTTGATATCCCTAAAATCTCCCAGATTTCAAAGGAAGCAGCTCCTCTCCCTCCCTGCCGGCCAGGGAGGCTCCTCAGCTGCGTTGCTCGGCTGCCAATAAGGAGTCTGAGACCGACTGGGGGCGGAGCTTGCATGCCTTGTGCAGCCAGACCCTCACGCCCAACCAGACAGTCTGCCTGCCGTCTACGCACTTGCTCTTTCGCTCACCCGTTCGCGCGCAGCCTCTGGAGCGCAGGGTGGCGAGGCTACTTGGTGCCATTGCACCGCCCTCGCGGCATCCCTTATTTTCAAATCCGAAAGTTTGAAAATAAAACCTTATTTTCAAATCCGAAAGTTGACAGCTATGTTTGGGGCACTGTGGGGCCCCAAAACAGGATGTCCCAATTTTATCAGGACAGTTAAGGGGTATGCAATGGCCACCTGACCTCTGTTCAAAAATCTCCGGTGAAGGATCCGATGAAGATGAATGAACTTGGATGGCTTTAAAAGTGGGTTAGACAAATTACTGGAAGGTAAGATTGCAGGGACACAGGTGGCACTGTGGGTTAAACCACAGAGCCTAGGGCTTGCCGATCAGAAGGTCGGCAGTTTGAATCCCTGCGACGGGGTGAGCTCCCGTTGTTCAGTCCCTGCTCCTGCCAACCCAGCAGTTTGAAAGCACGTCAAAGTGCAAGTAGATAAATAGGTACCACTCTGGCAGGAAGGTAAACGGTGTTTCCGTGCGCTGCTCTGGCTTGCCAGAAGCGGCTTAGTCATGCTGGCCACATGACCTGGAAGCTGTACGCCGGCTCCCTCAGCCAGTAAAGCGAGATGAGCACCGCAACCCCAGAGTCATCCGCGACTGGACCTAATGGTCAGGGGTCCCTTTACCTTTAAGATTGCATCAATGGCTAACAGCCACCATAGCTATGTTCAACCTCAACTATTGGAGGGATTATAGGAATCAAAAGCAGAGCGAGTGGCTGTCACAATCAGGTTCCGTTCCCGCTCAGGAAGTTACCTTTTGCTCCTCATATGCCTCTTTCAAGCAGACGTAGTTTGTAAGGGCTCGCATGGCGATCGGCAGTTTCCCAATCGCCTTCAGGTCAATGGGCTTCCTGTGAGCTGATATGATAAGCGGGTTCATCCACCAGTAGGTTGCTTTGGAGAGCAAGTTGACGAAGGGCTGGAGGAACCTCACACCCAGATCCTGAAGATCTTCTGGAGGCTTCACTTTCTGAGGGTCTGTGAAAAACACATATTTCTGGGGGATAAAAACAACAAAGAACACGTTGAGTGGCAGGTGATTTTTTTTAATGTCCCCCCCCCATTTCTTTTATTTATTCATTTTATTTATATATCAAGTTATAAATAAACCTGAGTTTAAGTTATAAATAAACCTGTAATTTTATTTGTCCTGTATTTTTATCTTGTGAACTGCCCTGAGATCTTCGGATGAAGGGCAGTATATAAATTTAATAAATAATAATGCCCTTCCTTGCCCTTCCTTCAAGGAGTTCAAAGTGACAGACCTGCTTCTCTCTCTCCCCCCCCCCCCAGTTAATTTCATCCCCACAGCAAACCGGGTGGGGTAGGTTGAGCTCAGGGATGGCGACTAACCCAAATTCACCTAAATTTAATAAATACTGTATATTCCTGCGTATAACACTACTTTTTAACCCAGGAAAATATTCTCAAAAGTCGGGGATCGTCTTATACACTGGGTCGTATTTCTTATACGGCGAGTATATCCCAAACTCTATATTTTAACTGAAAAAGTTGGGGGTCGTCTTATACGCCCAGTCGTCTTATACGCCGGAATATACGGTACTTTTTTTTTATAAATGGCTGGTTAGTATTCTATGTCCTTTTAAATGTGTTTGTGAGAGGTGGGGCTATGGATTTGTTTTGTCTTGGGTCTTCTTTTTTATTATGTATGTTATGTTTTTATTTTGTGGTTTTTATGCTGTGAACCTCCCTAAAATTAAGAGCAGTATACAAATTTAGTAAGTAAAATAAATAATAATGAAATAGTAAGCTTATTGGCAGAGCAGAGAATTGAACCTGAATTTTCCCAGTCCAGATCCAGCACCCTTAACAACTGCACCACAGTGGGCTCCTGTGTCCTTTTTAACAGCCTGTTGTTTGTTACATGACTACTCCCTTTAAAAATTTCTTCTCTCAAATATGAGAGCACAACCATGGCCTAGCTGGAGCAGAGATCTGGGACTTCTACCAGGAATGAGGAATCTGTGTCCCACCAAATGTTGTTGGACTCCAACACCCATCATCCTTGACCGTTGGCCATGCTGGCTGGGCCTGATGGGAGTTGAGTGTCCAAAAACATCTAGAAAGAGGGAAGTTCTAATTGCCCTCCAGATGTTTTTGGACCACAATGCCATGTTCTCCACCCAGGTCACAGGGTCCCTGCCATCTGTGAATAACTGCCCACTCCAAAACTAAGGAATGAGATTTTCGTAAGGAAGGAGATTAGTTTTCGTTTCCTTCTATTTCAGTAGTGAGGGTTTCCTTTCTTTCCTGCCTTTCCACACTTGGACCACCATGAAACAGAAACAGGTGTTTCCAATAGGTAAAGTGTCCTACAAGGTGCGAAAGATGCAGGTGTGGGATGTGATCCACGAGAGGCAGCCAAGTACAACATTCCTTGAAATGCTAGAGAAGACATGCAAGGGAATGTTTGGTCCAGCCAGTTGAAACTTCCTGTTCCTCCTGGCTGGAGCATCCTTCCTTTTGCATGTGATAGAAGGTGGGCATGACCTAACCTGTCCAGGTAACAAAAGGACGAGTCATGCAGCAACCTCTCTCTCTTTTTGACTTCCTTCTTTGTTTGACCAGCTTTGAGCTAGGACTGCTCTGCTAGCTCTCAACTAGCAGAAGCACTGGGATTATTCCCCCATATGGGGTAGATCCACATGTACATATTTGTAACTAAGTCTGCCTTCAGGAATCCAACTGTGAACTGATGTGAATAAACTTCTTTTATTGACTTTGAATAAGATGGTGGCGTCTTTATTCTTTTAAGAGGGATTCCAAGGGAACTGACCAGGAACATACAATTCAATCTGAGACAGACTGAATTCTATAATAGTGAGAAGCTCACACGAGCTTGCAACCAGCTATCTGCTGTGCATGTAAAAAGGGGAATGTAACTCTGCTAAGTATAGGAACTTGCTAGCGTAAGTTAGGAAGGATATTAATAATATATCCTCTCCTGCCACCCTGAACATTTCCACAGCAGAGACCTGCAGAGGGGCTGCACAAGAAGAAGTTCCTATAGTGCAGGGTTTCCCAAACTTGGGTCTCCAGCTGGTTTTAGACTACAAGTCCCATCATCCCTAGCTAGCAATCAGCTGGAAACCTAAGTTTGGAAAACACTGCTATAGTGCATGGGAAGTGGGGAGGTTGATATACACCCTAATTCAAAACCACTGCGTGATGCACTTTTTGTGTGTGTTTTTCACAGGGTCCTAAATCTGTAAGCCAGCATTTCAAAATAAGCACTCCAAGAGCTGGGAGATGATGGGAGTGATTGACTTCAGCAAGGGCTAAACTCCTCCACTCCACTGGCCAGTGGCTGGTGGATAACACAGCAAAGTTATATAAAGTCTGGAATCTATGCCAAGCGGAACACACCCTGACACGTATGACGTTGATCTCCACTGCCATCAATAAGCCATAGAGCACAACCATCAGTCCAGTGATGCAGAAACGCAGCTGCTGAAAGCTGAACCCATCTTGGCAATATCTGACCAGCTTGATAGTTTTGGTGACAAAGGCCATGACCCAGTACAGAAACAGAGCTGTGACATAAAGGAAGAAATAACACTTAGTTATATATAGGTATCATTAATCTCTAATCTATCAATCAATCTGACCAGAGTCCGCTGAGGATATAACCAGTTTAAAAACAGAGGTTATGGAAATAGTGCGTTGTTTCCAATGTTCTTCTTCTGCGATCACTCGTAGCCGAGTAAGATTGTCTTCCATAAACATGGTTTTAACAATGAGTCCGTAAGTGACTGTGGAGGCCAATTCTGGATCCACACGTCCTTCCACAGTGGGGACATTGGTTTCTGGGCGGGAGTTGATCATGGTCTGGATTTGCCAAGTGTGCCTTCTTCCTCTTAGCACGTTTCTCCCTTGTATCCTGAGTTTGAGTGTCTTCAAAGCCCATGACACCTTTGGTAAAGGCTGTTCTCCAACTGGAATGCTCGCAGGCCAGTGTTTCCCAGTTGCCAGTGTTTATACTACATTTTTTAGATTTGCCTTGAGAGAGTCTTTGAACCTCTTTTGTTGACCACCAGCATTACGCTTTCCATTTTAGCCATACTCAAAGTAGGCCCACCAATCTTAATGGACATGGCTAACTTAAGTGCATTAATTTTGATGGGTCTGCTCTGAGTCGGATACAATCCACTAGAGACAACTGAACAAGGCAGGCATATAATAGGCATCTAAAGCGCATCAATGTGGGGGTGACTGAGATCGCTATCCTAAATCTGCAAGCCCTTTTCTCAATGCACTGGTGTCTTCTGCTCTGTTGAATGTACACAGCCTCTCTAGCTGTTGTGGCTCTGCCATGCATTCCCATGGAGGGAAAACACATGTGTGTCTAACCCGGATGGTAGCTAGATTCTACACGCAGATTTGCAGGCACAGTCTATCCTCCCAGAACAAACCAAACAGCGGGGAAAACAGTCGCAGTGAGCCCCCGGGGCGATAGGGTCAATCTGTATATAATTGATGCAGAAAGCTCCGAAGCACAGTGGAGGTCAAACAGTTCTGGCTCCACACCCCCATTTACTTTGGAGGAGACACTGCTCAGTGGCTTTGTATGCAGATCTCTTGTTCAGTCCCTGACCTCCCCAGAGTATTGAACTTGGTGTTGGGCTGTGGGTAGCAGCTCTTCTGTTCGGGAATGGAATGAAGACCTTGAGCAGAAGCTGGGAAAATGCAAGCTGGACCCTCCTCTTGGATATTTTTAGCCCCTTTTAAATTTTTAGACTGTTATATTCATTCTGCGTTTTAATTTCTTTTACTGTAGCTCTGTAAAGCACTTTTCAGATTTTAAATGCTGGTCTATGACCGTAATAAAATTTGATTGATTGATTGACACACGTGTGTCTCATTTTATTCCTCACAGCACAAATATTTATATAGGCTTTAGCAGCGCATCCAGCATGGCTTAGGTTGCACCAGTTTGCTTGAAAAGCTCACTGAACAGAGAATGTGTGCTTTAAAAAAAAAAATCAACTGCTTACCCAGAAGTAGTTTTGGAAAATTCGAGGTCTCAATATTGTGGTAATAAACGATAGATGTTGTCGCTGCTACAAATCCCATTATAGCAGGGAGGAAGAGATGCAGGTGGCGAGACTTTAACTGTCTGCAAGGGAGCAAGGGTGATATCAAAAATGTAACTGGATTGCCAAGTATTGGGTTAAAGCAGATAAACTATAAAGCTCAGAAGCCCCTGTTCAGATCTCATCCCTGCAAAAGATTCACTAGCCAACCTTGGGCACCAAGTCTACACCACAGGGCTGGCTCTAGATGTTGTTTTGTAAAGAGCTTTGAGGTGGATTGTTGTTGTTGTTACGACCACGTGGTTATATAAATTTAATGACATAAATAAAACAAATCCCAACAGGTTCAGGCAGCATGGTCAATGGTCAGGGGACATAGGAGTGGTTCAACAACGTCTGGAAGCCACCAGGTTGGGGAAGCTTGGAGAAGGATATTGCTAAAAAGCACATGGGAAGATGGTAGATATTAGGATAATATGAGCCTTAGGCCAATGGCCCACCTAGACCAGCATCCTGTGGCCAGCCAGATGTCTGTAGGAAACATGCAAGCAGGATGTGAGCTCAAGAGCACTCCCCCTACCCCTGTGTCGCCAGCAACTGGAATTCAGAAACACTTAATGCCTTTGACCGTGTAAGCAGGGCTAGCAGCCATGGCTAGCAGCCACCGATACAATAAAGCTCTAAGTGTTCCATTTCTTGGCTGTAGTCTACTAGGCGGTCCATGGACAATTGTGGGGGACCTCCAGACTGTCCCTGTTTCGGAGTGGGATTCAATCACATACCAGCAACTTCAAGTTGAGCAATGAAGGCTGATATGGAGCTGTTGCGCAACAAACCGCCTTTCCCAGAAGATCAGACTTTTTGCAATAAGGAAAGTGATGGGAAATGCATCGGAAAACACGAGATAGCACTTGCTTTGACGCAGCGTTGCCCAGAAAACAGACCAGTGTGAACAAATAGCTGACGTTGTCTCATCTCCCTGAAAACAAAGCGGGATGGATGCTTGCCTAGAAACTCCCACTGTTTCAAGAGGGAGACGAACAACAGCAAGGAAAGTGAAATGTTCCACCTGCTGTTGGCTTTTTTGTCTCAGTTGCAGCTGGGAAAAGTTAAATAGAACGGCAGTGCCTTTTCCCTCTAGGAAGCAAAGAAGAAAGAGGTTTGCTATCCCTTGGGAAATGCTTGAGTCTCGCTATGAGTTTGGTGTTACACAAGTAGCGAGGGGTTTTTTCTCCCACTCCGTAAGAACTTAAGAGCCTGCTAGATCAGGTAAATGGCCCACCTTAGACCAGCATCCTGTTCTGACAGTGGCCAACTAGATGCCAATGGGGAACCAGCAAGCAGGGGCAGAGGAAGGGGGTGCAGTGGGGGCGGGTGGCCCCGGGTGTCACCACTGAGGGGGGTGACAAAATGCTGGGAGGCACTCACCATGGTGCCTGCAGCGTGCCCGAGCCACACGTCTCTCCTGGGAGTGACATGGTGGCTTGGGCGCCCGCAGGCTCCACGCTGCCCCAAACTGTCCACCCGTCGCCTCCCCCTCAGCTGTAGGGCGGCTGAGTGGGAGGAGGCAGGCAGACTCCTCAGAGGCCCCACGGAGCGTCCTGCCCTGGCTCACCCCGCCCCGCCCCAGGTGCCCAATCTGCTTTCTCCACCTCTGCCCGCAAGCAGGAGTTGAGCACAATAGCACTTCTCCCTCCTGTGGCATCCAACACAACTGTGGAGGTGGAACGTAGCCATGAAGCCTAGTAGCCATCAATAGCTCTCTCCTCCATGAATCTGCCTAAACCTCTTTTAAAGCCATCTAGGTTGGTGGCCATCACTGCCTCCTGTGGGAGTGAGTTCAAGAGTTCCAAGCACTTACGCATCTGAAACGATGCCCTCTCCTATTTCACACACGTGCACAAACAGGAGGGTGAACGTCAGGATCCATCGCAGGTTGTGTCCAGGGAAGTGAAGCCACGTGTTGTGATGGATCTGAACTTTTGAGCTTTGACTTCCCCATCCTGAAACATACAAACATTCGCATCAAAAGATGTTCCTTGGGCATGGCTGTCAACTTTCGGATTTGAAAATAAGGGATGCCGCGAGGGCGGTGCAATGGCACCAAGTAGCCTTGCCACCCTGCGCTCCAGAGGCTGTGCGCAAACGGGTGAGCGAAAGAGCGAGCGCGTAGACGGCAGGCAGGGTCTGGCAGTGAGGGTCTGGCTGCACAAGGCATGCAAGCTCCACCCCCAGTCGGTCTCAGACTCCTTATTGGCAGCCGAGCAACGCAGCTGAGGAGCCTCCCTGGCCGGCAGGGAGGGAGAGGAGCTGCTTCCTTTGGAATCCGGGAAATTTAAGGGATATCAACAATCTGGGATAGCAGTGGGAAATGGCATTGGAATAAGGGAGTTTCCCGCAAAAAAAAAGGGAGGGTTGACAGCTATGTCCTTGGGACTCCTAAAACCCTTGGACCCTTTTGGAAGCAAATGACAATAAAAGCATCATGAAGGAACTTCAGACAGATTGGTTTAGTTGTATTGATTACTGAGCACTGGCACAGTGGTCTTGGAAGGTAGGGGTTTTTTAATGGTAATTCCACTACAACTTTTTACAGAAGCTTCTCTGTCTTTTCTTGAATTTCGCAGACTCATACAACCATAGAATGGTAGAGTTCAAAGGTGCCCCAAGTCATCAAGCCTGTTTTTCAGTACCCACCCATGTACATATATAGGTATATAGCAGGCTTCCTCAACCTCGGCCCTCCAGATGTTTTGAGACTACAATTCCCATCATCCCTGACCACTGGTGCTGCTAGCTAGGGATCATGGGAGTTGTAGTCCCAAAACATCTGGAGGGCCAAGTTTGAGGACGCCTGGTATATAGCAACACAAAAACATTTCAGACAGGAATGTTCCAAACAACAATGCACACAACTAGCAGGTCATAAGCTCTCAGCCAGATTACTTACCAATGAACAATATAGGAAAGGTGATAAATAAGAGGAAAACATGAGGTACCAAATTGAGGGCATCCAGAAAGCAGACGTTCTTTAAGAAGCCGGCGCTGATGTTATAGGCAGAAGGGTTGTCGTTGCCACAAAATGCGACATGCATAGCTTTCACTCCGTTGCGCTGACGAGAGGGAAACAAACCAAATGTTTGTGATAACATCAGAGGAAACTTTTTGGGGGTGTTTATTTATTTCTTTGTTAGCCCAAACCCATCTTTAGCAAACCTATCAGATCTCTTAAGAATTACAGGACTAGAGGAGCCGCTACAAAGAACAGCACAAGGCCTACAGGGCGAAGGACCAAAACGTGAGCCATATTTAAAGCACCGTTATGCCACTTTAACGGCCATGACTTCCCCCAAAGAATCCTGGGAGCTGTAGTTTGCTAGGGATGCTGAGAGGAGTTTGGACACCCTTATTCCCCTCGCAAGACCACAATGCTCCAAGGGGCTCAGACTGGCCAACACAGTCCAGGTATCTTCATAACAAGGCTGTAAGGTAGGATAGACTGAGAAAAAGAGGTTGTTGTTGTTGTTGTTGTTGTTGTTGTTGTTGTTGTTTATATACCACCCTATACTCTGAGGTATTGGGGCGGTTCACATAATTATTTAGCGAGCTCTGAGGCTGGTACATCATCCTCTGATACCTAACCCAACACGCTCCCTGCTGCTAGCAAAAACGGATTGGTAGGTAGGAAATCCTGAGCAGTAAATGATATGCTAACATGTGCACAAAATAAAGGCATATATCGTGTACATAATGCATATATAAGTTGAGCCCTATGCTGTACTATATTTCTACAGCATAATGTTATATTAATACATACATTTTTTAAAACCATTATATGCATTCTTGAATGTATCTGCTTATGTGCTGGCAACTTTAGGAAACCTGAAATAATAATATATGTGCAGTGTTGTCTATAATATGAACAGGGATGGGAGCCTATGGCAATTTCAGTTTCTCTCAGTTTCTCACTTTTCCAATCTTAAATTCAGTTCTCCACATCCATTTGCTATTGTTTGTTTGTTTGTTTATTTGATTGATTGATTGTCTGTTTGTTTTAAAGAGTCATCGTGAAAATTCGTCAACATTTTAGTGAGAATTGCTCCTAATAAACACATTTTTGTATAAAAATTTGTCTAAGAAGACATTTTTGAATGCTTTTTCCACAAATGCCTGCATTTTTTTATGCATACCTCATCCTTGTATTCATGCTTCTTGACCAGAGAAATGCATTGCAAAATTTGGGGAAGTGCGGATTTTGAAATATGGCTGTGTTCCGGTTCAAATATTGTTCCAGAAAATGCAGCTTTAGATAGGTTCACCTTTAAACGCAAACTGAATCAAATTTCACCCGGATCTCTAGCTCCAACTCACATCCAACACAGACTCTATGGCCGGAATTCTTTATCTGGGAAACGCAAATTGTTAACGGTGAGATGTTATTTAATCAGAACTCCCAACAAATCATCATGAGTTGCTTGGGCTGTGTTGAAGAAAGCCAGACAGTATTAAGAAAATATCTTCAACATATCCCATACAACCCATGCTGACTTGGGAGTTCTGATTAAATAACATCTCACAGTTAAGAATTTGCATTTCCCAGATAAAGAATTATGTATGTGTTAACAGCTGGTGGCTACTTAAAAAATAAAATCTTAGAAGGTTTGTTTAGATTTAGATAATATCTCAGATACTAATAACACAAACTATTCTTAACTGCTTCCATCTCTACCCTAAACAGTATTAACCATTTATACTTAATGTGCACGTCCAAAATTGTATGGAACCTATAACACTGGGTAGTACGCAATGCTAGTCTTACTCAGAGTAGACCCACTGAAGTTACTGGATATGAATAACTGAGGTTCATTAATCTCAGTGGCTTTACTGTGAGTCAGATTTAGTTGGAATAGTTTTTCCCCTCTTTCTCCAGAGTTTGGATTATGTGCCACAGACCTAAATCACCCCAGACATGATCCTGCCAAAATTAAGCCCTCTTCTCTCTAGCTGATTTTGGTGAGAGAAGTTAAACATGTGCTGAATTCATTCCGATTGACATCAACAAAAAATCCAAGGCTGCAATCCTACACACACACACACACACACACACACACACCCTGAAGAGAAAGCAATCCTATACCCACTCACAGCAAAGTCAGCCCCATTGAACTCGATAGGACGTAAAGTGGATCTTATTTCGAGGTGAAAATACTTCGGAATATGCTGTAAATACGCTGAACATCTTTAGCTGCATTGTGAGGTAAGTGTGCTAAGAAAAAGTACAGACTTACTGTCATAGTTGTGTGTAAAGGCGTCAAAACGACACTACAAAGTAACATGTGCGACTATATATTACCAGCTATATAAATACTCTTCCTCCCCTTCGTTTTTACAAAAAGCTTAATACTTGTACAATCTCTGGTTTCATTATTCTACGATTCTATGCTGTATTGCCTGCCATCAGGTTTTGTGCATTGTAACCAGTTTCAGAAAAAGAAATCTCCCGCCCACCGCGATACGAGAGAGCAAAAGTGATCTCTAGGTAGGAACCGGTGAATAAAATGTTAAAACAGCTCCCGGTGTCAAACTCTAGAGAAGTAGAGAAGGAGTTTGGGGCTGGGTTGGGGAGAGAGAGGACTTCTGTTCCAAGGAAGAGCAGGGAAAAGTTTAGGAGCGGACAGCATCTCCAATCGCAGATCAAACCCAGTTGTAGAATTACTTACCTTCCCAAACAAACACACGCACACGCTTCGCGCAGAATGCCAAGCCACACTTCTCCAGGTGGGACCAGGATCACGCAGGCGGAGGAGATCTGCTCCTCTGGAGAAAGCAGACACAAGCAAGACCAGAGTGGCTTATTTTTAGGCTGGTGATGGGGAGGTCAGCTGCTGCCTCCTATCGGGTTTCCAAAAGGAACATATTCTTCTTGTGTCTTTCTTACACAGGCACTGTGGCGGGAAGGAAACTAGGGAGAGAGACGAGCGAGCTTAAAAGAACCACACTTTATATGGGTTTTTTAATCATACAAATTCTTCCTTTCTCTGCACTGAAGGGTACCCAAGGGAGAGGGATGGGAAAACATGCCAATTTTGGTTTCTCTCGGCTACTCATTTTTAAGTTCAGTTCCCCACATTTCTTCCATCGTTTTGTGATCGTTTTATATATTGATCGTTATATACATATTTCTTGCACATCTCTCCTTATAGACACATTTTTGCAAGCAATTCTGCCCAATATACACATTTTTGCAAAGCAATTTCCCCTTCTACCATGCATGTATATATCCTATTTTCCCCAGCGTGTGCATCTTTATGCACACTTTACCCTAGTGTGTGCATTCTTGTACGCCAGAGAAATGCATTACAAAATTCAGGAAAGTGTGGGTTTTTATAGAATCATAGAATCATAGAGTTGGAAGAGACCACAAGGGCCATCCAGTCCAACCCCCTGCCAAGCAGGAAACACCATCAAAGCATTCCTGACAGGTGGCTGTCAAGCCTCTGCTTAAAGACCTCCAAAGAAGGAGATTCCACCGCACTCCTTGGCAGCAAATTCCACTGTCGAACAGCTCTTACTGTCAGGAAGTTCTTTCTAATGTTTAGGTGGAATCTTCTTTCTTGTAGTTTGAATCCATTGCTCCGTGTCCTCTTCTCAGGAGCAGCAGAAAACAACTTTTCTCCCTCCTCTACATGACATCCTTTTATATATTTATGGATGGCTGCTTTTCAATTCACATGCTGTTTCAGAATGCGCGGGTTATGTAGGTACACCTACAGATGCAAACTGAATCGGATTTCTTCCCCAGCTGTACCAAAAGCGGCTAAATCATAATAATTAGGACTCTTTCAGAAGTTCATTTCCAAGTTCACCTCTTTGGTAAGGAACAAAATACAAAAAATTCCTTCCAGTAGCACCTTAGAGACCAACTAAGTTTTTTCTTGGTATGAGCTTTTGTGTGCCTGCACACTTCTTCAGATACTACTGGAAGGAATTTTTTTATTTTGTTTCAACTACGGCAGACCAACACGGCTACCTACCTGTAACTGAACCTTTGGTAAGGCACCTTGTCCCTTTCAAATCTCCCTGACTGGAAAGCCCCAAAATGCTGCAGTTGCTGTTATTAAACAATATTTTAAATAATAAACGATAATATTTATATACCAGGGAAACAGGGAAGCAAACCAGCAAAAAAAACAAAAAACAAACCCAAGTCAGAACCTGGTGGTAGCAGTTTTAAAAACAAACAACATACAGTATCGTAGTGGTGCTGATAAGCCAAACACAACAACAACAAAAACCACCACACTCTGGCTGACACTCAAGTAACAATAGCATAAAAACTCTAATGAGGAACTGATAATAATAATAATAATAATAATAATAATAATAATTTATTATTTGTACCCCGCCCATCTGGCCGGGTTCCCCCAGCCACTCTGGGCGGCTTCCAACAAACACTAAAATACATTAAAATATCACACATTAAAAACTTCCCTAAACAGGGCTGCCTTCAGGTGTTTTCTAAATGTCAGGTAGTTATTTATCTCTTTGACATGGGATGGGAGGGTGTTCCACAGGGCGGGCGCCACTACCGAGAAGGCCCTCTGTCTGGTTCCCTGTAGCTTTGCTTCTCGCAGTAAGGGAACCACCAGAAGGCCCTCGGCGCTAGATCTCAGTGTCCGGGCTGAACGTTGGGGGTGGAGACGCTCCTTCAGGTATACAGGACCGAGGCCGTTTAGGGCTTTAAAGGTCAGTACCAACACTTTGAATTGTGCTCGGAAACGTACTGGGAGCCAATGTAGATCTCTCAGAACCGGTGTTATGTGGTCATGGCGGCCACTCCCAGTCACCAGTCTAGCTGCCGCATTCTGGATTAATTGCAGTTTCCGGGTCACCTTCAAAGGTAGCCCCACATAGAGCGCATTGCAGTAGTCCAAGCGGGAGATAACTAGAGCATGCACCACTCTGGCGAGACAGTCTGCGGACAGGTAGGGTCTCAGCCTGCGCACCAGATGGAGTTGGTAGACAGCTGCCCTGGACACAGAATTAATCTGCGCTTCCATGGACAGCTGTGAGTCTAAAATGACTCCCAGGCTGCGTACCTGGTCCTTCAGGGGCACAGTTATGCCATTCAGGACCAGGGAGTCCCCCACACCTGCCCGCCCCCTGTCCCCCAAAAACAGTACTTCTGTCTTGTCAGGATTCAACCTCAATCTGTTAGCCGCCATCCATCCTCCAACCGCCTCCAGGCATTCATACAGGACCTTCATTGCCTTCACTGGTTCTGATTTGAAAGAGAGGTAGAGCTGGGTATCATCCGCATACTGATGAAATATTACGATGAAACCAAATACAACCATGTAAATATCGCATGTATAACAAAAATCAACACAGTAGAACCATTCAGCAATAGATGTAATAACAAAACTCACTTTGGTTAACAAAACATGCAGATATCACAATCATGTATCATGAAGAACTGATGAAGCATTAAGTGCGAAACCTGGACAATATCCGGAGGACAGGTTTTCTCTTCTCCTTCGTTTATTCATCGCCTTTTCCTCTCAGTTGCCTTCTTGTTGAGTTTGGACTGATGGTGACATTATTGGATTATGACTTCACCTATCATCGTATCCTACTATTGACATTTTTGTATTTATCTGCTGCGGTCCATTTACCACCAACCTTGTAGGAACTTTTTGTTGGCACTGAGTTTTGTTATTACATCTATTGCTGAATGGTTCTACTGTGTTGATTTTTGTTATACATGCGATATTTACATGGTTGTATTTGGTAGCAGTTTTAAGCAATGGCACAACGGTGGCATGTAATTCTGAAGGAGAATAGACAAGCCCTACCCCTTATAGCAGGAATAGGCAACCTTGGCCCTCCAGATGTTTTGGAACTACAGTTCCCATCATCCCTGACCACTGGTCTTGTTAGCTAGGGATCATGGGAGTTGTAGTCCCAAAACATCTGGAGGGCCGAGTTTGCCAATGCCTGCCTTATAGCAGGGGTGATGAGCACTTTCATTAGACTCATGGGCCGCATTCCCTTCCGGGCCACCTTTCAAGGGCCACTTGTCCGTGGTGGGCGGAGCCAGAGGCAAAAGTGGGTGGGGCAACTCATGTAAATTTTATCTTTGTACAGTAGGCTAGTTTCTGTGCTCATTCACATCCTCCCTCTTTGTCCACCGTCCAGGCAAGCGAGAGGCATTATCGGAATTCAAGGACACATTCCACCCAGGAAAAGCACTCAAGGAGGGTGCAAGGCAGGACCAGTGTCATGTGAACTGGTTGGATACACAGGTGGGAGGCATCAGCTGGGGAACCCCAATGGGAAGGTTTTCGGGTTTTGGTTTTTTTAAAAAAAGATGGCATTGCCACAGATTGAACCCAATGACTTTTTTGCACATAAAGTCGTCTGCTGTGGTTACTTCATAGTTGAACCTGTATAGTAAGCATGTTTTATTCATTCCCCTTTTCATGTTATGAAATATACACACGACACCTCGCGTTTTAATCGTTTCTGACATCCTCTTCTATTTTAAACAATAACCATTATTGCAATTGCATATTTTGCACTAAACTGGTGTCATTGTTTCAAGAATATAATTAAATCTATATATTAAAAAATTAGTGTGTTTTGGCCAAAAGGAATGGTTCCCCCCCCCCCCGCACCTCATCCCTGCTTATGTATGCCGCTAAGTAGCTGTAAGGGACGTGGGCGGCGCTGTGGGTTAAACCACAGAGCCTAGGGCTTGCCGATCAGGTGGTCGGCGGTTCGAATCCCTATGACGCGACGGGGTGAGCTCCCATTGCTTGGTCCCTGCTCCTGCCAACCTAGCAGTTCAAAAGCATGTCAAAGCGCAAGTAGATAAATAGGTACCACTGCAGCGGGGAGGTAAACGGCGTTTCCGTGCACTGCTCTGGTTCGCCAGAAGCGGCTTAGTCATGCTGGCCACATGACCTGGAAGCTCCCTTGGCCAATAAAGCGAGATGAGCGCCGCAACCCAAGAGTCGGTCACGACTGGACCTAATGGTCAGGGGTCCCCTTTACCTTTTTAAGTAGCTGTAAGTCGGTGCTACACTGGAGAAACCCCATACTTTTTTGCACCTTGTGAAAAATTGCCTAGCTACTGTACTGTTTTGTGTGTGCTCCCTAACTTTATTATTTGCACAGCTCGCGTAATGGAGCTCAAAGAAACTAGGAGACCCCTTTACTCAGTGCGCCTCTAGCACATGGGAAATGTGATCGGCTTCAGAGTGCCTGGTGCCTGTGTAATTGATGTGAGCTCTCTGCAAATGCACACTGCATTGCCTGAAACATTTTGTGTGACGTTCACGCTACAGCAAACCTTCCAAGTTGGGAATTGCAATCCCATCTCTCTGCCCCCCTCCTCCTCCACTTTGCACTTTCCTCCCTGCCATCCCCGTTCGCCTATTGAAAAGGGCTTACCGGGATCTATTGCGGCAATCCGAGGAACCCGAGTGGACACAGAGATGGCTCTCCGGGGATGCCATCTCACAAGACTGCAGCATGAGGTTTATGGAGCAAGACACGCTGCCTTCTGCCGCCGGCTCAGAGCATGCAGACGGGGAGAGGGGAGAACAACCAAAGCCGTCATGTAAGCGCTTGCGAAGACAATGCCGTCCCCATTAATGTGCAAGCTTTATGCTCCAGCCATCTGACCTCCTCCAGGGGTGAGATGAGGGCACTCTCCTCCTCTGGCTTAAAAATAAAGCAAAATAAAATGCTGGAGCAGATTAGGACACATCTGCATAGCTGGATTTCTATAGGTACACTAGACACGCTATTGGTTTCCTGGTTTGCACGCACATCTAAATGGATTGTGTGCAGATGTGTTTATTCTTTAAGAGTCTTCAATGCAAATAGCGTTCGTTTTTATTTGTATACTGCCTGGCGTACAGATATGTTGCAAGATGCTTCACAATAGGAAAATTGCAAGCAAATAAGACCACACAACTAAAGTGCTCTCGGAAAAGACACATATGTGATTAAAGGCGATCTCAAATGAGGTTCAACCCACTAATATCCCTTTGGTTGGAAATCTATGAAATGCAGCCCGAACATCATTTGCTGTGATATGGCGACCTGCTCAAATTCCCATTGAAAGAGGATGGCTTCACAGGGTGTTGTGAAAATGGCAAAACAGCCAGATCTAGTGAAAACTAGGAGATGGGGTGGTGGGAACAGCAATTTAAAGAAACACGATTTCCCTTTGTCAGACATAAGGAACAAAAGTTTAATTTGGAATCACCTGACAACTTTTCCACCCCCACCGCTGAGAAAACATTATTAGCATAATTTATATTATATTTATATAGATTTTATCAATGTTTAAATGTTTAAAGTGATTTGTTTAAGATTCAGTATGAACTTATGTGCATTGAAGTGGTGGAGCATAGTGTGTGTATATATAGACCTCTTTATTGCAAGGGAGCAGGTGGTGCTGTGGTCTAAACCACTGAGCCTCTTGGGCTTGCCGATCAGAAGGTCGGCGGTTTGAATCCCCACGACGGAGTGAGCTCCCATTGCTCTGTCCCAGCTCCTGCCAACCTAGCAGTTCAAAAGCACATCAAATTGGAAGTTGAAAAATAGGTACCACTGTGGCGGGAAAGTAAACGGTGTTTCCGTGCACTCTGGTTTCTGTCATGGTGTCGCGCCAGAAGCGGTTTAGTCATGCTGGTCACATGACCTAGAAAGCTGTCTGTGGACAAACGCTGGCTCCCTTGCCCTGAAAGCGAGATGAGCGCCACACCCCATAGTCGCCTTTGACTGGACTTAACAGTCCAGGGGTCCTTTACCTTTTTCCCTATACCTCTTTATACAAATGGAATGATATAATTCCATTGAACTCAACAAAACACAAAATAAAATGAGAGGAATAGGCACAAATCAGTAAGATTGGAAGTCTAAAAGCTTGGGAGGGCTGGTGGTGAGATTCTGCACCTAAAACATGGGTAGGCAAACTAAGGCCCGGGGGCTGGGGCTCTCCCAATCGCCTTCTAAATCCAGCCCGTGGACGGTCCGGGAATCAGTGTGTTTTTACATGAGTAGAATATGTCCTTTTATTTAAAATGTACCTCTGGGTTATTTGTGGGGCATAGGAATTCGTTCATTTTTTCTTCTTCAAAATATAGTCTGGCCCCCCACAAGGTCTGAGCGACAGTGGACCGGCCCCCTGCTGAAAAAGTTTGATGACCCCTGGCCTGAAAGGTGCCCCATCTACAAATGGGGCACTACAACCCAGAAGAATTATAATCACTAGAATCAAAGAGTTGGATTCCCACAAGGGTCATCTAGTCCAACCCCCTACAATGCAGTAATCTTTTGCCCACACCCTGACATTAAGAGTCTCGTACTCTACCATCACAGCAGTCTCTCCCAATTTGTCAGCCACTAGAACTCAATCAGCAGGGACATCCAGGGAAGGGTCTCTGATGACACCCTTATGTTATAGCTGGGAGGTAGCCTCTGGCCTGCAAGCCACCCTAGGACAACCAGGCTGGCAAGATTCATCCATTTATGGCCAGCTGCAGCCACCTGTCATTCACCTGACGTCAGGTGCAGGGCACATAAAGCTAAGGAACACCTGGGAGCACACAAACGCATTCCGAATCGTTGTTTTGCAGAGGATGAGGTTTTCAGTGGGAATGGTTGTTTGTTGGGGCGGAGAAGGTAAAATACTTCTTCCCCTCTCACTGAACTCCCTACCATGACAGCATTTTGGAGAAGAAAGGAAAATGCTCACCACTGAAATTGGTCCCTGGAAGGCTGCACAGAACAGGATGCGGCCTTCGAGCCGAAGGTTCCTTCCTCTTTTACAGGGCTCGTCCCTAAGCTGTGTGACCTTACCATATCCCTCATCCTGTGAGAAGATCATTTGGATAATATTTCCCATCTAACGACATCTGAATCCCATTGAGATAAGAGAAGACTCGAGCAAACAGTAAATTCTTGTCTTCAAGAAAACCAATTGCATGACATAAAGGTAAAGGTACCCCTGACCATTAGGTCTAGTCGCGGACGACTCTGGGGTTGCTGCGCTCATCTCGCTCTATAGGCCGAGGGAGCCTATAGACAGCTTCCGGGTCATGTGGACTAAGCCGCTTCTGGCGAACCAGAGCAGGGCACGGAAACACCGTTTACCTTCCCACCGGAAGGTACTACCTACAGTAGTGCCTCGGGTTAAGTACGCTTCAGGTTAAGAACTCCGCTAAGAACAGAAATCGTGCTCTGGCAGCGCAGCGGCAGCAGGAGGTCCCATTAGTTAAAGTGGTGCTGCAGGTTAAGTACGTTTCAGGTTAAGAACGGACCTCCGGAACGAATTAAGTACTTAACCCGAGGTACCACTGTATTTATCTACTTGCACTTTGACATGCTTTCGAACTGCTAGGTGGGCAGGAGCAGGGACCGAGCAACGGGAGCGCACCCCATCGCAGGGATTCGAACCGCCGACCTTCTGATCGGCAAGCCCTAGGCTCAGTGGTTTAGACCACAGCGCCACCCGCGTCCCTATAATTGCATGACATAGTCATGTGTAATAATGCATCACCAGGACTAAAAAGATAATTTACAAGGAAAATTCCCGGAAACGGTTCTTATATTTCCCCAAGAGATAAAGGGTGGGAAGAAATCTCACAGTTCTGATTGCTGCACTCGGCACGTCTAGCTGAAAATGAGTTCTGCTTCTCTGCATTCATGATTTACATTTGCTAACCAGTGTTATTTTCCACGGGCCTGTACTACTTCATTTGTACAGAAGGAGGTGCTGGAATTTGCCCTGATGGCTGCTGCAGGCAGCTCAGCAGTCCAGAGTTAAGCAAAGGGTTTTTGCACAGCTTTAGGTGGAGGACATCAGCCCGATTCTCTTTCCAACCCACCCCACCCCACCCTACCCCAGGGTATCCTGAGAGATGGACTCCCATCCCCTGCCCTCAAGTTTGGGGGCACAAGAGGAGATTCTTTTAAACATCAAGCAAAGACTTCACATGGACCTTGTAGATGGGGAGCAACCCAACCTGGGGTGCACCAAGACCTCCCTACTGGGTGAATTCAAAGACCAACATTTTGACTCCAGTGAGATCAACACCCTTAAGCAGACATCCCCAAACTTCGGCCCTCCAGATGTTTTGGACTACAATTCCCATCATCCCTGACCACTGGTCCTGTTAGCTAGGGATCATGGGAGTTGTAGGCCAAAACATCTGGAGGGCAGCAGTTTGGGGATGCCTGCCCTTAAGGAACTGATGGCAAGAAGCCCCTCAGGTCTTGAGATTCCACAGGGAATGGGAGAGGAATGTAGGAAGCTGTCTTTTTATTTTTTTTTTCCACCCGAGTCAGACTTTTCATCCATCTTGATAGCTCTCCAGGTTTTCAGGCAGAGGGCATTCCCACCCTTACCCGGAGTTGTCAAGGATTGAACCCAGGACAGTAACAGAGATGCGGTGCCACTGAACTGATATGCTCCTTCTCCGTAAGAGAGAGAAGCAAGCTCCCCCCTGCCAACTTGTGGCCAGGCTGCACTCTGCAGGACTTGAAAATTTACTGCAGGAACGACATTGAGAGAATAAGAACCCAGGGAGGTTGTTAGGATAAAAGGTGAGGGCATCACACAAGGTGCGTTGCAGTGAGACACAGTAGATTAAAGGCACAACCTCCAGACTCCCCTCCCTCTCTTCCTTTAGACTGGGGCAGTGATGGGGAACCTGTGGCCATCCGGACGTTGATGGACTACAGCTCCCACCATCCTTGACCGCTGACCATGCTGGCTAGAGCTGATGGGAGCTGGAGTCCAACAACATCAAGGCACCGGTTCCGCATCCCCGGACTAAGATAAACCCTGCTGCAGGCCTGTATTAGGTGCTTTGTCAAGGACGCCTTCTGGGTTACATTTGCAACCCTCCTTTTGCCCAGAGAGCTCAAGATAATGCACGTAAGTTCTCCTCCCCAATAGGGCTGCGGGATATCAGTATTCAGCGGTACATCACCAGCTAAACATCGTGGTCTGGCAATATACCACAATGTTGAGAAAACAAGCCACATTGGCCTCGGCCTGCGACACGCCGGGTGAAATTGCAGCAGCTCTCACTGCGGGAGCCGAGGCAGTTTCACCCCAGCACCTAGGGGTTGGGACAAAGCAGCTTGTTTGTTATGGCTCAGCTGGGGCACGGGAGGGCTCCCCATCCCCTGCAGAGCCATCCCCGGTGCTCCCCCACTCATGGTTGAGTGGCGGGGGGGGGGGTTCCTTTGCCAGGCAGAGGGCCTTCTCGGTAGTGGCGCCAGCCCTGTGGAACACCCTCCCATCAGATGGCAAGGAAATAAACAACTACAGTCATACCTTGGTTTACAGCCGCCTCAGGTTGTGTATTTTCGGGTTGCGCAACGCGCCGAACCCGGAAGTACCGGAACGGGTTACTTCCGGGTTTTGGTGCTCGTGCATGCAAAGCGCTAAATCGCTCTTTGCACATGCGCAGAAGTGCCAAATCGTGACACGCTCGTGCGCAGACACGGCGCTGCGGGTTGCGAACGTGCCTCCCGCACAGATCACGTTCGCAACCCGAGCGTCCACTGTATTTGACTTTTAGAAGACATCTGAAGGCAGCCCTGTATCAGGAAGTTTTTAATGTTTGATTTTTTATTGTGTTTTTAATATTCTGTTGGAAAACCCAGCCAGATGGGCAGGGTATGTATGTATAAATAATAATAATAATAATAATAATAATAATAATAATAATAATAATAATTGCTCTCAGGGGCCCTCCCCACCCCCAGCAGAATCATCCCTGGTGCTAGTGGCCATCAACAGCTCTCCTCCTTCATGATCCCCTTTCAAAGCCATCCAAGTCGGTGGCCACCACTGCCTCCTGTGGCAGAGAGTTCCACAGATTAACTATATCCTGCGTGAAGGAGGGGTTCCCCTTTTATGCGTCCCAGCGGAACTTCCAGCATTTCAGATCCACTGGGTGTCCACGAACTCTGCAGGCTAAAATGAAACTCCAGCTTCCGCACCCACCCGAACAACAACTTTGCTCATCAGCTTCCGTTCTCCCTCCCCGGCGAACGAACTACACTTCCCATCATTCTCGGCGTAGCTGCCGCGCAGGCGCACAACCTTATTCCCAGAACTCCTTGCCCGAAGGAAGCCACGCGCCTTAAAAACAAACAACTATGCCTCCCGGCATGCTCCTCGAGCGCCGCGCATGCGCGAAGGGGCGCGGCCTACGGACGTGGCTTCCAAGATTTTTTCCCCTCAGCAGGCAATGGCTGCGCCAGCCGCTGATTCCTCCTTGGGAGGACCCGCCGCCCTCCAGCCGGCGGGAGATGCCGGCCGACCACCGCTACATATGGCGGCGCTGGTGTTGGCTCGCGGCGGCAGCAAAGGAATCCCGCTGAAGAACATTAAGCTCCTGGCAGGGGTTCCGCTGATTGGTTGGGTGCTGAGGGCAGCCCTCGACTCCGGCGTCTTTCAGAGGTGTGCGCATGCGCGGTTACCATTTCCTTTCTCTCCTCTTCATTTCACCCACCCAAGGAGGGAGAGTTCTTTTGTCTCCAGGCGAGACTTCGGAGTTATTTTGAGAATCTCTGTAGATTGGGCAGAGGAGTTGGGGGGGAAATGCAATGCAATGGCTTCTTTTTCTTTTTCAAATTTCAAAGCAAGGCTTTTTAGCTTAATTTATATATAGTCCGGGCTTGCTGTGGGTTTTTTCTTGGTGGTTTTTTTCATTTTCTTGTGTGTGTTTATTTATTTCACAAAATTTATATACCGCTTGATTGTAAAGTGGAAGGAAAACCACAAAGCAGCTTATAGAAAGAATGAAACAGTTGTTCGTTTTTTTGTAATTAAAGAATGACAGCGTAAAAAGAACTACAAATATGTCATTGTGCCTGAAGATTTACTCCACTGCTTACTGGTTTGCCCAGTCTAGAAGGACTTAAGAGCAGCCGTGTTCAGACATTTAAATCTCCCACTTGGGAGATCGATTAGGTCTTTGAATAACTTTTTATTAAGGGGCAGTTCCTTCTACACCTCTGGAAAAGTGGCCTGTTCTGTGGCAATTTGAAGGAGAAAGGTTTTGTGGGGATGATCTGATTCTTCAGGGGAGCAGAATGTCTGCTTCAAATAATTATTTTAACTGCGCAATGTGTTCTGTTCTGTTTTATGTACTTTATCTTTTGCAATGGCTTCAGCCACACAAATAAAATTTATTTATATTAAAAATTTCCATAACAATTTAAAAGCAATTCGATAGATAGATCTAAAACAACACAAACATTTCAGAACAGTACCCCATACATATAAAAACAGTCAAAAGTTGTTCCGTAAAGGCACACCTTGGGTGGATGCCCAAATGACTATATGTAGTGGTTGGGGGGAAAACACCTCTCCAGAACTGGTATAACTGCATCTAGAACATAGTGGTGTGTAAAAAGTTGACACAGAGTGACAGGGACTTCATTGAGTCAGCTGCGCTTGAATGGGCCTGGTTGCCTTTCGTTTCCTTTATCCATGTCGCAGTTGAAGGACCTGTGATTGCCGAGTTCCCACCTGCTCTTTGGAGAGGGTTGGGCTAGATGACCCTCAAGGTCCCTTCCAACTCTACAATTTTATTATTCTTTCTGGCGAGAGGCTCTTGGGACATGAATGTTGCCTTCGCTTTAATGCGGCATTGCCTGCTGCACCTTCCTCTCCTTCCTTTCCAGCTGAAAACAATAACCAAATAATTAAAAAATAATGCATAGGATCAATCTGTCTTATCTGTTGCATTTAACAACTCGTTTTTTTGATACTGAAGTCGGCGTCCCATGAGCCTTCCCATTCTGCTTTCTTGGATATTATTCCCACTCATGAGATACCAAATTACTTGGCTGTTTACAGGCCTGCCACTAAGGCTGAGCTGTAATGTAGAAATGGAGAACCTGTGGCCCTCCAGATGTTGTTGGACTCTGTTACGGAAAAAATCCAGGTGTGAGGCTGCTCAGCCACCTGGCCCTTCAGGCAAAGCCTGTGGTTCTTTGCGGAGTAAAAAAAGGAGACCAGCCACCAAAGGAGAACAACGTTTATTGCACAACAGGTTCAAGGCAAAGATTGAACAGTGAAGATGGGGTGGGAAGAACTTTTAAAACTTTGCTCAGTTTCCCAGAACACAGTTCACTAAGCATCATCACTCCATCACTGTTACATCAGTAAAACGTCACCAGAGGGGTGGAGAAGGGGAGGGTTACATGGCATTAACATAGAGGAAATTAAGTGCAAATGAATGGTAAGCACTGGTGAATTGGTGGTAAGCACTGGGACCCAGGTGGCGCTGTGGGTTAAACCACAGAGCCTAGGGCTTTGTCGGCGGTTCAGAAGGTCGGCGGTTCGAATCCCTGCGGCGGGGTGAGCTCCCATTGCTCGGTCCCAGCTCCTGCCAACCTAGCAGTTCGAAAGCACGTCAAAGTGCAAGTAGATAAATAGGAACCGCTCCAGCGGGGAGGTAAATGGCGTTTCCGTGCGCTGCTCTGGTTCGCCAGAAGCGGCTTTGTCATGCTGGCCACATGACCCGGAAGTTGTACGCCGGCTCTCGGCCAATAAAGCGAGATGAGCGCTGCAACCCCAGAGTCGGACACGATTGGACCTAATGGTCAGGGGTCCCTTTACTTTTACCTTACTGGTGTATTCATCTTAAGTGTTTGGTAATCACTGGGCCCTTCACCTTGATTGTTCTTGGGACCAGAACAATGGGTTTGCCTGGCCAGGTCTATCACCCGTAATGGTCTGGAGGACAGAGATATGGCTGGTGCTTAGCTGTCAATGTCCCTTTGGAATTTCTTCCTGTGTACGTGATCTGTCGCTTGAGAGCTCATGGCAGGAGCCGCTTTCCAGAAGGGCTCCCTTAAGGGCATCGCTCTGTACCCTATGAGTTTACTCAGGAGGAGACTTTGCTTAGGTGCCCCCCCCCCCGTAATTTCCATAACAACTCCCAACTCCCATCAGCCCAGCCAGCGGTCACAGATTGATGGGGGCACTGGTCCCAACAACATTTGGAAGGCTTCAGATTCCTCATTCCTATCCTAGGTACAAAGGAAGATGTGAACAGCATCCAGCTTCATTGCGTGTCCAATGCATAGCTGTCAACCCTCCCTTTTTTTGGCGGTAAACTCCCTTATTCCAATGCCGTTTCCTGCTGCTATCCCGGATTGTTGATATCCCTTAAATTCCCCGGATTTCAAAGGAAGCAGCTCCTCTCCCTCCCTGCCGGCCAGGGAGGCTCCTCAGCTGCGTTGCTCGGTTGCCAATAAGGAGTCTGAGACCGACTGGGGGTGGAGCTTGCATGCCTTGTGCAGCCAGACCCTCACGCCCAACCAGCCTGCCGTCTAGGCGCTCGCTCTTTCGCTCACCCGTTCGTGCGCAGCCTCTGGAGTGCAGGGTGGCGAGGCTACTTGGTGCCATTGCACCGCCCTTGCGGCATCCCTTATTTTCAAATCCGAAAGCCTGAAAAAATCCCTTATTTTCAAATCCAAAAGTTGACAGCTATGGTCCAATGTTTTCAAGGTTTTCTTTTCTTGTGACTGCCGTTCTCGGTGGCCTGTTGGGAAATAGCTTTGATCCTTCTTGTCTGTCTGGGCAATAACCTGTTGCTGCTGCCTTCTGCCTGCCGACAGCGTGTGGGTTTCCACAGACCACGACGAAATCGAGAAAGTGGCCAAGCAGTTTGGAGCAAAAGTCCACCGGAGAAGCTCAGAAGTGTCAAAAGACTCCTCTACCTCCCTAGATGCCATCGTGGAGTTCCTTCAGTATCACGATGGTATGGCGTCCAACTTTGTTTTTAAAAGTATCTATATTTTTATATTCCCCCCCCCCTTTCTCAAGGCAGCTCAAATGTTGAAAACAAATAATAAATCAAATAACCACCTTTAAAATTTAGGCAAGAGGCAAAATAGGGTAATTCGCATTGCAGTGATTTGCACCAGGAAAAAATTCAGTTTGCATTGGAAATTGTTCTAATTCAGCATGTTTATTTTACTTAGTTTTTTCCATTAAATTGTTAAATTCGTAGTTGTGTAGCGGAAGGGGAGGCCAGTTATGGGTGGGGTTTCTTTGCTGTGTCATTGTATTGTGAGTGGAACAGAGTTTGTATAAGGTATGTGTCAGATCCACGTTGCAGTTGCTCACGAGTAACGACAAAGTCCGTCTTGCCTATATACAAGTTTATTGTACAAACTACCGGTATTTACAGAGCTTAGCTGGTGAAAGCATGACTGCCTCAGTCACTAGCAGAATCCGGGAGTGCCGGTTTCCGGCTGCGACCCCAACATAAGAACTTGGGGATGCCTAAGCGCCTCCTCCCCTGTCTCCTCTTGACCCCTCTGCGCAACTGGGGCGACGGAAGTGGCGTGCTCCCCTCTGAGCGAGTTCCACGGGATGCGCTGGGTCTCTCAGCAGCATCCTCAAGCCTCTGCCTCACCGGGCTGCCTGTTGCCTGCCCCTCCCCGCTGGAGGAGGAGCCGCTTTGCCCGTTGGAAGAGTTCTCGCTACTCAGGAGGTGTCGGGGCACTCTACTCAGGAGGTGTCGGGGCACTCTCTACATCGCTGAGCCCTCCGCAGGGCTGAGGGCAGTTCCCTGACAGTATGTTTACATTGCAATGTAGCCGAAGCAAAATTCCAAGTATGTTGGAAAATGTACTTGGCCAATAAATTATTCCTATTATTCCCAAAGCTAAACACTTTGAAACTGCGAAGCATGCCTAATAATTGCATTTGCAAGTGGCACCCAGTCATTGTTTCTAAAGAATTTTATGAAATGGGGGGTGGGGTGTCGATCAGCTTGCTATTTCATGACTTTCAGTTCAGCCTTGTAAACAAGTCTGCAAAAGGTAATAGCTTGTTTTTGGTTGGTTTGTTTTTAATATACTATCCTGCTGGGGACCAGCAAAGAATGGAGCTCTGCCCCCTTGGCTCACCTGCGTGGAATTTCATGTTGCCAGTGGTTACCAAATTGCAAAACAACATCAAACCTGGCGTTACGTGAAATACATTCAACAAACACACAAAACGTAACCGGCTGAGCATTCACATAAACAATGCTCTTCTGTATTTTTCACAATATCAAATATTTCTCTTGTACATGATCAACACATAAAGTTCAACAAAGTAAACAGAAATCCCAATAGATCAGTCCATTCATAAAGTCCAAATATTTGCTAGTTTCTGTTCCACGTATGTCTTTGCATATTCATAAAATCCAAATGGGAGCTTGCTACAGTTCCACAGAATCTTGACAAGGATTTCCGGAATAATGCCTTGTTTTGCCCTCTTGGGCTTCATCAGTTGTACATGTTCTAAATAGTATAAATGAATACAATGTCGTATTTCAACATATTTTGACGAATAAGAATAATATAAACAATATAAACAATTGTACCATAGGTATACATACTGTATGTAGTATATCAATATTATGGATCTTATGACATAGTGGTTGCTGCAGTATGTAAACAACAACTGTTGCAATGTAAGGTTATATAGGCGCAGTATTGATTTTAGTTACAGGTGACGGCAATATACAGCTGCAAAGTTTCCTTCTTAAAGTGACCCCTTTAGCAGGTTACCAGGCTACTGGCTAAATTCAAATTTGATCCTGCTAAAAATAATAGCCTGCTCATGTTTTGGATTACCTCTTACGTCTCCTCCTGAACTTTTTTTAATGTAGTACAGGAAATGCTATTGATGCATTGTGAGTACGGTAATATTGCACCTTGTTACCAAAACACTGTGATATTCATCTCCTCTATGCTATTCTCTTCTCCTTTCCCCTCCCCACTTCAGAGGTTGATGTCATAGGAAATATTCAAGCAACTTCCCCTTGTTTACATCCCACCGATCTTACCAGGGTAGCCAAAATGATCCATGAGGATGGCTATGATTCCGTGTTCTCTGTCGTCAGGCGGCATCAGTTTCGGTGGAGCGAAATAAAAAAAGGAGGTGAGCGGCATTGCTTCTCATAAAAGCATTCAAGCAAATATAAATTGTTATTGTGAGGTTTAATAAGTTAACTGTTTATATTTGGACAACTTTTCTGCTGTACTTTATTGGAAGGAGAAAAATAATCATTTCCTTAATAACAATTTAAACAATTTATTTAACTAAAACAAAAACATTATAGCATATGTATCCATGTTTGTTAACTGTTGTGGTTAAACGGGTTTAAAAAATAACAACAACTTAGACTGTGTATTAGCACACATGGAAAACTTAAAACAAATCCTTATTTCCTGATGAATAGCCTTTGGACTATAATGTAACTTAAATAGAAAGCCATCTTTAGATAGATTTTTCCTCCAAAAGCATTTTATTTTAAAAATCCGATTTAAATAATAATTTTTTAAAAATTCAATTTTATTTATTTATTTTTTAAAAAAAATCATTGATTTTTATCCACCCTGGGGACTGCGAAAGCCCCACAGGGAGAGGTCTCAGGGAGGTGGGAAACAGCGTCATTGCAAGCATTCAGTGCAGTTTTAATCCCGAGGGTAGTGGAGATTCAAAATTGAGCTGCCATTGGACTTCATGGCAAGCCACACACACACACCTCATTAATGTTGTGTGGTGTAGTGGTTAAGAGCGGTGGAATCGTAATCTGGGGAACCGGGTTCGTGTCTCCGCTCCTCCACATGCAGCTGCTGGGTGACCTTGGGCTAGTCACACTTCTCTGAAGTCTCTCAGCCCCACTCACCTCACAGAGTGTTTGTTGTGGGGGAGGAAGGGAAAGGAGAATGTTAGCCGCTTTGAGACTCCTTCGGGTAGTGATAAAGCGGGATATCAAATCCAAACTCCTCTTCTTCTTCTTTTGCTTCTCGTTTCTTTCTCTCCCCCCCCCCACTTTTATCAGTCAGTGAAGTGACAGTACCTCAAAATCTGAATCCGGCCAAGCGCCCCCGCCGGCAGGACTGGGATGGAGAGCTCTATGAAAACGGGTCTTTCTACTTTGCCAAAAGGCCCCTGATCGAAAAGGGGTATTTGCAGGTTGGTGCAGATGTTGGGCTGGGAATTTTGTCCGTCCCGTCTTAACAGTTTTTTCTTCTTTCCTTTTTGAAATTGTGTTCTAAGGTGAGCTTGAGGCTCCGGTCTCCCAGGTCTCAGTCCAACACTCTTAACACTATACAACACTTATTTTAGTGCAGCTCCCTTAATTGCTCTTTAAACACCTACATTATGGGAAGGAATCCTAGATGGATGGGTGGGTGGGTGTCTTCTCTCCTGTGCCGTTTTCCCACCAAAAATCCCCCTTCAAAGCTGTCATTTGCCCAAAAGGTGCCACTGAGAGCCCATGTGGTGTAATACTTGGGAATGAGACCTGGGAGACTGGGATTCTCATCCCAACTCAGCAATGAAGCTCACTGGGTGACCTTGGGCCGTTTCTCAACCTAACCCACCTCACAGGGTTGTTGTGAGGATGAAATGGGGAGAAAGGGGATCAATGTAATAAATAAATACGTTGCAATGGCACCTTCTGGGCAAAGACCAGCCTTTTTTGCTGGCTGTGGGGGGATTTGGCAGGGAAATTGAAAGGGGAGAAGGTTTAGAACTTCCCGCCTGGGTTGTGGTTCTCCACCAAAGCAACTGTTTGATCGCAGTGCTTATCTGAGATTTTAAGGATACCACATCCAGTAATGTGGCTGCTGCATTTTGGACCTGAATTGACGCTTCCTAGCCGTCTCCAAGGGCAGCCCCACGTGGAGCACATTGCAGTAGTCCAGTCTGGGCTGGCGCATGGAGTGCAATGGACAAGATATAAACCTTGTCAAGTCAAAATAAATAAGTGGAAGAAGAAGAGTTTGGATTTGATACCCCGTTTTATCACTACCCGAAGGAGTCTCAAAGCGGCTCACATTCTCCTTTCCCTTCCTCCCCCACAACAAACACTCTGTGAGGTGAGTGGGGCTGAGAGACTTCAGAGAAGTGTGACTAACCCAAGGTCACCCAGCAGCTGCATGTGGAGGAGCGGAGACACGAACCCAGTTCACCAGATTACAGGTCTACCGCTCTTAACCACTACACCACACTGGCTCTCAGTGGAAAGGTGTAGGAAGAGGCTCCAGTGTAGTGCAAGTCCAGAGAGACTTTAGTTCACATTCACACCTGGCTAAGAAAGCCACCAGTTTGCCTTGCTTAGGCGCTTAAACTCAGGTCTCCTTGACCCCCTTCCAGGTAGCATTACATGGCGGACTTCCTTCCTTCCTTCCTTCCTTCCTTCCTTCCTTGGGTGTTGGGAATGCCGTCTGCTGCTGGAGAAAGGGTTGGGCAGAGGCCCCTGCTGCTCTCCAGGTTGTTGCATGTGCACCAGAGGCCGCTTGACATGAAATACCACATGTTGGCATATTCTGCCCCTTCCTCCCTCTCTGCTTCAGCCAAACTGACTGGCGTGTTCTTTTAATTTTGCTTAGGGTGGGAAAATGGCTTATTACGAAATGCGAGCCGAGCATAGCGTGGATATAGATGTTGACATTGACTGGCCCATTGCAGAGCAAAGAGTCCTGCGGTAATATATGTGTATATTTCATTTATTTGGCGCCTCCACAGTTTGCTCCAATTTGTATTGCATGCGTTTCTTTTAGATGAATGTAGTTTTGGTGTTCGTGTTATGCCATTCACCTTCATATACTGAAAGGAAATACAAACCAAGAGCTCTGGCCAGAAATTTCAATATTAGGAATAAATCCTACTCGTGAGTTATATCCAAATAAAAGTATGTATTCTGTTAAGAATTACAGTCTTAGGCAGAGAATGTCAGTTCAAATAAGAAAAACAGTTTCAAGTTCACAATAATATGTGTAGCTTCAAATGAAAAATACAACTTCAAATTCACAGTAGTATGAGTAAACAATAATTCGTTACAGTATAAGAACATAAGAAATTTCAAGTAACAATAAATGTATATCAGTTCGTATTCAAAAGTACTTATAAAATTATCCTTTTGAATACGAACTGATTTTCTTATTTGAACTGACATTCTCTGCCTAAGACTTCAATTCCTAGTATTGAAATTTCTGGCCAGAGCTCATGGTGTGTATTTCCTTTCAGTATAACTATTCACCGTCATATGGCAGGTTTTTTTCTTAATGTTGATGGTATAGGAATTTTTACCCTTTGCCTTATGGGGGCTGAGGATGAAAGGGCTGAGGGTGAAACCTTACTACCCAAATCCAGAGTGCGTCCCTAAGACTGCTGGATGGCGCCTTGTACGCCTCCTTCCAGCAACTCCTGCAGCCAAACTGGTGTCAAATGTATTGCTTTGTTTTCCTTTGGACCACATCAGCGAGGCCGGGCGGGGGGGAGGTCTTGTCACCTGGGCAGCCCAGGACCGCCACACACACTGCCCAGGCTCCAGGAGAGGTCACTTTGGTGCTGCTAAGGCGAGAGGCAGCTGTTACGACTTACCAGTTTCTGCAGCCACAGCAGGTGCTCTGATTCCCCAGCAGTTTGACTTCACCCCTAGATGTGCACTCCATTGTCTCTCGAGACAGACGGATGCCCACAACAAAAAAGAAATTTTTGCAAATGAATAATGTTAATTGCCTTATGGATTTTTAAATTGAAGAGTGCTGTAAAAACATAAATGTAAGGAATACATACCCAAAACGTCCAGCCACACCGTGGCCCAGTTTTCATTGAGGTTGCAAACCTGTGCCTGGGCTATACCACTCCATCCTGCGATTGGGGGTTCACACGATTGAATACTTCCTATATGCAAAAATGCCCTCTTCGAAGGAAAAAAAAATTGGGTAGAAAGCTAGCCTAGCTTCCTTTATTCCTGACACCTGCTTGTTCAGGGAATCATATTAGAGGAAAAATGTATCGGGTGGGTGCCTCCCTACAGAAGTGGTTTAAAGAGGTTTAAAGACTCTCTCAAGGCAAATCTTTGAAAATGTAGTATAAACACCAACAACTGGGAAACACTGGCCTTGTGAGTGCTCCAGTTGGAGAACAGCCTTTACCAAAGGTGTCATGGGATTTGAAGACGCTCAAACTCAGGACGAATTGGAGAAACGTGCTAAGAGGAAGAAGGCACGCTTGGCAGACCCTCACCATGATCAACTTCTGCCCGGAAAGCAGTGTCCCCACTGTGGAAGGACGTTTGGATCCAGAATTGGCCTCCACAGTCATTTATGGACTCAATGTTAAGACCTTGTTTATGGAAGACAATCTTACTCAGCTACGAGGGATCGCCAAAGAAGAAGACAGAAGTGGTACAGCCCAGAGGCAGGTTTGCAACCTCAGCGAGAATAAAGTTCTTGTTCTCTTGTTTGTGAGATTGCATAGCAGAGGCAAATGTCACACACAAACACACAGACGCCACCCCCTTACTTATGATTGCCACATCCATCTTTCCAGGTACGGCTACTTCGGTAAAGAGGCCTTGAAGGAGGTGAAGCTGCTGGTTTGTACCATTGACGGATGCCTCACCACAGGCCACATCTACGTCTCAGGAGACGAGAAGGAGATTCTTTCCTACGACGTCAGGGATGCGACTGGAATCTGCCTGCTTCAGAAAAGAGGTGTCGAGGTGTGTCTTTGCTTCTTGCAGCTGTCTTGCAGTTGATTCACCCGTCAGGGTTGCCAGGAGGAACTTGCCTTTCGTTGTAAGGAAAGCAAGTTTCTAGATCACAAGTTTCCATCTCAGCGTTTCGGGGAGAGAACCTCAAAAGCATATGGCTCAGCGTGGTTGGGACTTTAGAAGGGGCTTAGCGGGGCTTTGTTGCCCTGATTAAATGCGGCCATTTCTCCCATCTCTCACTAAACTCAGGAACTGCATGTATGAGTTCTCAAAAAGAAAACATCCCAGATTGCTGCAATAAGATTTGTTCCAACAAGATTTCATCCTGTTATTTTTACAGGAGCTTTTCATGTTGCAAAACTATTGTGTAAAGCTCCTGTAAAAATAACAAGATAAAATTCACTCCCCCAGAAAACAGTAGTAGCCACCAACCAATATGACTTTCTTTCTTTTTTCATTTTTGTATGTTTCTAATTATTTTTTTGTGGAAATAATTTTTATTTGATTTTACAAGTACAGAGTTATAGCAATACAAAATACATATCCGTATTTAGAGATTTCTCTGAATCTCTAGACTTCCTACCTTTCCCCTCCGTGGGTCCTGTTATAAACCTTTTCAACTGCATATTATTCCATCATCCAAATTTTATGTCTTTTCCTTTTTGTCCACAATATCTTCTACATTACAAGTGTTATTGCAATCCTGCTAGTGTTTTCATCTGCTTACAATGGTCTCTCAAGGAAATTATAAATTTCCCCCATTCTTTTATTGAAGTTTTGGTCTTCTTGCTTCCTGAGTGTCAGGTTCCCTTATCGGTTGCTCAATAGTAAAGACCAAATCCTTCTTGTCTTTATGTCACTTTATTCATGCAAAGTATGTACAGTGCAGAGTTTCAGTTCAAACATGACTGCCTAGTCACTAGCAGAATCCGGAAGTGCCCCCCTCCTGTTTTGGCGCCAACACCAGAGCCTCGGCACTCTAAATTGCCGCCTTCTCCTTCTACGCGAAATGGGTGCCGGAACTGACGTCTCCCCCTCCGAGCGAGTCCGCTGGGTGGTGCCAGGTCTCTCTGCATCTTCCTGGAGACCTCTCACTCCCTGGCTCCCACCCACTAACTGCTCCTCCCCCGAAGAGGGGCTGGCAGACTCGCTCTGAGATGAATCCGTCTTCAACACAGGCTGAGGCTCCCTGTATGCACTCAGTGCCGGACTCAGTGTGGGCACATCCCTGACACTGAGCTTTCTGGTCAGTTTTGCCATTTTGGTGTAGTCCATCAGCTTATTTTGCCATTATTCTCTGGTAGGGACTTTGTCTTTCCATCTCTTAACCCAGATGACTTTCAAAGAGGAGCAGACTATTGGTGGTTGCTAGCCATGCTGGAAGGAACCCAGGTGGCGCTGTGGGTTAAACCACAGAGCCTAGGGCTTGCTGATCAGAAGGTCGGCGGTTCGAATCCCTGCGACGGGGTGAGCTCCCGTTGCTCGGTTCCTGCTCCTGCCCACCTAGCAGTTCGAAAGCACGTCAAAGTGCAAGTAGATAAATAGGGACTGCTCCGGCGGGAAGGTAAACGGTGTTTCCGTGCGCTGTCCCTTTACCTTTACCTTACCTAGCCATGCTGGAAACTATGCTCTGTGAGAGGTCTGCAAGAGGAGATGTCAGAGGCCTCTTCTAGCCTCTCAACATGCTCTGCCTCCACAGTTGGAGGCAGTTATGCTTCTGAATACCAGTTGCTGGAAACCTCAGGACGGGATAGTACTCTTGTCCTGCTCATGCCCCCCTTGTAGGCTTCCTACAGACATCTGGTCGGCCACTGTGAGAACAGGATGCTGGACTGGGTGGGCCATTGGCCTGATCCAGCCGGCTCTTCTTGTGTCCATAGGTGCGGCTGATCTCCGAGAGGGACTGCTCATCAAAGACTCTTTCTGCCATGAAGTTGGGCTGTGCTGCGGAAGTCAACGTGGCTGACAAGCTGCCGGTCGTCGAGAAATGGAGGAAGGAAATGGGGCTTTGCTGGAAGGAAGTGGCGTATTTAGGTGAGGCCTGATCTCCACCTGGAAAATCTAGCTCTGTGCTGTATGTCAGGGATGGGGAGCCTGTGGACTACAACTCCCATCATCCCTGGCCATTATGAGCTGCGCTGGCTGGAGCTGCTGGGAGCTGGAGTCCATCAACAACTGGAGAGCCAACCCACAAGCTTTCATTACGTACACTATATTGCATGAGGGATGGGAGGGCGCCAAATTTTGGCCTCACCTCCAACACAAACAACAAGGCAGTGGTGCAGCCCGCAGGTTCCATGCCAAGGTTAATAATAATAATAATAATAATTCTTTTATTTGTACCCCGCCCATCTTGCCGGGTCTCCCCAGCCACTCAGGGCGGCCTCCAACAGACACCAAAATACATTAAAATATCACAGGTTAAAAACTTCCCTAAATAGGGCTGCCTTGAGGTATCTTCTGAATGTCAGATAGTTGTTCATTTCCTTAACCTCTGCTGGGAGGGCGTTCCACAGGGCAGGCGCCACTACTGAGAAGGCCCTCTGCCTGGTTCCCTGTAGCTTTGCTTCTCGCAGTGAGGGAACCGCCAGAAGGCCCTCGGCGCTGTATCTCAGTGGACTGCCCTGATCTAGAGTACAGTGGTACCTCGGGTTACATACGCTTCAGGTTACAAACTCTGCTAACCCAGAAATATTACCTCGGGTTAAGAACTTTGCTTCAGGATGAGAACAGAAATCGGGCAGCGGCAGGGGGAGGCCCCATTAGCTAAAGTGGTGCTTCAGGTTAAGAACGTTTTCAGGTTAAGAACGGACCTCCGGAACGAATTAAGTACGGAACCAGAGGTACCACTGTATCTATGACAGCTCTAGTCAAAGTTTGCATCTAAGGGTTTGGTGTTTTTTTTTACATGTTTGGTCTAATCTAGGGATGACCATCCTTTGACCTTCCAAACACTGTTGAACTCCAGCTCCCATCAGCCCTTGGCTGCTTGACCAATGGCCAAGTGTAACATGATTTGTAGTCCAACAACATCTTGAAGGCCACAGATTAGCCACCCTAGAGAATCTCATCTTCTCTTGAGGAATACAAGCAAAACTATACAGTGGTACCTCTGGTTACGTATTTAATTCGTTCCGGAAGTCCGTTCTTAACCTGAAGACGTTCTTAACCTGAAGCACCACTTTAGCTAATGGGGCCTCCCACTGCCGCTGCGCCGCCGCTGCCCGATTTCTGTTCTCATCCTGAAGCAAAGTTCTTAACCCGAGGTACTATTTCTGGGTTAGCAGAGCCTGTAACCTGAAGCGTATGTAACCTGAAGCGTATGTAACCCGAGGTATCACTGTAATGCTTACCGAGCAAAGGCTCCTGTTCCCAATGTGCTGGGGAGTTCTCTTGCACAGCTGTGATTCCTGCAGTGCAGGGGGTTGGATTACATGACCTTTGGGGGGGGGTCCCTTCCAACTCTCCAATCCTATGAAACATTAGGTTTTGTTGTAAGCACCTTCATTGTCTTGGGAAAGAAACTCAGAAGCTTCGATGAATGAATGCTTAGAATCAACAGTCTTCTACTAGCGGTGGGCTTTTGTTGTTGGGGTCCTGATCGAATGTGTGTCTCTGTCGCTGCAGGAAATGAGGAATCGGATGTGGAGTGCCTGAAGAAAGCTGGCATGAGCGCCGTCCCCGCCGACGGCTGCCCTGCTGCCCAGAAAGCCACGGGCTACATCTGCAAATGCAACGGTGGCCGCGGCGCGATCCGGGAGTTTGCAGAGCACATATTCCTCCTAATGGAAAAGGTGAATTCAGCTGGGAAGAAACTCTGCTGAGAAAATTCTGAAGCCGCCACCCTCCCTGGGGGAGCAGCCTCCTAATTCATTTCTTAGCCTTCACTCACTGTGCTCTTTTTTTCTTTTTTTTTTTGACATTTCAAGGATCCCAAAGGGCATTCTCAGGAAATTGTAAAAGCATGGATTTCCAAGCATTTAAATCAAATCATTATGTTTCCTGTTGTGGTCCCATGCTGGCATAAAAAAAGCCAGCCAAATCAAGTCAATATTGCAATATAGCTCAACATTGTGGGTCTTGCTGGAATGTCAAGGTTTTCAACATTCATGTCTGCCTTTCTGCAAGGGCTGGGGGGACCTGTTTTTGTTTGTTTGTTTGTTTGTTTGTTTGTTTGTTTGTTTGTTTTGTGTGTGTTTTTGGCAAATGTGATTGATGGTGGTTTGGGGGTTTTTTTAAGGCAAATGTAGGATTTTATCAGTATCAAATGCTATTGTGCTAGGAACGGATTTGACGGGAACGAGGAGGGGCCGTTGTTTTCAAAGTTCAGTTCCTTGCAGGGATAATAATAATAATTTATTATTTATACCCCACCCATCTGGCTGGGTTTCCCCAGCCACTCTGAGCGGCTCCCAACAGAATAGGGAGTGGTCTTCTATGTGAGAAAGGGTCTGCCCTCTCCTGTCTAGTAGGGATACAGGCGCTCCACTGTCCATCTCTCAAGAATTGCGCTCCTGCAACAAGGTTATGTATAAGGACTCTCAAGTTTGCAAGAAACTGAATCCCACCATTGTTCTGGATTGTACAGTGAAGGGGCCCATAATTCAGGGGTGGCATGCATGCTTTATGTGTGGAAAGTTCCCAGATTCAAACCCCGGCATCTCCAGTTAATAGGATCAGGCGAGTGGTCATGTGAAAGGGCCGTAGACCCTCAATAATCCTGTGCTTGATAGACACATAATCTTCCTACAAAGGCAGTGATGGGCTGCCCTGGTTCCATTAGTTTCTGCTCAAGATGCCGTCTGGTTGGCTATCTGTTTGACTTTTGCAACCAAATTTCTGCTACAGATGTTGCCCATTCCTATTTGCAGTTCATAGGCTACTCTACCTTTTGAGTCTGGTCTTCAGGTCTGATGCTCTTTTTCTCCTCCCATCCCTCTCCTCTTATTGGAGAACGATCCCCCCCCCCCCCGAGGGTGCATATGAGAATTCTGCCTTCCTTATAACCCTTCCTATATATTGAGGGAGGGTGGCTTGCATGCTGAGTAAAGGCTAGGGTCAACACTTCTCCCCAATATGCTGAATTCTGAATCGGCAAGGGATGGGTGGGGTTGTTTTTTAGCATGAGAGGACCTTTCAAACATTCAGCTCCCTCACCTGCAGCAAGACGTGACACAGTCAGATAAACGTTTTCCCTCCTGTCCTTTTGGGCTGAGTTTAACTGGAGGATAAGCTCCCCCCCAAAGCACTTAGTACAGCACAATGGGTGTTTCATTTTAAAGGACGATAGAGGCTAGTTGCTATGCACTCGGGGCCAGTAATCATGATCTGGAAGGCTCTTGTTTATTTGCAAGCGCTGCACACATAGAGACTTCGTTCCACCCTTGCTTAATGTTGGCTGGGTCACGTTTATGCACAGATCCAGTATGCATCGGATTAAAGCATCTGCTTTTCAGTCGTCTACCTTCTTCTCAGAAATCGCCTTCTGGCAAGACTGGATATATGGACCTCTGAAACCAATTCTAAAAACCTAGTGGTTCTCCACGTTCAAAACTGGTCACCTCTCCAGAGGAAGAAAACCCCACTTGTGAGCAGAATACCTGCAAATAGGTTTGGCTATACAGTATTTACTGTATCTTCTGTTCCCCCCCCCCCAAAAAAATGGAATAGCCAGGTGTGAACTGGAGTGGATTTTGGCATATTGGAAGAGACAGGAGAGGAGTTGAAGATTTAGTACCAAAGGAGTGGTCCTCCTTTCTCCTGAGACCTCAGCACTTAAGCAGAAAGATGAGCAATGAATATATATTGAATTACTTGTGAGCGGAGTGTGGGTTGTACTGTTTTATGACTGTTGTATTCAAAAAAATTACCAGGTGCTGGGAATTGCACGTGAGGAGAGCGCTGTTGCACTCAGGTAGCAACAGAATTCTGCATTAGATGGACTTTGGCCTCCCGCAGCAGGAGTCTTCTTACATGCTTAAATATAGGATATATTTTCTTCCAGCGGATGGAGTTGTGTTGTGTTCTTTGTGTTTAGTAAATTCCTCGGGGCTGGAAATGGAGAAGTTCTACTGCTCAGTTGCTCGGCTGGGTAAAAGCTTCTTTTAATATATAAAATAATGTTACTGTAATTGATTTGTCTTGTTGATTATTTAGAATAGAATAGAATATATTTTATTGTTATAAGCTCAGATGATGAGTTGCCAGTGGTTAAAAGAAATCTTAATCAGAGCAGGCTTCTCTCTTCTATCCAAGAATAAAAAAGGTTTAAAAAAACACACACACTTCTGCGGTTTGGTTTGGTTTTTCCTCCTTGGGCCAGTCACTGCCTCTCGGCCTACCTCGCAAGGTTGTTGTGGGGGGTTAAATGAGGAAAACCACGAAGCCACCTTGAGCTCCTTAGATATAAATATATCTCACCTATGATATAAATGCAATAAATAAATAACCTACCTCACTGGATGGTTGTGAGTTTAAGAGGCAGAGGTGCAGGGGGGTGTACTAATAAGTTGCACTGGCGATCCTTTGCCCTAGAGACCCATGGCAAGCATGATTTGCACCAATCCAGGGGTAAACAGCTGATGAAGTCGAAGGTAACTGTGCACCCTTTGCAAGGTTCAGCGAGGGATGGCCTTAAATCAGGGGTCCCCAAACTCACCCAGCTTCGGGTCGGTTCCTCCGGCGCCGATCGCGCGGCAGGGCGGTGGAGCGCGCGCCCACGCTATTTCCGCCGCGGCTGCCCATCTCCGGGTCAGCGGAGCGTCAGAAATAGCTTGTGCGCATGCGCAAGCGTCATTTCCGGCGCTCGCCGACCCGGAAGTGCGCCGGAAATGACGCTTGTGTGCATGGGCCTCCTCCGACCTGTAAGTGCGCCGGAAATGGCGCATGCGCACAATCTATTTTCGGCGCTCTGCCGACCCGGAGATGGGCAGCCGCACCGGTAAGAGCGGGCGGCGGTCGTCGCTGGCCGGATAATTGGCTTGCTCGGGCCACATCCGGCCCGCGGGCCTTAGTCTGGGGACCCCTGTCTTAAATCAACGGGGTTTGCTTGAAAAGCAGCCGCCCTGAGAACTGCAAAAATCAGATGCTTCACCTCTCCCTCCTGTTTCGGCCACTAGATGTTGCTGCCACCTTCCTCCTTCAAAGCCAGAAGCACGGAATTGCCAGGGGTTTTGACCATATCGCAGCCTCGGGCTCTTTTCATCTACGCATCCCCACTATAATTTGCGACGCCGATTTGTTAAATGGTTGCAGGCGCGATCGTAAAAACGACTGCCAGAGTGAATGGAATAGTCCCCGCGGTGCGATATCCCCCCCCCCCCCCGCTTTCTATTTAAAATCCTCTGTGGCAGAAGGATTGAATTCTAAGTGCAGGCTGGGGATATTGACATCACACACATCATGGCCCAATAAATGGCTTAGAGGGGTCGGTCTGACCGATCTCAGAGGGGCACGTTACCTCTCACCCTCTAGATGTTGCCAAGTTTTTATTTCCATCAGCTGCAGTCGGCATAGGCCAGGGTCCGAGATAATGGTCCGTGCATAGTTAGACTGTGGAACTCACTCCCACAAGAGCCAGTGTTGGCCATCCACTTGGGTGGCTTCAGAAGATTAGATGGAGGGAAGGGTTTTGGATAGTTACTAGGCATGATAGCTCTGCTGTGAATCGCTGGGAACTGGGAGGAGAGAGTTCTCCTTCACTTGGGTTTATCTTAGGCATCTGGCTGGCCACTGTGAGAACAGGATGCTGGACTAGATGGGGTATTGGCCCGATCCAGCAGGCTCTTCTTAGGTTCTCAGTGATGGAGACCAGCAAACGTCAGTATGGCCGCAAGTTCCCCATCTCATTTACAGTTTTGCCTTTTTGCAGATATAAACTGGAGTCTTACATTTCTGCATTTTACATTTCTTTTTTAGTATATAATTTTTATTAAATTTTCTGTTTTACAGTTTAAAATACTCATTTAAACATCCTTAAAATATCAACGACTTCCCTTCTTCTCTTTCCATGGTTCATTTTGCGTATCATAAATCCCTGCATATTTTACAAAAACTAAATCATTCAGCATTCCGTTATTGCATCCATCAAAACTTATTTACACTGTTGAATTTATCTTAATGCTGCCAATGTTTTCAAGTGTACACAATTCCCCCCCCCATATATTCAATAAACGTTTTCCAATCTTCTCATTAGCAAAACATGTCTGTTCTGCAAACTTGGCATTATGGAAAAGGGCCATTTTCCCCCTGCCCCCGCAATTTGTCAATGCCTGCCAGGGCCAAACAATTTCTCCTTGTGCTGTGACTTTCATTTTAGCCTCTTAAGTGGCCAGTTTCATGCTTGACAGACTCGTTTGCGGTAGGTCTCTTTTATGGCTGGGTGGGGATTTGATCCCTGGTCTCCCAGGTCAGAGTCCAGCACTCTAACCACTACACTGCCACTGCCAATGCACAAGAAGGCAATATTAGCAGGTGATATCAAAGCCAAACATTTGCAGCGTTGTAAAAACAGAAGGGACAGGAACCCCAATGATCAAGTGGGGACAGACTATTTGGAGGAAGGAAGAGGAGGAAACAGAAAATGGGGGCAAGTGAAATGGAGTGGAGAGGCTTAAGATTGTGACAGATAAACTTTACTCTGCAACATTTTGTCACCGTTCCCACATTTACGCTTTCCGTTTTCCTCTTTAGAAGAGACATAATCCTGAAATCTGGAGAATACAAGCCTTTTTAAATATATACAGACCCCCCCAAAAAAACAGGGGCATAGCAGGGGGGGCGGGCCGCCCCGGGTTCCACCCCAGAGGGGGGTGACACTTTAAAAAAAAATAAAAAATTAATTTTTCTTTTTAATTTTTTTTTTTAACTTCCTTGAAAAAAAGAGATAATAGACACACACACACAACCCCCACACCTCACAAAGTGGCACCATCAGAGGGGGGTGACACTTTTTATTTTTTTATTATTATTATTATTTTACATTTTTTTATTATTATTTTTTATTTATTTTTTATTTTAACTTTATTGGGGGGGGGAAGAGATAATAGACACACACACACAAAAAACCCCACACCTCGCAAAGTGGCACCATCAGAGGGGGGTGACACTTTTTAATTTTTTTTAAATTTTTTTAAAATTAAAGTGGTGGGGGGTGACAAAAAAATTTCCGCCCCGGGTACCACCTGGGCTTGCTACGCCTCTGCCCCCAAACAAACGTTTCCGTGCAGTCGCCAGCTGGCGGCTGGTTGCCGTCACAATCAGAACTCGTAGACAAGATGTTTTGCCACTTCGCTAAATTTCATTTTCTTGTTAAATGTCTCTTCGAACATCCGGTTCTGTTTGGGAGTGAAATGGTTTTTCCAGTCGCCGACGGCACCTAGAGAATGAGCGATGGGAAAAATTAAAACTGCGCTCTGTCGCAGATTCTGACTGCTCACTAAACCCTGTTGCCTCTTCAGCTTCCAATGCCTCATCCTCCTTCCAGTCTCCTCCCTCTGACCACTCATGGTCGTCCCACCACCAGCCGCCTGGCTCTGAGCCTTTTTCCCTTGGGGGGGTTCCCGGCTGGTGCCTCTCACCATTCCTCTCTTTTTCCAACCAATCCCTGTACAGGTTGGATTGCTGCCGCTGCGTCCTGCCTTGCAGATCCTACATTCAGCACTGGGTTGAGCCAGATGTCTTCCAGTTCCTTCCCAACTCTAAACATCATATAGTTTGGGTTTTTTTCTTTTTTCTTTTTTGCTCACTGGTGCAATGTGCTCTGTGCTGACTACCCACCACAGCCCCCAAGGCTCTTGCCATCCCAGCCATGTTGCCGGAGCAAACTTCACCCTGGGACTGAACTCGGGACGTCCTACGTTAAAGGCTTCGCCTCTACCCCCTCCAGCTGAGGTTTTCTTCGGGCTGCCACCCTGTCAACCCTTTCACCTGTTCACGATGTACCCAGTGTATTACCTTGTTTTCTTCGCTGTGTCTGGCCTCTGTTTGGTTTCAGATAAACCCAGACACTTTGTCCTGCAATACTGGCTGGGTGGATTACAGGAGTGTGGCAAGCCGAAGAGAAGCAGGGAAATTAAGATAAGATAAGGGAGATAAAGGAGGGGGGGGGCTGGAGTCCTCATTCACCTGGAAAGCTCAGCCCCTGGGAGTAAACGGAGGATCCTGTCTATAGCATCCCACCAGTTGGTCATTCCAGTGCTCCATAGGGCACGGCGAAAGGAAAATTGCTTGGAAACATGGCTATTTATGAGAAACGTGCACTAAATTGCTGGTTTCCATGAGGACATTTACAGTATTTATTTATTTTTTAAAAAAATGCAAACGAACGCAGCAGCAATGAAGCGGCCTGAACTTCGGGCTGGAGAAACGAGAAAGTGGGAGAAGTAGAAATGGACCAGTTTTGCTCGTCCCTCCTCCGCCTCCCCTTACCTTTTCGGAATACCAGCTTCCGGTTGGACGTGAGCGCGCAGACCGTGTGGCTCGGATCGTTCTCCTTCTCCGTGTTGGTTTTCATCTCGCTGAACGAGGATTTCTTGCAGATCTCGTGGATCCTGCTCTCGCTGGTGTTGAGCGCCAGGAAGGCACTGACTTTCTTCACAACCTTTGGGAGGTCCTGGGAGACGCGAACGGCAGAGGATGGGGTGAGCAGCTGTGGGCGCCTGCTCCATTGAAGTGAATGGGGAGCACATAGAATCGTAGCCGTTTTTGTGCTTTTCAGCGAAGACTGGGCAGGCACTATGGGTTTTTGTGTGTTTTTTGAAGCAGGCACAATTTTGCACTGAATCATGGAAGAACCTGAGGCGGTAATCCCATGCACCAGGGATGGGGGATCTGGGGCTCTCTGGATTTTGCTGGAATACAACTCCCATCATCCTTGTACAGTAGCCATGCTGGCTGGGGAGTAAAGGGAGTTGGGAGTCCAATAATATCTGGAGGACCACAGATTTCTCACTTCTGCTCTACAGAATTACCAGGAAGGAAGCACTAATGAACTCAGCTACTTGCTTTGGTCTAAACCACTGAGCCTAGGGCTTGCCGATCAGAAGGTCGGCGGTTTGAATCCCCGCGACGGGGTGAGCTCCCGTTGCTCGGTCCCTGCTCCTGCCCACCCAGCAGTTCGAAAGCACCTCAAAGTGCAAGTAGATAAATAGGTACCACTCCGGCGGGAAGGTAAACGGCGTTTCCGTGCGCTGCTCTGGTTCGCCAGAAGCAGTTTAGTCCTGCTGGCCACATGACCTGGAAGCTGTTTGCGGACAAACGCCGGCTCCCTCGGCCTATAGAGCGAGATGAGTGCCGCAACCCCAGAGTCGTCCGCGACTGGACCTTACGGTCAAGGGTACCTTTACCTTTACTTCTTGGTTGTCATGCCTAAATGAAGATGAGGAGAACAAAAGCTTCCCACCCATCTTCCTGGTGTTAAATCGCCCAAGCTCCGCTGGCAGCATTAACACAGGTGCTACCTTGCAAGGACATATGAATGGGTAACAACTTAACATTCCACATTTATTCCCTCTGAGGATTCATGTTGGCATTTAATAAAGGACACCTGGGTTCAAATTCCTACTCGGCCACAAAATTCACTGGGTAACCTTGGGGCTAACCTACCTCGCAAGGTTGTTGTTCAGGTCAAAGTAACAAAAAGGTCAAAGTAAAGTACCCCTGGATGGTTAAGTCCAGTCAAAGGTGACTATGGAGTTGCGGCACTCATCTCGCTTTCAGGCCGAGGGAGCCAGCGTTTGTCCACAGACAGCTTTCCAGGTCATGTGGCCAGCATGACTAAACTGCTTCTGGCACAACAGAACACCATGACGGAAACCAGAATGCACGGAAATGCCATTTACCTTCCTGCTGGAGCGGTACCTATTTATCTACTTGCACTGGCGTGCTTTCGAACTGCTAGGTTGGCAGGAGCTGGGACAGAGCAATGGGAGCTCACTCCATCGCGGGGATTCGAACCGCCCACCTTCTGATCGGCAAGCCCAAGAGGCTCAGTGGTTTAGACCACAGCGCCACCCGCTCCCAATTCAGGTCAAAGTAGAGGGAGGATCACAAATGCTACTCTGATCTTTATTGGAGGAAAGGTGGGATAAATGTCTTTTAACTGTTTGCTACTTGAGCATCATAAATTTAACTTTCACGGGAATTTAGGAGTTGGCTTAGTTTAGATTTGCTTTGCTTCTCTCTTCCTAATTGGGAAAAAAGGCAAATTTTAGTTTTACCTCTTTCATATCTTCGTAGAACAGGAACAGAGTGTTTTTGTCATCGGTGTGCTTCTCCCAGCTTAAGACGTGATCAAACCAGGATCCACAGACAACTAGGAAGGGAAAGCAAAAATGAGGTTATTATTGGAGGCATTTGCTAGAGCAGCATTCAAATCCCCCACTCAGCCTAACCTACCTCACAGGGCTGTCGTGAGCATAAAATGGGGCAGGGGAGAAAGATGTCCAACACCTTGTGCTCCTTGGAGGAAAGGCTGAGTGTAAATGTAATAAAATAAATACATAAATTTCAATGAACTCTGCACAGCCAGAAGGATGGAATGAAATTCTCATACAAGAGGAAGATAGGCCCTCCTAAAGGTTATGTTGAGTGCTCATTAGAAGGCTGAGTGCTCATTAGAAGGACAGATCCTGAGGTTAAGGCTCCAGTACTTTGGCCACCTCATGAGAAGAGAAGACTAGAAAAGACCCTGATGTTGGGAAAGATGGAGGGCACAAGGAGAAGGGGACGGCAGAGGATGAGATGGTTGGACAGTGTTCTCGAAGCTACTAACATGAGTTTGGCCTAACTGCGAGAGGCAGTGAAGGATAGGCGTGCCTGGCGTGCTCTGCTCCATGGGGTCACGAAGAGTCGGACACGACTGAACGACTGAACAACAACAACAAAGGTTATGTATAGCCACAGCCAAATTTTGGCTTCTTTCAGGCTGTCATGCATTCAGTACCCAGTCATAGAGGTTGCTGGCATCTGTTTGTCTCGAGAGACAATGGAGTGAACCTCAGGGTGAAGTCAAATTGCTGCGTTAGCAGCACCAAAGTGACCTTCCTGGGGCGCAAGCCTTGTCAGTGTGTATGGAGGTCTTGGGATACCCAGACGGCAAGACTCCCCTCTTGACCTTGCTGCTCAAAGGAAAGCAGAGCAAGACGTTTGGCACCAGCTTGGCTCCAGGAGTTGCCGGAAGGAGAAGAAGAAGAGTTTGGATTTGATATCCTGCTTTATCACTACCCTAAGGAGTCTCAAGTGGACCCAGGTGGCGCTGTGGGTTAAACCACAGAGCCTAGGGCTTGCTGATCAGAAGGTCGGTGGTTCGAATCCCTGCGACGGGGTGAGCTCCCGTTGCTCAGTCCCAGCTCCTGCCCACCTAGCAGTTCGAAAGCACGTCAAAGTGCAAGTAGATAAATAGGTACCGCTGCAGCGGGAAGGTAAACAGTGTTTCCGTGCGCTGCTCTGGTTCGCCAGAAGCGGCTTTGTCATGCTGGCCACATGACCTGGAAGCTGTACGCCGGCTCTCGGCCAATAAAGTGAGATGAGCGTTGCAACCCCAGAGTCGGACACGACTGGACCTAATGGTCAGGGGTCCCTTTACCTTTAAGGAGTTTCAAAGCGGCTAACATTCTCCTTTCCCTTCCTCCCCCACAACAAACACTCTGTGAGGTGAGTGGGGCTGAGAGACTTCAGAGAAGTGTGACTAGCCCAAGGTCACCCAGCAGCTGCAGGTGGAGGAGCGGAGACGCTAACCCGGTTCACCAGATTACGAATCCACCGCTCTTAACCACTACACCACACTGGAACACTGGAGGCGTATAAGGTGCCATCCAACCTTCTTAGGGACTCTGCTCCGAATTTCTGTAGGGTTTATACTCCTTAGCCTTATCTTCTCCCGAAGATATTCCACAAGGCAGAATTTCCTTCTCCTAGAGGAGTTCTCTTCCCAAGTTGATGAGTCCCATCTGCCCTTGACTTTCTTACACATCATGTGCAGAAACTGCCTTCTTGGCCATTGGATTTGCTATTGATCTCGCCCACTCAATCCACCAGAGAGAAGAGACAGATAAAAATAAAAATAAAAAGCCTTTCCTATAGTCTAGGACAAGAGCAGGGAACATGTCACCCTCCAGATGTTGTTGGACTATAAATCCCATTATCCATATTGTCTGGGCCAGATTGAAATCGTAGCACAGCAACATCTAGAGGGCCATAGATCCCCCCCCCCTTTACACTTTCTCTGTTGCTGTGAACCAGTTAGAGTATGGAACCTGCCGCCTTCCAGGTGCAATTGGACTACAACTCCCATCATCCCTTACCATTGGCTGGTGCTGATGTGAACTGGAGTTCAGCAGCATCTACAATAATAATATTGTGGGCAGGGGTGCTATTGTTTCTGTTTGTTCTTATGGCATGTATTTTTGCGTTTTTATATTGTAAACCACCCTGGGATCTTTGGGTGAAGTGCAGCATAGGAATTAAATAAATAAAAATAAACATTCCCCGACTCTGCCTTAAATGGACCGCTTGTCTTATCCAGCTTTGTTCGCTTTTAAGCCAAATCAAGTCCACGGACAGCGAAGGTACGAAAAGGAAGGAAGGAATGCATCTCAAGTCACACTTCAAATTACTATTTTGATCCTTTATACTACAAATCACAGCGTCAATTTGTGTTCCTTTGTTAATGACACCAATTCAATTTGTTGCTCGGTTGATCTTTGGATTTCCAGGGACGCGGGTGGCGCTGTGGGTTAAACCACAGAGCCTAGGGCTTGCCGATCAGAAGGTCGGCGGTTCGAATCCCCGCGACGGGGTGCGCTCCCGTTGCTCGGTCCCTGCTCCTGCCCACCTAGCAGTTCAAAAGCACATCAAAGTGCACGTAGATAAATAGGTACCACTGCAGCGGGAAGGTAAACAGCGTTTCCGCGCGCTGCTCTGGTTCGCCAGAAGCGGCTTAGTCATGCTGGCCACATGACCCGGAAGCTGTATGCTGGCTTCCTCGGCCAATAAAGCGAGATGTGCGCCACAACCCCAGAGTCGCTCACGACTGGACCTAATGGTCAGGGGTCCCTTTACCTTTACCTTACTACAAATCACAGCGTCAATTTGCGTTCCTTTGTTAATGACACCAATTCAATTTGTTGCTCGGTTGATCTTTGGATCTCCAGCATTGTGGGAGCTTTTTTTTTACAGCCATGCAGTAAAACGGTGTGACCAATGTTTTGATAACAGGAACGAGGGCCTCGTGCCCTTGACCTCAGCCGAGAGTTAATGCAGCTGCAGTCCAAGTGTCTGCCTTGTAGTCTTCAGAACTTGGATCTGACATCCCAAAATAGCCAACCTAAGGTAGGGGGTTTCTACATATACAAGTCCAAAAACCCTCTAAGGACTTGGAGCTTCTGGGGAGCAAGCAGGAAACGGAAGCCAATAATCCAGGTGATGATCTCTTGGGAAAACAGGAGCATAAGGAACACCTACTGGATCAGGCCAATGGCCCACCTGGTCTAGCATCCCGTTCTCACCTTGGCCAACCAGATGCCTGTGGGAAACCAATAAGCAGGATCTGAGCACCAGAGCACTCTGTCCTCCGGAGGTTTCCAACAACTGGTTTTCAGAAGCATTTAACTTCCTCTCTCATTTGCAGCAATACAACCAGCCAACACGGAGGGGAAATTCGTATTATTTTCACTTGGGGGGTTGTCACTATGCACTAGAATTTGCAAGGCGAGAGAGAGGGAAGGTACTATTCAGTCTTCTTACCGTCTCCTCTTAAGAACATCTCCAGGAAAATAGGCCAGGAATCGATGGTGGGGAGGTTCGGATTGTCTCTGTAATAATGATACATGGAAACTGCAATGTCTTTTGGGTTTCTGATAATGTAGATCGCCTACAAACGAAGACAACACGTTAATAAGGCAGTGACATCGGAAGGTGCTCTATTACCATGTCAGGCCAATGGGAAGCTGCTCAGTTAGAGTGAATGGGGCATCACCCCCCACCACCCTCAATGCCCCACCTGCCTTCCTTCTTACAACCAGTCAGGGAGTAGATCTGCCTATCATTGACTATGGAGTCACCAACTCCTGGTCTCCCTAGCACAGGGGTAGGCAACCTAAGGTCCATGGGCCACAAGCGGCCCACAGGGGTCATTTAACCGGCCCACGAGCCACCCCAGTCCCCACCCCTTGCTTCCGTGGTGCCAGAAATCACGTTTGCGCTGATGCAGATGCTGGAAATCGTGGGCGCGCGCGCGATCCGGCCCACAGAGGAATCTCCGGCCCAGGCGAGGTTAACCTTGCTGACCCCTGCCTAGCATCTGGCCATATTGGTCCCAGGGAGCATCAGCCACCAGCTAGTGCTCAATATGATCTCTACACACACACACGCCACCTTGTGTTGTTGGACTACAAGTCCCATCATCCCCAATCAATGAAGAAGAAGCAGAGTTTGGATTTGATATCCTGCTTTATCACTACCCGAAGGAGTCTCAAAGCGGCTAACATTCTCCTTTCCCTTCCTCCCCCACAACAAACACTCTGTGAGGTGAGTGGGGCTGAGAGACTTCAGAGAAGTGTGACTAGCCCAAGGTCACCCAGCAGCTGCATGTGGAGGAGAGGAGATGCGAACCCGGTTCACCAGATTACGAGACTGCCGCTCTAAACCACTACACCACACTGGCTCTGACCATACTGGCAGGGGCTGATGGGAGTTATAGTCCAAAACATTTGGAGAACACCAGGTTGCCAAAGGCTATACTGACTAGCGGTGAATTTTGGAGACTCGGAGCTGCCAGGAATTGATCTTGGGACTTCCTGCAAGGCGAAGTGTGAATTCTACCACTGAGCTACTGTCTTCCCCCCAAAATCACAGCAGAGATAAGTTTTATTCAAAGCAAACCTGTTGAAACAATTGATCGTAGCTAAGGGCTCATCCAGACTTCCTTTTGTGCCACAAGTTGTGCGCGCAGGCACATGCTTCTCAGCAACAGGTCCAAGCGTTTGGGGTTTTTCGTCCCACCAAGGAAACCTACTGTTTATCGCTGAATCGGAACAAACGTCAATCAGGTTTTTTGCAGATTTGTGTTTGTTCTGATTCAGCAGTAAACGGCAGGTTTTCCCAGGGAAAGCAGAGTGGCCTCACTCAAACACTGGAAAGCACAGGCCTGCGACTACAAATCGGGGCACAAAATGAAGTATGTTTGAGCCCTTAATCCTGAACATAGAATCATCGATTCACTGAATTGTAGAGTTGGAAGGGGTCCTGAGAATCATCTAGTCCAGGCCCCCGATCATTCATTTCAGTGGGTCTACCCTGCAGCGGGTGGCACTGTGGTCTAAACCACAGAGCCTAGGGCTTGCCAATCAGAAGGTCGGCGGTTCGAATCCCCATGACGGGGTGAGCTCCTGTTGCTCGGTCCCAGCTCCTGCCAACCTAGCAGTTCGAAAGCACGTCAAAGTGCAAGTAGATAAATAGGTACCACTCCGGTGGGGAGATAAACGGCGTTTCCGTGCGCTGCTCTGGTTCGTCAGAAGCGGCTTAGTCATGCTGGCCACATGACCTGGAAGCTGTACACTGTCTCCCTCAGTCAGTAAAGCGAGATGAGTGCCGCAACCCCAGAGTCGGTCACGACTGGACCTAATGGTCAGGGGTCCCTTTACCCTTCACCTTTACCCTGAGTAAAACTTAGCTTGAATACCACCCAAGGTTTTCTGTTAACATATTGTTACAGCTAGGGTTCCAGAGTCTGTTAGCAAATATTAGAAACTAATAAACAGTAGTATTTAGATAATATTTGGGATATGAACGGAAAATGCAAGCTGCAGAACTGTGCCAGAAAATAAATTAGCTTATGCAAACCAGCCTGTCCGGGTTTCCTGAGTCCAGAGCCATTAAGGAACAATGAGGAACCAAGTACAGTCGTACCTCAGAAGTCGAACGCCTTGCGAGTCAAACGTTTTGGCTCCCGAATGCTGCAAACCTGGAAGTGATTGTTCCGGTTTGCAAACGTTCTTTTGGAACCTGTACGTCCAATGGAGAATCCGCGGCTTCTGATTGGCTGCAGGAGCTTCCCGCAGCCAATAAGAAACCGCAATTTGGTTTTCGAACGTTTTGGAAGTCGAACGGACATCCGGAACGGATTCTGTTCGACTTCCAAGGTACAACTGTATCGCGCCATTAAGGACCACTGGCAATGCAAAAGAACTGTCTCCTCACCCCCACCCCCAGGAGTGGAAAGAAACAGGAGAATTGGCAGGTCGCCAAGGTGACAGGGGCACGATGTCACAGGAAAAATTGTCCTTTTTGAAAGCTCAAGGTTTGCTGGGAAGGAATGGGGCAGAATTCATTTTTTATTTTTATTTTTAAATAATTTTTATTGGTTTTACAAATTTTGTCCGGCCTCGATTCAGGCCAGATCACATACAATTTAAACATCATCCTTTGGCTTCCTCACGCCCCCCCCCCCTCATTGCTTTTATTTACCTAAATATTTCGTTTTTATCAGGTTTCAAATTCCACATCATTAACATTTTAACATTTTAATAACATCCATTTTTCAATCATTTACCATCCATACCATCTTTAACGCTCTTATATTTTACTTCAATCATATCCCTGTTGCCTCCCCCGGTCCCAGGGGCAGACTGCTTCATTATGAAAATTACTTATCATCTATAGTATATATCAATCTTATATCATTGTTGTTCAGAATCCATAAGTCAAAACCAGTAGGCCACACAATAAAAAATTATTTCATATAATTGTTCATCCTATTCCCTCTGGGTCTGACTTCCAAACCCACTGTCTTTGCTGCAAAGAGGCATCCAAACCGACATCCATCAAAATCTTTGGCCAGCCATTTCCTTTCTTGTCACCGTCATCTCGGGTCTCTTTTCGCTGCTTGTTGGTAATCTGTGATTTGTTGACGTTTCTTCTGCTGCTATTTTTTCTTCTTCTGATGACAACTCCTTTCGGCCTGCTTTGGATAAGTCTTTTGCAGCTGGCAGTACCCGCAGTAAACTTTTGCTGTTTAGCCTTGACAAATGTTCTGTCCTCCAGGTTTGTTTGTAAATCCTGGCCAATCAGGCCATTGTTTATACTTTGCTTTATCTCTTTCTCAGAGCTGTTCCAAGCATCACCCAATTCCGCTCTCAGCTCTCTAAATTGTGAGGTATACTCCACTCTGAATTCTTCCAGCCTTTTCAGCAATATTGTCAGATCAACATCCGGTTTCAGCGCCATTTTAATTTTCAAATAATTACTTCTTTTAATACTTTTCCAAACTTTTCCAAAAGTTCAAAAGTCCACAGTCTTAACACAATCCACAAATTAATAAGAATTAAGTTCACTTCAGCTGCCCCTTAGGACCAGGGGAGGCGCAAGGGTTAAAACACAGTAATAAAGTTTCAAATTCCATTCAATTACTTTTCAGAACTTTGTAACAACGTCCTGTTGCTGATACACAATGGCAGGGGACGGACCTCCGTGTTAGCATCCACAAGCCAGTCCAAATTAGAATCGAATTCCAACTTTCTTTCTTTTTAGGTTACTTACAGTTCCAAATTGTAGATCTTGAAGAAATCAGTGCGCTCGGAGGTGGCAGTCTCGCAGCTTCGCCAGACGGGGTTTTTATCGGACCCTGGAGCTCCGCCACCCGATCGCTCCCGGGAGCCCCGCAAGGCGCTCCCTGGGATCGGGACCGGCGTCCAAGCTCTGGCGGGTCCTAAGGACCCCGGGACGCCCTTCCTGGGGGTTCTGGGGGTCGCGGCGCTGGCGCGAGCTCCCCTTTGCCCGGTCTGGCTGGGGAATGTCAGGAGCGACATGTCCCCCCGACCACCATCTCCGGCGCGCCGACCGGAAGCCGGAATGGGGCAGAATTCAATGGGGTGCTGTGGAGGCGAGAAGCAGAGGCTGCTTGTGGGATGGTTCTGAATGCAATGCCAAAATATCATTTTGATGGGAATGTAAGAAAGTGAAAAGCTTCTGGGAAATGATATATAATGAGATGAAAAAGATGTTGAAATATACATTTATATAGAAAAACAAACAAACCCAGAAGCATTTTTACTTGGTATTGTTGGCGATGATATTAATAGACAAGATAATAAATTGTTTTTATATGCGACAACGGCTGCAAGAGTACTATTGGCACAGAAATGGAAGCAGGAAGAACTGCTGACAAAAGAGGAGTGGCAGATGAAACTAATGGACGACGCAGAATTGGATAAGATGACAGGGAGAATTCGAAACCGGAGGGACCAGAAGTTCTTAGAAGATTGGAGAAAATATGTGGACTACCGGTATCTGAAAACCAACTGTAAACAATTGACTACGCCAGTAGGGTTGCAAGAAGTTTTGTAAGGAGGACTGTATGAAATATTGCAGGGGAAATATATGAAAAAGAATAATTAGTTATGGACTATTCAAAGTAATAGTGAAAATAATGAAATGCAGGAGTAAGTGATGAAGATTGAAAATCGTTAGACGGAGTTGATGGAAGTCCTAGGTTTATAGCCAAAACATTGTATAAGATAAGAAGAGATGTTATGTGGTGTTTGGAAAATGTATGCAAAAATTAATATATATCGTTTTGAGATCAAGATGCGTACCGAGCTGCATAACCAGGGCTGCCTGCCAGATTTAATTGGGAGGCTCATTTGGGAACCTTTAAAAAAAAAAAATGTGGAACGCCCTCCCACCGGATGTCAAAGAGAAAAACAACTACCAGACTTTTAGAAGACATCTGAAGGCATCCCTGTTTAGGGAAGCTTTTAATGTTTGATGGATTATTGTATTTTGATGTTATGTTGGAAGCTGCCCAGAGTGGCTGGGGAAACCCAGCCAGATGGCCAGGGTATAAATAAATATTATTATTATTATTATTATTATTATTATTATTATTATTATTATCTCCTCCCCAGTGCCTGAAATAATACCCTGCCCATATCTCACCTTACATTGCTTGAGTGTAAAAGCGGGTGGCAGCATGTTGCCGTCCAGATGGGTTGGAATGATTCTCTTGCCTGAAAGACGGTCCAGTTGGTCCAGTTTGGAAAGATCTCCAAATTCAATTGGGGATGTTAAAGACACTCTGGGTGCGTAGAGGTGCATGAGGATCTCAGCAAGCCAGTGAGTGCCTGCGGGAGAGGAGAAAAGAAGGAAAAAAGCATGAACAAATACTGGCAAATATATATCACTTGATAAACTGGGTTGTGGAGGTTATGTACACAGGAGGACCATAAAAATAGTCTAATTGCCAGGGATAAGAAATAATTGCCTCCAAGGCAGGCAGATTGAGGACTAGTAACATTAGCGGGCTTATTCTGAAGATGCTCCTCTCTAAAGGGCAATGAAGCTGATGGCCCCCAACGATGGTGCTTGAGGAGCAGAGAATATCATTGTGGGGATGCCGGGAAAAGCATTTCATCACAGTCACTTCCCGAAGTAAAAGGATGGGTTTGTTTGACTAGCAACTTTGAATCTGGTCAATTTCATTTCTGAAGAAGAGAAGGAAAAAAATACTGAATGCTGGAATTTGCTCCACAAGAGAAAGAAGCAAGGTTTTGCAAGCTCTTTAGTTTTTAAAGGGATGCGGGTGGTGCTGTGGTCTAAACCACAGAGCCTAGGGCTTGCCAATCAGAAGGTCAGCAGTTCGAATCCCCGCAACGGGGTGAGCTCCCATTGTTCAGTCCCAGCTCCTGCCCACCTAGAAGTTCAAAAGCACGTCAAAGTGCAAGTAGATAAATAGGTACCGCTCTGGCGTGAAGGTAAACGGCATTTCCGTGCGCTGCTCTGGTTCGCCAGAAGCGGCTTAGTCATGCTGGCCACATGACCCGGGCGCTGTCTGCGGACAAACGTCGGCTCCCTCGGCCTATAGAGAGAGATGAGCACCGCAACCCCAGAGTCGTCCGCGACTGGACCTAATGGTCAGGGGTACCTTAGTTTTTAAAGGGCTCCCTGTACATTTACCGGTACTGATAGTGGGAGCTCATCCTGTCCTAACTGGGAAGCGGTGTGGTTCCTAACCCCGCTGCTTGGGGCAGTAGGAAAGCATTCCTCAAACTGCTGTGCACATGAGGGTCCTCCTCAAAATTACTGTACAAAAAGAACCTTGCAAGTCACTTGCAATACTAGCTAGGGAGAGGAAGATCTGTCAGTTTCTGTTTCTATCCGTTTCTCATTTTTCCACTCTTTGAGTTAAGTTCTCCACATCAATTTGCCATTTTTAAGCCTCACAGTGACCCCACCGCCGTGCCTCTCTTATCTGTGTGGCATGGTGGCTAATTTATTGTCTGGCACAGTACTGCAGACAGTTCTGCATTTTCCCTTCGTATCCCAAATATTATCTAAATACTACTGTTTATTAGTTTCTAATATTTGCTAACCCAAGGTTATCTGCTGGCAGGATATCGTGAGAAATCTCACAAGAGGCAGCAGGGCGAGTGGGTGGCAGAGGACTTCTGCCGCTCAAGGTGGGCAACGCACCTTGCCTCCTCAGTGAGCAGGGCCTATCCTTGGGAACCTGCCACCCTGAGGCCTCACTGCACCTCATGGTTGGTGTACTTTGCCGAATCTTTTAAAGGCTGTTCCCGTACCTCCAAGACTACTTCAGGTCTAAAAGAAGAATGAACATATATACTGCCATCAATTATTCTACCTGGCCTTTAGCATGTTATGCTTTTGCCCAGTGTTTCCCAAACTTGGGTCTCCAGTTGTTTTTTGGACCACAATTCCCATCATCCCTAGCTAGCAGGACCAGTGGTCAGGGATGATGAGAACTGTAGTCCAAAAACAACTGGAGGCCCAAGTTTGGGGAACACTCTTTAGGCCCATCTTACCTAGCATCCTTTTCTCACAGTGGCCTGTGAGCTACTTATGGGAAGCTAATAAGAATAAGAATAAGAATAAGAATACCTAAGGGACCGCCTCTCCTGGTATGCCCCGTGTAGGACCTTAAGGTCCTCAAACAATAACATTTTGGAGGTCCCGAGCCATAAGGATGCTAGGCTGGTCGCAACTAGGGCCAGGGCCTTCTCAGTACTGGCCCCGACTTGGTGCAACGGTCTGTCAGAAGAGACGAGGGCCCTGCGGGATCTGGCATCTTTCCACAGGGCCTGCAAGACAGAGCTGTTCCGCCTGGCCTTTGGGTTGGTTTTAGTTTAACCCTGTTTGATTGGTGGGCTACTTAAAGATGAGGCTGCATTTTAAATTTTAAATCGTATTTTAACTTGTACTTTAATTGATTGTTTTGTATGTTGTGTTGTGATTTTATGGGTGTTAGCCGCTCTGAGCCCGGTCTTGGCTGGGAAGGGCGGGGTATAAATAAAAATTTATTATTATTATTATTATTATTATTATTATTATTAATAGCAAATCCTGAGCGCAACAGCAATCTTTGCACCAGCAACGCTCGGAAACTGGAAAAGCATTGTGTCTCTGACCCAGTGGAAGTAGAGCCTTGTCATCATGGAGTCATTGATTGACTCTATGAACAAAGTTTGATCTCATACACTGCTAATTGCTTCCGACAATTGACAGCAAGGCCTATGACTTGCATGATTAACTCATGTGCCCTTAAAGCTGCCCATTAATGTTTGAGTTGATTAATTGCACACTTACTAAGCAATTAAGTCTTCCAGCTGACTAATCCAGTCATGCCAGGGGTTGGGGTGGGGGAGAAAAGTCAAGTTATTTTAAACAACCCTTTCCTAGAGGGTTCACAACAAATGCAGATTCAATACCAAATATACTTTGCACATTAACTACCAGCCCTATTGCTGTCGTGATCCCACCATGAGTCATCAAAAACCAGATCTGATTGGGACATAGGGGGGCTATTCTCAAAGACAGCCAGTATTCCTGTAGACAGAACCACACAGGGCTATATTATAAGAAGTGTAACCTTAAGAACAGGTGCAACAACCTGCATTTTTCCTCCTCCCTCCCCATCCCTTTCTCCTCATGTGCCGTGTATTTTAAATTGTAAGCGTGAGGGGTAGGGACTGTCTCGCTACTGATTCTTTTTCTATTTTTTTCAATTTCTGTTTATTCATTTTTCATTTTACAAAGAGAAAGAAAAAAGATCACAAAAGAAAGAAAAAGGACAAAAACTAACAAACACAAAAATACATAAATATATACATAAATACATAAATAAAAAGTTATTATGCATGTCTACACAGATTTCTTCATAATACATTGGATTCTTTATCTCCAGCAACTAAGTAATAGTTTATAAACAAACCAACTGATACATATTTTTTCATACTTAATTTTGTGTAGATTTTGTATCTAAATTGACTTCCCTCAACTAGCACCCCATTGCTTCATGTGATAACTCATATGTAATATAATATTCCAATTCCAATTACCATATTCCTGTTGTTGTTATTGTTTTCCTTTTTTTAAGCTCTGAAACCAAATGTTAAAGATCCATTCGATTGGTATTTATTTTGCTTAAAAATTAGTTTTTCACTAGCTGACAATTTTCTGCAAGAGCTATTGCAGAGCATGTAGCCTGTTCAGGCCGCACCTCTTTTTTAGATAACCCAAAAATTTGCCCCACTCTTCAGCGACCCTACTTCTGGGATTTTTCTTTAACCTTTTCCGATAATATAGCTAATTCGATATAATCTATGACTTTAAAAAGCCATTCCTTTTTGCTTGGTAGCTTTTCACTTTTCCAATACGTGGCTACTAGAAGTCTCACCGCATGGACTGTCTCGCTACTGATTCTTGTAAGCTGCACTGGGAAGGCTTTTTGGCAAAAGAACGGCATGTGGATGCTTTAAATAAATAAACGAGACCACCGCAGCTCTCTCCGGTTTAGTTTTGGTGTCGCTTCTCGTGAGCAAGAAGTTTTCATTGGTGGGTGGGGTGGCGGCAGAAGAGCAAGCAGTTTATAGAATCATAGAATCATAGAGTTGGAAGAGACCACAAGGGCCATCCAGTCCAACCCCCTGCCAAGCAGGAAACACCATCAAAGCATTCCTGACAGGTGGCTGTCAAGCCTCTGCTTAAAGACCTCCAAAGAAGGAGACTCCACCACACTCCTTGGCAGCAAATTCCACTGTCAAACAGCTCTTACTGTCAGGAAATTCTTTCTAATGTTTAGGTGGAATCTTCTTTCTTGTAGTTTGAATCCATTGCTCCGTGTCCGCTTCTCTGGAGCAGCAGAAAACAACCTTTCTCCCTCCTCTATATGACATCCTTTTATATATTTGAACATGGCTATCATATCACCCCTTAACCTTCTCTTCTCCAGGCTAAACATACCCAGCTCCCTATGGGGTACACCCTTAAGATTGTGGGTCTCCATCCCACTTCCTCTCTTCTCCGCTTCTCTCTTTCTCTCGCTCATGCGGAATTTCTTGTTCTAGTTAACTAAGCCTGGAATAAGAAGGTGTGGATTAGGATTCTTTCCACCCCATTCCAAATCAAGCGAGACTTTACCAGACTTTGGGTATGAAACCAAAAGGATGTCATCTTCTCTAGCGTCAAACGTGTCCAGGGATTTTAAGAGCTCGGGCGAAGTCCTGATGGTGAAAGTGATGCCATTGAAAGTGTGCATGAGATCGTCTTCACTGCGCGATGACATCTGTAAGGCCGTCTTGCGGGGGTCTCAGTCGAACTGAAAGCTTCTTCCCAAACCAGGAGAGTAGGAGACCTCTGGCCAGCTGGGCGATTATTAGCAGCGACTGAGCAAGAGAGGAGCTGGAAAAGACCCATTTATGCACTTTGTAACATCTCAAAGAGGCATTTGGGGGCTTATCTTTATGGATTACAATAAATGCAATGCAACAGAAAGGTTATCCAGATAAACAGCAATTCCGGGGGGGAAATCTGGTTCACTGAAACTGGCTTCTGGCACACAAATGAGCGAAAACGCAACAGTGGAAAATAACCAGGATTGTAATTACACAAATGATTGCGGTGCACTCGTTAACAAATGGGGCTCTTAGTGTGAGTGGCGTGTTGTCTCAGGACGTTAATGAGTTCCTAATGAGCATGTGTGCGTGTCCTTAATAGCACCATAGCTCTGTAGAAATGCACTGTGTTCTCTCCTGTCACAGTAAATCTTGAAGGAGGAAATGGAGTTGGAGAATTTGCAGTGCCCAGCGGCAAGCGCATTCTCCTGCAGGGTCATAGCTCGGTGGCACAGCACCAGCTTTCGGTAGGTACGTCCCAGGCTCAACCCCCAGCATCTCCAAGCCTGGAGAGATGCTGCCAGTCAGTGTAGACAGTATGGAGCTAGATGGACCCAATGGAGTCAATACAAGGCATTTGTATTCACATCAAAGGATGTAATTGCTGCCCATGATAGCATTGAGGGCAAATCTCAATGGAAAAAATAAGCAGCATAGATAACTGAAACTGCCAATTTTGCCCATCCCTACTCAGCGAGGATAGGAGCCTACCCTCCAACATTTCTCCGATGAAAAGAAGGATGTATTGTTGTTGTTGTTGCTGTTGTTGTTGTTGTTGTTGTTATTCCGCCCATCTGATTGAGTTGCCCCAGCTACTCTGGGCAGCTTCCAACATATATAAAAACATAATAAAACATTAAAGATTTTAAAACTTCCCTATACAGGACCGCCTTCAGATGGCTCGGGGGTCGGATAACTCCATAGGGATGTCCTACCATACCCTCCAACATTTCTCCGATGAAAATTGGGATGTCCTAAGGAAAAGCGGGACATTCTGGGATCAAATTAGAAACCAGGATGACTTCTGTAAATTCAGGACTACTCCAGGAAAATAGGGACACTTGGAGAGTCCGAAGCACAACCTTTTAAGCAGTGCTATTTGTCTAGAAAAAGAAGTGCCAGGACTCACCATGAACACGTCTCTTGTTAGAATGGCAATGGTGCCCACCTGAGAGGTGCTGGGGGGGGGAGCCCTGCTTTTAAGCCTACATTTCCTGGCATTTGCCCTGCAATTCCGCCAGTGTGGTGTAGTGGTTAAGAGCGGTAGACTCGTAATCTGGTGAACCGGGTTCGCGTCTCCGCTCCTCCACATGCAGCTGCTGGGTGACCTTGGGCTAGTCACACTTCCTTGAAGTCTCTCAGCCCCACTCACCTCACAGAGTGTTTGTTGTGGGGGGGGGAAGGGAAAGGAGAATGTTAGCCCCTTTGAGACTCCTTTGGGTAGTGATAAAGCGGGATATCAAATCCAAACTCTTCTTCTTCTTCTTCCTCTTCTTCTTCCCTTCCAGTGAAGCAAGTTGTTGGTGCCAAATTCTGGGGGCCCCAGAAGGTAGGGTAAGCTTAGAAGTTGGGGCCAATGTCAAAAAGTTGGAGAAAGACTGGTTTAAGGGCATTCAGTTCAATGAGATGTCTTCATCCTAATCAGATCCTTGCTAATCTGCAATAATGCAATCATGCCACCGTGTTCCCATTAGTTTTGCATAATGTACGGTACTAAATGGAGGAGGAAATATGTGTGAAGTCCAAGATAAAGAACAGTAGCTTTACAATGCCAGGGCAATTTCACGTCTGGATTCAGGTGAATTCCATAATCTCCTCTTTCAGGAAGAAGGAGATGAATTGTGTCCCTAAAACTGCACTAGGCCAGAATTTCCCAAACCTCTGATATTATTGTTGTTTAGTCGTTTAGTCGTATCCGACTCTTCGTGACCCCATGGACCAGAGCACGCCAGGCACTCCTGTCTTCCACTGCCTCCCGCAGTTTGGTCAGACTCATGTTGGTAGCTTCGAGAACATTGTCCAACCACCTTGTCCTCTGTCGTCCCCTTCTCCTTGTGCCCTCCATCTTTCCCAACATCGGAGTCTTTTCCAGGGAGTCTTCTCTTCTCATGAGGTGGCCAAAGTATTGGGGCCTCAGCTTCAGGATCTGTCCTTCCAGTGAGCACTCAGGGCTGATTTCCTTCAGAATGGATAGGTTTGATCTTCTTGCAGTCCATGGGACTCTCAAGAGTCTCCTCCAGCACCATAATTCAAAAGTATCAATTCTTCGGCGATCAGCCGTCTTTATGGTCCAATATAGCCATGCTGATATTGGGCCATGCTTTAAAATAAATAAATAAATTGTAAGTATGCACCACTTTTATAATCGAGACATTTTAACATAAAACGGAGAGTCTCCATTAAAGTAGAATCGGGGAACTTTCAGGACAACTCCTGGGGGGGGGGGGAATTCCCTTGTAGGGGTTCAAGTATGGAGGTTTACATCAAATTCCCAATCAGCCAGACTTTATTACAGGAAAAAGTCCAGAGAGTCTGCGAGAGCATTTCCATTAGGACACAAACTATATAGACAAATATACATCATCTTTCCCAAAGAGCCAGAGGAAACTGTTCATGTACGCGACAACGGCCGCTCGGATGTTACTAGCCAGAGATCAAAGGAAGAAACAACCCATACCAGAGAAGAATGGCAAACCAAGTTGATGGACTATGGCGAAATGGCAAAACTAACTGGGAAGCTCAGAAATCAAGAAGACGAGAAATTTAAAAAAGAATCGGAAATGCTTATAACGTATATACAAAATTATTGTAAGCAGGTCAAAACATTAGCAGGATTTTAAACACACTTGTAATGTAACAGAATATATAGATAACCTAGGAGGATTTAAAAAACAACAACTGGAGAAGCATTGATACGCAGTTGAAAATAGGATCAATGGGACCCATGGAAGGGATGGGGGGAAGCATGGGCATAGCCAGGGGGGGCAGAGGGGGCAGCTGCCCCCCCTAGAAGGCAGCCCTAGAAGCAAAAATGATCAGCGTCCATTCAAAGCAAACCTGAACGACCATGGCTTGCCCCCCCCCCTAGTTTTGATCCTGGGTACGCCCCTGGGGGGAAGTCAGGAGATCCAGAGTAATCTCGATAATTAGATTCAGAATTCATTTTGTTGTTGCATGTTTATGTTTTGGAAAATCAAATAAAAAATTGTTTTTTTAAAAAAGAAGACAAATATACAGCTTCTTAGCTGCCCATCCAACCACTTCCTGCCACGCCAGCACTTCACCATCTCGCATCCAGCTGCGGTCCAGGAAATACAATTTACTCAATCCATTTTGTACTATACATACCAGAATCCTCCTTGTACCTTATAGGGAGTTCTTTGTTCAACTTAACAGTCAGCCATCAGTTTCCCCTTTAAGTGGTTCTTACTGTTCCTGTGGTCACGCCACCTGCTTGCATACATGCCACTGGCCACGCTAATAATGGGCCTCGTAGTTTTGGAGTTAGGCTCCATTTTACTCCACGGTTTTAACACCCTTTTAATCCATGACGCTGTCCCTGCCCGGACCACAGTTTGGTTCACTGAGCTTCAGCAAAGCAAAGGGAGGAAAGGCAGCTCTCTGAGCAATGCCGCGCCTGCAGAATTTTGCCACAGGCTTACAGCACAGCGGCTACTGTTTCTGTTTGAAGGACGGAGGCAAGGAACATCTGCTCCCAAGCAGATCAGCCACATGGCTTCGATTACAATTGACAGGTATACTTGCTCCCAGGTGTGGAACCTGGCAGGTATCAGCGACTGAAATATTATGGAAAGCGCCAGAAGTGGAGGGGAAATAGGCGCTGCAAGGGACTCTTGTTTTGCTGATGGATGGGTTTCCCCAGCCACTCTGGGCAGCTCACAGCACATTAAAAAAAATAAAAGTAAACCATTAGACATTAAAAATTTCCCAATACAGGCTGCTTTCACATGTCTTCTCAAAGTCAGATAATTGTTTATTTCCTTGACATCTGATGGGAGGGCGTTCCACAGGGCGGGCGCCACTAGCAAGAAGGCCCTCTGCCTGAATCTTTGAATTAATGAGAAAATAAATTGAAAACTATCTAAAGAGGAAAGGTATTGTTGTTTTTTAATGAAATTCACTCTAGCCTTATTTTCAAAGTGGTCAAGGACTGTTGTTTAGTAAGGAAGGGTGAATTTGTCTATTTGTCTATAAATTTCTCTGAATATAAACATCTTTGTGGGCGATCTTCTGCAAAGCAATTTCCCTACATATAATGGACTTTCCAATGCAAAAAATAGGAAAATGAACCATTTCCCTACTTTGGCTGGGGCAGCCTTCATGCTAACAGAGAATTTAGTGATCCTAGCGTGGATCATTATGGAGCCAAAATGGCATTATCCATACTTGAGTTGGAGAAGACCTAGGGCAAGCATAGGCAACCTTGGCTCTCCAGATGTTTTGGAACTACAACTCCCATGATCCCTAGCTAACAGGGCCAGTGGTCAGGGATGATGGGAATTGTAGTCCCAAAACATCTGGAGAGCCAAGGTTGCCTATGCCTGACCTAGGGAACCCTGAAACTTTGTGGAAGGAGGAAGGAAGGGAAAGAAGCAACTGTCCCACACTTACAACTTCAGGATTTTGCATAATCTTTCTGACTGAAATGCAAGCAGTCTCCTTAATTAGCCAGCTGATCAGTTTTACGATGGATGAAATGCAATTAACCCTGGCTGTGTACGATAGTACTTCCTCCTCCTCCCAAACAATCAAATGTTTGCACAGCGCTAAACGAGTAAATCACATTATCTGACTGCTTTAACATATTCAAATGACTTTTAGGATTGTCTTGTTTGAAGGTGAACCATGTTGAATGTGTCGTTTGTGGCTGATGCGATTCTAAAGGCAGGACCCGGTTCATTTGACCTATCTCTTCCCCACTGTTTCTGATCTGTGAAATTGCAGCTGGTCAGGACAAAGCAGTGACTTTATTCCGGTAAGCAACCATGGCTGATCCATCAAGAGGCTCTTCCTTAGTTCTGATCAATCTGCCGCCAGCCTGTTTAATGTTCCCTGCAGTGTGTCAGGCCAGGAAGGAGATCGAGATGAGACAAATCTCATCTGTATTTCACCTGGCTCTCCTCAGACAGATGTGTAGGAGCAGAGACACAATTGCATTACAACAGCTCCCTCTTTACTCACAAGTGGACCCATGCCTGTTCTCGCTCTCTTTCCTTGTCACTACTGTGGCATAGAAAACCAGTAAGATGGTTTTCTTAACGGTGCATCGCACAGTCATTGCGATTTCACGGAGGTGCATATCTGGCTCAGCAATTGCTCAGAATATCCACGCAACATCGAGGAAGAGTGGGGTTATCAGACCCCCGCACCCCACCCAGAGACAGTACCTATCTAAATTATAATACACTATTTGTGACTGGCTTAGCTGCTGTGATGTCAGAGAGAAGCAGGAGGGAGAGAAGATCTCTGGAATACCTTACACTACCCAAGCTCATTGGTCCCTCTAGTTCAGTAGAGTCTTCTCCAGGGGTGGCTGACAAACAGACCTTCATACGTTGCCAGGATCCAACTCCCATCAGCTCCAGCCAGAAGGGTCAATGGAGTCGCAGTTCAAAAAACATTTCGGGAGCATAGTTAGCCATCCTAGTCTACTCCAACAAGCAACAGCTCTCCACATCCTTTAGCAAAGGTCCTTCCTGACCCAGTTGTGATCCTTTAAATAGAAGTAGGATGGATGCGGGTGGCGCTGTGGTTAAACCACTGAGCCTAGGCTTGCTGATCAGAAGGTCGGCGGTTCAAATTCCCGCGACGGGGTGAGCTCCCGTTGTTCAGTCCCTGCTCCTGCCAACCTAGCAGTTCGAAAGCACATCAAAGTGCTAGTAGATAAATAGGTACCGCTGCAGCGGGAAGATAAACGGCATTTCCGTGCGCTGCTCTGGTTTGCCAGAAGCGGCTTAGTCATGCTGGCCACGTGACCTGGAAGCTGTACACCGGCTCCCTTGATCAATATACAAGATGAGCGTCCGCAACCCAGAGTCGGTCATGACTGACCTAATGGTCAGGGGTCCCTTTACCTTTAGGATGGATGAGACCTAAGGCCTCCTGTACCGTAACTTGAACCAGCGGCTCCAAGTTACAAGAAGGAGATTCCACTAAACACCAGGAAGAAGTTTATGACAGTAAGAGCTGTCAATAGTGGAACGGACTCCCTCGGCAGGTCGTGGACTTTCTTCCATTGGAGGTTTTTAAGCAGAGGTTGGCTGGCCATCCATTATGGATGCTTTAGTTGAGATGCCGGTACGTTGCAGGGAGTTGAACTAGATGACGATTCTGTATAGTCAGTCATTGCTTCTTATGCCATTGCTCAGATCTCCGAAGGAGTGTCTGTTCTGAGGGTGCTGTTAACCTGAGCATCTCGAGAGTGCTGGACCTCGTCACTTTTGAACTGTGGCCCTGAGTTGTCCTTGAACTGTGGCCCTGAGTTGTCCTTGCCATCTGAAGTAACGGAGTCACGAAACAAACCCTCTGTTTTGGCAATCCTGTGACTGGGTATTTAGCCCTGGGAGGAAGAAGTCCCTGGTGCCTAGCTCAGCAGCAGATAATCTTCATTGCGTGCAGAGGATCCCGGGATCAACCTCCGGTTTCTCCAGGTAGGGTCGGGAGAAACACCCTCCCTGAAATCCTGCAGAGATCTTGCTCCTTGGATATACAGGTAGTGCAGAGCTGGATGGGCCAATGTTTCTTACTCCTTATATAGCAGCTTCCTGAGGTTCTCCCCATCCCCAACAGAGCCTTCTTGAAGCCAAGACCTTGTGCTGTTAACTACATGGCGTGTTTAAGGGCAAACAGCAGAGTAAATGCTTTAATGGCTGCACTGAGTGTGCTATTATGATCATTTTCATGGCTTGCATGCCGCTGGCAAAGGGGAGTGTTTTTCCTTTGTACAACCGAGGAATTAGGAGGCATTGAAAGGTTGCAAGCGCCCTGCATACGAGGTTTGGCTTTTATTTCTTTTCAGCCAGTCGATGCTAAAACACGTGCCACCTTGCTAGGATCGCGCTGCCTGAGGTACTGAATGAATAGTTTCACGGGGGGGGGGGAGAGATTTAAGTGCATGAGGCAATTACGGAATGAATCACTTTTGCAGCGACTTCTCTCTCAAAGAGCTCTTGAGAAGCAGATCAGTAGGAGGCTTGCACTCTGCCCACCCCACTCCCCAAACCTCCATGGGGTGAAAGGAAGCACAATTTGTCTTGATTAAAGGACTGTTGCACTACCAGCGTCGAGCAAAGGGGCTGATCCCACGGGAAAGAACATTACATACCAAGAGTCCATTGGTCCCTGCCTTGCAGGGGGTCAATTTTTCTATTCTGCAAAGCAAAAACCCGAAACTCTCTGCCAAAGCAGTTGGCAAAGAACAGAAGGAGGGCAGTCTCTGCTCTGAAGCTTGCAATCGAACAAGACGTGCCATGTTCAAATATATAAAAGGATGTCATATAGAGGAGGGAGAAAGGTTGTTTTCTGCTGCTCCAGAGAACGGACACGGAGCAATGGATTCAAACTGCAAGAAAGAAGATTCCACCTAAACATTAGGAAGAATTTCCTGACAGTAAGATAATAATAATAATAATAATAATAATAATAATAATAATAATAATAATAATAATAATAATAATTTATTATTTGTACCCCGCCCATCTGGCCGGGTTTCCCCAGCCACTCTGGGCGGCTTCCAACAAACACTAAAATACATTAAATATCACACATTAAAAACTTCCCTAAACAGGCTGCCTTCAGGTGTTTTCTAAATGTCAGGTAGTTATTTATCTCTTTGACATGGATGGGAGGGTGTTCCACAGGGCGGGCGCCACTACCGAGAAGGCCCTCTGTCTGGTTCCCTGTAGCTTTGCTTCTCGCAGTAAGGGAACCACCAGAAGGCCCTCGGCGCTAGATCTCAGTGTCCGGGCTGAACGGTGGGGTGGAGACGCTGTTTCGACAGTGGAATTTGCTGCAAGGAGTGTGGTGGAGTCTCCTTCTTTGGAGGTCTTTAAGCAGAGGCTTGACAGCCACCTGTCAGGAATGCTTTGATGGTGTTTCCTGCTTGGCAGGGGGTTGGACTGGATGGCCCTTGTGGTCTCTTCCAACTCTACAATTCTATGATTGGCTAGCCATCTTAGTTGAGATGCCTGCATTGCAGAGGTTGGGCTAGATGACCCTCGGGGTCCCCTTCCATTCTACAATTCTATGATTCTCCGAAAGGAAAAGGGGGGGGAGGGAGGAGGGGGGAAGCAAACTATGGCACCAGTTCTTAGTTGCAACGTTTCAGCAGGTGGTAGTAATTCAGCAGGTCATGGATCAAATCACCATGGAAGGGCTGCTGCTTCCTCTGCTTCTGATGTGGTGCTGATAACGCCAAAGTTGCAGGTTCGATCCCTGCATAGTCCTGCATTGCAGGGGGTTAGGCTAGATGACCCCCAGGGTCCCTTCCAACTCTAAGATTCTATGATTCTACGATGGCCTCAGCAGCGGCAGTTGGTAGCCGGAGGGGTGGCAGAGAGGGTTCTCAGCTGGAGATGCACACAGGCACAGGTTTCCCTGTGGGAGCAGCTATCCAACAGATGCAGAGCTTGGAGGGAGCCTCGTGGTCATCTAGTCCAACCCCCTGCAGTGCAGGTAATCTCAACTAAAGTATCCTTGACAGATGGCCGTCCAACCTCTGCTTAAAAACCTCCAAGGAAGGAGAGCCCACCACCTCCCCAGGGAGACTGTTCTACTGTCAAAAAAGCTCTTACTGTCATAAAGTTCTTCCTGGTGTTTCGTCGGAATCTCCTTTCTTGTCACTCAAACATTGGTTTGAGAAAAAAAAGCTTGCTCCATCTTCCACGTGACAGCCCTTGAGATATTTGGAGGTGGCTATCGTATCGCATCACTTCTTAGCTGCCTCTTTTCAGGCTAAACATACTCAGCTCCTTCAACCGTTCCTCATAAGGCTTAGTTTCCAGACCCTTGGTCATCTTGGTTGCCTTCCTCTGCACACATTCCAGCTTGTCAATATCCTTCTTAAACTGCCATGCCCAGAAAATGGCATGGTATTCCGGGTGTGATCTGACCAAGGCAGAATAGAACAGTACTATTACTTCCCTTGCTCTGGACTCTATGTTGATGGAGGCTAGAATAGTATTAGCCTTTTTTGCTGCTGCATCGCACTGTTGACTCATAGCTTATGGTCACCTTCAGTTGAATTCTTTTCTTTAATGTTCGCGTATCTAAAAAATGCAGGTTCCCTGCTCTCCTGGCACACATTCTGGAAACTGGGCAAACTGTATTTCAATGTTCCTCCTGGCCTGCGGATTGCACCCCCATTTCACATACTTCAAATGGTCAACAGTTCATTGTTTCCAGCAACAAACATGCAACATTTCCCATAGATAGTAAAGGGTAAAGGGACCCCTGACCATAGGTCCAGTCGCAGACGACTCTGGGGTTGCGGTGCTCATCTCGCTTTACTGGCCGAGGGAGCCGGCGTACAGCTTCCGGGGGGGGGGGGGGGGGGGGGGGGGTCATGTGGCCAGCATGACTAAGCCACTTATGGAGAACCAGAGCAGCGCACGAAAACGCCGTTTACCTTCCCGCCAGAGCGGTTCCTATTTATCTACTTGCACTTTGACGTGCTTTCAAACTGCTAGGTGGGCAGGAGCAGGGACTGAGCAACGGGAACTCACCCTGTCGTGGGGATTCGAACCGCTGACCTTTTTTTTTTTAAAAGTTAATTAAATATGCACAAAAAAATACACACAAAAGATGATACAATATCATTCGTTGAACCGCCGACCTTTTGATCGGTAAGCCCTAGGCTCTGTTGGAAGTCTATATGTGAAACTAAAATGTAGGCAGCTGAGATTCATCCCACTGTTGAAGGAAACTGGCACTTAGAGAGAGTTGCATAAATACATCAGAAAGAGTTCTGTGTCATCAAACACAGAGAGATGATTGAAGATGCAACCTTCTCGCTATATCAACATTATTTAAATGATCACATGTTTAATCACTTCTCCACTTACATTTGCCTTTTCTTTTCTTTTTAAAAAACAGCATTTTTTAAAAAGCTTTGCAATGCCTCCTCAAGGCCTTGAAAGATGCTCTTGAAAGAAATATCATTCTGTCAGACCAGTAGTGATTCATATGCAGCGGGGAAGCAGCTGGAAATGATTGTTCTCAGCGATGATATATCGATTGAGCCCAATGAGCATGGAGCGATGGTCCACAAGCAAAAAACAGAGTCGTGAGTGAGTGAGAACAGACCACAGCGTCATTTTCTCTCAATGTTTACAGCCATAGTCCAGGTTGGCAAAAGGTAGGGCAGACAGCCCATCAGATACCACCCATCACCCCTCCTCCACCGCCCACTGGCTGGGGATCCACACAGGAGTTGTCAGAAGCCTAATGGTCCTTGTAAAATTTATGAAGTAAGGATTCTAGCTACCCTTAAATATAATTGTTCAATTGGCACTAAAATGGAGAATGCCTGAATGTGTATTGCTAACATGGGGGATTTTCCATGGCACCATACCGAGAGCTCCCTAAGCTGTAACTCAGGGGTAGGTAACCTAAGGCCCATGGGCCACAAGCGGCCCATGGGGATTGTTTAACTGGCCCCCGAGCTGCCCCCGAACCGAGCCGCCCGCTCGGTGAGTCCCCGCCGCTGCGCTAAACCGTTGCGGGGACTCGCTTTCCGCGGTGCCGGAAATCATGTCTGCACAGCTCAGACACGGAAATTGCAGCCACGCAGACGCCGGAAATCACAGTGAAGAAATCTTCACTGGAGTGAAACTAGCCCAGGCAAGGTAAACCTTGCCAACCCCTGCTCTAACTGGTTGATAATTACAGGTAGATAGCCGTGTTGGTCTGTCATAGTCAAAACAAAACAAAAAAAATCCTTCCAGTAGCACCTTAGAGACCAACTAAGTTTGTTCTTGGTATGAGCTTTCGTGTGCATGCACACTTCTTCAGATACACATTATCAACCACACATGGTTGGTAATTAACTGTGATGTTCTCTGCTCTTAAACTGAGTGTTTAACTTTAGATCATGCGATGAAGGCATTCACTTGCAAAATCGCCATCTTAGAAGGGAGGTGGCTGTTTTCTTTGTTCCCAGGCTCAGTGGGAGAACGATGTGCAATAATTCACTTCGAGGAGCTCATAGCCTTGGGCTAGAATGCAGGCCAATGGAGCCTGTGTCTGTCTCTCTCTGTGTGTGTGTGTGTGTGTGTGTGTGTGTGTGAGAGAGAGAGAGAGAGAGAGAGAGAGAGAGAGAGAGAGAGAGAGAGAGAGAGAGAGAGCTCTTTTTGTCAGCTCTGGTTAAAAGTTATTTTCGAAGAAGATGAACCTATGCCATGGACAAGCATATGTTGTATGGAATTACATGAATGTAGAGAGCGAGATAGCTCAGTTGGGAGAGCATATATTCAGGATTTACTTGTGGGATCCCACTGGGGTCCCTGGCCTGATCTTGCAAACTCTTCTTATGTTATGTTACTGTACTGAAGGATTCCTTCCTTCCTTCCTTTCTTTATCTTTCCCCAATGAGTAAAAGCACTTTCTTGGAATCTGTTCAGTGCTTCTATTCTGCCACCCTGCATTATACACAATGAGGCATTTGATAGGGAAACTTCCTTGGCTTAGCTTCAGAATAAGGTGGGCTTACATTTTCCGCAGAGATGACTATCCATCCATTTGCTAATGACTACTGTGTGGCAGCAGAGGCATCTCGGAATGTAGGCAGTGATTGGTAGGCAGGTCTCGTTTTATTTGACTGCAACGCTTCCTGAACACCAATCTTGGCACTTGCCACTCAATGTACTGTGCCTGTTTCCAGTGTGCAAAGAAAGTGTCTCCATCATATGACAACATTCAGGACCTTAAGGAATAGGTGTACTTATGCATTGTGCTTTTCCACGGGCAATATATGCAAAGGAACTATTTCTAGGTGGTCCGAGGTAGGAAGGGAGGATAACAGAGGGCAATTTCTTTCAGCCTGCATTCTAAATCAAGCTGATCTAATCTGCAGTTCCCAGAGTTACATGCTTATTGGAATAAGAACATCAGAGGAGCTCTGCTGGGTCAAGCCAGTGGTCCAGCATTCTGTTCTCACAGCGGCCAATCAAGATGCCTGTGGAAGCCTGCAAGAAGGACAAGAGCCTTCTCCCCTCCTGCGGTTTTCAGAAACTGGTATTCAGAAGCATCATAGCAGTGTTGTAAGAATATCAAGGTCTTATATATATATACATATATATATATTATAATTGTTCATAAGTGTACCAAGCAAAACAAGGCCACATGTCTGAAGCAGCACAGGAAGACAGGCCTGTCTCCATTTTGACTCCCAAACTGACAAACTGTTTCTCTGCAAGGAAGGAGGGGGTGATTGTCTCAGGAAAATAAAGTGATAATCCTGGCTTCCTGTTACCTGAGTGCCAGACAAAAGGGTGTTATTAACTTGGCTGGGAAACAGGGAAATGTAAATATCTCTTTTGTTTTACTTGATGGTTTTTGGGTGGAGGGCAAGAGGAGGCATGGGGAGGGTCAAGGATGCTCAGATTACTGCTACCAGACCTCCCCGTTCATGATGTAGCTGTGATGTATTTGGGGGGTGGTCCTGGGTTACATCCCTTTTGTGATGTATGTATGATGTATAGGGGGGTGGTCTTGAGCGGGATGGGGGGAATTTCAAAAGTCTATATAGGAGCCTGGCACACCATTGTTCTGGGTTCCTCCTCCCTCCTCCATTTTGGGAGTGAGGGTCTCTGTTGCAACAGATATAATAAAATTTTGCTTCTCAGTTTTTCTCTGGCTGGCCTCTGTAATTTACTCCTTCCGATGGAGAACCTCAAAAGGCTCTTGTGTACTCCATAAGGGAATAAGAGCAGATTTCTGATTATTTCAACAGACTATGGCTCGTAGGCACGGATAGGCTGCTCCTCCATGTGCGGGTGGCACTGTGGTCTAAACCACTGAGCCTCTTGGGCTTGCCAATCAGAAGGTTGGCGGTTCGAATCCCATGACGGGGTGAGCTCCTGTTGCTCTATCCCAGTTCCTGCCAACCTAGCAGTTCGAAAGCACACCAGTGCAAGTAGATAAATAGGTACCACTGTGGCGGGAAAGTAATCGGCATTTCTGTGCATTCTAGTTTCCATCACGGTGTTCTGTTGCGCCAGTAGCGTTTAGTCATGATGGCCACATGACACGGAAAGCTGCCTGTGGACAAACACCGGCTCCCTCGGCCTGAAAGCGAGATGAGCACCGCATCCCATAGTCGCCTTTGACTGGACTTAACACCGGCTCCCTCGGCCTGAAAGCGAGATGAGCACCGCATCCCATAGTCGCCTTTGACTGGACTTAACCATCCAGGTTTTTTTTTTTAACCTATTGTGGAAGCAGGAGCGCTGGCTCATGGGGGCTGAGCTGAGCTGATGGAGATGTGTAGGGCATGGGGCATTCCAGCACCCAGTGCGGCGCCCAGCCTCCCCCCGACCGCGGTGCTCTGGTGGGGGGGGGCGCCATGATCTGTCTGCCGTGTGGCTTCCTTAAATGTCCATGACTTCTAGTGTTACGAGAGAGGGACAAAAGCTGTTCTCTATCCTCTCTCACCCCCTGCCATCTCCATGTAGTGTTCAGTCTTCCTAACCATTTCCCCAAACCATCTCCCTTCTAATTCACAGCACCAGCATGTGTGTTATATCACAGTTAATTGGCTTGGACAGCAAGCTAATTGGAAGCCACAGAGCTGAAAGGTTAGCAATGACAGTCCATAGAGCAACGAAAGTTTATTTGTCACGGGGCTCCAGCAAAGCTGCGTTTTTAGACTGCAGTCTGACAGGAGCAGGGCTGGGGGAGAAAACCGATTGAGTTCACTTCTAAAGGCGAAGCTACCTAATTTTCACTTTCCAGAAAAGCACACAAACCCTCTGTCCCTTGAAATCCACACTTCTATGGATTTTCGAGTGTTCTCCAGTCAAGCAATGTGTACAAAAATGCATGTTAAGTGTGCATAAAGATGCATAAGTTGGTGAAAATAATAAATATTGATTATTTTAATACTTATTAAATTTGCATACCACCCTTCATCTGAAGATCACAGGGCGGTTCGAAACATAAAAATACAAAATGAGAACACAGAATAGATAATATAAGCAAGAACAAACCACTAATCCCATTCCACAAACACATTTAAAAGAAAGGATGCTTGGCAAAAATGTGGATATTGGGAGAAATTGCTTACAAAAATTTCCCTGAGGAGAAAATTGCACTAAAATGCTGGTGACTTATCGTGACGTCGTTTAAAAGCAACAGCAACAAATAAACCCCACTAACTGAGGTGGAAATGTGGAGAAGGGAACTTAAGGCCAGAAGAATGAGAATCCAAAATTGACAGATTTGCCCATCCCAGCTTGACAGACACTTCAATCATTTGCTTCTCACTATACATTGTTGGTGTGAAGGAAAATCCCCCCCTACCATGGATGACCTCCAATACTCATAGCAATTGACCCACAGCGTCAGGTCCAGATTTTCTGGAGGTGATGGGCTCAATACCTGTTCCCCAGGAACAAAAAGACTCAGAGAAGGGGGAGGTGGGAGCCTACAGGTAGAATCCACAAACATTTCATACAAGATCTCAAAGTAGCTGTCTTATTGCAAAGGAATTTCAGAAATAGACTGGAAAGAGAAGTTGCTGAATTGCAACTCATTACCAAACTTAATGGACACGGGTGGCGCTGTGGGTTAAACCACAGAGCCTAGGGCTTGCCGATCAGAAGGTCGGTGGTTCGAATCCCCGTGACGGAGTGAGCTCCCATTGCTTGGTCCCTGCTCCTGCCAACCTAGCAGCTCGGAAGCCTGTCAAAGTGCAAGTAGATAAATAGGTACCGCTGCAGCAGGAAGGTAAACGGCGTTTCATGACCTGCCACATGACCTGGAAGCTGTACACCGGCTCCCTAATGCGAGATGAGTGCCGCAACCTCAGAGTCGGTCACGACTGGACCTAATGGTCAGAGGTCCCTTTACCTTTACCTTTACCAAACTTAAAACCATGGAGAGACCTGGTCTGAATAAAGACATTGGATTCTTATCTCATTATACACGACAAAGCTACCTGTATTTTTAACCTTCTCACCCCTTGCTTTTTCCTGTAAGACCAATTGCAGTCGTTAACAGTCGTCAACACGTTTACCACAGCTATCAGCCTTTCACCCATTCCCACCACCCTTCTGAGTAATACCCCTCCCACCCTCTCACTATATATAAGGGTCTGGTGACTTCTGTTTCAGTGTATCTGAAGAAGTGTGCATGCACACGAAAGCTCATACCAAGAACAAACTTAGTTGGTCTCTAAGGTGCTACTGGAAGGAATTTTTTTATTTTTTTATTTTATTTCATCCCAGAGACAGCCAGTGGAGAATATTCAATTAGGGCAAATGGGGGCACTGTCTCAGCAACCCACTGTGTCCTAGTCAGTCTTGCTCCCCTTCTTATTTACATCCAGCCTAGGGGGTAGAACTGACTGCCCCCTCCCTCCACCTTCCTGCCCTTGTAGAGTTCTGCAGGGTGGAAGATGGGAACGAAACAAGAATTTCTTGGCTCTGCCTATCATTGACTCTGGCTCCCCCTAGTGTTGACCTCCCTGCTTTTCACCCTGCCAGTCCCAATTGGGCACCAGGCACCACTGGAGAGAGAAACCCTCCCATCGCTTCCTCTAGCCTTCTCTCTCTGGACTGATCATCTATATGCAATTGAACAGCCACCGCCAAGGGTCTCAATGATGGGAGAATGGAATGTATTCTGCCTAAATGGGAAAACGGACACTGTTTATTATGGGAACAGAAGGAAGGAAGTGAAGAGGAAGGTAATTTTAAACAGGAAAGTTGAATGCATTTATTGAAGATTGTGGAAGGGACTGTTTTGAACTGCAGACCCAAAGGAGAGCTCATAGAAGCGGCCGGGTTACCAAAGGGCAGGGATACCAAAGAAGCATGTCAAAACACCACCAGTGATCCATTCTAGTGCTTTATTAAAGAAAGCAATAGACTTAGGGTGGATCTGCACTCGTGGTTTAACATCAATAAGGCATTATTAAAATGTGACATCAGAGGGCACCGCAGAGCAACGAGCCCCTGGCAACAGGGAAACTGCATGTTAAAGGCAAGGTGATGTTATAGAACGATACATCTAATATCGTTCTAATAACGTTTAAAAGATCAATGTAGATCCAGCCCTACAGCAAGTCAGCCTGCCAGGTCTCCAAGCCTTTACAGACGAGGGACGGACATCGTAGCAACGAGATGGCTTGTCCACACCCAAGCAAAAGTTCATACATTCTTTGTAAACAACGCAGCACAGTCAATTTGGCCAGAATTTCCCATTGCTTTCCTTGCCCAGATGACGGCATAGGTGGCAAATTCCCAAGTCTTACAGAGTTCCTCTCTCTGGGCTCAGAGCCCAGCGCCCCAAGTCCCCAGATAAGGATAGCAGCAAATCAGTCTATATCAAAGCAAGTGTATATAAATATATATGAGCTCGTTGCTGCAACAACTACCAATTAATTGTGGAGTTATCTTGACTATACCACCCCCGAATGAATAGATATAATTACAGAGGTAATTGTAAAGTATGTGAGCGCATGCGCACGGGTATGTGTGCATGTGTACACATAATGTGGGTGAATGTATATGCATTTTGTATTTGAAATGCTTAATGTAGAAGCAAAAGGATTTGTGGTGTAAACACTGGGGTTAATATTCAATGTTAGCCATGTGCAGGGCAAACCCACAGAAATCAATGTTCATTTCAATTGGTCTGCTCTGAGTATAACTTAGTTGGAGATCACCCGGTGTCATTAATTTTCTTCTTTATTTATTTAAGAAAGTCATTAGCCTGCCTTAATAATTGTCTTCATGCCTTCTTGCATAATCAGATATAATTTTATGTTTTCTTATGCCTAAAGATGCAGTTCCTAAGTTTCCTGTAATTTACGGCTGTGACATAAATAGCAATGATCTGTCATCATAAAAAATTATAATGGAGGGGTGGAGGGGGGGACCCAACTTGGAAGCTGCCTAAGGAGGACTGAGCATGCTCAGTGGGCCTGGAAAGCAGATGGACTCTTAGGTGAATGGGAAACAGAGGGATGGAATGGAGTGTCCTGCAAAAGGGGCATGGCTGGCTGGCTGGATGTCAACTGGAAAGGAGAGCTCCGCAATGAATTATTTGGTTACAGATCTCACTTGTTCCTTTTCTATGCTGTAAGTTAGGTTTACATAATATAAACCTTTTAAATATACATTTATTAAAAATAATAATTAAGATGTATTCAAATTTTCAAATCTTGAGCTATAAACAAAAGTACAATCGCATTAAAAATTGCAATGGATTATTGGCTTTGCTGACATTGGCTTCATCTTCCAGGTGAACATAGTGGAAACGGGGCTATCATTAAGTCACGTTCTGGTAAAACAGTCCTTTTACAATCATACAGTCCAAATCCTTACAGATGCTTCTTGAAGCTTCATGTTGTCGCTTGACTGGCTGTACACAGTAAAGCTGTACCAGTCCACAGTGAAAGCATGCATTTCTGTCCTTTCAAAGCTTTGGGGTGGGCTTTTTGTTTAAAAGCAGTTTCGCACAGGAATGATCTAAGTTAGCACCCTTGAGCTCCTTCCAATAATGTGCTGGCACCATTCTCGCTGCCACTGGCGTGCGCTCTATTAGATTCTTGAAGAGTCAGAGCAAAGGGGCAGCTGCGCTAGAAAAAGCTATCATTACAGTGGAGAAACTATAATTTCACGTACAGATGAAAAGAAGAGGCATGTCATCGGATCCCGCTATTGTGTGCAAACAACAGCTCCAAAAGTCACATTCCACACATTGCATACTGTTTCACACCTTGAAATGTTCCAAAGGCATGCTGCCCTGAATTTTAATTGATTTTATGCACACAAAAGCACACAATGAAACGGCTGTGATTGAATCTGCCTTTTAATGCATGAAGTATTTCAGATTTAAAATGCTGACACGCTTGAGCACATGGAAGGGAGAGGAGGAGAGAACGAGGAAGAGTTAGAATTTGTGCTCCACCATACAGCAACTTCAGCTACAATTGGTTTGGTTTGGTTTGGGTGTTTGTTTTGTATACCACCCTTCATCCATAGATCTCAGGGCCGTTCACAACATAAAATGACAATATAAAAAACAAAAACAAAATGCATAATAAATGTTGGACAATGCTCTTGGGTCAGCGTGGTGCTGCTTCAGATTGTGGCCCCTAGATGGCAGGAGAGAGAGAAAGAGAGAGAGAGAGTATCGGGCAAAGGGTAATGGAAGCAGTCAATAATAGGGCAAGCTCTGGAGCACCAAGAGAAATGCAATTCCTGGTATCTCCAAGTTGCCCCCCTCCCAGGCTCATGTGTGGGCCGTTCCTCCACCCATCCACCACCTTGGAGCTAGGTAGAAGGACAATAGCCGGAGAGGAGCTTGTGCATGAGTTGGAAGCAGGCTGGAAGTTGGAGACCCAGAGACCTGCTTGCTCTGTGCTGGATCCAAAGCTGAGACTAATGGAGAAGCAATATCTTTCGGGGTGTGAATGCTGTCAGCCTTTCCACCTTACGCTCTGGTTGTATATATGTGTGAATAACACCATGTATCCTAAATATATTGCAGTCTCCGTTGACCTTCATTCCAAGGAAACCGAACCTGAGTAAGAGCTGCAACCCCTGGAATCTCTCGCTGCTCGGATACTGGGATGGTGTGTCACAATACTGAGCTAGATAGCCCAATGGTCAGAGTCAGTATAAAGCAGCTTCCTGGGGTAGTGCTGTAACATGGGGGGCACGGGGGCAGTTGCCCCGGGTGCAAAAAAAATCAACACCTGTTCCTGCCTCAATACAGCTGCATGCTTCCGTTGCTGGGCTCCTTTGAAATTGGCTTCTCCATGTGAACCAGGAAGTGACCTCTCCAGACAATGAAACGACTCTTCTTTTCTTATCTCTTTGGCTGCAATCTCCCGGGTGACATGGACACCATTAGGAGTTGAATGCGCATGCATACTCCATCCGTTTCCCTCCCTTCCACCCATCCCTCTGCGTGGTTCCGGGCACTGGCAACCCACGCTACGCCACTGCCCTGTGGTCTTAACTCCTTGATTTGTATAGTCAAGAGGAGAAACGGGAGGGGTGGGAACAGGAGGGACATGGGACCCAGGGATTGTGGGGGGGGGGTTAAGGGAATGGTGGCTTATCATCCATTGTATTAGTTGTTTTTGTCTCCGTGACATTTTCCGCAATGGCAATTTCTTGTGCCAAGCTCATTAGGTGATTTGTGCTCTCTTGACCTGTTCGTAGCTCTTGGAGTTGTGTTGACAAATCCAGCACTGTGATAGGTGGGGGGATAACCTCATCTAGGAAGCTTTCATTCTGAGCTCTCTTGTTCTTTTTGAGGAAAATAGCAGGTAATTTTACTTTGCCTCTTTCGCAACACCGTTGGTTTGTGGGGTGAAGTTGGCGTAAGTCCCAGGTCTTTGCATAGCGGGGAGTGGGAGAATTAAATATCAGCGGCTCACCCGGGGGAGGTTATTAATCAGTACGGTAACACGGTAGCAGGGAGGAACGTAAAACACAGCTTACAAGGAGCTCTGATAAAACCTTAGCGAGAATAATTGGAGAGACGGATAAGCTGATGCTAGAGGGGTAAGTTGGGAGCGCAAAAACTTGCCTTTGGTTAGGGAGTGACCAAGATCACCTTGACTCCTCCATGACCGGAACCGGAAGCCCCTTTTCAAGGGAATGGTGAGAAAAAGGCAGCTGCCAAGAGATTGAAAATTAGTAGGCCAAGCAGGAGGAAACTTTTGTAGTTCAACTGGCTTTTCTAGAAGGACTCATGAACCAGGTACATAAAGCTTGGAGGAGCCACTGGGCGATGAAGTTCTCAGCCCTGGGTAGATGGCATTAGCTAGCTGTCAGTGGCGCTTTCATCCTCTCCTTCATATAGAAAAGGAGAAGACACACCCAGACTTGTGAATGTAATAAATGACCTTACCTGCATCTCACCTTTGTAGTATTTATCGGTGACAGTGTGGCCCAGAAGATGGAGTGGCCCCCAAGGTCTCACCCACAAGGCGGTCATTCTCATTCATTCAAGTATAAAGCCCTGAGCTTAAGAGACCAGTTCCTTGGAGATAAATCCACTCCACTCTGTCATGTGGATGTGGGAATACAAACAGAGGCCCTGCAAATTTGCTAGTTGATTGCCTTTGGGAAGGCAGTTTGTGGCAATTTGAGAGTGCAGCTTGTTCTCTCGTAGTTTAATCATTTGCCAACATTAACGCTCCAAAGAACTGCCATGAACGCTATTGATCGGTTGCTATAATTAGCTTTGTTTCCCCTGGTAATTTGTTTAGTAATACATTTCTGAAGGGCATTGCATGTAACAAAGACTCAATAGCAGGAGGTTATTAGAAAGTAAACTTTTCCCAAAGAATATTGGCTCACATTCAGTTTTTCACTACCTCTGTGAGTTCAGCCAGTGATCAAGATGGGGCAGCTGAAGACTATGCCAATGGGGTAACTTCTGTGCATTGTTGGACTACAACTCCCAGAAGCCCCAGCCAGTATGGCCAATGACCAACCCTGGGATTCAGAATCTCACACACTCTGCCAATGGAGCTATTCAGCCTCATCATTCTGCCTGCTTCTCAGCATAGAAACCAATCCCTTTTGTGTTCTGGTGGGTGGGGGGCTGGCTTCACAAGACAATATGATAAACTGCAAGCTGAAAATTGCTCACTTGTGGCTCTTTTAACTATCTGTTTCAGAGGAAGAATTAATGCTTGCAAAACGTCACGGTAAGAATCACAGCATCAAAACCCACATCGATTTACACTTCAACAAAACAAGGTGCCTCTCAGCAGGCAGCAAATGCATAATTTCAATACGCACAATAACCAGTGATTTACGGTTGTTTCTGCCAGCTGCCACAATGCTGGCTCTGGGATTTTGAGGCCCTTGAGGAACCTCCAGGTGGTTCCCTTAAACTGGAAGGAGGTAGGATGTATGCACCAAGGGCTATTTCGTTGACCAGGTGCAACAGGAAACTACGTGAATGAGCATCAGACTCATCCATTCCCCATTCTTCATATTTTCCCATTAAGAGAAGACTGAATGCTCTCGCTTTCTTTTTGCAAACAAACCACAGTTCCCTGTGATATCAGAACTTGGGGAACTGTGGCTTAAGATGCCCTTCTTTACAAAGGGCAGTCTTCTATGTGAAGGGCTGTCTGGTCCAACCCAGTTTTTAGATAAAGGATCATAAGAAGGCAAGTGCCACACTGGAAGTTCATACCCCCCAGCTCAGGGCTTAGGGTCAGTGTCTTGAGATGGAAGACTAAGGTGTTCATGTGTCCTACTTTACAGAGGATGGTCCTCTGTTTGAAGGAGACCTCCCTTTGAAGAGCTGCCCAGTCTGTCTGGTTTAATGATAAAAGACCCTAGGAATACAGACCAGGGTCCTTGATATTGCCCATCTGAACGGAAAACCATGCAACGAGACAAGCTACGTGGTCATGGTCTTCCCCACTGTAGTTAGATGTATTGCATTTCTATTTAAATGCCACCTTACTGTGATTTGATTAAACCACAGTTGGTGAGAACAAGCCAGGATCTGAAACCCTTTCTTAACCTTCTACCCCTCCTTCCACAACCCCTCACCAGTTTCCCTGCCTCTCTAGGATCACAAAACTTTAACCAGTGACAGCCTGAGATCCTCCTGCTTGCTCTGCTCCTCTGTGATATCACAGCAGCTCAGCCAATCACTGCCAGAGGTTCTGCCACTATGGACCCCCACAGAATCTTTCACTTTGTTGCAATATAGATATTCCTGGGATATTTGGGTTTCTCCCTACAAAACGTTCTTCCCGGCCTCTTAAATAACTGGAAAAACAGAACAACGTTGTGAGAGGCTAAAAGTGTCCCCCATTCCCCCCCACAATTGTTCCCAATGTCTGTTAGGCTGTTTTGTCATCAGGAAATGTGCATGGCAGCAAGTTGCTTCACATTGTCTCGTTGATGACAAAGGGATTTGACACAACAGATTGTTACGTCTCCTTGCGGTGTATTTACCATCTCTTTCTTCTGTCTGGACAGACATTTAGACTCTTGCAAATGTAGGTTTTGGCATTCTGTGAGGTCCTATTTAGCTGATGGAACATAACGAAGCCCAAGGTGTCAGTAACCATCATGTACACAGTTGCCGGAGCAGCCTTGTTTTCAAGAAGAGTTTTCCGTGGCTTTCAACTCATTTTATTCTCCATGCTTTTCCCCTTTAGCTTTGTATGATGTTTTAACAGAGTTGTTGTTTTTATCTTTTTCTTTTTCAGTTGTAAAGTGGCTTGCAGACCTTTGTCTGGAAAACCAGCATAAAAACACCAAAATATAATGAATGAATAAAGGAATCCAAATCTGATACAGCAGATGACTAATAACAGAACTCATCTTTCTTTCTTTTGTTTTGGTGAACATTCCATGGCTTCACAGCAGTTCGGCCAATCAGCAGCAGAGGCATCATCATCACCAACATCACAAGTGCAATATAATGACCATGTAGAAAAAAATCCCTTGGTGATGCTGTTAACAACTAAACACACTATGTAATTGCTTATTCTTACCTGGCTAATAGCAGAAAGGGCTCCTGTTGAATCTGCTGCATGGTGCAAACATTCCCCTTGTGGGAAGAATAAATTGATTGCCACATTAGAGTAAACCCATAACTGCTGTTAAAACCATGCAGGACGTATATAGCTTAATTGTTTAGCATACGAGACAATAAAATCAGAAAGGGCTGCAAGACAAAAGGAAAAGCTGCAGAGGCAATAGCAACACACAAAGAGCAAATAGCTTTGTGATAGGCATGAATTTCTAGGTCCTTAGAGACACAGCTAAATCAGCTCCATTCATTCATTCAATACGTTTGTTCAGAACACGTTCAATACAATATGCAGAATGTTCATACAACAGCAAGCATAGTTCAGAAGTGTCAGAAAGGGGTAGGGTATGAATAAAGTGGGAAGAAACCAGTGAGGGAATTATGAGCAAAGAATATTAGACAGGAGAGAACTAGAGTATGAAAGGCAATTACGTCAAAGCATCTGTAACAGAAATGTAGAATGTTGGTGTGTGCTTTAATCTGTGTTTAGTTTATCGCTCATTTCAATTACTTTTTCAATTGTTGATAACCATTTTTACAGATAATTTCATTCTTTCTGTAAACTGCTTCGGGTTTTTCTTTTAAACAATCAAGCAACATATAAATTCTATGGAATAAATTAATAAAGGAGGAAAATGACCGTTGCTTAGCACAGAATTGCAAGCTAACCATGTTGAGAAAATCAAATTAGAAAAGCCAGACTTTCAAGAGAAATGAACATGAATTCTTAGGGATCTTGATACTTGTCACATGCCATTTCATGACAGTGTGAGGGATCTCAATCTTCTTTGCATAGGCTGCTATAGAGGACAAATGGATGGACAGACAGACAGACTTTTCCAAAATATATAGTAGATTATCCTTCTAGAAACCCACAAGCCTGTAAAGTCCAAATCTTAATATCTGATGGCCCAAGTCTGCCCCAAGAGGAAGATAAAATGCCATTGGGACCACTGGTGATAATGCAGGAGCAAGAACCACACTCTGTTTTCCCATGCCTGAAACATCACCAAAGTAAAATAATTTTGTACCCAATCAATTCTAACAGGCCTGTGATCCCCTTTCAAGGCTGTGGAAGGAATGTTGTAGCCAGGGATAAGTGAATCTGTATATTTCTGGCCTATGTCATTCCAGATGTTTTTACACACCAAGTGATTCCATTCCGTTTCCACATTCATTGTGGGATTTTTGTACACAAATAATTTTTTAGTGTGTTTTTCTTTCTAAATGTTTTCGATCAATCAAAACTGCCAAGAACTGGGTCGTAACATATGAAGCATAGGATGCAGGAGTCCGCTGCAGGGTCAGATCATTTCACCGAGGGATTTTCAACAATCAAATCCTTCAAACAGCCCAAATCTTAACATTAATGGGATTGCATGTGCTGCTTCTCTCAGCCCAAGGGAAGAGAATTATAGCAGTGCATCCCTTCCCTCCTGTTCCCATTGCAAGAGAAAATAATTGGTCCTTGTTCTCCATACAGCACTGGTTTGGGGTTTTGGAAAAGGCTTATGCTTGCCCCTGTCACTCTTCAGGTCACAGGGAATGTGTTTTTCTACTCCCTCGAGGGAACCCATGTTGTACAGATTATGTTCTATTTGCTCATTATCTTCCCATTCTCTGTGCTCTCTCCCGCCTCCAAAAGAATCCAAGCTTACAGATTGAATGAAGCACTTAAACATTCCAGGCGATTCAGGACCAAGGATAGCAGCCCCCCATCTCCCTTGTTTTATTCATGATTTTCCAACTAATAACAACACAACACCACATCCAATCTGCCTTTGTCTCGGCATAACATCCTTGCCTTGACAGTCACATTGTCATCTCCCCTCTTACGATCGGTTTCTAATATGCACCTTCTTTTTGCTCTCCAAGCAGCACACGGCAAACACGTGTTTCCAAAGAGATGACAAAATTGCGGTGATTAAGAGTATCGGAACGATGTGTACATGTAGCTGGTCTCATCTGCGATACTCGGCCGGGTTTGCACGAAGGCTGCCTCAAGTGTGCAAATTGGAATAGTTGCATTTACATTGCTTTGCCCCTGCCCCATTAGGTGCCTGGCTCACACCCCTTTAACCACAGTGCCCCTATTAAAAAAAAGTTATCTCCCCAATGAGACTCTCCAGGCTGTGGGAGGGCTGCAGGCCAGTGGCACATAATCCCAGGTTAAATCCTCTGCATTTCCAGATAGCACTGGGCGTGGGAAGGAGGCAGAAACCCTGTCTAAAGCTCCAAAGAGCTGCTGTCAGCCTGAGGTCTACTCTACATGGGCTGGAAGCTGCTCTTTGGGGCTTCAGGAACATTTTCTTCCTGTCTGAACAAGTTGTGGCAGCCTTTGCGACAATGAGTTAATAGAAGACTTTCTTAATGCAACAGGCTTTGGGGAACTTACTGCTTTTAATCAAAGGGCTGATACCATGCTGTTCTTGCTGTAATTATCTGTATGCTTTAACAGGGGTGGCCAACTTCCAAGAGACTGTGATCTACTCACAGAGTTAAAAACTGGCAGTGATCTACCCCCTTTTGGGGGGGTTCACGTAAACGTTGTTGAGCTTCTTTAAGGAAAAGGAAAGCGATGTTGAGCTTTTTTTTTTTTTAGGAAGGAAAGCCCTGTTTTTGGTGGTTCAGGTCATTTTAGGGGTGTAGGGCAAATATGTTGAGCTTTTTTTAGGGGAGCCAAAGTTTTTTAGCTTCTTTGGAGGGAGCCACTGATCTACCGGTGATCTACCACAGATGTCCAGTGATCTACCGGTAGATCACAATCTACCTGTTGGACATGCCTGCTTTAATAGATCATTTATACAGAGAGAGAGAGAGAGAGAGAGAGAGAGAGAGAGAGAGAGAGAGAGAGAGAGTTGTTGGCATCCATCTGTCTTGAGAGATGATGAAATGCACCTCTAGGAGTGAAGTCAAACTGCTGAATTAGTAGCACAGAAGTGACCTTCCCAGTGCAAGCCTGGGCAGTGTGTGTGGAAGTCCTGGGCTGCCCAGATGACAAGACCCCTCTCTTGGCTCCACTAATGTGGTCCAAAAAAAGCAGAGTGATACATTTAGCACCAGCTTGGCCATGGGACGCGGGTGGCACTGTGGTCTAAACCACAGAGCCTAGGGCTTGCCGACCAGAAGGTTAGCGGTTCGAATCCCCATGACGGGGTGAGCTCCTGTTGCTCGGTCCCAGCTCCTGCCAACCTAGCAGTTCGATATCACGAAGTGCAAGTAGGTAAATAGGTATCGCTCCGGCGGGAAGGTAAACACCGTTTCCATGTGCTGCTCTGGTTCGCCAGAAGTGGCTTAGTCATGCTGGCCACATGACCCGGAAGCTGTCTGCGGACAAACGCCGGCTCCCTTGGTCTATAGAACGAGATGAGCACGCAACCCCAGAGTCCACGACTGGACCTAATGGTCAGGGGTACTTTTACCTTTACCTGGCCATGGGAGTTGCTGGAGGGAGGCATACAAGGTGCCATCCAACTGTCTTAGGGACTCCACTCCAGATTTGTGTAGGGTCTACTCCTGAGCCTTTTCTTCTCTATAAAGAAAGCAAAACAACATAAAGTACAGTCACAGTAAAGCAACTGACCTACTTCAGCAGAGGTCCTGCATAGCGCTGGTCCCTTCAGGGGGCAGGTATCCCAGATTTAGAAATGGATTTTGAAGTCAGTATCTGGGTCAAGCGATTATCTCAGAACTTTGTGGGAGCGAGAGCTGGACATTATAGTAGATCCAGAAGACTGGGATCTTTTATGGAACAAGCAACCCTTCAAAAACAGCTCTGCAAGTGGTAGGGAGATCTCTCCTAAAGTTATTCTCAAAGGGTACCTTACTCCCAGAAAATGGTCATCTATATGTCCCAGGTTCCTCTCCCACATGTGTTGGTGGGGTTGCCATTCAGGGCCATGAGCTTCTTCTTAGGACCCTCCTTTGCACCTTGAGTGCCTGGCTGGAATGTCCCTTCAGTTCTGAAAATGCTTTTTGCTTCCCTGGAAGGACAATGGAGAAGGGGTGTGGATTTAGGTGTACAAAAACTAGCCTACAGAATAACAGTGAAATTGAACCTCCATTGCTCTGTCCACTTTTGCCTCTGCCATGCACACCACTGGCATGTGGCCCCCAGAAGATTCACCAGAAGCAAATGCGGCCTTTGAGGTTCCCAACCCCTGAGATAGATTGCCAAGTAAACCAACGTTGCTCAACAAGAAGTTCAGGAACAGATTGTCTTCTGACTCTGCACCACTCCATAGCAGTGTTGCTCGAGGGAGCTCTTTCCTGTTGCTCACCTCTAATCTGCTGTCACCATGAAAAGAAAAGAAGACAACTGCAAAATGGTCTCCGCTAACACTTCTGCATTAAGATCACACTTTCTGCATGATAGCTGGTGGTGGAGAGTGCCTGCCCTTGCGGATAAATGGCCGGAATGAGATCTAAGTGTTAACGCTTGCCACTTAAACGCGCAAGAAACAGACGAGGCAAATGAGCCCGTGGACTTTTTTTGAGATGTTTCTCATCACTGTCAGAAAAGCAGCTTAGGAGAGGAGATGGGAAAATGAAGGAGGACGACGGGGCATCCAGTGACCTAAAACAGAGGGGGTGGGGTGTCTTCCTGCCTAAGTGTCCCTGTTGGAATTCATTTTGTTAGTTTTGGCCCAGTTCAAACGCAGCCCTCTGACTGGAAAAGATTACCCCACCTCCTACAGTGTAGAGGAGACAAAACAAAATGTTGAAAATTATATGGCGCGTGTGTGTTTTAGAGGCTAGGACTGTGCTTTCCTGGTAGCGATGTCCAATCAGTTGCCTGAGTTGGGCACTCAAAAGAGCAACACGGGTGCTGGTTGGAGCAGAAAACACATTTACTTAGCAACCATTTGTCTTTCATGAGCATTCTGGAGAAATTGACAATGGAATGCAAGGAAAGGCACTTGCAGGCTCTGGGAGCAATTAATCACAGAGACAGATTGTTTGAAAAACAAAACAAAAACGTAGCTGGAATTTCCATTAGAGAGACCACTTGCTCTTAAAATCAAGACGTTACTCCCTTTTCACAACAAAGGAATTGGGGGCACTATTCATACAGCTCTGCTGTACTTTCACATTGAATTATCACAGATACTGCAGTATATTTCCCTTCAGGTTTTCTTTCAACTCTCCACGAACCCAAACTTCGCTTTTTCTTAAGGCGGTACAATTTTGTTTCATTTATTTATTTTGCAAAATCCTGCTCACTCACTCATCCCTATGAATCCTAAACAAATGGTGTTCCGGGGGCTTTCCGAGGCAGGAAACGTGAGCTTGTAATCAAAACATGGAGAGGAGAATTGGAATTTCCAGTTCTGTTTCCAACTGGAAATGAGCAAGCGTCATTTCAATCTGTGTCGCTCGTTTCATGAGTGAACGCTTATGTTCAGGCTGGCCAAAGCTATAGGTGCCTAAGAAGAGCCCTGCTAAATCAGGCCACGGGGCCCAACCTGCTCCAGCATCCTGTTCTCACAGTGGACAGCCACCTAGAGGAGGCGCTGTGGTCTAAACCACTGAGCCTCTTGGGCTGGCCGATCAGAAGGTTGGCGGTTCAAATCCCCGCGACGGAGTGAGCTCCCATTGCTCTGTCCCAGCTTTTGCCAACCTAGCAATTTGAAAGGATACCAACACAAGTAGATAAATAGGTACTACTGCGGCGGGAAGGTAAACGGCATTTCTGTGCGCTCTGGCTTCCGTCATGGTGTCCCGTTGCGCCAGAAGTGGTTTAGTCATGCTGCCCACATGACCCGGAAAGCTGTCTGTGGACAAACGCTGGCTCCCTTGGCCTGAAAGTGAGATGAGCGCCGCAACCCCATAGTCGCCTTTGAGTGGACTTAACTGTCCAGGGGTCCTTTACCTTTACACCTTAGAGTAGGGACTTTTCCCTAGTTGTGCCCCAGTTGTGAAACTCCCTTCCCCTACAGCAGGGATAGGGAACCTTCAAACCACAGGCCAGACTTAACTGACCAGACCTTCCGATTTGGCCCGCAAGGTCATTTTGGGAAAGCCACACCTGATGCAATATATGACATCGGGTGATGGGTTGGCAAGGATAAGGTTTCAAAAGAATGTATATGCAAGGAATGATTGCTGGGTAGTGGAAGTGTATGGGAATTGTTTCTTTTATGTATTTTCAGAAGCTGAAAAACAGAATTACACACACACTGTGATGGCCTGGGATTCAGACTCAGATGCTGAACCTGAGGGATCCCAGCCTGCACAGGATTCCCCGCCTCCAGAACCAGCAGAGCCGGGGCTAGGGCCTGAGTCTGAAGGGTCCTCACCTGTGCTGGATCCTCAGGTGCAGGCATCTGCTGAGTCTGCCCTGGCTCCTGATGGGATGGAGGACCCATTGCCTGCAGGTGCTCCACTCCCAGCCCCGTCAGGGGAAGCTGAGGTTACCTCTGGGTCCTGTAACCCTCCAGCCTCTCCTGAGCTGCAGAGGCTCAGGACAGAGAGGCGAAGGGAACTGAGTTCCCGCAGGAGGAGTGCTCGCCTCCAAGCCAGGAGAGGCGAGTCACCAGAGGATCGGAGCCTCCCTATGCCTCGGGGCAGATAAAAGCCGGCCAGCCCCAGTCCCAAGTTGCAGGAGCAACATTGTTGGTGACCAGTTCCTGCTTGAAACCTGTCCTGCTTTCCTGCCTGAGCTCCTGACCTGACCTGGTTCCCTGCTTGCCTACCCGTTCCTGACTTCACCTGACTCCCTGCCCTGCACCCTGCTTCAGTTATTATGGACTGCCTTTATGTTGTACCTCTGACCACGGACTGGACTTAGACCTTGACTTTCGGATACCCCACGGGACCAGCACACACACACACACACACACACACACACACACACACACACACAACCATTCATCTTCCTGGGGAATTCTGGGAATTGCAGCTATCTGAGGGGCTTGGGGGTTCCCCGACAACTCCTGACACCCTTTACAAATCACAGTTCCCAGGATTCCTTGAGGCTGGCCAAGTCTGTTGAAAATAGTATGATACTGCTATAAAAAGTTATAGCACAAACGGGTCCCTAGAACCTGGTTGTGGGGTATGAAGACCCTTGTCCAAGTTCTGGTGTTGTTGACATCAACCTTTGCTCAGTGGTTGGAGTAAAATTATTATTATTATTATTATTATTATTATTATTATTATTATTATTATTCCAAATAAAATTCCCAAAAAACATTTATTAAAGTGGGGGATCTTTCCTTAAAGCAGGGGGTGGGGAAACACCACAGCAAACTATTTTTATACCAGGAATGTGGAAGAAACCTTTGAGATGAAGGAGGTTCTCGATTAACGTCGTGTCTAAAAATAAATGCGGATTGATAAAGTTACTGCATTACGCCAAACAACCAGCCAGCTTGCTGACAAGTCTAATTTGCTTCCTCCCCAAGAGGCTACTGATCTGTTGCTTATTGGGAATTGCAGGGAGGGCGGAGGGCAAGGAATACAACCGCAATGTTTGACTTTCCTCCTCAAGTGTCATGTCATATTACCTCATGGGTCCATTAATATTTAAGGATGGCCATTTGGTACACCATAGAATGACTGGCTTCTGGCAGTTTTTACTCATAATTAGTTTGGGGAAGGTTACAAAGTTTTCGTTTGAAAGGTTTGAGGTCAAACTTAACGGCTTCTGGATTGCCAGGGTCCCCATATTTTTAACAGCAAGGCCCAAGCCTATCACATCCCTTCAAATTTCAGACATGTGAGCTGTGAGGGATCCTCCAAGTGTCCCTATTTTCCAGGGACAGTCCTGGATTTACAGAAGCCATCCCAGTTTCTGATTTGATTCCAGAGTGTCCTGCTTTTCCTTAGGATGTCCCTATTTTCATTGGAGAAATGTTGGAGGGTATGGAGTTATGTGACTTCCGAGCCAAGGAGATACAACCTTTAGAAGACATCTGAAGGCAGCCCTGTATAGGGAAGTCCTTTAAAAAAATAAAAATTGTTTAATTGTCTTTATTTAATGTGTGATATTTTAATGTATTTTAGTGTTTGTTGGAAGCCGCCCAGAGTGGCTGGGGGGACCCGGCCAGATGGGCGGGGTACAAATAATAAATTATTATTATTATTATTATTATTTATATATGTTGGAAACAGCCCAGAGTGGCTGGGGCAACCCAGTCAGATGGACGGGGTATAATAATAATAATAATAATAATAATAATAATAATAATAATAATACTGTTGATGATGGAATAGGACGTCCCTATTTTCATCAGAGAAATGGGTGGGGTATGCTGTGGTTTTTTACAGGTTTGATGAAGACACTCTGCAGATGTTCAGAGGCAATGCCAGAGCCACAATTTTGTACTTTCAAGTTCAGAGCCACTGAGGTCCATGTCTTGGGAGGCCATGTGTCCAGGACAGACTGTGGTTTGAAGGAGTCCTCTAGTTTTGGATTTGATGAGCTGTCCAGCCCAAGTCTCTTTCAAAGGTCGAGAACCTTAAGAACAAAGAGCAAAAGGACCCCAGGAAGGGAGAGTAGGAGTGGTCCAGAAGTCTACCATCAACTGAACACCAGGAGAGCAGACCGAACAGCAGGGCCGGCCCACCCAGGAAGCAAGGTGAGACGACTGCCTTAGGCAGCAGGATTCACTTGGGCAACAGATCACAATATCAATCTTTCTCCCACCCTTGTTCCTGATGTAGATCTTCCTTTGCTCCTTCTTCCCTAGTGGCAAGAGGGGAGCCATTTTTGGATCTGCCTCAGGTGCCTAAATGTCTTGGGCTGACCCTGCTGCACAGACACACCTGGTCACAGCCTTCCTCACTTTGGTGGCGAGATATTTTTCTATTTTAATTACAGCGATTATTTCCAAACATGCATCCACACATATAAATGGCCATGTGCAAATTTTATTCAAATATGTGCCCTCTTTCTTGCATAAGCGTCATCGCTCCGTTGACCATGCAAAGGGGCAGGATCTGAGATTAGTTGATACCATGCCTTGTCCATCTAGGGACTCCTCCTGGATCCTTTCTGCTGCTACGCTAAGCCAAGGCATGCCATCTGAACCAGGGCTTGCGGTTAAGCTCTGTCTTCACTAACCACAAGCTGAACAAACCTTGGTTACAGCTTGTGGTTAAGTGAAGAGGGGGATAAAACGATGACACCTGGTTTGGACGGCACGCTAAGCCAAATCATGGCTTAGCTCAGTGCAACAGCAAAAAGAAGAAGAAGAGTTTGGATTTGATATCCCGCTTTATCACTACCCGAAGGAGTCTCAAAGCGGCTCACATTCTCCTTTCCCTTCCTCCCCCACAACAAACACTCTGTGAGGTGAGTGAGGCTGAGAGACTTCAAAGAAGTGTGACTAGCCCAAGGTCACCCAGCAGCTGCAGGTGGAGGAGCGGAGACACGAACCCGGTTCACCAGATTATGAGTCCACTGCTCTTAACCACTACACCACGCTGGCTCTCCAGTGGGAGGAGCCTCTATATCAGGCATAGGCAAATTCGTCCCTCCAGATGTTTTGGGACTACAACTCCCATCATCCCATCCACTGGTCCTGTTAGCTAAGGATGATGGGAGTTGTAGTCCCAAAACATCTGGAGGGCCGAGTTTGCCTATGCCTGCTCTATATTTACAGCCCCACTGAGCCATAATTTTGGTTAGCGAGATTTTGTGAGCACTTACCAAACAAGCCGCAGACATACCTGAGCATGCCGAAAGGGTCGCTGAGTCATGGCCTGATCCCATCAAGCATTCACATCAATCTGACACATTGTGTTTGTAAAGTCTGCATGCATCATGAATGATGCAGCAAACGTTAAAAGGGAGAATGGAATCCACAGAATTTCAGTGTGCCGTGAGGGTAGAACTAGTTGCCCGTTAATGAAAGAGCAAAAAATAACAGGCACTTATCTGGTTTATCTCAATGGTCTGGTCAACATCCCATGTGCTTATATTGGGATCGAGAGGAATATTATTTTATATTTAGTGGGCACGGAATTAGAACGAACACACACAGAGAGACATACACACACAGTGTTTGTGTATATACGTATAGATCATGGCTGTTAAAAATACATCTATGAGATTAATTTAATTAAATTTACATGTGCAATGGTTTTAACTGTTGTTATATTGGCATTTGTCTTGCATGTTGTTTTTATTCCAGTGTGGTAATTGCATCAAGAGGCTTCACAGGATGCAATTTACAAATGACACAAATAAATAACTACTAAGGGACGCGGGTGGCGCTGTGGGTTAAACCACAGAGCCTAGGGCTTGCCGATCAGAAGGTCGGCGGTTCGAATCCCCACAATGGGGTGAGCTCCCGTTGCTCGGTCCCTGCTCCTGCCAACCTAGCAGTTCGAAAGCACGTCAAAGTGCAAGTAGATAAATAGGTACCGCTCCGGCGGGAAGGTAAACGGCGTTTCCGTGCGCTGCTCTGGTTCACCAGAAGCGGCTTAGTCATGCTGGCCACATGACCCGGAAGCTGTACACCGGCTCTCGTCCAATAAAGCGAGATGAGTGCCGCAACCCCAGAGTCGGTCACGACTGGACCTAATGGTCAGGGGTCCCTTTACCTTTACCTTTAAGAGCCAACCTACTTTTTCCTCTTTTTTTGCTGGTCATTTTTTGTTCCTTGTCCAGCTACCCCCTAACTTTTGGTAACAACTTGCCTAATGAAGAGCTTGGGAGAACTCCAAAGCTGGCCACATTTGGGGGAATCTTTTCAGTTGGCCCTGATCAAAATGTTAACTATGGGTAGGCTTCAGAGAGTGTTTTCCCCCTTACATAGGATTGTGGAAAGTTATCATGTTTGTTTATTGCTGATTTATAGGGATAGAGAGAGACAGAGAGAAAAAAGAGAAAGAGAAGCAAACTTGGTGCTTCCTCCTCAAGTGAAAGATCCAATGAATTTTAATAGGCAGCCAAATGGAGTTTTACTACCGTATTTTCCAGCGTACAAGACGACTTTTTAATCCCCAAAAATCTTCTCTAAAATCGGGGGTCATCTTGTACGCCGGGTATAGTTTTTCAGGCGACGTGACACCTGGTTCCGCCCCACCGCTGGCTGGGTGCGTGCGCCGCTTCAGCCGCCATGGAGCGCGATGGGCTCCTGTGTGGCGAGAGGGGAGGCTCTCCCCGCCGCTCCAGCTGCCACCGCCACCTCAGCCCCCACGGAGCCCGGGCTGGCCGTGGGTGGCGAGTGCAACGGGCTCCTGGGCAGCGAGAGGGGAGGCTCTCCCCACCGCTCCAGCTGCCGCCACCGCCACCTCAGCCCCCACAGAGCCCGGGCTGGCCATGGGCGGCGAGCGCGACGGGCTCCTGTGTGCCAAGAGGGGAGGTTCTCCCTGCCGCTCCAGCCGCTGCCATCTCAGCCGCCACGGAGCCTGGGCTGGGCGAGTATACCCCAAACTCTGTTTTTTAACATAAAAGGTTGGGGGTCGTCTTATACACCCAGTCGCCTTGTACGCCGGAAAATACGGTATTACTATTATCCTTATTATTAATTCCTGGGTTTCACGCATTGATTAGTTTTCAAGCACTGCCTTTTAATGAGAAGGCTGGACAAAAATATTGTGCATGTTTGAGAGGAGAGAAAGCAAAAATGTTTGCATGTCTCAGAATTCTCACGTAAAGAAAAACTGGAAGCAAAGTTTCCTGATTCCTCCTCAAGTGAAAAATCTGTGGCAGTTCAAGGGCAGCCAAGCGGAGACTAGAAGAGCAATGCGACATTTCGCCTGGGGCCACTGTCATAACTGTTTGCCTAAATTGAAACAGGAAGCAAATGGGGAAGTCCCTCCCACAGCAGAACCTCTGAAGAATTTTGAGGGAAGCCAAAAGTATACGTGTGCGCAGATAAAAATGCACACATGTGCGTGTTTTAAAGGAAACACTTCTGAATTCAGAAATAAGGAATTCGCTTTTTAAAAGGTAGGTAGAGAGAAAAGCGGGCAGTTTAAGGAAAATGAAAACCAAAAGGTAGAAGACAAGACAGGTTCATCTTCTTCAATATGCCCTCTGCTTGACTATTGCCATATACTGAGGGCCTGAGGAAAAGGGATGGAAGGATCAGTCCATTTCAGTCCATTTCAGTTTTTCATTATTCCAATCCTACATTCAGTTCTCTACATTTCTGCAGCAATTTGAAACCAAGTTGTTTCTTACGCAATCTGTGTGTTGCTTCAAATGGTTATGTTGTGTTTCAGTTGTTGAAACCTGCCCTGGGACCACAGGTGAAGGGTGATAAATTAACAAGACATTACTGTGAATTTCCCCCAATAAACACATTTTTGTATGCCATTTTGAGCAATATACACATTTTTGAAAGCAGTTTGCCCTACAGAATGTATTTTCTGTTTGCTATTTTCCAGGAATAGGTTCCTTTTTATGCATTCCCCCCCCCAAATACATTGTTTTTTTGGGGGGGAGAACAGCATTGCAAAATTCAGATAACTGCAAATTGTTTCCTTGCGCACATTTGATAGGTTTATTTTTTGGGTGAACTGAATCGAATGTTCATCCATTTGCTTATATATCAGAGCTGATGGGAGATATAATCATTTCCTCACACTGGACACTTTTTAGGGTTTACAGAGAAATCCTAATGTCTACTATGAAACAGAATTCAATGGGGCTCATGCCCAGTCAGTTCACTCATTGTCACTTCCCCTTTTGTGAAATGGAACCAAGAGGAATTTGGACATGCTTTGCGCAATAAAAAAGAAAAACACTGTGTAAAAGAAGTATTATTTTATTAATAATGATACTCAATGGCCCCTGGCAGGCTCAAAGTTTTTTGTTCCAGAAGTTTCTCCTAAGGGACAGTTGAGTGATAAATTCATATTGAACAAAGGTACATCCAGACAGAATGAAATCAACCAAGGAAGACTCTTACACCGACAACAAATTGGCTCGGCCAAAGACACTATTGTGTATCCTTCGTTTAGATGGAAGTTATCACTTAGAATGATAAGAGTTGGATGGGACCCCAAGGGTCATCTAAGTCCAGCCCCCTGCAATGCAACTTGTTTATAGAAAGGGACCTACAATCAATTCCGATATAATTTTTGTTTTACGCTCCCATGGTCTGTTCCAGCAATTCCCTGCAGGCGAGGAGCTCTGATGCCCATGCGGAGCTCTTCAACTTGCTAGGGTTCTCCAAGTCATCTTTGTGGGGGAGCTCTATGCACGCTAAGATACATGCATGCAAGCGAGGATCCATGCACTGTTTTGTGGGCTCCCCTGAGTTGCTTCACCTGGATGCATGGAGCGGCCTGTCGTTATGGGAGGGATCGACACAGGTACGCGAAGCGCTGTCTCGAGAGACCAGCTCCTCCATTAGACTGAGTGGGGACAGAACAGTGTGCATGTGGAGAACCATAAAGACAGAAGGCCCAATGGCATGGTGGGCATTAATAGCCCTACTTCGTCCCCCACTTTTTTTTCCAGATTACACATGACCATCGAACCCCCTCTCGCTGTAGATCAAGAAATTATTGGCCATCAGAATGTTCACAGTGGGCTGATTCTAGTTTAGCATTGGCACTGGGGACAATATCCACAAAATGCTTAGAAGCTGGGCGCAAGATATCAAAAGAACCAGTGGGAGGCTCCTAAGTTTGGTCTGTGCAGGCATGCTCAAGCGCTTTTGCGCATGCGGTGGGGGAGTGCAAATTCCCCCCTCCCAGCAGCAGTCCCTCGTACCGCAGTGAACATTCAAGCACTCTTAACTGTCAAGGGTAATGGAGGCTGCCTACCAGTTCAATCGTACCCCTTTCCCAGTGCGCAGCGCTTTTCCAAGCTAAGGGCCGCGTTGCTTTCTGGCTAACCTTCCAGGGAGCCACATGGCAGCGGCAGGCAGGGACAGAGGCACGGGTCACCAGGAGCAAATATCACCCTTGTACAGTAGGCTGCTTTCTACGTCCATTCACACAAACAAGGAGCCCTCTCTGCGCTCCACCCAAGCAAGCAACAGGCATTGCCAAGAGCTCAAGGACGCATTCCAGCCAGGCCAAAAAAGCTTGACGGGGCGAAGCAGAGACAGCGAGAAGTGTGGCTGGGGAGGGTGTGTAGCCAGGATAGTGCCCCAAGGCTCAGAGATTCCTCCGCAAAAGCTTTCATTTATTAGTGTTCTATTCTGTGCCTGTGTAAGAGTCAAAAATAAAGACAGCCCTGTAGGCACCATGAACATCAGAGCAGCCACGGAACGGGGTTCCTTATATAATTTGTTGATTGCAAAGTGAAGGGCTAACATTATGTAAGCTGCCAACATTTCATTTCTACTTTATTTTTCACATTCCACTTGCCTTGTAATTATCCCCCCCACCCCCAAAAAAGCAGCCCTTAAGGGCCTGCTTTATTTCTCTAATACAAGTTTGGGCTGAGGATGATCAAAGAGAGAAAAGCCAAGGATGGCAGTCTACAAAGATCGCAGTACACAAAAGGGGGGGGAGGAAAAAAGAGGGGGGGGTGTTCCCGAGAGAGAATAAAAATCTTCTTGGCTTGGAACATCAAAAAGAAAAAAAGCATTTGGTCACCAGTTAGCACACTACATCGTCTCTTGTGTTGCATCATGGCCTTAGCTACATTCAACAACACAGCTATGTACAGCTCTGGAAAATTTGGCCCAGCTCTCTCCTGAACACCACACAAGGGTGATCCTAAACCAGGTGTCGGAAGGTTTACCGGCCATGGGCCGGATCACGCCCACGGAGATCGTCTGTGGGCCGGACTGGTGCAGCGCGATGCTGGAGGTTGCGTCTGCGCATGTCCACAGTGCCAGAAATTGCTTCTGCGCATGTCCAGATGCCAAAAATCGCACCTGCGCAGAAGCGATTTTTGGCGTCTGGACATGCGCAAATGCGATTTCCAGTATCTGCGTGGTCACAGACGCAATTTCCGGCCCCACTCAGCGAGTCCCCGCACCCTGCTGCGCCAGTTTAGCGCAGCGCATGGGGGATTCGCCGAGTGGGCAGCTCGGTTCAGGGGCAGACGTTTTATGTCTTTAGGTACACGGTTAAAGGCAGAGGCGGGGACCTTAAAATGCTATTTATCTATTTCTTGGATTTATATACTGCTTAACAATGCTGTCGAGGTGGTTTGAGTGAAAAGGTCCCCAATGGCCTACTCATTTTTCTACCCACCCCTCATTTAAAAAAAGAACTATTTAGATAAGTCAGCAAGCCATGGAATAGATTGGAGTGTAATACTGTACTGAAAATTCCCCAGTGGACATTTTTGCACAAAAAAAAGGGGGGGTTCTGGGACCCAAAATTTCCCCACTCCCAAGGTAATCTTTTCACATTTGATCACTGATATTCAAAATGCCTCTCGGATGTTGCTGCAGCGCTTACTCCTTGGGACTGAAATTCCAACCAATCAGGATTAACATTGCTATCAACGTGTCATGTGGCAAATGGCGTCACAAAGCCAATTGAGAGGAGGTGTGATCCTTCTTGCCCTCTCTCTGAAATGGCTTTGTGATCCCAGCCAATCAGATTCAGCTATGCAATGATGTGAAATAAGCCAGTTTCGAGGAAATTGCAGACAGCATCGTCCTCACTGTTAGTTGGTGCTGGTGGGAAAGCCATGATCCAAACTCTTTTTTGCAGCTTCCCTGAAAATCACTGAAAGGAGAGAGGCCTGCTTCATGGAGGGAAAGTGCCCCTAAGATTTTCACAATTTTGGCTCAGCATTATTCTGGTGTTCTCATACTGGGTTTCACCATATGAGTAATTTCAGCGAGTAGTTATTGACCATGTAGCACTACAGATAAGCTCGTTATCACCAGATATGCGCAAAACTGCTAATATCGATTAAGACAAAACCAAACACGTTGTTGCTTCTCACATTAGAAAATTACTCCAAAGTGGGAGCCACACTGGGGGGATGGGACGGGACAGGTTTATCCCATCATATGTTGGCCACTGCAACTAGTAATGTAATTAAAAAGCATTGTTCCTCAAACTGGAATGAATGTAAACATTTTGAACTCACAATTTCCCAATTTCTCTTTCAAATCCTGAACATAAAAGTCTCACATCTGAAAACTGAATCCACATTCTGTATGTAGAAGTTTCTACCTCCACATCTGAAACATGAGTGCTCCTCAAGTATCATATTTTGGCAAGCAACATCTTCTATGAAATCTCATATGCTGCCAAGCACTTAAAAGCGCCTGAAGCGCTTAAAAAAAACCACACCAACCATTCTGAACATGTCAACTATCAAACTCTGAAAAATATCAAATGTTCAAATCAACTATCATGGAAAGTCAAGTGCAGATATATGTTAAGAGTCACAAGCTTTTAACTGAAGAACTGAAGGTTAGGCTAAACTGATGCTGAATTGACTAAAAAGGCATCCCTGGTTAATTGGTCAACACTAATTTTTTTTTAAAGTTAATTATTTTTGTTATAACTACTTAGAAGAGGCATGCCTCTGTCACTGGCACACAGAGGACCATGCACACTAGAAAGAGTGTCAGAGTAGGACCTGGGAGCCTTACAGCTCACTGCGTGACCTTGGGCCAGTCACCGTCTCTCAGCCTAACCTACCTCGCAGGGTTGTCGCAAGAATGAAAGTTGGGAAGAGAAGAACTATGCATGCCTCCTCGAGCTCCTTGGCGGAATGTAGTAAGAAAATAAAAAAATAAAAACATCACTCCTAAGGTGGCACCTACTGTAGCATATGCCATCTTAAAATACACTCTTTCATCCAAAAGTAATGCTTTATTCATATGCAAATGTATGCAGATTTAGATCAAGTAAAACTAAATAAATGGTTCCAGTTAAAGGTAGATAGCCGTGTTGGTCTGTCATAGTCAAAGTAAAATAAAATAAAAAAATTCCTTCCAATAGACATTGGAACAAAGACATTGGATTCTTATCTCATTATACATGACAAAGCTTTTTTAACCTTCTCACCCCTTGCTTTTTCCTGTAAGACTAATTGCAGCCGTTAACAGTCGTCAACAGGTTTACCACAGCTATCAACCTTTCACTCATTTCCACCACCCCTCTGAGTAATACCCCTCCCCACCCTCTCACTATATATAAGGGTCTGGTGACTTCTGTTTCAGTGTATCTGAAGAAGTGTGCATGCACACGAAAGCTCATACCAAGAACAACTTAGTTGGTCTCTAAGGTGCTACTGGAAGGAATTTTTTTATTTTATTTTACTTTAAATAAATGGTTGTTTAATTCTGCACATGAATAAAGCTGTATTTTTTTATTGTGGAGGTGAGGAAGCATATGCTCTTTGTTTTTCTTTATCAGAGGCTGAATCCCTAATTAATATTCAGTGGAGATTCGGAAAAATATGTGAGCATCCAGAGAATATTGGAAAGTATTCAACACCATAATTTGCAGGCGCAAAACTGGGAATTTTGGGGAGCAATTTTCTTGCCCTGCGGTGCACCTGACATACATGTGTTTCTGGGAATAAGCCCTTAGGTTTGTCTAACCGTCCGTTCACGCTCAGGGTCTTGTTAGTTTGACGAACCCTAGACGTGGCTGTTTTCCAGTATGAAGAAATCACCGAAACGCTTCCCCTTTGCAAGCGCCGCTGAAATGAATGGCAGGTATTCAAGGGTTGGAAATATGCAGGTGACATCACCGGCAGCTTGCGCCCATCTGACACTTAGGCAAAGTGTTGCAATGAGAAAACCACCAGTCTTGCCTTACGGCTCCTCACTGCAGCTACAAAGTTCATATATATAGTTTCAAACTGAATCGATCAGCTCTTGTCATTTTGCTGGGGGTGGCCAGGGAGAAAGAATGAGATGGCTAATGTTTGGGTTAAGCACAAACCGTGGTCAAAATAAGACAGCATTGACATGGATCGAAGTTACAATTGCAAAGTGAAGTTTGTACAAACAGCATAAAGTATCACTGTGGTGAAAATATGAACCATAGACAACCAAAACCACCACACAATGGCTGAAACTATAATAAAAGATTTACTGGAATCCTCTTCTGAAAAACTAATAGTCTTTCAATAGAGCCACATGATTAACAAGCCATATATGCGTGATATAACAGAGTGTATAATGTTCACGTGACTGAACCATTCAGCAACAGGTTGGGTATAGCAACAAAATCATGGTGCCAACAAAACGTTCACAATTGGTTGATGGTGAGTAGATAGTAGAATTCTTCAAAACCGTTGAAGTATTCTACTATCTACTCACCATCAACCAATATATATCACACACATATGGCTTGTTAATCATGTGGCTTTATTGAAAGACTATTAGTTTTTCAGAAGAGGATTCCAGTAAATCTTTTATTATAGTTTCAGCCATTGCGTGGTGGTTTTGGTTGTTTAAAGTGACGTTTGTATGCATTATACATGGCCAGGCCACCATTGCGGGTTTCACGCAAGAAGGTCCTTTCCTACTGCAACCTAGGACCCTCTATTATCGGAGAGAATGTTCCTGGGAGATTGAACCTGTGGTTCCTCCCCAAAGTCTGAACAGCAGCTCTGACTCTTAAGTGCAAAGCACCACCTACTTGGTGGGCCCGGATGCAAAGGAATGTAGGATGAAGCCCACACTGGAAACCCAGCACGCAACTTTCAGGCATTGCAAAATTGGCTTTCAGTTAAGTGTCTACAAAAACAGGAACTGACTGCCCAGGGTCTATCAACCAGGCCAGATTCTTGCTTATCATATGTGCAGGTACTCGGCATTTTGACAATGCGAGGCCAGCTCAGAATTGTACCCAGTTCTGCACCGCAGGATCAAGTAGGTTTGGGTTTTATGACCGACAGCAATCTGGAACTGCCCAACAGCAACTGTTAACCTACAGCAATAGGCCTGTGTGGAAAGACCGGGCAATTGTTTCATCAAAAAATAAATATTTTGCTTAAAAAACATTCACATTTCTTTAAAAAAAACGTTTCCCAGTTTATGCTACAAGGACTGGATAATACTGCTATTGAAAGGAGTAACCTGTCATTTTCTTTAAAAACGAAACAAAACAAAACAAAAAAAAGGAGAGAAGAATTGGCACTGTCCTATGACTTGTTCAATACTCCCTGAAAGAAACAGGAATGCGTGACTCCAGGCACCTTTCAAAATCCAGCTTTGGAAACCGAAAAGAAACCATATCCCCAATTGAATGGGTTGTCAGTCTTAAATCTGAGCAATATGAAATACTCAGCAAAAGCCCTTTGTAACCCCCTACCCCTCTTCAAACCGCTTGGTGCTCTTGAATCGCAACATTGGCAACACCCAGTCAAACCCCGCCATTTTGCTGAGTTAACAACCGATCACCTCATGAAACACTGCACCGTGAGGACTCTGATTCCTCTGTCCATCTTCAAGTTATCAATGGAGCAACTGTTATTGTAGCATTCCATGCAAATCCCATTTTAAGGTGGGGGTTTGAGTCGCCGCCGTGTCCCCTCCCCGCAACCTTTCCCCAGTTTGTTCGTTTGGCGAGACACACAAACTCCCTCAGACCTTCTCCCAGGTCCTCAGGCGTCGCAATGTTCCAGCTGCATTCGCAACACGCCACTTTTGTGGAGAAACCATAGCTGTAGGAATTCCTCCGGCATAGCGTGAAACCACGAATCCGGCAAGATGTTATCGTAGTAGTGGTGACTGATAAACTTCCCATGCAGGTCCATCGAAAAGGGCCAGAACCCATAAATCGTTACTTCTTCACACAAACCCAGGGCTGCACTGACCAGGAAGAGGCCCGTCGACAGCCGCTTTCCATGGATTCCTTTGTTCTTCCAGAACTTTCCGATGTTGCGCAAGAAGTTTGGGTTGGCAAAAATCACCTTTTGCCTGGCGCCAACATCTGCTAGGGTGTAGTAGACCCTGAGAGAGGGCTCTGTCCCCGCTTTCATGGAGAAGGCTGGCATATAGATGTAGCTCTGGTTGTAGACTTTAACACTGTCCACAAAGGCTTTTCGGGACCAAAGAAGGTTCTGGAACCTGTTCAGAAACAGCAAGGGCAGGGGTGGGGGGAGAGGAATAACAAGTCAATGCCTTAAAATCAATTCAAAACAGTTTGAAAAGGCCTTGCGAGTACTGGTGGCGAAGGCTTTTTGAGACCAAAGAAGATTTTGGACAAAAATATAGTACAAATGGTTTTACCTTAGAAGCTTAGATTCAAATGCTGATTTGGAAAGAAATTGCACATACTGATAGCTATGACTGAGATGTTTCTGCTCTATCAAACAGGTTGGTGTTTCTGTTTTCCTTTTTTTTAAAAATATGTTTTATTTTCAAATTTTATAATCACAATATTTTATAAATTCAATACTTTTTTTTTTTAAAAAAACCCAACAATATAGACTTCCCCCCTCCCCTCCCCTGGTGTTTATGTTTTCCTATTTCATCATGCTTACGAGGGCTGGGCGAGATGTATCAATATTTCATCCAAAACCAGATTGAAATCCATATTGTGATATCAGTTTCATAATTTCTGAGCTGACAATATATTGTGAATAATGATGTGTACGTGTGTGTGTTTGTGTGTGTGTGCATGCGTTATGCAAAAATCACAATGTGGGTAAAAGCGTGAAGCCAGCCAATGCCTCTACATAGCTCCATTCTGATATATAAGTATATTGCAATGTTTAGCCACAAAGAACCTTAAGGTCCACGAATAACAATAGCTTAAAGGTCCCAGGCCCCAAAGAAGCCAGATTATCCTCCACAAGGACCAGGGCTATTTCAGTGTTGGCTCTGACCTGGTGGAATGCTCTGTCCCATGAGGCTAGGGCCCTGCGGGACCTGATCTCCTTCTGCAGGGCCTGTAAGACAGAGTTATTCCGCCTGGCCTTCAATCTAGCCTGATCCCCTATTCCTTTTTCTCCTTCCCTTTTTCTGAAGAAACCCTTCTCGGTCCCCACATTGAAATTCCTCCCTGGTCTCCCTACTGCCCTAGCAAAACTAACTCAGCCAGTTAGCCCTGGTGATCCCACTGATGTTTGTCTTTATGCTGTTTTTAAAGTTGTTTTTAATCATTGTTTTGTATTTGTTGTTAGCCGCCCTGAACCCAGTTTTTGGACCGGGAAGGGCGGGGTATAAATAAAAAATTATTATTATTATTATTATTATTATTATTATTATTATTATTATATATCACAATGTAGAAAAGCAGACATCGCCCAACCCTAATGTTTACCCTTTGCAGAAATGGAGAACGTGAGAACACAAGCAGAGATCTGTTGGTTCAGGCCAGCAGCCCAACAGGTCCAGCATCCTGATCTTACAGCGGCCAACCAGATGCCTGTGGGAATTCTGCAAAGAGCGCATTCGCCTCTCCTCCACTTTCCAGCACCTGGTATTCAGACACATGCTGCCTCCAACAGTGGAGGGTAGAACATCACTACTGTGGCTAGGAGCCACTGATAACTGATCCCCCATCATAGCTGTCAACCCTCCCTTTTTTGGCGGGAAACTCCCTTATTCCAATGCCGTTCTCCGCTGCTATCCCGGATTGTTGATATCCCTTAAATTCCCCGGATTTCAAAGGAAGCAGCTCCTCTCCCTCCCTGCCGGCCAGGGAGGCTCCTCAGCTGCGTTGCTCGGCTGCCAATAAGGAGTCTGAGACCGACTGGGGGCGGAGCTTGCATGCCTTGTGCAGCCAGACCCTCACGCCCAACCAGACAGACAGCCTGCCTGCCATCTATGCGCTCGCTCTTTCGCTCACCCGTTCGTGCACAGCCTCTGGAGTGCAGGGTGGCGAGGCTACTTGGTGCCATTGCACCGCCCTCACAGCATCCCTTATTTTCCGAAAGTTTGGGAAAAATCCCTTATTTTCAAATCCGAAAGTTGACAGCTATGTCCCCCATGCATGCCTCTGATCTTCTTCTAAAGCCATCCAAGTTGGTGGCCACCACTGGCAGCCGAGGGAGCCAATTCTGTAAGTTAACACAGGAAGCTGATCCTTTTGTTCTCTTCCTTCCCCTGGCATTGGGGCTTTGCGTACTGGCTTTCGGTGTGACAGGCTTTGGCATGAGCTGAATGCCCAGTGGATTACCGTGGATTCTTGTCCTCGTCTCTTCACATCATTTGCCACCCTGGCAGAGGAATCGCAACAGATGCAACCAAGAGCAAAGCACTTGGGAGAGCCAGCAGGTCAGCAATGCCACACAGAAGGGGCGTTTGCAATTATCTCAGACAAAAACGCTGGGAGCCAACTTTTCGACAGGCACAGGGCCCAGTTTGGCAGATGGGAGGAAACACAGGCAGCCAAGAGGCCCCAGGGCTATGGGCCATCAGAAGCTAAAAAGTCTATTCTGTCCAAACAAGGAAATATTAGCAGTCACTTGGTATTGCTTGTTTTGTATTTTTCTGTTGTGAACCGCCCTGGGAACTTCGAATGAAGGGTGTTATACTACTACTACTACTACTACTACTACTACTAATAATAATAATAGGCCTTTCACTTAATCCCTCTGATATAAAAAATCATGGCGTTAAATATGATAAAGAACTACTTAGTAATGCCGTAGGTATGGCAACAGTAGAGCTTGCACGGCCATGGAATTCCTCAAAGAGTTCCTTAAGTCAGTATCAGTTCCTGTAGTTCCCCAGCCCTGGATCAAGGAAACTTCATATAACATGAGGGTGTTGTTGTTTTTACAACGCCTTACTAGGGAGAGAGGAGGAGGAGGAGACACAGTTTGACTTCTGCTCTTGCTGATAGCCCTGTCATTTCCAGTTTTGCTCTATGCTGTTACACGTAGACCAATGGTTGTCTCCATGATTCACCCAGTAGAAGACTTAAATCTGAATAGAGAGGAAGACGGCAGTTGGGTTGGCAGTTTTGTCACAAAGTAATGTGGGATGCGGGTGGCGCTGTGGGTTAAACCACAGAGCCTAGGGCTTGCTGATCAGAAGGTTGGCAGTTCGAATCACCGTGACGGGGTGAGCTCCCGTTGCTTGATCCCTGCTCCTGCCAACCTAGCAGTTCGAAAGCACGTCAAAGTGCAAGTAGATAAATAGGTACCACTCTGGCGGGAAGGTAAAAGACGTTTCCGTGCGCTGCTCTGTTTCGCCAGAAGTGGCTTAGTCATGCTGGCCACATGACCTGGAAGCTGTACACCGGCTCCCTCGGCCAGCGAGATGAGCGCCGCAACCCCAGAGTCGGTCACGACTGGACCTAATGGTCAGGGGTCCCTTTACCTTTACCTTTAACGTGGGGCAGCTCAATACAATGGTACCTCTGGTTCCGAACTTAATTCGTTCCGGAGGTCCGTTCTTAACCTGAAACCGTTCTTAACCTGAGGTACCACTTTAGCTAATCGGGCCTCCTGCTGCTCCTGTGCCGCTGGCGTGCGATTTCTGTTCTCATCCTGAGGTAAATTTCTTAACCCGAGGTACTACTTCCGGGTTAGCGGAGTCTGTAACCCGAAGTGTTTGTAACCCGAGGTGTTTGTAACCCGAGGTACCACTGTACAGGCTTTGCAAGAGATAATAACTGGCAGAAAATCTATGGACCTGACATCACCTCTCTGTAAGGCAGTGGTAGCCAATGAGGCAGCTTCCAGATATTGGACACCTACTTCCATCAGCTGCAGACAGCATGGTGAATAGTCAGGGATGATGGAAGTTGTAGTCTACTAACATCTGGAGGGCGTCCCGTCGGCTATCCCTGCTATAAGCAATAGAAAGTTGGGCGCTTTCCAAATACTCATTTAGGTTTCAACAAATCCAGCTGTGGGTTGCTTTGAGGCTGCTCATAGCTACCCTTTCCCTCCCACATCAACTCATCCTGTAATTAACTATATGAAATGCTGAAATAGCGACTTTGCAGGTCATGTGCGCCATCAGAGTCTGGGGAGGCATCATAAGCCATGACATAAACATTATGCGAGGAAGATAAAAGAGAATCTGAGCTTAATAAGAAAACATTGCTACTATTATCCAAAAAAGCGAACCAGAATTAGAAACACAGCTGGCTCAGGAGGGTACATTTCTTACTTCTATTTAAATGCAAATGTCATATTCTCGGAATAGCTGGGTTTATCACATAAGAAGTGGGATTGGACTAATGGTAAATCCTTTTTTTGCCAATTAATTTTTATTCATTTTTCAAATTTATAACACGTCAACTCCAATTAAAACTAATTTAATACACCCCCCCCCCAAAAAAAACCCTGGCTTCCCAATCTCTCAGGTATTTCCATTTCTTCCCGTTTTACATGCTGCTTATTTTACAGATTTATCTCCAATTAGCATTGGGGGGGGACGGACTACCGCATTTTTCGCTCCATAAGACGCACTTTTTTTCCTCCTAAAAAGTAAGGAGAAATGTCTGTGTGTCTTATGGAGCAAATGCATGGTCCCTGGAGCCAAATTGCCTAGGGGCCAAAAGCAGATTGTGCTTTTTTTTTACAAAGAGAGAAGAGGGTGCTGAAAGGAAGCCGCTGAACAGCTGTTTAGCAAGCGATCGGGAGAGAGATAAGGCTCCCTTTCCAGCCCCGCCCCCTTGCCCAGGCCTCCGTTGTTGAATGCAGAGGGAGGCTGTCTGTTTCCCCAGCGACATGTGACTGGCTGATTAGATTATCTGTCTGGAAACTGTAGAAATGGCTCCCTTTCCTGTAGGACTAGAAGCTGCAAACTGTGAGTTGAACCCCATAAAAACGGGGCTTTTCCTCTTTGAAAAAGAAGCTGCACCACTTTGAGCTGATCCTCAAAAAAGCAGGGCTTTTCCCTTTGCAAAAAAAGCTGCACCACTTTGAGCTGATTCTCAAAAAAGCAGGGCTTTCCCCCTTTCCTCCTCTAAAAACTAGGTGTGTCTTATGTTCAGGTGCGTCTTATGGAGCGAAAAATACGGTAATGGTAAATCCAATCTAGCGTAGTATCTGGCTAGATACCCGTGGGTTCACAAATCAAACCTGGTAGAGATTGCCACCCTCAATGAACAGCTTCTGGATGTGGAGGCTGTGCTAAGTTGCCATGGCTAATAGCCACTGGTGGATCCTTCACCAAACCCAGTTTCTGGCACGCTCCAGTAGGTATCCAATCTTTTGAATCCCACACAAGCAAGTAATGTGCGTGGATGCCTTATTTCTCCCCTTCCATGGTTTTAATTGCCATGCCTACGGCTTTCAAAACCAAGAAGTGGTGTCTGCGATGGGTTCATGTTCAATCGCACACGTGTCGTTCAGCTGGGGATGTGAGAATGGGCCAATATCAACAGGCATTTTGTATCTCACCTCAAATGCAGCACATTTCAGGGAAGTCTGTTTATTTCGTTCTCCTGACATCCAGTGCTATATACGCATGTGGGGCTGAGGTTGTTGTAATACTCAGGGTATAGACCAGAGCCAGTCAATGGGGTGCCCTCCAGATCTCTTGGACTGGTTCCCCACATTTCTTCACTGCAACTTCAATTCATTGGTTGCTGCTTTTCTTTTTAAATGGGCGGAAAGGAAGGTGGAACACCATTATATCGTATCACATGTCTCCTTTACCAGGCATCCACTGGAGGAGACTCAGGTTGCTGTTGACTGAACATTCACAGAAACAACCCATTTGCGCCTCCTCCGTGGGCTGCGTTCGGACATCACACCAAACCATAGTTTAGCATGATGAGGATGAGCCACAGCAAACCACTGGCCTGTGTGCACACCCCCTTGCCCTCCTATTTTGCAGCCACAAAGATGGAAAACATCTGCTTCTGAGTAACCACAGTTTAGCATGTTGTCATCTCCAAACTCTAAACTGTGGTTAGTATTAACTATGTTTTCTTTAAACAAGGCAGGTTAATATGCCAAGGTTGATTTTAAATTTCCAAATAAGCTCCATAATTAACATTAACCAGTTGGCAGGGTTCGAATGACACGGCCAGCTACAGTTAATCTAAACTGGAAAGAAATGGTGCCATACTCCCCCCTGAAGCTGTGCTGGAGGAGGATGGAGAGTGTGTGAGCCCAAGGCTCATGGTGGGCTGTTCAGGTCATGCTAAACGATGGTTGACCATGATGTTCAAACCAGGCCATCAAATATAGACCTTGCAGACTGAGTTTGACCCATGGCATCTATAAGAAAGAAAGATACCAGTCAGCAAGGTTGGCACAGAAACCTAGGATGCTGCCTTATTCTGAGGCAGACTGTTGGACCATTTACCTCACTACCTGACACTAGCTGGCAGCAGCTTGCCAGACTTCACACCGAGTTCCCTGCCAGCCGCCCTACCGGGAGATGCTGGGGATTGAACCTGGGAGCTTCTGCATGCAAAGCAGATGCTCTACCCCTGAGCTACAGGGCTTTCCTCATCAAATCCACAATGGCCTCTGCTTGACTGTGTTGGCCTAGGTGGGCCAATGGTCTAAATGCAGCATAAGGCAACTCCTTTCCTTGGAAAACATTTACGGTGCGTTCAGTCTTCCCCTCTCAGTTCATCATTACGATCCTCTCTCTTTTCCTCACTGTAAACTAATTTATCCAAGTAAGCACAAACAGTAGTTTATCCGTTTATCCACCCACATCTAGGCTCCTGCCTCTCCCGGTTGCTCTGTCTCAGACTATTATCCCAGAACACTTATTTACTATAAAAACGGATAACACTGCGGTTACGTGGGTTCAGTTTCCACTTGTTTTGTCTGAGGGGAGGAACTCTTCCACCAGAACCACCTCCTCACTTATTCTAGCCTGCCTCTGTTCCTTTGGGCATCATTAAGCACAGCAAAAACACTCCAGAGTTTCCTTCTACGCACTTAGTTCCCTTCGCAGGACAGGAATCCAGCTCAGCTTTGCAGTTCCTCGGTGAAACGATGCTCTCTGGGGTGAGATGCATTTCATTTTCAATCAAAGGGTACCGAGTCCAGCGCCAGAAACAAGAATGCAGTTAAATTAAATAAATAAAAGCATCCAGGGAAATGGCATGAGAAATGCATACAGCAAGTGGGAACAGCAAAAAATAAATTAAAATGTTGCACTGTGCCAATCGGGGTGTGTCATTTTTAAGGGATGAAACTTGTTTGTTTTTTGCAAATTTCTTCAGTGAGGGGGTCCGTTTCTGGGTGTGAGGAACCCAAATCTGTTATTATTTCCATGGGTGGACAACATTTCGCTTGGTAAGTCTATTACATCTGATGACGAAGCACATAAACTGCTTTAGGAAAACCGAAGAATTTTAATTTTACCGTCAGAAAATGTCAGGTAATGCTAAATAATAAAAACAGGAAATAAAGATAATGATATTCATATATAACTGAAAGTACTTGGCAGTCATGTTTAACGATTCCTTTGCAATTTTACACACATTTCACTTGCCAAGCAAAACCAAATCGTATTAATTTAGTCCAAACATCTTTTGAATTCCCAAGTCATGTTACAACTTTTTGGCACCCCTCATTTTGGGAATTTGAAAATTGCATTCCTGCATTCCTTTTCTGGTATACTGCCATTCCATCCTCTGTGGCTTTCAATTTCCCCTCCCCTCTAAAAGCCAGTATTCCATGGCCCCTGAGGATGCTCAGATCTTTTAGGAATTTCCTGCCAAAAGGTCCTAACTCTATTTCCCGGCTGCTGTTTGATTTCCTCCCTAAATCGGCATTCTTTGGCCTTCCCTCATTTGCTCATATATTTATAAGGTTCATTGTTATCTTGGACAATTGCTGATAGCTACTTCCTCTCGTTCATCACTCACTTGACAGCTCTGTCTTCCGTTTTTCCATCTGGGATACTGCTACTCTTAGCGACATTGCTTCCCCTTCTCACTTTTTTAATGGCCCCTTTTTATTAGAATAATAGTAACGAATAATAAATAATGCATGGAGTAAAGAAATGTGTGTGTAGATATAAGATAAGATAAGATAAGATAAGATGATAAGATAAGATTATTTATTTATTGTCATTGCACAAGTACAAGCACAACGCTATACAAGTGCAACGAAATTGCATGCCATCCTGTAAAAACCAGAAAGAAAAAAAAAAAGCACAAAACACACACACACCAAAAAAAGCCACACACGCACACGTGCACGCACGCACACACACACACACACACATCACAGCTCTCCAAGGTCATATTATCTGGTTACAGCATTTAAGATGGTTATAGCTCTTGGGTAGAAACTGTTCTTCAATCTATTTGTTCTTGATCTAATTGTTCTATATCTTCTACCCGAAGGCAGTGGTGCAAAGAGACTATATCCTGGATGAGATGGATCCTTTAAAATATTGTTAACCTTTTTTAAGGCAACGGGAACTGTATAGTTCTTCCAGAGATGGGAGAGGATGACCAATAATATTTTGGGCTGTGGTTATGACAGATATAGATATACAGCTATATAGCATAATCAAGCTACTATTATATTACAAGAAATTATATTGATATACATTGTCCTGCACATTATTCATTCCAAAATGTAATAAAAAAAATTCCACAGGAATTGCTAGGTAAAGGTACCTCTGACCGTAAGGTCCAGTCGCAGACAACTCTGGGGTTGCGGCGCTCATCTCGCTCTATAGGCTGAGTGAGCCGGCGTTTGTCAGCAGACAGCTTCCGGGTCATGTGGCCAGCATGACTAAGCCGAACCAGAGCAGCACATGGAAACGCCATTTACCTTCCCGCCGGAGCGGTACCTATTTATCTACTTGAACTTTGATGTGCTTTTGAACTGCTAGGTGGGCAGGAGCTGGGACTGAGTAATGGGAGCTCACCCCGTCGTGGGGATTCGAACCGCCGACCTTCTGATCGGCAAGCCCTAGGCTCTGTGGTTTAAACCACAGCACCACCCGCATCCCAATAGGAATTTCTAGAGGAACTGATTAAAAATGAGAAAAAACTTGTCAAATACCCCGGGAAGGAATCGATAAAGTATAATATTAAACTGATTCAAACCCAACTTACGATGATAATGAATCAAGAAATAGAATGGAAGATTAAAACAATTTTCAAGACAATTTTTTTTTTTTTTTTTTAGTTTGCTAATAAACCTGGAAGATTGTTGGCATGGCAGTTAAAGAAGAAGCAAGAAAAGAACACCATAAATAAATTAAACATTAATGGTAAAATTATAGATAATCCAAAAAAAGATAAGAAACCAATTTGTAAGCTATTATACAGAGGTATATCGAGGAAAGCAAGGTGATGTTACAATGATGGAAGAATGTTTAAAGAACAACAAGTTACCTAAAATATATTCCAGATCCTTTTAAATTGATTTAAAATTTATGGTACTGTATTGAGTTTTTCTACAGTGCTTTAGCAATTATTATTGTTGTTGTTGCTGTCAGTAAATTTTAAACCACTTCCAAACCTAGCTCTCATTGGAAACAATTCAGTGATAATATAATTGTATCATTTGGCAACAGATATCCAATCATTTCCAAAACAAAATTTTGAAGAACAGACCAGTGCATTTGCACCAGCAAACAGCCTCAAAATATATGCCGACAACTTGACTATTGCATCATCAACGTCAATCCCTTTCCCCCTTAATTACCCTCTGAGAAATGCTGCATCCACAATAAGGGCAAAACGATTTCTGACATTATTGACATCTTTAGCCTTGCCTTTAAAAACATGAACAAGCAGAGGGGGCACAAAGGATGCCTGGATCCGTACCATGCCAATGGAGGAGGAAGGTTTTGATGCCACAGCAATCTCAGTTGGTTTCATGGGACTGGCTGCATGCAGAGGAATGGTGGGTGGCACCAGCTGGGGAACCCCCAAGGGAAGAAGGCTCAGAGCCCGGGGAGAGGTGGTGGGATGACAATGGATGGTCAAAGGGAGAAGGTTGGCAGGGAGGGGAGTTGGTTGCAGCAGGAGAGGGAGACTCCCTGGCTTCTTCAGCTGCCTGCCTCATCTCTTGTCTCCTGGCCCTCTTCCTCTCCTGCCTCTGAATCTGGACTGCTCTCTGCCACAGCCTCTTCCTGCTCACTAAACCCTGTTACCTCTTCAGCTTCAGACACCTCCTCCTCCTCCTCCTCCTCCTAGTCTTCTATTTCTGACCACTCATCATTGTCCCACTACCACTCCCTGGGCTGAGCCTTCGTCCTATGGGGGTTCCTCAGTTGGTGCCTCTCTCACTACTCCTCTAGAATTCTACGACCCTATATAAATTTAGTAAATAAGTAATAAAATAAGGTGGGGGGAGCCTGTTGCCAACAACCTACTTGCAATATCAACAACACATTTGCAGGGGGGAAAGGCTCCCCGGGGAAGAGGTAAATGTTCCTGTTTGCAGACATTCCCCCTGTCTGTTTCAATGTTATGGTGCAACGCCTAGGATCCTGCATGGTATTCAATACATCTAAAGTCTCCCCTTTTGCTTTTAAAAAAAATAAATTCCTGGAAATCCTTCCTTTTGAATGGAAACCGTGCTATGACTCCGTCGTTAATCATTTGGATCAGTCTGCTGGTGATAGAGGAGTCATTACAGAAACTCTGCATCTCCTGTGAGCAATGGCTGAATTTGTCGTGATGAGCTAAGCTGTGTTTGATTACTGTTATTATGTGGAAGAAGAGAGGAGGAGAGACCAGCTCCCGGAAGCTTATAATAAGCATTGCATCATCTGGCTCTTACCACTCTCTGAATTTCAGAACCCAACAGGGTCAACTCAGGGGCAGCTTTAAAGCCACACAAGCTTTGTGGCTCAGTGCTAGGGCATCTGCCTTGCCTGCAGAAGGTCCCCGGTTTGATCCCTGGCAACTCCAAGTAGGGATGGGAGAGACCTCTGCCTGACACCCTGGAGTGCCACTGCCAGTAGGCAATACTGAGCTAGGTGGATCAATGATCTGGATCAATATAAGGCAGCTGTCATGGACTGGTTGGAGACAGAGGAATGGTGGGAGGAATCAGCTGGGGAAACTCCAAGGGAAGAAGGATCAGAGCCAGGGGGTTGGTGGTGGGATGAGAAACAGTGGCCAGAGGGAGAAGACGGGGAAGAGGAGGTGCCAGAAGCTGAACAGATAGCAAAACGTGGTGAGCTACAAGAGTCTGTGGCAGAGAGAAATCCAGAATCAGAGGCAGAAGCTGGAGAGTGGGATGTGGGAGCCCAAGAGGAAGAGATGAGTCAGATGAAGAGTCACAGGTGTTGCCCCCTCCTGCTGCAACAAGCTCCCCTCACCGCTCCCAGAACAAGAAGAGGCATGAAAGGGACGGAGGAGAGGTTGGCTGCACACAGGCGCAGTCCCTGATTGCTAGGAAAAAGCCCAGGTGGGGAGGAAGGGACTTTCAGCCTCAACAACTGGTTTTCATGGAGGAAGACCGCCAGGAATGAGTTGCCCTGCTCATTAGGCCTGACACTCAACCAATTCTCTGGAGTTCATGTTTTTGCTAATAAAGAGTTAACTCCATCTTTGAGCTGTGTGATTACTGACTGTCACCCGCCAGTCAGCTTTGTCTCTACGTAGTAATTTCACTTGAACAAGCCTTGGGTTACCTCAGCACAATTCATGTCTACAAGTTAAGCCATGAGTAGTGAAGATGGGGGAAGAAATCTATTTTGGGTCGCAGCTTAATGCAAACCTTCCTAATTTCTGCTTCCAAAAACAAGACGTGAACTGAAATGCCGCTGTCCTTCATGCACTTTTCAGAATTTTGTGATGCAGCTCCCAAACCAAAACATGCGTCTGGGGTGGGGATGGCTGGCATGGTTAGTGCATCGGACTAGGACCTGGGAGACCAGGGTTCAAATCTTCCACTCGGCCTCTCAGCCTAGCCTACATCACAGGGTTGTTGTGAAGATAAAATGGGGTGAAAGAGAACTATGTACGCTACCTTGAGCTCCTTAGAGAAAAGGTGGGATATAACTGCAATCGATAAATAAAATATATGAGCAGTGTGAAAGTGGGGCCCCATGACGCCAATTTCCGGGTCCCTTTCTTAAGCATTCTCCCCCATTCAGTGCAGTTCAGAGGCAGATGCTGGTGGTCTGTTGCCTAATCCACTTCTGGGCAACAAAGGTCAAAATCAGCCTTCCTAAACTCACTGGTGGAGGAAGGCGGGTGCAGGGGGTGCGCGGTGCACACCGGGTGTCAGCCGTGAAGGCAGGTGACATTGCCGCGCCACCCCCAACCCCACCCCATGCTCGCCGCGTGGGCAGCGCCCCTGAACACTCGCCATGTGGGCGGCAGACTACTAGGGACGATCCTGTGCGGCGGGCGGCTAGTGGCGCCCCTCCCGACGCTCTCTGTGCGGGCGGCAGGTGGCTAGGGACGCCCGCCGCACGGGGGGCTAGTGGCACCCCCCCCCCATGCTCACCGTGCGGGCGGCTAGCCCTGCCCCCCACATTGCCACGGGTGCTGGGGCAGGTAGCTCTGCCCCTGCCTAAACTCTCCTGTTTCTGCTTCCATGAAACCTGCCGAGCAGCAGAATCCAATGAAAGGATAGCTCAGTTGGTAAGCATGAGATTCCCAATCCCTAGGGGGCCTTGGATTGCCCTCTGCTGATCTCAAGAATCAGCTCCTTCTCTCACAAGGGATCATAATCTCAGTAAGGGCCTTTCCTGCAAGATGTGGACGAAAAGGTTTATTCATCAACAGCACTGTGCTGCCCTTTCGAAAAAGCCACCCATGTATCCAGCAGATTACAAAGCACTCAGTTTATACAGGTAGGCTGGCATGTTTTCAGATGGAACAAACTGTACGTGTTTCATCACCGCTATTGATTTGAAATGCAGCTCCTGCTGAGATGCATAATTTTATTCATAGGGAAGGCATGTCAGCACCAGTAGAAATAGTAATTATCGTGCGCGGAAAATAACAATCTATCACAGCGCTGCAGTGGAGGCGCCGAATTGGAAATTCCGAAACGAACACATTTCCCCTGAATAATTTTAAAGAAAGAGGAGCTATTGGAAATTGGGGGGTGGGGTGGGGAATAGACCAAGTGGCAGAACGCTAACCCCTTTGCTTGCACCAAGTCTCTGGCTTTGGTCCCCTGGATCTCCAGTTGGAACGAAATCTTAGGGTGGGGGGGAGTGGCCTCTTTCATGAGTTCCAGGCAGTGGCAAACCACAGTGGACAATACTGGGCTAGATGGATGGAGCAATGGTCTGATTCAATATAAGGCATGGGTTCAAATGCTATGATCTTCCTTGCACACAAAAAACTAGGAACAGGGGTCATAACTTAGTGGTAGAGCATTTGCATTTGTACATATAAAGTCCCGATCTTAAGCATCTCCAAACAGGGCTGGGGAAGGTGGTTATCTGAAACATAAGAGCTGTTCCTCTTGAAATTCTCCAGCCTGTTTAATAATAATAATAATAATAATAATAATAATAATAATAATAGTTGTACCCTGTCCATCTGACTGCCACTCTTGGCAGCTTCCAACAGATATAAAGGTAAAGGGACTCCTGACTATTAGGTCCAGTCGTGACCGACTCTGGGGTTGCGGCGCTCATCTCGCTTTATTGGCCAAGGGAGCCGGCGTACAGCTTCCAGGTCATGTGGCCAGCATGACTAAGCTGCTTCTGGCGAACCAGAGCAGCGCATGGAAACGCCGTTTACCTTCCTGCTGCAGCGGTACCTATTGATCTACTTGCACTTTGACGTGCTTTCGAACTGCTAGGTTGGCAGGAGCAGGGACCAAGCAACGGGAGCTCACCCCGTCGTGGGGATTCGAACCGCCGACCTTCTGATCAGCAAGCCCTAGGTTCTGTGGTTTAACCCACAGCGCCACCCGCGTCCCTTCCACAGATATAGAAACATAATAAAACATCAAACATTAAATATACCCAATACAAGGCTGCCTTCAGATGTCTTCTAAAAGTCAGGTAGTTGTTTATTTCCTTGACATCTGATGTGAGGGCGTTCCACATACTACCAACCCTCTGCCCGGTTCCTTGTAACTTCCCTTCTCGCAATGAGAGAACCACCAGAAAGCCCTCGGAGCTGGACCTCAGTGTCTGGGCTGAACGATGGGGGTGGAGACGCTCCTTCAGGTATACTGGACCAAGGCTGTTTAGGGCTTTAAAGGTCAGCACCAACACTCTGAATTGTGCTTGGAAATGTACTCTGTTTGTGGACAGAGAACTTGGAGGAACCCTTCTGCTGGATTCCACCAGTGAAAATTTCTCAAGAGGGAAGAAAACAACACTTGTGAAATTTTGACTCAGCACTGTTTGGAGTCACTTCCAGTCAAAGTAGTAGACAACACTGGCCATGTGTTTAGTGATCTGGCTTATAGTATAAGGCAAGTTACATGTATGAAACACAAGTATCCCAGAGTCCACACTACACGTTTCCTTCTCAGGGATGTTAGGCATGTTTGCATCCGCTCCAAGTCCTCCAGAACTATCAAGGAATCCATGTGTCACTATCACAGAGTCTCTAAGTATATGTAGCAAGGCCTAGAGAAGTCCCCACACTATAATCAGCCTTGATTTCCGTGCTATTTTCAGAGCAGATAGGAACCTGCCGGACTGCAGTGGGTCGGCCTGCATATTATTATTTTTTCAAATATTATTTTTATTAAAGATTTTTCTTAGTTTACAAAAGTACGTGCATTGTCTGTTTTTCAGGTTGTAGAGTTTTTTTTCTATAGATCAGTTACATTTGATGTGAGACAGTGCTGTATACAAAATAAGATTGGGGAAGAAGAAAAAGGGGAGATGGATGGTAAAACTTATATTCTTTTACTTAGTGTATATGTGGGGTCCATTTTGGTAAGTATTGTCTACTCTGACTGGCAGCTACCCAGGGTCCTTCCACCCCACCTGCTACATGACTCTTCTTTGAACTGGAGATGCAAACTGACCCTGCGACCTTCTCCGTGTAAATCACATGCTCCATATCTGAGCTATGAAGCTGTTGTGTTCTTTCTTGGACCCGGCCATGTGTCAACTGGCCCATTGATTCCCCAAGGATGTGAGAAAGCGTGTTCTCCTTCATGGAGAGCACGTGTTGCGGTGGGGGCCAGCAAATCACCCCTCTGGTGCTGGGCGGGATCGGATAGATGGCCACAGCTCCGATTGGGTCCTGGGTTGTTGTTGGGGAGATTGAATTGTTGCAAATTGTGATGGACAGCCCAGTGGGTATATAACCCTTGGCACGCCCTGTGATGTTCCTCTTTGCTGCGTGCAACGGATCTCCCGCCCTTCCTCTCCCTTTTATTAGGCCTTTGTGTTGACCTTGCTATGCCTGTCATGGGGTCGTCTGCTGTTGGGGCAGGGGCCTGGTAGGAATTTTTCCATTTGGCTGATGCCATCTGGTTTTCGCCTACTGCGTAGCAATTAGTCACAACTTGTAAGGTTGGCAGTTAGGCATTGGTTATTGTGTTCATTGGTGGAGGGGTAAAGATTGGCTGTGTCTGCCCCTCCAATGCTGCTGCTGCATGGGGAATTCCGTTAAAGGAATCCAGGGGCTCGCCATGCTTTTGTCCATATCCCCCGGTCGGGGGCCAGGGCCACGCAAGAGCCTCTGGGAGCATTTGGGGAGAGACGTTGGGTCTGACCCCCGACCTCTCTTTTTTTCTCTCCCCTAAGTGTTTTCCCTTTACTGACGGTCGTCAGTTCTGTCCTCAGTGGGACAGATAGTCTAAACCAATGCCTATGCAACCACTCACATATCATGCATTTCAATAAAGTTGTGACCAAAATAATGCCAAAAACCAAAACCTAAATTACTGTCTGAGGTGTGAGTTATTTAAAGGGTGGTTTGGGGACCTCGACACGCAACCAAAATGTGCAGACTTCCCTTAATCAGCATTCTTTCCCACACTCCTTTTAATCTATGAATTGAAGGATGGATCGTGTGCTCAGTCCCCATCATTATTCAAATGGCCTCGCAAAACAGTGTGGTTAAACTAATTAAAGCTGATTCTTCAGAGGAAGAATATCTCACTTTGCATCTGCTAGCAAACATTGGAGAATAATTAGCAGTACCCTTTTCTGCCCCAGTGAGGGAAATAGACCTCTAAAAGGGGAAGATTCGGGCTGGAGTTTGCGGAGTGAAGACGTAGCCTTGCGTTTTCAGAACAGGATACGGCGAAGAACGCTGCTCTTTATTGCAAACAAATCTCGATCCACTAAATCATTGTGTCTCAATTTACCTTTTCAAGGTTAATAAAATAAAACAACACTAGAATACGTTATCTCAGGGTGAAATCTGTTTCCAAAAAGCGTATATTAGCCCAAAGGTGTTTATTGAGAGAAATTCACACTAAAATGCTGGTGCATTTTCAAGAATTGCAAACTGCTGCAGAAATGCGGAAAACTGAATGCGAGACGGGGGAAATGACAAACTGAGAAGACCAAAATTTACGGTTTCATCCAACTCTCTTCCAGTTGCTGGAATCTGAATTACACTGACTAATGAGGGGGCTGCCATCAATACCTCCCCACATCCCTGATTATATTGCCTTTTGGAAAGCCTCCTTGAGAGCCAACCTTGGCTGAAAAACTGAACAAATGCAGCAACAACCATGTTGCAGGGTGATGCATTCCCTGTTCAAGATTCCAGACACGAAGGCAATTTCTCCCTTCTCTTTCTAATAGGCAAAGCCATCAACTTAGCCCACTCGAAATCTGCTTGCAATCTGGCCAAAGACAGTAGTCCTCCTTTCCTATATCTCCCCAAATTACCAGGAAATCTAATCAGCCCTGAAGTGACACAAATGGTTATTGTCAAAATCAGTCCATGTTGCTGTGTTACTTAGTTTATTCAATTTGTTAATCTATCTCTCTCTCTCTCTCTCTCTCTCTCTCTCTCTCTCTCTCTGTCTGTGTGTGTGTGTGTGTGTGTGTGTGTTCTTACTGTGGGTGGGAGGGTCACCTGCACTTGTTAACGTGATTTCCTAAGGCTGATTCAATATTGCCTCAGCTTGGCACAAGGCGCACAAAACCCCCTACATTTTTTGTCTACGATGAGCCGAAAATTGTGTCTGCGCAGACGCCGGAAATTACGGCCGCGGGGCTCATGCGCATGCGCGATCCGGCCAACGGAGGGATCTCCACTGGAGTGAACCGGCCCAGGCGAGGTAAACCTTGCCGACCCTGGATTAGATCTCTTAGCATCTTGAGGGAATTTAAACATGGGGATGGGGAGACTGAATAGGGTGGTCATTTGTCCTATGTTACAAATCTTCTGTTTGAAGGACTGCCCAGTTCATCCCATTAAAATATGAAGAAATGTGAGAAGAGGGACGAAGAGCCCAAGAGCCCATCAACTGTTAGCACTTGGGCAGGTGACCAAGAAGGCAGGCAGGTCATCTTGTCACAGTATTAATTTTGGACACAGCTCTTGCAAAATTTTGTAAAAGTGGCATGTTAAAGGATGCACACAGAGAGAAAGAAACACCGGCTAACCCAAAGCTTGGTTTTTAGCAATGATCTGATCCTTCCTCTCCTTACTCAACATTCCCCCAAAAACTCCACATTGGCACCAGTTTCCGAGTCAAACAGGGGACTGGGGAGACTGCATGGAGTTAGGACCCCAGCGCTTATGCCTTAGCAAGATAAAAGATTTGAGATGAGATGTTTTTGTAGTACTACCTTGAATAGGGCCGGCAGGTGGGATCAAATACCGTGTTCAAAATTAGACCACCAGCTGAAAACCACAGCAAGCAACCTGCCTTCCGAGCGATCAAAAGTACAGGCAGTCTAAAATTATCCTCTGCTAATTAAATAAAACAGGGACAAATGCACCAACGTGTTTCCTATGTCTTGCACTCTGATAGCTTAACTCGACGGAGCAGCTGGTTTGCGTTTTAGTCATCCAGAATACGTGTGGAGACATTACAAATAAGATGGCTGTTATGTACTGAGTTAAATAGGATCCAAAATGCAGCAGTCTGATTGGTCCTAGAACAATACGATTCAGAATGCAGCAGTCTGATTGGTCCTAGAACAATACGATTCAGAATGCAGCAGTCTGATTGGTCCGCAGGAGCCACCCAATCCAGCTCCAGGGGGAAGTGAATCCGCAACCTGATTGGCCTACAGGAATATCCTGGAATTAGCCAATCACGTGGGGCCCATTGTGTAAATAATGTATATAAAGCAGACGTTCTGGGGGAACTTTCATTCCTCGCTACTATGAGCTGAATAAAGAGCATGAAATCCACACTCGACTCCGAGTATATTTCAATGGCCATCCCCTGGGAGGATCTACGAAACGGAGGGCGAGGCACCGAAAAGGATTTATAGTGCGGAAGCCAACATGAAGTCCTTCAATTGTTGTGGACGGCAACTTCCTACAACCCCAGCAAGCATGGCCCCTGGTCAGGAATTATAAGAGTTGCCACCCGAAACATCGAAAGGCCCCACAAGTTGGCTCCCTCTGCTTTAGGAGGGCTGCCACATGACTGGATGCTAGGTTAACAGAAGAAGAAAAATATATTGGACATCACATTATTTCAAAGGTACAAACTATATGGGTCACAGTGTTAGAAACTCAGATATAAAAGCTAATCGCCAAATGGCACCTTAAACCTGGGTTAGGGTCGCCACAACAGAATGTCTAGGTGCCATTTCCCTCCAATATGGTGGCTCCCAATTAGCTAATTACTGAGGACCCCCTATTTTTCAAAAGCCAAGCCACAGACCCCCTACTTTTGAAAACGTTGATTTCTCTATGGTAGTTACCTCTGCAAAGCAATTTTTTTAAACAAAATGTGGGGTGGCCCCTAATAAGCAAAGGATTTTAGGTATACTAAAAAAAAAAAACCCAGACTAGGGCTGAGCGATATCCGGTTTTCAACATTGTGATATATCAGCAGCTAAACATCACAAAAGGCATGTCCAAAGTCCATTTTGGGGGCCTTATCCAGCCCCCCGGTCGGTTTAATCCAGCCCCTGTGGCAGTTTATTTCCTGGGGTAAAATCCTTAAAAAACTTCAACAACTTCAATCCTAAAAAAAGGTCGAGCACTTTGGTTGGCCCTATGGTCGGCCCTCACGGCCCTTCACTTCATCAAATCTGGCCCTCTTTGAAAAAAGTTTGGACACCACTGCTAGTCCAATATATCACGATGTCTGAAATTGGAAATCAGGCGTGGGGATGAGGGAAGGAGCAGTCATGGAGATCAGGAGGGTGGAGGGAGGAAAGGAAGTGGAGTCACCTCCATCACGTGGTTTGAGTGGGAAGTGAAAATGCATATCCACTATGACTGCTGCTGCTTTCCTGCTGACTGAGAAAAGCTGCTCCACTACGGTGCCAGGGGAAGAAGAGTTTGGATTTGATATCCCGCTTTATCACTATCCTAAGGAGTCTCAAAGCGGCTAACATTCTCCTTTCCCTTCCTCCCCCACAACAAACACTCTGTGAGGTGAGTGAGGCTGAGAGACTTCAAAGAAGTGTGACTAGCCCAAGGTCACCCAGCAGCTGCATGTGGAGGAGCGGGGACGCGAACCCGGTTCACCAGATTACGAGTCCACCGCTCTTAACCACTACACCACACTGGCTCTGTGTGGTGCCACGGTGCCTTGAAGTGAGGGCGATCAGCTGCCCCGTTCTCTGTCAGCGTGAGGGAAGGCAGCTCATATCAGCAGCGTTATCGGCTGAGATCATCGTGCGATATCGGTAGTGCCTTGAAATTGGCTGCCCCGCTCTCCCTCGCGCGAGGAGTGATGTCTTGCCAAGTCAAATTGTTATTGCAGTGTGATTTGGACCAATAAATAGCACAGAGCTAGAACAGTCCCTAAAATTTGTGATGCAAAAATGATGAACGTGTAGTTGGGGAGAGGCAAGGGGTGGGGCCACGGACCCCCCGGGGGCATTCCTTGGACCCCCCCGGGGTCCACGGACCCCCTAATTGGGAAGTACTGAGAGCCAGTGTGGTATAGTGGTTAAGAGCAGTGGAATCGTAATCTGGTGAACCGGGTTCGCGTCTCCGCTCCTCCACATGCAGCTAGTCACACTTCTTTGAAGTCTCTCAGCCCCACTCACCTCACAGAGTGTTTGTTGTGGGGGAGGAAGGGAAAGGAGAATGTTAGCCGCTTTGAGACTCCTTTGGGTAGTGATAAAGCGGGATATCAAATCCAAACTCTTCTTCTTCTTCTTCTTCTTCAATGGATTGAGACATAGTTTCGCCTTCTCCCAAGGCTTTATGCTGCCTTAGTGCAAGCAGTCCCCCTTCTGAATGCTGGGAAATGTTATTATGTGCTGATGCTGAGCTTCTGAGCTGCCTTATTTGCCTTCAGCTCCAGCACATGGTAACTGCAGCACAGATGAATCATCACCAGATGGGTAAATATACTAGGGGGTCAGGGGTCAGGTGACAAGTAGATTTAGCTGCTGCTAAATATAAGAAGGAATGAGCAAAATTAATTTGGGAAATAAATAAATCTCCAGCTTGCTGCAAGTTATTCAGTTTCCCCTCTCTCTTTCAGTTTGCAATCTGAAATTTGGAAATGAAATATGAAAGGAGGGAGAGAAGAGGAAGGAAGTGGGCTTTGCTTGGGAGGCTGTTTTCTCAGCTCCAGGCTGTCAAAGAAGGGAAATGTGTGAGACAAATGGGAGAGGAAACCTGGAAATAAGCCCATTTCTTCCTTTAAATTTATGAATTGACAGACCAGGGCTGCCTCAAACTACCTAGTTGTAGTCAACTAATTTCTACTCAGATTCGTTGAAACTAAAAGTACGGTTAAATGAGGACCATTAATTTTAATGGGTTGAAAATAACCCACAGCTTAGATACCACTTTGTGTTTCAAAACGAAATCCCAAGGCAGTCCACAACAGTGTCTCAAGAATATCATCCCCCCCTGGCCAAAGGTAGAGGCCAGAACAATGGCAGATGGTCCACTAGGTCAAATGGGGCAATGTCTCACCAACCTCAGTGCCATGGACTGGTTGCATGTATAGGAGTGGCTGGAGGCAGCTACTGAGGAACCCCCTGGGAACCCCCAGGGGAAGAAGGCTCAGAGCCCGGGGATTGGTGGTAGGAAGACAATGCGTGGTCAGAGGGAGAAGACTGGGAAGAGGAGACGTTGGAAGCTGAAGGGGCAACGGGGTTTAGTGAGCAGGGGGAGTCTGTGGCAGAGAGCAGTCCAGATTCAGAGGCAGGAGAGGAAGAAGGTCAGGAGACAAGAGATGAGGCAGGCAGCTGAAGAAGCCAGGGAGTCTCCCTCTCCTGCTGCGACCAACTCCCCTCTCCTCCTAGTCTCTCCAAACACTTAGAGCAGGCATGGCCAAACTACAACTCCCATCACCCCACAGGTCCAGTGGTCAGGGATGATGGGAATTGTAGTCCCAAAACAGCTGGCGGGCATGAGGAGACCAGAATAATGAGATAGCTACAAGGCGGCAGAGCCTTTAGCTGCTGGGGAAGGAACCAGGAGGGGAGCCTTATAGCGTGGTGGGAAGGCGGGGAACTTCAGTCCTCGCAGCTGCCTCACTGGGGCAAGACCTACTGGGGAGAGTTGCTGTGACCACTAGGTCTGCCCTGTTTTGGTTTCTTTGCATAAAGAGTTATGGTAACGGACACTGGTGGCTTTTTTGCAGGGTGGACAAAAATCAAAGATTTTTTTATTTTAAAAATCGGATTATTTTTTATTTAAATTGAATTTTTAAAAAATAAAATGCTTTTGGGGGGAAAATCTTTCTAAAGGTAGTTTTCTATTTAAGTTACATTATAGTCCAAAGGCTATTCATCAGGAAATGAGGATTTGTTTTTAATTACATAGCACGAGGCTTTCTATGCAAGGTTTAATTTTTTTGATAAATGAATTCCATTAATCCATTCACAATTTTTGATATAACTGTAAAAACTACTCTGAAAATTTATTATTGCAAAAATGAAACCCCCATCTGGTTGTAAATATTAAGATTATACTAGCAAGAATTAGTCTTTCTGTAAAAAAAGAAGACGATTTAAATCAAGTCTCACTGACTAGTGATTTAAATCGTGATTTAAATCAATTTGATTTAAATCAAACCCACCCTGCTTTATTGCTGATGGACTCCTGATTCCATGGGCTCCCGACACTCATCTTACACCAGCCAGCCCAACACACACACACACACACACACACACACACACACACACACACACACACACACACACTATTACAGTGACAGAGCAGCATAAGAGAAACATATGAATAAAATAACAGTTAGGATTTAAGCAGGTAATTGTTAAAGCAAATAAGAACAAAGAAACAAACATAGGGTGAAACATGTGAATAAGAGTACGAGATTAAACACAGATAATTGATGAATAAGAATGATAATTAAAACAAATAAGAACTAAAAAACACACAGTTAAAACAACTATCAGGGGTGCCAGCCCTCGCCTTCAGTATTAATTTTATTTACCACATTTATATCCCACCTTTTTCTCGCATGGTTCTGCCCCCCCCATCTCATTTAACCCCCACAACAACCCTGTGAGGTAGGTTTAGGCCTGACAGCTGCATCACCTCCAGACGGACGCAACTATCTGCCTGCCTCCCCCCTTCCACCACAGCCAGCATGCTCAGTAGGAGCTGCCGATGAGGCGGTGACCCCCCCCCCCCCCAGGCTTTCGAGTCCCACCGAATGATGATTGCATCCTAAATCCGGCATGTGCCATGTAGGATGGGTCAACCACACCAGAGCCCCATCTCTCACGGCGCCACTTAGACCAGCATCAATATGCTCAAATGAGTATAATCTCAAGCCTTGGAATGAACAGCATAAGGAAAAATAATGTCTGATGGAACCACAATCCCTTGTTTGAAGTCTAGCATCAACATCAAGGGTCAAGGATATAATATTTGTTTATTAATTGAGAACACCCACCAACTGCTTAATTAAACGATCGTTTGAATATGAGCCTCAGAGATATGGCGCAGAGATTAACTGAAACCAAATACTGCAAAGAGATTAAATTGAGCCAAGCTATCATTGATCAAATTAAACAAGTGTGTCTGGGCGTTTCAACCAGCAAATAACAGACAATGTGTTTTTCCTCTGGATCAGATTCAGCAAAGTATTATTAATTGTTGTTAAACGACACACAGTTATACCGAAGAGGAAATAAGATCTTATCCAAACTTAGTTCAAAGAAATACATTTTTCATGGGTTTATGGACATTCAGCAAAGAGGAGGCTTAAAGACACACCGTTATTCTTAATGTAAGTAGCTGGAACATCTTTCTTAACGCCTGCAATAATCTGTCTTCTTCCTGCTCTACGGTCATCTGTTCCTTCTCAACATTACTAAGTATTTATTTAAGGAGCAGAGTGGAGAATCCATTTCATGCTTTCTACTAGACAAGGGCTGCAATTCTTTAATGTCACAGAATTTAAAGCTGTGCTGAATCGCCCGCTACATTTTCGCCAGGTAATAATTATTATTCTTCCTAATAAGAAATAAGGAATACCGGTAATTCATTCTGACTTGGGAGGAGCACAGATCTCTGCAGAGAACTGAGCTCTAACCCAAATTCATGGACAACTTATTAAGCCACCCTATGACTTATGAAATTTCAATATGCCGTCAAACATGTATTTGTAGCCATAAGGTCTAGAAACTTGTTTGAAAATAATATTTTTTTAAAAAAAGCTGAGACTAGGGCTGGGCAATATATTGACAAATTGTCCAAAACTGGTTTGAAGTCCGTATCGTGATACTGGTTTCATAATTTCTAACCTGGCAATATATCACGAATCATTATGTGTGCTTCCGTGTGTGTGTTATGCAGAAATCACAATGTGGGGGGACATGTGAAGCCAGCTAATGCTTCTCTCGATTCCTGCAATCCCTGTTAACTCTGCCAGCTCAGCTCTCCCCTGGCTCCAGCAGAGGGAAACGGATTAGAACAGGCACTGGCAAAAAATCATGAGGCAGGAAAAACCATGAAGCCAGCCAACATCTCTAACATAGCGCCTTCCTTATTTAATAATAATAAATAATAATAATTTTTTATTTATACCCCACCCATCTGGCTGGGTTTCCCCAGCCACTCTGGGCGGCTTTCAACAGAACATTAAAATACAGTAATCTATTAAACATTAAAAGCCTCCCTAAACAGGGCTGCCTTCAGATGTCTTCGAAAGGTCTGGTAGTTGTTGTTCTCTTTGACATCTGAAGGGAGGGCGTTCCACAGGGCGGGTGCCACCACCGAGAAGGCCCTCTGCCTGGTTCCCTGTAACCTCACTTCTCGCAATGAGGGAACCGCCAGAAGGCCCTCGGCACTGGACCTCAGTGTCCGGGCTGAACGATGGGGGTGGAGACGCTCCTTCAGGTATTTCAGATATTGTGATATATCGGTATATCACAATGTTTAGATGGTAATATATCATGATGTTGAAAACCAGGTATCACCCAGCCCTAGCTGAGATTCTAGGGAAATTAAGATATGGGTACTCATTTGTCTTGCACTCTGATTTCCAGCAACATATATGCTACCCTAACCATTCGGTCCTTGTGCCATAAATATGCCCGCCTACTTTCTGAGAAACTTTGCTGCAAAGCAATTTAATGTTTGCTGAAGTGTGGCACAGCTGTGCTAAGATTTATTAACTCATCGGATGAGGAATTGCTATCGCCTTCAGTCTGCCGAGCTCTTCCAGCGCTGCCTGCAGAGGAATATAATTATTCTACTGCCAACACCGTGACCGTAAACGCCAACTCTCTCCCCACCAGCACCCTTTGCCCGGCATGCCAGTTCCTTTCAGAAGAAACAAACAATCTGCTTCCTACCTTTTCTTAATTATGCTGGGATTTGCAGTTACCAGCTGAGTTTTGGACCCAACGTGCTTGCTGTATTCACTGGTGAGAGGTGGAAGATTGCATCTGAAAGAAACAGAAACACACTATGTATTTTAACTTCTCTGCTGTTTCCCCCCCTCTTTCTTTCTTTCTTTCTTTCCTTCTTTCTTTCCGCCGTTTGAAAAGAAAAGAAAAACCTGATCAAGCACAAAAGACTGGCATGACCAAGCAGTGGCTGGAGTGCAGAGTCCAGTGGCACAGCAAATATGCAGAATCACTGAATTGTAGAGTTGGAAGAGACACACGATGGTCATCTATTCCCAGGTACAATCCCTGGCATCTCTGGTTAAAGGGGAACTACATGGGCAAGAGACCCAGGTGGCGCTGTGGGTTAAACCACAGAGCCTAGGGCTTGCTGATCAGAAGGTCGGCGGTTCGAATCCCCGCTACAGGGTGAGCTCCTGTTGCTCCTGCCCACCTAGCAGTTCGAAAGCACGTCAAAGTGCAAGTAGATAAATAGGAACTGCTCTGGCAGGAAGGTAAACGGCGTTTCCGTGCACTGCTCTAGTTCGCCAGAAACAGCTTGGTCAAGCTGGCCACATGACCCGGAAGCTGTATGCCGGCTCTTGGCCAATAAAGCGAGATGAGCGCCGCAACCCCAGAGTCGGACACGACTGGACCTTTACATGGGCAAGACTGCAGGGCCTTTCCTCAAAGGCCAGCAAAATTTGGCTCCTTTGAAATATTTCCACCCCAAGTGGTCATTACAAGAACTCTGGAACTAAGAAAGAGTGCCTGAGTTTCCTTCCTTCCTTCCTTCCTTCCTTCCTCCCTCCCTCCCTCCCTCCCTCCCAGTCCCCCCTTCTCGATGACGTTTCAGAGTCAGCACTCCTGACTTTGCTCTTAACCTGCTCTGGGAGCTTATGGCTGCAGAGCAGGGTAAGAATGCTTTAAATAAATAATATATAACAAATAAAGTGTCCCTAAAAGGTAAAGGGACCTCTGACTATTAGGTCCAGTCGCGGACAACTCTGGGGTTGTGGCGCTCATCTCGCTTTATTTACTGAGGGAGCTGGCGTACAGCTTCCAGGTCATGTGGCCAGCATGACTAAGTCGCTTCTGGCGAACCAGAGCAGCGCACGGAAACGCCGTTTACCTTCCCGCTGCAGCTGTACCTATTTATCTACTTGCACTTTGACGTGCTTTCAAACTGCTAGGTGGGCAGGAGCTGGGACCGAGCAACGGGAGCTCACCCCATCGCGGGGATTCGAACCGCCGACCTTCTGATTGACAAGCCCTAGGCTCTGTGGTTTAACCCACAGCACCACCCGCGTCCCTACCTGCCTGCAAAGAGTGAGAGGTCTGCAGGGTACCCCGGCCCCCTGAGGTACCGTCCCAAGGATTACTGGATTTCACCAATGAATGCTTGTCATTGTTTCAGTTATTTAATGCACATGTATCTCTGTCTTTGTTCAAAAAACTCAGTGTCGCTAGTTCTCCTGTGATCTCCCGTGAAGGCGGTGTCACCATATAGTCACTAGGTGGCAGTAGACTTAGTTGCATCTGTGTGGAGTCCAGAGTGGCCTGTCTGTTTCTGTTCTTTTGGAAGAGAGGCAATCAAGCTTTTGTTTAGATTCCTGGCAGGTGTCTCATCTAAGCCTGCCATGTTTTCTCCCTTCCCACCAAGATATAACAAGGTCTTGGCATCATCAGTAGAAGTGCATCATCTGCCTTCTCTGACTCATTGTTCAAATGACTGTCCTTCCCCTTTGTTTTATATTTTATTGATGGATTCAATTTATATACTGCCCTCCATACAAAGATCACAGGGTGGCTTATAGTATAAAAATACATAACATAATAACAAACAAAACACACAGCCCTCTACAGCTTAGTAAGCCATAGGTTGCATAATCAGCCAAAGGCTGGGGAAAAGAGGAATGTAATGGTACCTGGCGAGCTTCCCTGGGGAGAGCATTCCACAAATGGGAAGCCACCACAGAAAAGGCTGTTCTTGTGTTGCCACCCTCTGTCCCTCATGACGAAGGGCCTCAGATGATGATCACAGGGTCTGGGATTGGTTCATATGGGAAGAGGCGGTCCTTGAGATATTGTGATGCTGAGCCATTTCAGGCTTTATAGGTCAAAACCAGCACTTTGAATTGGGACCAGAAACAAATTGGCATCCAGTGCAGTTGGGCCCCAGGACCATCTTGCCCCAAACCGTCTTGCCCTAGTGAGCAACCTGGCCGCTGAATCCTGCACCAGCTGAAGTTTCCGAACCATCATCAGAGGCAGCCCCATGTATAACACGCTGCAGTAATCTAGCCTAGAGGCTACCAGAGCACAGACAATAGAAGTTAAGCTATCCCTGATAGGGGCGCAGCTGGACCACCAACCAAGTATTCCACTCCATTGAGGTCACCTGATTTTCAAGCAACAACAATGGACCCATAAGAACCTCAAAGCTGCATACCTGCTCCTTCAGAGGGAGTGCAACCCTATCAAGAGCAGGCAACCTCCCATCCATCCAGTCCAGGGGACCACCCACTAACAGAGTCTCACTCTTATCTGGATTGAGCATCAGTTTGTTGGCCCTCATGCAGCCCATTACCAATGCAAGATAGCAGTAAAGGAGAAGTAGAGCTGTGTGTCGTCGGCATATTGCTGACAATGTACTCCAAACCTCCATATAACCCCACCCCGCAGTTTCATGTAGATGTAAAACAGCATGGGGGATAAAATTGAACCCTGAAGAACTCCACATTGAAGGCTCTACAGGATCAAAGAGCACTCCCCAAGCATCACCCTATGGAAACGACCATCCAAGTAGGACTGGAACCACCGCTGCAGAAGGATACTATGGTTGATGGTATCAACTGCTACTGAGAGGTCAAGAGAAATTAACAGGGACACATTTCCCCTGTCTCTCTCCTGACAAAGGGCGACCAAAGCAGTTTCTGTGCCAAAACTGGGCCTAAACTCTGATTTAAATGGACCTAGAGAATCGGTTTCCTCCAAGAGTACTGAGATCTGATCCATGGCCACCCGCTCAAGAACCTTTTCCAAGAACGGGAGATTGGCAACTGGCCGGTAATTACATAGATTTGATATAATTACTTTATCTCAATACCGGTCAGCCAAAAGATTGAAAGTATGTTCAAATCAGTCATGGATACTGTTCCTTTGGGAACTCAAGTTTACTCCATCCCAGTAGGAGCTGTGTTTTGTTTTTCTCACCAGGATAGCTTCATCAGACAATATTGCAGAAAACGAAGGGGATGTGGCTGAGTAGCCAGATGGAAACTCAGCAAGAACCCAGCTATTCAGACCAAACCCCATGGCTTCTAGACAAAGGAACAGGAGAAATATGCTGATTGGCTGCATGCATTTTAATGACACCAAACCCACCAATAAACAGCCGGAGACCCAAGTTTGGGAAACCCTGCATTAGACAATCTACTCTTCAAGGACTAGCTGGAAGACTGCCTCTTCCCTTTGCTCTCACAACTCCCGTGTGACATTCATTCATTCATATACTATACTGTGCAGAAAGTGGATAGAGAGAGGGTCCCCCCACAATAATACTAGACCTTGGGAAGAGTTGGGGGTTCAGGACAGACAAGAGGAAGTACTTCCTCACACAGTAAATTTGTTCTCACAAGAGATAGCGATGGCCAACTTGGATTAGACCAGATGGGTGGAGTATAAAGTAAAGTAAAGTAAAGTTTATTTACGGCCATTGGCCCAACATACAAAGTCAAAGTCACAGATTCAGAGGAGTATAAATAAATTATTATTATTATTATTATTATTATTATTATTATTATTCATGGATGATAAGGCTCTCAACGACTACTAGGCACAATGGCTATGCTCCACATCCGTAGTTGGGAGGCAATATAGCTCTGAATACCACATGTTGAGAATCTCAAATGGGGAGAGGGCTGTTGTGTTGAAGTCCTACTTGCAGGCTTCCCATGCGAGAACAAAGGGTTGGGCTAGATGAGCCACTGGGCCTCATCCTTCTTCTAAACTTAATGAGTTGCCCACCCAAATGGTGCAGGTGCATGAAAATATGGCCACGACAACGAAAGACGTCTTGAAATGCCCTCCCTAGTGAGATCCACTGTGCTCTTTATCTTCCCACATTAAGAGATTTTAAATTTTAGGACCTGCTGTGAGATGGTTTTCTTCTGAGACTGCTGCCTTACACTCTTGTTTGGCTTCAATGCCCCCCGCCCCATTTGAATTGAAATGTTGATATTGTGAGTTGGATGCCTCTGACCATTTGCTCGTGTTATTTTCTTTTCTTCTGCAAGTCGCTTGGGAATCAAAGCACTTCTAGACAAGCGGTATCAATACGATGTTGATGCCATTGTGGTGATGAATAGCAGTGATGACACAGTCACTCCTTTGCCATCCTCAGTTAGCTTTCCCTCTCCTGTCTTTTCCGTGGCACTTGCATTCTCTAAAGTTGTTGTCCTTTCCTTCAAAAACTGCATGGCAACCAGAAATGTAACAGCTGCGGCTTCCTGCATGCCTGGATTTTAACACTTGGAATGTTCCACTAATGTTAAATGCTGCCGTTGTTCCACCACTGCCTGCGAGGTGTTCCTTGCAGGTTTTCCAGGTGAGGTGGGATACTGGGGTGCAGAGGGGAACTTTCTCACCCAGGTGAAAGCCAAGTGACTGAATTAAAGCAACTAGCAGTACATGTGAAAAGGATCTAGGGGTCTTAGTGGACTGCAAGCTTAATATGAGTCAATAGTGTGATGAAGCAGCAAAAAAAAGCTAATGCTATTGTAGGCTACATCAACAGAAGTATACTGTCCAGATCAAGTAATAGTACTCCCCTATTCTGCCTTGGTCAAACCACATCTGGAGTCCTGTTTCCAGTTCTGGGCACCACAATTTAAGAAGGACATCAACAAGCTGGAAGGTGTGCAAAGGATGGTAACCAAGATGATCAAGGGTATGGAAACCAAGCCTTATGAGGAACAGTTGAAGGAGCTGGCTACGCTTAGCCTGGAAAAGAGGAGACTGAGAGGAGATATGACTGCTATCTTCAAATATCTCAAGGGCTGTCACATGGAAGATAGAGCAAGCTTGTATTCTCCTGCTCTAGAGGGTAGGACTCGAACCAATGACTTCAATTTACTTACTTACTGACAGTAAGAGCTGTTTGACATTGGAATGGTCTTCCTTGGGACATTGTGGGTTTTTAAGCAGAGGTTGGACGACTATCTGTCATGGGTGGTTTAGGTGAGATTCTTGCATTGCAGGGGGTTTGACTGGATGACCCTTGGGGGTCCCTTCCAGCTCTTTGATTCTATTATTCTAAAACCTACTAAGCTTCGCAAGTCATTCTGTCATTCTTATCCAGGCTCCCCAGCCCTAGCAGGAATGATCTGAAGGGTGCAAGGGAAGGACAAGACACCAGATCAGTCTTTCCCAAACCTGGTGGGGAAGTTGTAGTCCACATTGGTGGCCATCTTGTGGTTGCAAATTATGCAGGACTAGATAGACTTTTGCAGGGGTGTAGCAAGGGGGAGCTATGGGGGCGGGCCACCCCGGGTTCCACCCCAGAGGGGGGTGACACTTTTTTTTATAAAAAAAAAATTAATTTTTTTTTATAAATTTAACTTTTGAAAAAAAAAGAGATAATAGACACAAACACACAACCCCCCACACCTCACATAGTGGCACCATCAGAGGGGGGTGACACTTTTTAATTTTTTTAAAAAAAATTAAAAAAATGTTTATTATTATTATTTATTTTAACTTTATTGGAAAAAAAGAGATAATAGACGCACACACAAAAAACCCACACCTCGCAAAGTGGCACCATCAGAGGGGGGTGACACTTTTTTATTTTATTTTATATTTTTTAAAATTTTTATTTTTATTTTTTAAAAAATTAAATTTTAACTTTATTGAAAAAAGAGAGATAATAGACACACACACACAAAAACCCCACACCTCGCAAAGTGGCACCATCATTTTTTTGGGGGGTGACTTGCTATGCCACTGGGTGCAGCTCTGCCAGTGCCCTGGCAAAGTGGTGGGGGGGTGACAAAAAAAATTCCGCCCCGGGTACCACCTGAGCTTGCTACGCCTCTGGGCTTTGGGGCTGATCCAACAGAGCCTCTCTTATGTTCTTATGCTCAATTCCATAGTTTAAATATGTGCCAAATGAAGAAGCTTTTCCTTTTGTCTGTCATCAATCTTCCAACATTCAATTTCACCAAATGACTGCTATATTTTGAGAGGAGGGAGGAAACGCCTCCTTACCCACTTTCTCTACCCGACTGTGTTTGACTGACATAGATAAAATGGGCCTGTAAAATGCATTTCTTTTCAGAAAGATCCCCCCTCCCGTTCCTCAGATCTCCTCCTGCTAAGACGTGCCGTGAAATTTCACATTTCACTTCACCTTGATCCGTGGAACCCACAACTTGTCAGCTTGCTTGTACTCTCCTTTACACACATCACATCAATATCCTTTCCGGCACGGGGAACTGACAGAGAAGTCAAATGCAAGTCCCAGCTCTGCCGCCTTTGAAACCCTTTCAAAGCCTCAAAGTGACATTAGCGGTGTGAGGGCTGGGGGGCTGAGCGAGCTCCAGTTTCTTCCTATCTGTGAGGGCTATTAAACTCTTCCATTTAAGCCTAAGTGAGCAGCAGACCTCCGTGGCTCCAAAATATCACGCTGGCAGGAATTACAGTCCAGAACCTAATAATTGAATACTCCAGGAGAAAACGGCCAGTGCTCTAGGGATAAGGAGCCTTTTGTCAACATCCATGGTCAGACACTAGCTTTCTTGGGAAGCCATTTTGAAAACAAGGCCAAAGCAGGAACTCCAAGACCCCAGACCCCATCCACCAAAGGCCCGTTCACAATTCCTCAGGCCACGGATTTCACCGTTCTTTTTGCCCCTGAGTTGGCAACTGGGAGGTCAGGTCACATAGGCAATGGCCTCATGGCATTCAGACCACTGGTACATTTGACTCCTTGTTGTCTACACCAGGGTGGATTTGATTTAAATCACAATTTAAATCACGATTTAAATCACTAGTCAGTAAGGCTTGATTTAAATCACTAGTCAGTAAGACTTGATTTAAATATTTTTTATAGAAAGACTCATTCTTGCTGGTATAATCTTAATATTTACAACCATATGAAGGTTTCATTTTTGGAATAATAAATTTTCAGAGTAGTTTTTATAGTTATATCAATAATTACTGATTTGGTTATACTACTAGAAATACATAGACAGATAATTATGAAATTATGGTGAGGTTTAATAAGTTAACTGTTTATATTTGGACAACTTTTCTGCTGTACTTTATTGGAAGGAGAAAAATAATCATTTCCTTAATAACCATTTAAACAATTTATTTAACTAAAACAATAACATGATAGCATATGTATCCATGTTTGTTAACTGATGTGGTTAAACATTAAAAAAAAAACCAACTTAGACTGAGTTTTAGCACACTTGATAAACTTAAAACAAATCCTTATTTCCTGATCAATAGCCTTTGGACTACAATGTAACTTAAATAGAAGACTATATTTAGAAAGATTTTTCCTCCAAAAGCATTTTATTTTAAAAATCCAATTTAAATCAAGAAAATCCGATTTAAATCAAAAAAATCCGATTTTTTTGATTTTTTAAAAAAAATCATTGACTTTTATCCACCCTGGTTGGCCACTGGGAGGTCAGGTTACATAGCAATGGCCTCATGGCATTCAGACCACTGGTACATTCGACTCATTGTTGTCTACACTGACTGGTAGCAGCGCTCTGGGGTTTCTGACAGGGGTGTCTCCCAGCCCTATTTGGAGATGCCATCGTAGAATGAACCTGAGGCCTACTACAGGAGATGCTCTGCCCCTTAGCTTCAATCTTTTCCGTTTAATTTTTCTTATCTTTATCGGATTTTATCCTAGGAGCGTATTTCAAACGTGGGTCTCCAGCTGTTGCTGGACTACAACTCCCAGCATCCCTAGCTAGCAGGACCACTTAATCTCGAGACTCTTAATCTCAGGGATGTGGGTTTGAGCCTCACGTTGGGGAAAAGATCCCTTGCTGGACTAGATGGTCCCAACTCTACAATTCTAACTTCACAGAGCTGTAGCTCTGTGAAGGGAATAGGGGTCACCTAAGCACTCTCAGGGGACCCAGGTGGCGCAGTGGGTTAAACCACAGAGCCTAGGGCTTGCTGATCAGAAGGTCGGTGGTTTGAATCCCCGCGACGGGGTGAGCTCCCGTTGCTCGGTCCCAGCTCCTGCCCACCTAGCAGTTCGAAAGCACGTCAAAGTGCAAGTAGATAAATAGGAACCGCTCTGGCGGGAAGGTAAACGGCGTTTCCGTGCACTGCTCTGGTTCGCCAGAAGTGGCATAGTCATGCTGGCCACATGACCCGGAAGCTGTACGCCGGCTCTCGGCCAATAAAGCGAGATGAGCGCCGCAACCCCAGAGTCGGACACGACTGGACCTAATGGTCAGGGGTCCCTTTACCTTTACCTTTAAGCACTCTCAGCAGCCTGTACATACTACAGTTCCCAGGATCCATGGGGTGCGCGCAAGTGTTTCAAGTGGTATCATAACGCTTTAAATGCATGGTGCAAATGGAGCCTTAAGACACTTCTCTTTCTAAGAAAATGGGGTCCAAAGATCTTCCGTGCAAGGAAGTCAGAAGGGACCTGAGTCTATTCCATCTCTCTCAGTTTTCTCAAAATAAAAAAAATTCCTTCCAGTAGCACCTTAGAGACCAACTAAATTTGTTCTTGGTCTCTAAGGTGCTACTGGAAGGAATTTTTTTATTTTGTTTTGACTATGACAGACCAACACGGCTATCTACCTGTCTCAGTTTTCTGTTTGATTAAAGCACCTTCACTCAGTCGTCTTCCCCTGATCCCTCTGAAGAGCGACATGCATTGTTAAGGGAGGGAAAAGGCCTATCTGCCATGGCTCTTTCTCACCCCTATAAATCACTCCGAGGGAGAAAAAGAGACCATCTACGGTTAATTAAACACAAGCTAAAAGGAAAAACCCATGTCGTTGGATGGTTGTGGTTGCGAAACGAGGGGGAAGGAGGGGGCAGGGACGCCATGCCACAGCGGGGCCACTGTCTTACCGCATGACAAAGTCCGCTTGGTCTATCTGTCTGCCGCAGCCGCTGTTCTTCAGAATCCCACCATTTCCTACCACAGAGCATTTCTTCAATGGCAGCTGGAATGGCGTTGCCTGGCAACAGAAAACAAGGCCCGTTTTTATGGACGAGTTCACACAGGAGCTTCAGGTGGAGACCAGCTAAGCGGGAAGGGGTTTTAGGGAGAGGTTAGGCCAAGGCTAGGAGCCAAATGCGGAGTCCTCCAGATGTTGTAGGACTACAACTCCCATCGGGCCCTCTCCATGCTCCACTTTGGCCAGGGTGGAGGAGTTTGGAGGGCAACAACATCTGGAGGGACACGAGTTTCCTGCCATGGCAGTTTTGTTATCCGTCGCATAAGGGAAGGTTTCCAAATTTCTATGGCGGAAAAAACACACATCACATATAATCAGAGGAACAAACGGGACAAGAGCTAACCATCATAGCAGAGATTTTACATTTGGATACATTGCCACCTTTTCGGTATTGGACTTATTAGACCTCTCAAGGAAAAATACTCAGAGGATTGACCAGGGAACTGCCTCACAAAGTCATAACTTATTATCTCTCTGCTTATTTAATTGTGGTTTTGACTGCAGTTCATAGAATCATAGAATGATAGAGTTGGAAGGGACCTTGAGGGTCTAGCCTAGCCTTCTGCAATGCAGGAATACATGACAGATGGCTGTCCGTCCAACTTCTGCTTGAGAACCTCCAAGGAAGGAGAGTCCACTACATCTCGTGGGAATCTGCTCCACTGTCAAACACCTCCTACCACCAGAAAGTTCTTTCTGATGTTTAGTCGGAATCTGCAGAAGAATTTGCAGAAGAGGGAACTGAGAGCACGAGAAAAGGCATTTGTGACTCATGGTGAGAGTCGAAGATTCCTCAGTTCAAGCTCATACCTATTATGCGGCAGCAATTCTCCGTTGTTAATTATGCCAATTTCCCACAGAGACCGACAATATTGAATGAAAAATATAAACAATATTTATACTATTATAATCAAGGCTGAACAAAATTTGAAGCGCTTCGGTGCCTCGGGCAGTTGGATATTAATCCTGGCGCCCAGGAATGTAAATATCTTCCGGGTTCTTCAGCAAGCTGCTTTCTAAGAAACATCATGCAGGGGCCTGAGAATACAAATCATCCTTTCTAGCCTGGCAAATCTAGGGAACTGTCTTCTGCTGAACCAGACCATGGGTCTATTTAGCAGGGGTGGGCAATCCCAGGTCTGGGAGTTGCTTGTGGCCCTCCAGACCTCTCTATCTGGCCCTCATTATCCTCCCAAGACCACACCACTTCTTCCCAGGATATATCCCTAGTTGGCTGTTCTGTATACCCTCAAGTGCTTTTGCGTGGCTGAAACTGGATAGTTCAGTCGGTTGAGCATGAGACGCTTAATATCAGGGTCATGGGTTCGAGTCCCACGTTGGGCAAAAGATTCCTATATTGCAGGGGGTTGGACCAGATGACCCTCATGGGCCCATCCAACTCCACAATTCTATGAAATGTCCCATTTAACTTAGATATTGCCTCTTGGTTACCTGAATGGAAGGTAGAGGGGTGTTTGTGTATGCATGCAGAAACCACCGACTTCTGCCTGGCTGGAATGCAGCCTGCTGGACAAAAGGCAAAAGTCTGAATCTGGACTCAATCGCCACCGGCCCCTGGCCCCCAAAAAGTTCACCATAAGAGAATGGGACCTGGGGCTGAAAACATTTCCCGCCATATTATCTACAAGGTCTTATCCCACCCCAGAACCTAAAAACCCTGGGATTTTCCGCATACAAAACTCTACCCCTAAACTAGCTCAGTCGGTACAGCAAGAGACTCATAATCTCAGGGTCGTGGGTTCGAGCCCCATGTTGGGCAAAATATTCCTGCATTGCAGGGGGATATGCAAGACGACCCTCGTTCTTCATTCCAACTCTACAAATTCTATGATTCTGTGGTTGCTCCAAAAAGCCATTGTCTTGATTCAGGCCTGAACAAAGGGGATCAAATTTCTCAGTATGTCCTCATTCAGCAATGCTGCACTCCAAGCTGCCTTATAGTAGGTCAGCTCACCTCAGTGTTGTCTACTTTGACTGTGGTTCTTTGGGGTCTCGGGCAAAGGAGGTTCTTTTGCATCACCTGTCCTTTTAACCAGTTGACATCAGGTATGGAACCTTAGGGCCTTCTGCGCACAAAAGCGTGTGATCTACCCCTGATATTTCACCTGGGACTCATCAGCATGCAAGACCTGCAGTCCACGGCGACACTGCAACCCCTGCTACGTGCCCCATGAGCACCACACCTTGGGGAGGGGAGAGGGAAAACTCAAAATCTGAGAAAGAGGGAGCTTCTCCTTTTTAAACCTTCACATATTTTTCATCTTTATTAAAAGCACACTGGATAAATCAGTAGCTAAAAGATCAGGATCTTCCTTTGCAGAATTTCCTTGGAGGAGGTTGGTGATTCCAAACACTTCCTCTTTGCTCACATAAAAGATGATCCCAGGGGAATTCAATTGCTGGTTTTTGCTAGAAGCTCCGCAACACAGCACACTGGACAGTGATAAAATACAATGCATGCAGTTGTGCTTAAGATGCAAGCAGGCAGCCTTGACTTCTTAATTTCTCAATACTCTGGACCGCCAAACAGCTAAAGCTTCAAAGGTCAGCACCAGCAGTTTGCATTGGTCCCAGTAAACCAAGATAGTGCTGCTATACAGTGGTACCTTGGTTCTCAAACGCCGAAAACCTGGAAGTAAGTGTTCTGGTTTTCGAACGTTTTTTGGAAGCCGAACGTCCAATGCGGCTGTTGGCTATTGTTTTCAGGGCACCTACACCAATCAGAAGCTGCGCCTTGGTTTTCGAACATTTCGGAAGTCAAACAGACTTCCAGAACGGATTAAGTTTGGCGCTTTTGTTTTTGCTATTTATTTTGTGTTTTTTGTTTTTGAGGCTTTTTCGGTTGATTTGTTTTTGTGACTGTGTGGAACCCAGTTCAGCTACTGATTGGTTGTGTGACTGTGGAAATTGATAAAAGCCCCCCATCCAAACAATGACTATCATCAGTGTGTACTGTCTTATTTATTTTATAGTACAGTACATTGATTACAGGGACCCAGGTGGCGCTGTGGGTTAAACTACAGAGCCTAGGGCTTGCTGATCAGAAGGTCAGTGGTTCGAATCCCCGCGACGGGGTGAGCTCCCGTTGCTCAGTCCTAGCTCCTGCCCACCTAGCAGTTTGAAAGTACGTCAAAGTGCAAGTAGATCAATAGGTACCGCTCTGGCGGGAAGGTAAATGGCGTTTCTGTGTGCTGCTCTGGTTCGCCAGAAGCGGCTTTGTCATGCTGGCCACAAGACCCAGAAGCTGTATGCCGGCTCCCTCAGCCAATAAAGCGAGATGAGCGCCGCAACCCCAATCGGACACGACTGGACCTAATGGTCAGGGGTCCCTTTACCTTTACCTTTACATTGATTACTGCTTTCATTTTATGGATCAATGGTTTCCTTAGATAGTAAAATTCATGTTAAATTGCTGTTTTAGGGGTTGTTTTGAAAAGTCTGGAACGGATTTATCCATTTTCCATTATTTTCAATGGGAAACCATTGGTTTTTGGAACGCTTTGGTTTTGGAAGGGACTTCCGGAACGGATTACGTTTGAGACCCAAGGTACCTCTGTATGTTCAATCTGCCTCTTAAAAATAACCTGTGCATCATAATGACAGCCTTTTAGCTAGTGGAACACAAATGAAGCGCTGGCCATGAGTAATGCAACAGAAGGCGTCAGATGTAGAGATGGCCTTGGAAATATGATGAGGTTTGATGAAGTGGTCTGCTTCGCTTACAGGAGCATGTCAGCCCACAACACCACAATAATATGGGAAGTGTCAACCCTTAAACAGGATAGTAGCGATACAAAAAGAGGAAGTGATGGGGGGAGAGACTTCAGTAAAGCTTTCTATCTACACTCATAAAACCATTTGTTAATCCCCAAGATCTTAGATACTCTTCCGCAGTTTATTGTTGTGTGATTCACAAAAAGACGTAGCCTTAAATCAGAAGGATGCTTTGGAAAAGCCGTTTTGTATTAAAGACGTGTCTGGTGTTGGCTATAAAACCTTGCAGGCTCTGACTAATCGAAAAGATGTTGGAGTGATTATTTACAATAGCAAGAGGAGAATCATAGAATCATAGAGTTGGAAGAGACCACAAGGGCCATCCAGTCCAACCCCCTGCAAAGCAGGAAACTCCATCAAAGCAATCCTGACAGGTGGCTGTCAAGCCTCTGCTTAAAGACCTCCAAAGAAGGAGACTCCACCACACTCCTTGGCAGCAAATTCCACTGTCAAACAGCTCTTACTGTCAAGAAATTCTTCCTAATGTTTAGGTGGAATCTTCTTTCTTGTAGTTTGAATCCATTGCTCCGTGTCCGCTTCTCTGGAGCAGCAGAAAACAACCTTTCTCCCTCCTCTATGTGACATCCTTTTATATATTTGAACACGGCTATCATATCACCCCTTAACCTTCTCTTCTCCAGGCTACATACCCAGCTCCCTAAGCCGTTCCTCATAAGGCATCGTTTCCAGGCCTTTGACCATTTTGGTTGCCCTCCTCTGGACACGTTCCAGCTTGTCAGTATCCTTCTTGAACTGTGGTGCCCAGAACTGGACACAGTATTCCAAGTGAGGTCTGACCAGAGCGGAATACAGTGGTACTATTAATGGATTCCATTCTGCTTTCCCGCAACCCCAAAATTCTATAAAAATGAGCTGAGTGTATCTGAAGAAATGCACACGAAAGCTTATACCAGAACAAACTTAGTTGGTCTAGGTGCTACTGGACTATTTTTATTTTTATAAAAATGAGCATTCGGGCTGGAAATGTGTTGCCGCTAAATGCCCAAAAGGGCTCTGGCATGTATAGTTTCTCCAATGTTTATCCTGAAACTGCTCGAGGGAGTGGAATTTTTCTTCTTCTTTTTTCGCACCAGTAACACATCTTAGGAAGTGGTGACAAAGGTGAGGGCTTCTTGACACATGACGAGAACAAAGCAGAAGATGCTTGGAAACAGATGCTCCATGCGCAAGTTATGAATGACTATTTATCATGCAGTTGGGACTTGCAATGGAATGTAACAGTGTAGGGTGGCTCCTGCTAAGGTGGCTGTGCCCATTTCCAGGATGCTCCATCCCACACCCATTCCCGCCAGTTCTCCATTCTGTCACCAACTCAGAACCCCTTAACCACTGAGCAACCTTCAGTCCTCTTTGGGCTATTCTGGCTCGGTTCAGTTTCCCTCCCTAAAGCTTTTGCACTTCCACAACCTAAGGCAGGCATTGGCAACCTCAGCCCTCCAGATGTTTTGGGACTACAACTCCCATCATCCCTAGCTAACAGGACCAGTGGTCAGGGATGATGGGAGTTGTAGTCCCAAAACATCTGGAGGGCCGAGTTTGCCTATGCCTGACCTAAGGACTCCTCCTCCTTTTGCATGTAGATGGTGACTTTTTGCATACGCAGCAACTATCTGCAATCAACCTCGGACTGGACTTTACTAACAGAGGGAATGAGACTCAGAGCCCCAACATTCTCTCTGCACTTTTAGGGCACAACTAGTCATTCATTGTCCTGAATAGCTCCGTTGCTTACAGCGTGGTGCTGATAACGCCAAGGCTGCAGGTTTGATCCCCATTATGGGACAGCTGAATATTCCTGCAATGCAGGAGGTTGGATTAGAATCAGGCACGTCCAACAGGTAGATCCTGACCCACCAGTAGATCACTGGACGTCTGTGGTAGATCATTGGTAGATCACTGGCTCCCCCCAAAGAAGCTCAACAACTTTGGTTACCCTAAAAAAAAAAGCTCAATTATTTGCCCTGCACCCCCCAAAAATGGGGCTTTCCCCCCTCCCTAAAAAAGCTCACCAACTTTGACCTGAACCCCCCAAAAGGGGGTAGATCACTGCCAGTTTTTAACTCTGTAAGTAGATCACAGTCTCTTGGGAGTTGGCCACCCCTGGACTAGATGATCCTCATGGTCCCTTCCAACTCTGAAATTCTACGATTCTGTGATGGGTGATCTTTGACCAGATCTCTGGTGGGTTCTTTCTAAAGAGCGACAAAGAAAAAGGGGCTGCCTGTGAGCTACCAGGCACTATTCAAAGTATTAGTTCCATTCCTGAACCCCGTGTATGTCGGCGGAGCACATATAAGCGCTTTCCACCCCCATCCCAATTTTACCTGTTTCACCCTGTTCCGGATCCAGAAGTACCCGAATGTAAATGATCACGTATCAATTGGACATGCTTAAAATGGTCTCTGCCTGTATAGCATAAAAGGCCCTAAATGGCTTTTATGCCTGTATAGCATAAAAGGCCCTAAATACCTGAAAGAGCACTCCAAAGATCAAACAGGATCAGCAGGGGAGCACCCCTGCTCAACAAACAAACAAACAAACAAACAAACAAACGGAGGTGGGGGCAGAAGCCCAGAGGGGACTAGGCATGCTCAAAAAAGGTCAGCAACCTTTTTCAGTCGTGGGCCAGTCCACCATCACTCAGACCATGTGGTCGGCTGGACTATTTTTTTGGGGGGGGTAACAAATTCCTATGCCCCACAAATAACCCAGAGATGCATTTTAAATAAAAGGACACATTCTACTCATGTAAAAACACGCTGATTCCTGGACCGTCTGCAGGCCGGATTGAGAAGGCGATTGGGCCGCATCCGGCCCCCGGGCCTTAGGTTGCCTACCCCTGTTCAATAGCTATGGAATGTGAAATGACAGCTGGACAAGAAAAATGGGAAACTGGGAAGCAGGGTGGGATCTTCTGCAAGAGGGCCTGGCTGGCTGGCTGCCACCCTAAACGGGAGCACGTGTTATTACGAGGATGAGACTCTACTGCAACACATGGTTGCAGTTCCCGCCTGTAATTATTAAAAGACTGATCTTTCACTCGGCAGCGCTCCACCTTGGGCAGAGCCACAAAGCAAGGATGCCAGAAGAGACAAGGTCTGGGGGTTTAGTACTGTGAAGGTTGAATTCATTATGTGAATAAACAAGTGAATGGATGAGGCTTCTTGAGATCACAGCAAGCTGTAAAGACCCTTGGATACACTCATTGTTTCCTGGCGCCAATTAATACAGCGACACATTTTTCAGCGGCATCCAGGGATACATCTGATTAAATGTTATTTCTTCTGTGCGACTGCAGCCCCAGGGAAACAACTAGATCTTTCAGGATTTGCTCAACCTCTGAGTCAGACCAGACACACAGTTTGCAACCTTTAAAAACGGTGTTTTCTTTCTTTCTAGATCAGTGGTACAAAAGGACAACATTCAACTTTGAAGCATATTTTTTAAAAATTAAAATGTTTCATACATTAGCATGAAGTATCATTCACCATACACAGGACTTCTCAGCTATCATGCTTCTTATCCCATGTTGAATCCAGCAAAGCATTTGCATTTCGGGAGGAAAGTGGTTGCAAGGCACCGACACAACTAGACTGACTGAATAACTACCTTGAAAGCACAATGCTCATGCTCTGGAAGCCAGCGATATGTGCTAGCAAAATGGAGAGTGTCAATCTCCCAGGACACTCTATACAAGATCTCAAAGTAGCTGTCTTATTGCAAAGGAATTTCAGAAATAGACTGGAAAGAGAAGTTGCTGAATTGCAACTCATTACCAAGCTTAAAACCATGGAGCGACCTGGTCTGAACAAAGACATTGGATTCTTATCTCATTATACATGACAAAGCTTTTTTAACCTTCTCACCCCTTGCTTTTTCCTGTAAGACCAATTGCAGTCGTTAACAGTCGTCAACAGGTTTACCACAGCTATCAGCCTATCACCCATTCCCACCACCCCTCTGAGTAATACCCCTCCCACCCTCTCACTATATATAAGGGTCTGGTGACTTCTGTTTCAGTGTATCTGAAGAAGTGTGCATGCACACGAAAGCTCATACCAAGAACAAACTTAGTTGGTATCTAAGGTGCTACTGGAAGGAATTTTTTTATTTTGTTTTGACTATGACAGACCAACACGGCTATCTACCTGTAACTGGAAAAATGGAGAGTGTTTAGAACACACAGAGAGTTTTGGAAATAGTGTTGAATAAGAGCAGAACAATAGCCATCTAGTCTCGAAGGTTGGAAAAGAGGATTAGACAAATTCATGGAAGATGGAGCAAGCTTGCTTTCTCCTGCTCTGGAGGATAGGACTCGATCCGATGGATTCAAGTTACAAGGAAGGAGATTCCAACTAAACATCAGGAAGAACCTTCTGACAGTAAGAGCTGTTTTGACAGTGGAAAGGTCTCCCTCGGGAGGTGGTGAGCTCTCCTTCCTTGGAGATTTTAAGGAGAGGTTGGATGGCCATCTGTCATGGATGCTTGAGCTGAGATTCCTGCAGAGGGTTGGAATAGGTGACTCTTGGGCAGTGTTCAAAATTCACCAGGCACCAGGCATGGCTGTAGCCAGGAGTTTTGTTGGGGGGAGGAGGGGAGGACTTTTGTTAGAGGGGGCAGAACTGAGCTTTCTACAACTCGATTGGTCAGTAAGTTTAAGTATTTTTATTTATTAACGTGATGTGGGGGGGAGCTGCCCCGCTGGGCTTGCCGTCCCCACCATCTGGAAGTGCATGCCTGGGAATCCTTGGATCTTGGCTGTTTTCACATGCTAACAACACACCCTTTAGAAATCTATCCAGGATGTTTCATCTGCACAGTCGTGACGAATTTCGGGAACCAAAAAGCCGTATTGACTTTCGAGCTGTCTGGCCCGAAAATGGCGACTAGACATTCTGGTTTGGTGACTGTAACTCAGGTTTAAGGAGCCATTTGGCACCTCTAATTTTATGTTAGTTTTGATGGCTATGCTCTTCCTCCACAGTTGGAGACAGCAATGCTTCTGAACACTATTTTCTGGAAACCACAGGAGGGGAGAGGGCTCTTGTGTTTGGCTCCTGCTTGCAGGTCTCCCACAGGCATCTGGGAGGCCACTATGAGAACAGGACTAGATGAGCCCTTTGCCTGACCCAGCAGCCTTTTCTTACACTCTTAAAGTCATCTGTGCTGAAAACTACAGCGAGGCCCAGAAGAACAGAAAGCGTTGCATTTGCCACATCCTCTCCTTGGCCTCAGACCTCCCCACAGAAATCGTGTCAAGGACAGCTAAGCTACAGTACCTTTCTTCCTTAGGTCCAGTGCCGAGGGCCCTCTGGCGGTTCCCTCGCTGCAAGAAGCCAAGTTACAGGGAACCAGGCAGAGGGCCTTCTCGGTAGTGGCACCCGCCCTGTGGAACGCCCTCCCAGCAGAGGTCAAAGAGAACAACAACTACCAGACTTTTAGAAGACTTCTGAAGGCAGCCCTGTTTAGGGAAGCTTTTAATGTTTAATAGATTATTGTATTTTAATGTTCTGTTGGAAGCCGCCCAGAGTGGCTGGGGAAGCCCAGCCAGATGGGCGGGGTATAAATAAAAAATTATTATTATTATTATTATTATTTTTATTATTATTATTATTATTCACACAATGCACACAAATGCACATAATCAAAAACTCCCAGAAGCCAATTCTACTAATAAAAAGTAGTATTGGTGGTGGCAGCAGGGGAGTGGGATAATTTGGAACAGAGAAGCGACTGGGGGAGGGCTTAACTCTTTCCCAACCCAAAGGTTCTCTGCTATAGTTCCTGGTGCCCAAACTATGTATCCCAATCTTCCGCACCATGGTGTTCCAAACACATGAATGCAAGATGCTGGATTATTATTTTTTAATGTTAATTTTGGTTTTTTTGGGGGGGGGGAGAACATTGAAACATGCCACTCACTCCACAGGCCAAAGTGGTTCTGTCTAGGACAGGCATAGGCAAACTCCGGCCCTTCAGATGTTTTGGGACTACAATTCCCATGATCCCTAGCTAACAGAACCAGTGGTCAGGGATGATGGGAATTGTGGTCCCAAACATCTGGAGGGCCGGAGTTTGCACTTGTTACACTTCCGAGATGTTTGAAAACTGAAGTACCACTGTGCCAATATTTCAGCCTCTCTCTCTCTCTCTCTCTCTCTCTCTCTCTCTCTCTCTCACACACACACACACACACACACACACACACACACACACACACACTTGGGAGAGCAGGAGCATCATTTCGCAGCAATGGAGCAAACTGAAGGCTGGATTTGGCCCCCTGAGCTGAAAATTATACGGTATATAGACCTCGCTGCTAATCACTTTGTCACTCGCTGCTGCTAGGTCAAAGCGGGTGTCTGTTGCAAATCAACGATGGAAAGGAGCGGAGACAGAACAGCCTTCCCCAAGAGCGAGACGATGTGAAATCCATCTCACACCTTGGAAACCATGCTAGACAGGAGTGGGGGGTGTGTGGACAGGATGGGGAGAGACATGCTGGGAGGAAAGCAGAGGACAAACCCCAAACACAGAAAACATGGAAATCACTGATGGTGTGCAGCCATATCTTCAAAAGCAATTTCCTATTGAGGTGCAATTGTATTACCATCACTCTCAATTTGCATAGCATAGTGGACCCTCTGGTTACGTACCGCTCTGGATATGTATCTTTCAAGTTACGAACGTGGCAAACCCAGAAGTGCATTCTTCTGGGTTTCGCCGCGCATGCATGCGCAGAAGTGCTCTATCGCGCCGCACGCATGGTTACGGATTTTTCGGGGTGCACATGGACCCCCGGAACGAATTAAATCCGTAACCAGAGGGTCCACTGTACGTATCCACTTTTCTTTTCTTCCAGGATAAGGCTAGGACATGAAAATTAGTTTTGGTTAGTCAAGCCTATCCAGATACGTAACTCTGCCATGAGTGCTATTTTATTTTTATTTTATTTTATTAAATTTTATAAACTTTATTGAAGTATTCCACATATACATATACAAACCCCCCCATCCCCATACAAAAATTACAATTATATCACATATTCAAATTTTATATCGATTTTTACATCATAGTAGTATCATCCTAAAAAGTACAACGTCAATATCTTCCCTCCTTCTTACACCCCACAATTCACATCATTCTTCTTTTGTAGTTGTTGCTCTTTTAATTTTACGTTGATAGATTACAATCTGTTAGGCTTTCCATCTACTACCTTTACTTTAACTATATTCGTTATAGCTTATTTCCTTCAATGTATTGTATCTACTCTTCCATCTCTATTACTTCGTTGCAAGCGCTATTGCAGAGCATACACTCTGTTCAGGTCGCATCTCATTAACACGTATTTTAGGAATTCGTCCCACTCTTCTACTACTCTGTGTCTTACATTATCTTTTAGTTTTTCTGATAACACAGCCTGTTCAATAAAATCAATTGTTTTATATAACCAGTCTTTCTTATCTGGCAGCTTTTCCTGTTTCCACTGGGAGGCAATTAAAATTCTAGCAGCAGCTGTGGCGTACAGGAAGAAGTTTCTAACTTTTTTTGGAATTCCAGTCGGGATAATTCCCAACAGGTAAGCTTCCGGTGTCATTGTGTAATTAATTTTAAGTATTAGTTCCATTTCTGTATGTATCTCTTTCCAAAATAATTCAACCTTCTTGCAACGCCACCAGATATGTAGGTAATCCCCCACCTCCTCGCATCTCCAACACCTGTTGGATGTGTTCTTATACATCTTATTTAACCTGTGGGGGGTATAATGCCACCTATAAAACATTTTAATCATGTTTTCTTTGATGGCAGTGCAGGCAGTGAAGGTCCAACCCTCTTTCCACAATTTGTCCCATTTCTGGAAATAGATGTTATGGCCTATATCCTGGGCCCATCGTATCATGACTGGTTTGGTCTCCTCTTCAATGAGTCTAATAAGATGCGGTAAGCTTTTGAGAGGGTTTTAAAGTTGGAATTAATCACTTCTGTCTCAAACCTAGAACTGTCTGCCTCAAATCCTCTTTTCTTATCCTCTTTTTGCTCATAGGTCTTAAGTTGTAACTCTTCTCCATTTCTTTCCAATAGGTCCCTGTAGCAAGGCCAGCCTGCCTTTGTTGTTATTCATCTCACAGCCAACGCCCCATGAGTGTTATTTTAGAATGCTTTTCTTTTTTCTAAAAATAATTCCACTTGTTTTGAACACCTGCTTTTATTGGTATTTTTTATGTCTATATTTATCGCGTAAACTGCTTGCTTAGAGGTATATCAATCTAGTTACTTAATCAAATAAACAAACATTCAGTAATGGATCGTATGGCAAAAGATAAGGCGGGGGGGGGTCCTTTTGAAAAAATCCCGTAAGATTGTAATTAAATCATATTTAATTCAACCGCTTCACTTTAGTTGTTGTCAAAGGGCTCAGTTTTCAAGGAGGTTGAAAATACTTTTTTAAAAAAATAATAATATTATTCCGCCAGCGGGAATCTTGCAAGTGCTTTTTAATTAGCCCTGGAGATTTGCAAGGAAAGGTTTGTAACAGCATCCAAAATTGGATTTTGATCACGCTGAAGATCCTGGTGGTATTAGCAACAGCAGCACAAATGCTGCAACCGATGAGGTTTATTTATCTTTTTCTTTCTTTCTTTCTTTCTTTCTTTCTTTCTTTCTTTCTTTCTTTCTTTCTTTCTTTTTTTGAGATCCTTCCCAAGACTGGCTACCAAATCCCCTGAAATGAGGCCCATGAGAAGAAGAAGAAAAGGTCTGTTGGATTTTCCAGCGCCATCCTAGATTTTTATCAATCCCCTGAACTCTGAGAAAATGCTGGATAGTTGCTAGATTAACAGCCATTTTGCCTGTGTCTCCCGGGACCACTTCACACACTCTATTTTTACACGTACACCTAAACCCAAAGTGTGAATGCAGGAACAAAACTGAGTGCAAATAAAAGGCATCATGCTGATGGCACTCCTTGAGAAGCTGGGATTTGCTGCAAGCTCTTTGCTATGTACACCTATTTATGTATTTATTTTCCAGCCCTGTTTTTCAGTCGGATGTTTTCCCCAAGAAGCCTTTCGGGAAGCCCCTAAACATGTGTAACTGATTTGTCCTGCTTTGCTCACAGAAAGATTATGCGTAGGTTAGACTATGCCCAGGCTTCATTGAGCATTTGTCCTGATTTGCTCCAGATGTTAGAGGACATCAGGTTGGCCAAGGCTGCTCTATTTGCTCATGGTTTTGGGGAACCTGTGGGTGGGGGAACCTGTGGTTGGACTACAACTCCCATCATCCTTGAGCAGTGGCTAGGCTGGCTGGGGCTGATGGGAGCTGGGATGCAAGCACATGTAGAGGCCTAGTGCTCTATAGCACTAGTGGGGGTATCCAAGGAAATAGAAGATTCAGGATTCTACCTGAATCACATCCCCCTATCACTTGCCTTTTCTCTAAACTACCCCCCATAACCATTTCTCATATTAGTTATGAATTGGAATTACAGTTGTACTTTGGAAGTCGAACGGAATCCGTCCCGGAATTCCGTCTGACTTCCGAAACGTTTGGGAACCAAAGCACAGCTTCCGATTGGCTGCAGGAAGCTCCTGCAGCCAATCAGAAGCCGCGTCGGACGTTCGGCCTCCAAAAGAACGTTTGAAAACCGGAACACTCGCTTCCAGTTTTCGATCGTTCGGGAGCCGGGACGTTCCGACTCCCAAGCCGTTTGGGAGCCGAGGTACGGCTGTAGTTCCTTTTCGTACATCTTGAACACGAACTAGTTACTCCTTAAAATGAACTTTCCGAAGCCGAAGAGCCGCTAAGGACAGCCCCACGTGCAGCATTAGCAGTAATAATAATAATAATTTTTTATTTATACCCCACCCATCTGGCTGGCTTTCCCCAGCCACTCTGGGCGGCTTCCAACAGAACATTAAAATACAATAATCCATCAAACATTAAAAGCTTCCCTAAACAGGGCTGCCTTCAGATGTCTTTTAAAGGTCTGGTAGTTGTTGTTCTCTTTGACATCTGAAGGGAGGGTGTTCCACAGGGCGGGCGCCACTACTGAGAAGGCCCAGTAGTCTAGCCTCAAGGCTACAACGGCATGAGTGACACCCGTCAGGACGGAACCTGACATCAATAAACCTGTTTGGTCGTGCTGCATTTGGGGACATGCACTTACGAACTTCGCCTGCAACAATGCTCTCGCAAAGTGGCATTTGTTTCTGTTAGGCAAACACATAAAACAGACAGCTGACCTTTCAAAATGCCACCAAAGGGTGACGAGGCTTCAACCGAGAGAGGGGAGGAGGCAGGAATCTGCCTGGAAAGGGCCAGCTTTGCTCAAGGAGAGAAAAGGGTCAAACGGCTTCCTTCATCTGCACTTGTGACAGAATAAAACTGTCTTTAACAGTGGAAGCATTGATGGGTAAGAACACAGGAAGAGCCTGCTGGATCAGGTCAAAGGCCCAACTAGCCCAGCATCCTGTTTTCCCAGTGGCCAGGCAGATGCCTGTTGGAAACCAGTAAGCACGATCTGAGCACAAGAGATTTCTCCCTTCCTCTAAAGGTAAAGGGACCCCTGACCATTAGGTCCAGTCGTGACCGACTCTGGGGCTGCGGCGCTCATCTCACTTTACTGGCCGAGGGAGCTGGCGTACAGCTTCCAGGTCATGTGGCCAGCATGACTAAGCCGCTTCTGGCAAACCAGAGCAGCACATGGAAACGCCGTTTACCTTCCCGCCGGAGCAATACCTATTTATCTACTTGCACTTTGACGTGCTTTCGAACTGCTAGGTTGGCAGGAGCAGGGACCGAGCAACGGGAGCTCACCCCGTCGCGGGGATTCAAACCGCCGACCTTCTGATCGGCAAGCCCTAGGCTCTGTAGTTTAATCCACAGCGCCACCCGCGTCCCAGCAAATAGGAGCACTGTTGCCTCCAACTGCAGAGACAGAGCACAGCCATCATAGCTACCGTCCCCACCTGCTGTGCCCTCCGGGAGGCTCGCCAACAGCCTCCCCGTGTCCGCAGCCTGGCCCTGCCCAGCGGAGCGTGAGGGGCGCCGGAGGGATCTTTGCGCCAGGGCGCCAGATAGGCTTAAGACAGCCCTGGCTGCTGCTGCTGGGTCCCGCTGGCTCGGGGCTCCATGCGGCGCGCACTGCTGGGCGTTTTGGCGGGGCTGTAGCAGTGGCAGCATCCAGTTCCGGGCGCCAACCCGACAGGCCTCTTCCTCTTCCTTGGCGCCCTCCAGAACTGCGCCTACCTTACCAGGTATCACTATGTCTTATTTTCGGGGTATGGCTTATATTTTGTGACCACTTGAAAACCCTGCTATGGCTTATTTTTTAGGTATGTCTTATTTTATGAGAAACACGGTAGTAGAAATCGACGGCCATCCCCTCCCTGAATCTGTTTAATACTTTAAAAAAAACAAAAACCACCCAGATTCCATAGTTTAACTATGTGAATAAGTACTCTCTCTTATCTGCCCTGAATCTTCCAGCGGTCAGTTTCACTTTAAGGCCTCCCTCTTTTTAGATATGGGCTGCAATTTTCCGGAATGGGCAGCACTTTAGAACAAGCAGCATCTTGCCAATTCCAAGATGTGAGTAATAGCTGGAGTGTTTTCTTGTTGGCTGTGGGATTGCTTGTCAAGCTTCGATATAACTTCCCTCTGTTTGGGTGTCTATCTTCTGGGGGAAAGCTTTTTAGTCCTTGTTCCCCTTCTTTAAATCCTCTGTTCTCATGACAGTATTTCCCAGGACACAGTTCTCCTTCTGGGATTATGTCGCGTGTGACTCCCCACCCCTCCTTCATCTGGGGAGTAATGTTCAGAAAGGAAACAATGATACAGGACAGACAAAAAAGAAAAAGAAAAAGACTTCTCCCCCAGAGCATAGTTCAACTATGGAACTCACTGTCAGGGTTACACCAGATGAGCAGGAATGGTGGCAAGCCCCCCTAGGCGAAGCGGCAACCACGGAAGAGTCCAGAGAAATGGAGGGATTCTTACCTGAAGAAGACTGGTGGCGACACTCCTCAGAAGAGGAAGAAGCAGATGGGGAAGAGGGAAGGCCAGAACAGGAGGAGGAAGAAGTTGAGCCAGAATCAGGCCCTTGTGAGGAGAGGAGCCGGAGGGCCCCCTCCCCTCCTCCCATCTCAGCTGTAGAGCGCAGAGCTGAGAAACGGAGGGAGCAATTGGAGGCAGTTGCAGCTTTTAAAAGGCGTGGTGATGAGCTGGCTACTTAAGGAAGGCCGGCTGCTTCCCTCACCAGCACCTGCAACTGCTGTGCTGAAGCACGTAGTTGTGCCTGCTCACCCTGTTCCTGGTTCCTGTGTTCCTGACTTCGGCTTCCTGACTCCTGGCTTCCTCCTGACCTCGGCTTTGTGACTTCAGCTTCTGACTCCTGGCTTAATCCTGACCTCGGCTTCCTGACTTCTGGCTTGAACTGACTGGCTGGCTTCTGACCTGGACTGTTTAACCTCGGCTTTATCAGACTGACTGCTACTCTTCAGCACGCCAGCTTGTTGGCGTCCTAACCCACACTTCCACAAGAGGCAATGATGGCCACCAACTTGGATGGCTTTAAAAGAAGATTAGAGTCACCAGGGGTAGGCAACCTAAGGCCCATGGGCCGGATGCGGCCCAAAGGCCTTCTCAATCCGGCCCACGGACAGTCTGCGAATCAGCGTGTTTTTACATGAGTAGAATGTGTGCTTTTATTTAAAATGCATCTCTGGGTTATTTGTGGGGCATAGGAATTTGTTCATTTTTTTATTTTTTCTAAATATAATCCGGCCCACCACATGGTCTGAGGGACGGTGGACTGGCCCACGGCTGAAAAAGGTTGCTGACCCCTGGATTAGACAAATTCATGGAAGACGGGGCTAATCAATGGCTACTAGCTATGATGGCTATATGTTCAAGAGGGAACAAGCTTGTTTTCTCCTGCTCTGGAGGGCAGGACTCGAACCAATGGCTTCAAGTTGCAAGAAAGGCGATCCCGACTAAACATCAGGAAGAACTATTGAAGATGATGGACTTTGCATACCAACAAAAGAAGAGTGGCAGATGAAGATGATGGACTTTGCAGAGCAGGAAAAATCCGAAACCAGCATGATCAAGTATTCCAGAAGGACTGGAGTAAATTTATGCGATATCTGAAAGATCATTCCAGTAGCACCTTAGAGACCAACTAAGTTTGTTCTTGGTATGAGCTTTCGTGTGCATGCACACTTCTTCAGATACACAGTGTGTATCTGAAGAAGTGTGCATGCACACGAAAGCTCATACCAAGAACAAAATAGTTGGTCTCTAAGGTGCTACTGGAAGGAATTTTTTTATTTTGTTTTGACTATGACAGACCAACACTGCTATCTACCTGTAACTGAAAGATCATTGTAAGCAATTAACGTCACTAGCAGGGTTGTCTGAAGACTTGTAATGAGAGATTTTCTTTCTATATTTATTTAAATTTTGAGTCATTCTGTAATGAGTGCAGTTAGAATTAGAAAACGTATAAATTGCAATGATATTAAGGTTAATTTTGAAAGCCATGGGGGGGGGGAGGGAAGGAAGTTGATAGGCTCTAAGAGCTAGGGCGGTACAGTGATGATGTGAATGTATAATATTAAATGGAAAAACACACACACACACACACACACACACACAGTCATACCTCGTGTTCATCACGGGTTACGAACGCGCCGAACCCGGAGGTACCGCAACGGGTTACTTCCGGGTTCGGTGGTTCGCGCATGTGCAGGCGCGCAAAATGACATCACGCGCATGTGCAGAAGCGCCGAATTATGCGGCGAGCATGCGCAGATTCGGCACTTCAGGATACAGCCTTTTCATTTTGCGAACGGGGCTCCAGAACGGATCCCGTTTCACAACCATAGGTACAACTGTACAAACATCAGGAAGAACTCTCTAACAGTAAGAGCTGTTCGACAGTGGAACAGTCTACCTCAGGAGGTGGTGGTCTCTTCTTCCTTGGAGATTTTTAAGCATATGGTGGACGGCCTTCCATCATGGATGCTTTAGTTGAGATTCCTGCATTGCAAGGGGTTGGACTAGATGACCCCCGAGGTCCCTTCCAACTCTACAATTCTGTGATTCCTCCAGTATGTGAGGCATTATGCTTCTGAGTACCAGTTGCTGGTACCCGTGAGAGGAGTGCTCTTGTGCCCGGGTCCTGCTTGCGGGTTTCACACAGGCATCTGTGTTGGCCATTGTGAGAACAGGATGCTGGACTGGGTGGGCCATTGGCTAGCAATTCTTACTGCATCGCTTTCCTTTCTTGCAGCAAAGTTAGCTGTGGAAACTTCTGAACAGCTGCTCATCTGGGACAATAAAACATCCCCTCCAACCACACAGAACACGTCTCCTATATTACAGCAGCAGCAAAACTGTTTGTTGTTTGTCCACAAATGGAAATTTTTAGTACTGTGAATATGGCAGATAAATACATTTTTTGCTAAAGAGCGAAAAGAACAGGAGAGTGATAGATTTAGAAAAAATATAGTTCCCTGTTACCCAATTTCACCCAAAGGAGTTTTTGCCTTCCAAATGCTCAATAAGGCTTTGATATATTTTCAGCAAAATGGTTATTATTTATTGTACGTTTTCAGAATGCCATTATTTAACTTCATCAATCTGTTTATTCAATGTTACTATAATCACAGAAATGGAGTGTGTGTGTGTGTGTGTGTGTGTGTGTGTGTGTGTGTGTGTGTCTATCTACCATAAATTCAATTTAAGTAATCTCAATATACTATTTTAATTCTAGATACATTTAGATGCTATTTTGAGTCAAGAAGGTGGACTGAATCTTCTTCAGTTTCTTTCTTTCCTTCCTTCCTTCCTTCTTCCCTTCCCTTCCCTTCCCTTCCCTTCCCTCCCCTTTCTCAGAATTCCAAAGCAGGAGAATAGCAAACTCTGAATGCATCAATGCCTCGAGCTGGTGGTGAAGAAAAATTATTTATCTGCTGAAGAAATACTGCTCTGATTAAATCAGCAGAGCAACAGCCCCTTCTGCAGCCTCGCCACATCCTCTGAGCATTTCAAAGCAGGACTTGATTTTAGAAGAAGTTGCAAAGCTTTTGAAGACTTGCTGGCAGGAGTGTTTATCTTCCCCCAAATTCTCCGCTTATTGCTGGGAAGGTGGCAGTAATAGGTGCCATTCTTCAGAGTCCTTAATCCACGCTATTTTATGTTTTGAAAAATGAAAAGGGAGCTACAGAAAACATAATAATTCAGTTATGAATTTGGAGCCAACAAACTTTCCAAGGCCTTTCGGATCAAGGGTGGTTTCATCCGATAAAAACGTTCGGGCATTCCTCTTTGGCAAAATACAAGAGGCAGAAAAAGATCTTGGAATAGTTCTGAGGTCAGCCCCCCCCCCCATCTTGCCCCCCTCTGTGAGGCGAAATATCTGAATTTTGCAGAATACTCGTATTTCATATAATCATTCAAGCCGGAAACCTGCAGGATTTCTAACCCTTTTCAGAGGAGGGCCATGGCCTCCAGCGAGTCTTGATGGCCGCATTTGGCACGACGTTCCTCACCCCTGTCTTAACGGATCAGCCCCGCAAAACTGACACTAGAATTTTTGTGCCTTGAACTCCCTTTTGTCAACTTTGGTTGTGATCTCACTGGATAAAGGCAGCCTGGCTGCAGTTCCCCATGCTCTGGTGACTTCCTGGTTCGACTACTGCAAGGGGCTGCCTCTGAAAATGATCTGGAGGCAGGCCCTTGCAGAGCTAGGCAGAGGCCCGGGCCAGGTAGATAATGTGGCCCCCTTTTTTTTTACCCTGGGGATCTCCAATAACGTGATTTTTTAATAATGTATTATAATTTTAAATACATTTTACAATAAATACAATATTCATTTTAAAATGTATTATACAATTTTTAATAGTTCAAAAATGTATTTAAAAATCTATTTTTAAGTAGACAACTTTGACTATTATTATCTTATTCTACTCTTTAAAAAGATGTATGCTTGTGAGAAAGCCACTATTTCTTTAAAAAACATGGTTTCCACCAAATTTTATCCTCATTGAGCTATATGTACTCCTCGGGTGTAAGTAATATTCCTGGCCTAGTCAACAAAAGTTTAAACAAATGGCCACATCTTCATCAATTTTTCATCATTTTCAAAAAAAAATTCAGCAATAAGAAAGCCAACACACTTATCTTTAAGTTAAAGGTAAAGGGAACCCTGACCATTAGGTCCAGTTGTGACCGACTCTGGGGTTGCGGCGCTCATCTCACTTTATTGACCGAGGGAGCCGGCGTACAGCTTCCAGGTCATGTGGCCAGCATGACTAAGCCGCTTCTGGCGAACCAGAGCAGCGCACGGAAATGCCTTTTACCTTCCTGCCGGAGTGGTACCTATTTATCTATTTGCACTTTGACGTGCTTTCGAACTGCTAGGTTGGCAGGAGCAGGGACCAAGCAACAGGAGCTCACCCCGTCGTGGGGATTCGAATGGCCGACCTTCTGATCGGCAAGCCCTAGGCTCTGTGGTTTAACCCACAGCGCCACCCGCGTCCCCATCTTTAAGTTATGCGTTGTTTAATTTTTTTGCAAACAAGATTTCAAACAAAAACTCACCAACTGTTAACAGCATGAAAAACATGGCCCACCACAAACACTTGACTTGACTAAGACCTTACTTGTTTACTGAGGGCGTATTCACAATCCCTCACGTCTCCAACACAACCAGGTGAGCGATTGTGAATATGCTGACTGAGGCCCCCTTTGGAATCGGAGGCCCGCGCCAAGTGGCCCATATGGCCCACCCTCTGTCTGGGGCTGTCTGGAGGTGTCTAGAAAATGATGGACTATATGGAACTCGCCGAACTGACCGGGAAACGACGCGACCAGAGGGAGGAGGCGGTGGAACAAGATTGGAAGAAATTTAAAGTATATATAAAGAACTATTGTAAGATTTAAAGATAGAAAAAAGTTGGAAGAAATGACAGTTTACAGATTAGAAATTAGGATTAAGTAATATAGGTATAATTTTTGGTTAAGACAATTATAAGATGAGAATATAAATAATATAAGAAATAACATTTAAAGATGAGAGGAAATTACTAAAGATGAAACGCAGCAGGGGGGGACAGGAGGAAGTCACCCCAATATGATTAGACAAGATGAAAGGGAAATTATGATGTATGTTTGTGTTTTTTGTATTTTGTTATGTATTATGTTAAGTTTTTTAATTTGTTTACTGTTTAAAACCATATATATATAAAACCATATATAAATAAAAGATCTGGAGGTGTCTAAACAAAAATGTTTTTAGCAAGTGCCGAAAAGAGTACAGTAGAGGTACCTGCCTGGTATCAATATTTTTATTCATCTATTTATTGCTGAATTTATACTCCAGCTTCTTTTTCTCCAAGGTGGCTCAAGATGGCATACATGGGCCCCCCCTACTTCTTCATTCAATCCCCACAACAACCTTGCGAGGTAGGCCAGGCTGAGAGGCCTGTGACTGGCCCAAGGTCACCCAGAGAGGGGCCAAGTGAGGATTCGAACCCTGCTCTCTCCAAAGTCTGAGTCAGACACTCTAATCCCTATGCCACGCTGGCTCTCTATCAATCTCAATAGCGCTACTTTATGTGCGCCTTGATAAAAGATGTCTTTGTCTGCCGGTTCTAGCCTTTGGAGGGGGCGTGCGGGGGGGCGAATCAAAATACAGTCCTGGCAATGATTGTTTGGGTTTCGACACGTCTCTTCTCCCTTAGGCATCTGCAACGCTGCGAGCTTCATTCATTAAACCGAAGGCAGATGTAACAATGGTGGCGGCTGAACGTGAGATGTCACGAAACGAGAATGACAAAGGCCACCACTAAGCCTCCTACGTGCAATTTATTTGAGCGCCAGCCTCGCTCATCGTACTCGGGGCTTAATTCAGAATAAGAAGCATGTGGTGTGCCTGCACGTCCCCATTGTTTTTCCGTGCTTTGCCCAAACTGAAGAAGAAACGGAAATTAAAAGAGCCTCCCATTCTTAAGGCAATTTCTTTTTCTTTTTTTTTCAAAACTTTTTAAATAGATTTTAACAAATAAGAACAAACATCAAAAAACATCAATAAAGAAACATAAAAGAAAACATCAATAATAAACATAAAAACAAACATACATCCTTTTGACCTATTCATCCTTCCTATCATTGTGGGTTGACTTCCTCCTGTCCTCCCTTCCTGCGTTCCTTGTATATCATCTTTAGTAATTTCTTGACATCATTTAACACTTTTGTAGTTAATTAACCTCAATATCTCTTCTTATCTAAAATCTCTTAAGGCAATTTCAATCTGTTTTTAGTATTTTGACTTTTGTATGTTTTAAAGCAGGGCTGCAAATTTTCTTTTGATTTTTATCACAGCGCCTTTTTGTCAACCACTTTGAGGTTTTCTACAACCAAGCGGCGTATAAATTTTATCGATGCCGCTGCTTGAAGAACATTAGAAAGAACCTGACGGATCAGGCCAATGTCCCATCCATTGATAGACTCACGGACTGTAGAGCTAGAAGGGACCCGAGGATCATCTAGTCCAACCCCGGGCAATGCAAGAATCTCAGCTACAGCTTCCATGACAGACGGCCATCCAACCTCTGCTTTAAAAGCCTCCAATGAAGGAGAGCCCATCAACTTCTGAGGGAGACTGCTCCACTTTTGAACAGCTCTTACTGTCAAAAACAGGCACCCCCAAACTCGGCCCTCCAGATGTTTTGGGACTACAACTCCCATCATCCCTAGCTAATAGGACCAGTGGTCAGGGGTGATGGGAATTGTAGTCCCAAAACATCTGGAGGGCCAAGTTTGGGGGATGTCTGGTCCAAAAGGTCTTCCCAAATCTCACAGGGGCCAACCAGGCGCCCGTGGGAAACCAGCGAGATTCCAGCAAGTGGTGTTCAGAAACATGGCTGCATCCAACTGTGTCACCACAGCGTAGCCACCAATAGCCCTCTTTCCCACAAATTTGTCTAACCCTCTTTTATTTTTTTTTAAGATTTTTTTAATTGAATTTTACAATTGACTTTGTTTGTTTGGGACGAAAGGATCTGGATGTGGGCAGCAACAAAAAGAGGCAGACACAGTAAAGTTTCTTTTTTCTTTCTTTCTTTTTACTTCTTATTTGTTAATTTTTATCTTTAAGTATTTATTTAAACCTTAGTTATTTTTGTTATTCTTTAGTTAAAAGCAAAGGCAAAAGAATATTGTATATACGACGAATGAATTGTATATATGAAAATGAATAATAAAATATTATTTTATTATAATAAATTTTTTTTTTTACAATTTAATCAGCATAATCCACTAACATAAATCACATAAGAAAATAAGCATACACCCCCTTCCCCCCCCCCACACCCAGAGACTTCCCTCAACCTCCCCTTCTGGTTCTTTCTAATATTTTCTCATTCTGCATATTCTAATCTAATCTTAATATCATTCCTCTTTACCGAAAAACTCCTATTTTCTTCAAAAAAAAATTATATCAAACCGTTTAAATCTCATATTCTACTTGTTTATTTCCACATCGTTTTTCAACATCTACCACATTAGATGTCTAACCCTCTTTTAAAGCCATTGAAGTCAGCAGCCAACACCACCTCCTTCTCCAAGAGCCAGCGTCCTTTTAGTTCAGCCACAAGAGAAGGGATTTATATAGTATGTATAGCTAGTTTAAGATGCTTCTCTGTTGCGATTCTCTGCTGCAGAGTAGCTTAGCCAGGTATCTTAGATCTGAGTCTAACGCACTAGAAAATTTTTCTTGGGTTACTGGAAACAAAACAAAAAACCCAGACATTTTGCCAAATTTTAAAAATCTACCCCGACGAAAGTTTTAATCCTGAAAAAGAGGACGTGTACCGGGGAAAAGAGGACATATGGAAACCAGACCTGGAAAAGAGGACAGGTCCTGGAAAAAGAGGACATATGGCAACCCTAGGTGACCCTCAGGTTCTCTTCCAACTCTACAATTCTATGGTTCTATGGTTCTCCAAGCAGCTCAAGGGGGTGTACGTGGTTATTGCCCCCTCATTTAATTCCCACGAGAACCCTGCAAGGCGGGTTAGGCTGAGAGGCGATGCCTGGCCCAAGGCTTCAAGGCTGAGTCGGGATTCGAACCCTGTATCCCAGGCCTTAGCCTGACACTCTAACCACTGCACCTCACTGGCTGTTGCGGTTTGTGGCGCTGCTACACCTGCAGAATCCTGGGGACTGTAGTTTGTTCCGCATCTGGGTATTTTCATATCAGCAAAGGTGTTCCAGAAGAAATGAACAAATGCAGATAACAGATGAAAGAAACAAGAGCGGCACTGACCTTTGGGAAAAGGGAGAAGGTTTCGTTATCGATGGTGAAGGAGTACAGAAATTCCCCGTCATACCAGAGGTTCTTCCCCACCGGAGAGTTCTCTTTAGTCATGGCAAAGAAGTGCCCAGGGTCACAGCAGTCTTCCAGTAGTTTCCTAACGGAGAAAGTTGAGTAAAGATAAAGAAAAGAGAGAACTGAACGAGACCAATTGATGAGAGCCCAACCGAGATATGCTAGGATTTGAACCCAGGGCCTGCAAAGCCAGTGCTCTAAAACTGAGCTACAGGCCTTCAGCGGACAGTCAGCATGGCCAAAGGGCAAAAAGGATGGGTGTTATGGTTCAACAGCAAATAGAGGGCCGCGGGATCTATACAAAAATAAATCAGTACAATCTACTAACATGTTCCAAATGCCTGCCAACTTTACTCATAATAAGACTGCCACAAGACTGTCGTTTACTAGCCTGCTGCTGGTTACAGACACCAGAATATCTGAAGCTCAATTAGATGGGCAGAAGGTGTCCTGCTCTGGATTACAGCTGGTTACAGCTCCTCTAAAGAAGAGTTTGGATTTGATATCCCGCTTTATCACTACCTGAAGGAATCTCAAAGCGGCTAACATTCTCCTTTTCCCTTCCTCCCCCACAACAGACACTCTGTGAGGTGAGTGGGGCTGAGAGCCTTCAGAGAAGTGTGACTAGCCCAAGGTCACCCAGCAGCTGCATGTGGAGGAGCGGAGACGCGAACCCGGTTCACCAGATTACGAGTCTACCGCTCTTAACCATTACACCACAGGTATGCAGTTTGGGGGCACTTCTGGATCCCTCCGCAAAAGTGGATCTACTCCCCCCAAAAAAACCTTTTGGTGAATAGCCGGTGTGCGGAACCTCTGTAGTGTGCGGAACTACAACTCCCATCATCCCTGGCCATTGGCCATGCTTGGTGAAGCTGGTGGGAGTTGTAGCTCGGCCACACCCGGAGGACCAAAGGTGCCCAACACCTGGGGAAGAGAGAGAGAAAATATCCTGCTCATCAGCTCCGACAGGGAGAGGAGAGTATTCTTGAGCATCCCGGCGCCTGGTATATAACCGACAGCATTCTATATGGCAGGAGTCGCTTGCATCCACTTACAAAACTCAAGAGGACATTTCCGCTCGATTCTATTCCGGTCTAAAACCTGCCCTGATGGTAACCTGCCGGGAATCCCAAAGCCAGCTTGCAGAGATGCCCGCTGGCTGCTGAACTTTCCCAGTTCCTGCCATCTGCTGCTACTGCCACACAAGCCCTTTGTCCTTCCCTCTTCCCTGCAGCTCTTCCCATGCGCCTCTTTGTCACAAAGCCTGCCCTTTGAAACAGCCCCCCTGCAGATAATGGAATTACTTCTTCATCATGCAACAAAATAATCCCCACCCCCACCCCACTTTCCTTTCTATTCTTGGTTCTCAGCTTCCTAGTACTGCGACAGAAAAAATATATATAAATGGATTTATTTTAAAGCACCTGGAGATTTTAAACACACACCCCCCCCAAAAAAAAAACAACCTGCTGGTTAACATAGCAGTGGAGATTTGTGCCATGCTGCTAAATTCAAAACGAAGGCATCAGTGCAAAATTATATTAACCTGTACCTTCGCCCAAAATAGTTATTGTTGAGCAGTATGTAATGCAGAATAAAAGCCCTTATATACCGTATTTTCCGGCGTATAAGATGACTGGGCGTATAAGATGACCCCCAACTTTTCCAGTTAAAATATAGAGTTTGGGATATACTCGCCGTATAAGAAATACGACCCGGCGTATAAGACGACCCCTGACTTTTGAGAAGATTTTCCTGGGTTAAAAAGTAGTCTTATACGCAGGAATATACAGTATATATCTGAATACTGTGATCTATTGAGCTGTTTCTCATACAACGGTCATCCAAAGCATGACTAAGCGTGAATGAGAGAAGAGGAATGCATGGAGTGAAAATCGAATCTATTTCACTCTTCCCCTGGTCTTCCTCCTCCTCCTGCACTACCCAGAGCTAAACCATGGACTAGCTTAGTGTTCTGCCCAAACTCAAGCTGATGGTTTGTCTCACTTCAGACAAACCATGGGTTGTAACCAAGGTTTGTTCTTGGCTTACCACTTGTTTGTTTGTTGTTGGGAGCCCTTGAACCACTGAGCCTCTTGGGCTTGCCGATCAGAAGGTCAGTGGTTCAAATCCCCACGATGGGGTGAGTTCCTGTTGCTCTGTCCCAGCTCCTGCCAACCTAGCAGTTCGGAAGCACGCCAGTGCAAGTAGATAAATAGGTACCACTGCGACAGGAAGGTAAACGGCGTTTCTGTGCACTCTGGCTCCCGTCACGGTCCTCCATGCACCAGCAGCGGTTTAGTCATGCTGGCCACATGACCCAGAAAGCTCTCTGTGGACAAACGCCGACTCCCTCGGCCTGAAAGCGAGATGAGCGCCGCAACCCCATAGCTGCCTTTGACTGGACTTTACCGTCCAGGGGTCCTTTACCTTTTTTTTTACCTTTACTAGTTAAGAACTGGTACTATGTTAAGTTTACTTCTTGCAAATACTTTAATAAAATCCCAACGCTCAGCTATGTATATAAATTTATTTTAAATGAATTGAATAAAACCAAAACCCCAATTTTTAGCTGTCTATGTAAATATATTATAAATCAGGCTTCCTCAACCTCAGACCTCCAGATGTTTTTGGCCTACAAACTCCCATGATCCCTAGCTAGCAGAACCCAGTGGTCAGGGATGATGGGAATTGTAGTCTCAAAACATCTGGAGGGCCGAGGTTGAGGAAGCCTGTTATAAATAAATTGAATAAAACCAAAACCCCAATGCTTGGCTATGCATCTAATGCAGGGAGGAAGAACCTGGTACCCTCCAGATATTTGCAGGACTACATCTCCCATCATTCCTGACCACTGGTCATAGCAGTTGAGGCTGATGGGAGCTGGAGTCCTGCAACATCTTGAGGGCACTGGGTTGCCTACCCCTAACCACGAGTCTCTTGTCTCAAACAGAACCACACGCCGAATTCCAAGCGCGGTGACATCACAGGACCTTCTTGATGCAATGCAGCTGCTCCTGCCACCAAGCTATGGCTTTGGGGAAATGTTGCAAGCTCTGCAATCACAGCTGAGCGCCTATATTTGATTGGTTATGACAGATTTACGATTTTCTTAAGGGGAGCAGAGAACAGCATCTATCGGAGAGCGAAGCATCTATAAGTGCAAATCAGCAAGTCATAATTAATGAGATGTTTCTCCTTGCCATTCTTTGGCCGCTCTAACGTACAATTTTCATGAAGCTAGGATTTTGCTGATAGCACAACGCATTCCCCACTTAAGTGATTGGGTGTTTAAGGGTCACCTCATTAATTCCTTGCAGGATGCAGATTCAGGATCACTTGACAACGACGAGCTATTCCTTAATGGTTTCCAGTCACCTTGACCAGAGTGTCCTGCAGCGGCACTTATGTGCCTTGAAACATGTGCAAGAGCTCAGTGCGGAAACTAACAGGGTTCCCAAGTCATACGGAGCGCATGTCTAAAGTGTTGGGTGTTATAATAATTTACAAGTTGCCTTGGCAGATTCACAGGGTTAAAATGCAGAACCACTCCAATTGTCAACACCATCGTTTTCTCTTTGCACCTGACATTTCCCCATCTGGAAAACAGATTCTCTAGCAGCCTTAGATGTGCTTTCATGTATTATCTGCCTTCTCGCTTGCTTTTCTCGCCCTCTATGGTCAGCGCTGATTTGAATACTTTGTGACTCGGTTCTGCCCAGAGATGCATATGGATTCATTGGGTGTTATATCACAGCAGCTCCTATTAGCCTAGTGCCCTCCAGAGGTTTTGGACTACAACTCCCATCAGCTCCCAGTGGCTGATGGGAGTTGTAGTCCAAAACCTCTGGAGGGCACTAGGCTAATAGGAGCTGCTGTGGTATAACACCCATAAAAGCAAGGGGTGCTTTTATGGGTGTTATACCACAGTCCAAAACATCTAGAGGGACACTAGGGTGGCCAACTGTCTCTACCTGCTTCACTGTTTTCTCTCGCCTGAAAACACTGATAACGTTCTGGAGTTTTTAAAGAACGAACCATCGTGTTCCCTGCCACTACGTCCATATGATAGCCATTGTAAAATATCTAGAGGGCTGTCACATGGAAGGTGGAGCAAGATTGTTTTCTCCTGCTCTGGAGGACTCGAACCAATGGCTTCAAGTTACAAGAGATTCAAACTAAACATCAAGAAGAACTTTCTGACAGTAAGAGCTGTTCGACAGTGGAACAATCTCCCTCAGGAGGTTGTGAATTCTCCTTCTTCTTCTTTTTTCTTTTCTTTAATAAAAAAAACTTCTTTCCATACAAAATAGCAGTTGATTTATCTTAATTAGCAAAATGATTCACTGGGTTGAACCCCACAGATTTGATTTCCCCCCCTCAAAGGTCCCAAGCAGCTTGTTCCATGTTTCTTCTCTTATTTGCATGACTGAGTTAAAACAGTACAACGCATCATCAGAGATCTACAACCTCTCCTAGACAATGACAGTTCTCTTTCTCAAGCTCTGCGAGGAAGACCTTTCATCGCCCACAGACAGCCCCCCAACTAAGCAGCCACTAAGAAGTGTGCATGCACACGAAAGCTCATACCAAGAACAAACTTAGTTGGTCTCTAAGGTGCTACTGGAAGGATTTTTTTTTTTATTTTTTTTATTTTGTTCTGGAAATTTCGTTTACTATTTCACAAAATTTATACGCTGCTTGATTGTAAGAACCCCAAAGCAGTTTCCCAAAAGAATAAAACATACAACTATCAGTAAAATAGCTAAAAATAAAAGTTGTGAAGATTCAAAAAATTAGTATGCCACAACAGCAGCGAGAATTCTAATTGCAAAGAACTGGAAGACACAGAATTTACCTACATTAGAAGACTGGCAGATGAAAATGATGGACTATATGGAACTAGCCGAAATGACCGGACAACTCCGAGACCAGAGGGAAGAAGCGGTGGAGAAAGACTGGAAAAAACTGAAAGACTACTTTAAAAATATTTTTTGATTTATAGATTTATTGTTATAAAAGTTGGATTGAATTAGAGACTGCAGATTGAAGAGAATGGTTGATTTTTAATGATAGATGATATAGATATAAGAGATAGATTATGAAATAGGTTACGCGTAGGTTAAAAGAATTTTTTAAGATGTAAAGAAATTACTATAGGTAAGAAATGATATACAATGAAACACAGCGGGAGGGATGGGAGGAAGCCACCCCAAAGATGATATGAAAGATGAAGGGAAAGAAGAGTTTTGTTGTGTATGTGTTGAAGAAATATGTTTTGAAATAAGGTTATGGTAATGTAGATTTATCTTTATTGTGTTGAAAACCTAATAAAAATCTTTTTGGGGAAAAAAAAGAAGATTCAAAAAATTAAGACCAGCAATAAACTAAACACAGATTAAAACACACGGCAATATTTAAGATAGCTGGGTAGGTTTGTAATGATGTATTTAGCAGATGCCAAAAAAGGGATAGTGAAGGTTCCTGCCTGATATCAAATCAGCAGGAAATCTTAGATCTTTGAAGGGAACGGGCAAAAAAAAAGCATTGAGGTTCATTCCTTGAACCACTGTTATCTTCTGCAATTTGGCTTTTAGAAACATTTTGTTTGCTCAAATATCTTCCTTCAAAACTATTGGTCCAGAGGAGCAGGAGGAAACAACCCAAAACAGACAGTCCTTGGGGAATCAAAACAGCACCGGCTCTGAGCTGCCCAAGTGATCTGCACTGCGGCCACAATTTTACCTTGAAATGCATTGTGGGAAAGGTCTGTTACGTAACTGTCAGCGACTACATCAGTCCAAAGTGAAACTTACAGATGGGAAAGCAGAAAAACCTCTCTCTCTCTATGAGACACTCACCACTGACATTGTTACAGCAAGTTCTGAAAGAGGATGGCTGCTTGGATGCACTATGTTTAGCAAAGCCTGCAGTCAAAATCCGCTTGCATAACACTCTGTGTGTATGAGAGAGAGAGAGAGAGAAAGAGGGGGAGAGAGAAAGCGAAGAAGGCTTAATATTCTGTAGGGAGAACTGCTTTAAAAATGCACTGGCTTCCAAAGAAAGGCAAACTGTGGAGGGTGCACTGATGCCAACATCCTGGGCCAGAACTTGCATTTAGTTTGCAAGCACACGCAAATACACAACGGGGCTAAGATCTTCAGAAAGTGACTACCAAGCATCACGATATACTGATATATCACCATGTGTGAAATAAGGACGGAGCTATCTTAGAGGCATTGGTTGGCTTTACAGTTTCCCCCACACTGTGATGTTTGCATAGTACACAAACACACACGTGTATCATGATGCGCAATATATTGCCAGGTCAAAAATTATGAAACCAGTATCACGATATAGACTTTCAGATGATGTATCGATATACTGCCCAGCCCTACCTGGGGAATGAGGCAAGAGAAACTTGGTGAGCACTTGCCAGGGCCTGCCTACTAAACTCAATGGCAGAAACAAGTATTTTGATTTCTCGTGTAAAGTTAGCGCCACTGAGAAGGAGAAGGAGAAGAAGAAGAGGAGGAGGAGGAGGAGGAGTTTGGATTTGATATCCCGCTTTATCACTACCCGAAGGAGTCTCAAAGCGGCTAACATTCTCCTTTCCCTTCCTCCCCCACAACAAACACTCTGTGAGGTGAGTGGGGCTGAGAGACTTCAGAGAAGTGTGACTAGCCCAAGGTCACCCAGCAGCTGCATGTGGAGGAGCGGAGACGCGAACCCGGTTCACCAGATTATGCGTCTACCGCTCTTAACCACTACACCACACTGACTCTCAGACAGTTCTTCTTCAGCAGTCTCATGAAAGCACTGGGGAGGGAGAAGGAGCTACCCTTAGGAACAAAGCGGAGCCCCAAGTTCTCCATAGTCAACATTTAGCTCAAAGATCCGAGCCTTGGATCAATATTACTGTATTTATTTACCTCAAAGATCTGAGCCTTGGATCAATATTATTTATTACTTATTTCATTTACATCCTGCCTTTACTCCAACAGACCCTCCAAATGTCCTTATTTTCCTGGGACAATCCTGGATTTACAGACGCTGCCCTGGTTTCTGATTTGGTCCCAGAATATCCCGCTTTTCCTTAGGATGTTCTTAGGAGAAATGTTGGAGGGTATGGAGTTATGTGACCCCCGAGCCAAGGAGGTAAGTAACTATGCAACCTTTAGAAGACATCTGAAGGCAGCCCTGTATAGGGAAGTTTTTAATGTTTAGCGTTTTATTACCGTATGTTTTTATACATGTTGGAAGCCAGAGAGGCTGGTGCAACCCAGTCAGATAAGTGGGGTATATTATTATTATTGAATTATTATTGAATAGGATGTCCCTATTTTCATTGGAGAAATGTTGGAGAACATGCTTTAAGGAGCTCAAGGTGGTGTACAAGATTCCCCCCTCCTCGTTTAATCCCCACAACAATCCTGTGAGGTAGGTTAGGCTGAGAGGCAGTGAGTGGCCCAAGGTCACCCAGTGAGTCCCGTGGCGGGGATTTGAACCCTGGTCTCCCAGGCCCTAGTCCAAAACTCTAACCACTACACCACACTGGCTCAATGTTCTTGTTGCATGGGAAAGCACCAGATTTGTGATTTAAAACAAAACAAAACCAATTGTGCCAACTACTAATGCCAGCTCTCATTTGATGGTGGTTTTGGTGGAGACTCTATGTAAAGCAGAGGTGCCCAAACTTTTTTCAAAGAGGGCCAGATTTGATGAAGTGAACATGTGTGCATGTGTGAGGGCCAACCAAAGTTTTTGTGCTTTTTTTAAGGGTTGAGGTTTACCCCAAAGTTGTTGAAGTTGCTGAGCTTTTTTTTAGGATTTTACCCCAGGACATATACTGCCATGGGGGGGCTGGATTAAATCGACCGGCGGGCCAGATTAGACCCCCGAAACGGACTTTGGACATGCCTGATGTAAAGCAGGGTGGATTTGATTTAAATCAAACTGATTTAAATCACTAGCAGGGTGGAAAAAAATAAAAAAATAAATCTGATTTAAATAAAAAACCTTGATTTTTTTAATTTAAATCGGATTTTTTTATTTAAATCGGATTTGTTTTATTTTTTTCCACCTTGCTAGTGATTTAAATCGTGATTTAAATCAGTTTGATTTAAATCAAATCCACCCTGATGTAAAGTAATGCAAATTCCAGAGGATCTGTTTTAATTCTGCTGCACCAAATAGAAAAGCAAAGTGTGTGTGTGTGTGTGTGTGTGTGTGCGCGCGCGCACACACACACACACACACACACACACACACTCTCTCTCTCTCTCTCTCTCTCTCTCTTTCCGTCTGTCAAAAGCGGACGGGAGCCCACAGAAGTCTCCAAATTCTAGACCCATAGCTCCCCAAAAGAGACAAGTAAGTTTTAAAATTTAAAACCCCCTTAAACGGCACCTTGGGAAGAGAGGGAGGGAGGGAGGGAGGGAGGAATAGAAGCAGAGAGAAAGAAACACAGACAGATGAAGGCTTTCCGCTCCAAGACTCTGGATAGCTTCTGGTCAGCTCTCCACAAAATGGCAATTGGTTGAATTCTCCAGCATCCATACAAAGGCCTCTTTATTCCGGCCTGCTTCTTCATAATGTAGATATTATATGTCTGGCTCTCGTTTCACATGCCACTCTACCACTAGAATTAGGCATAATGAGAATGGGCCAGTGTATAATTTCTTTCGGAGCTGAATTGCCCCTTTTCTTGCAAAGCCCTTGCCTTTAATAAACAGAGAGGTGGGTCGGGGGGGGGGCGAGACTTGCTTCTCAAAGGCCGTTTGCGAAGGAGATCGTGGCTGAAGCCAGGCTGGAGCTGGGCACTCAAACATCTAGCCATTACGCTGCAGAGGACGCATCAGAGAGTCATCAGTATGACTACTGCAGGCATGTGGGACATTTCAGGAGTCATGCGCCTCTCTTTCACAGGAGATACGCCAAGGCACAGCTTGACCAGGTCAGAACAGCCACAGCTAGCAATGGACCTACCTGCTTACAGTGGAACCTCGACTTATGAAGTACTCGACTTACGTGTTTTTCGACTTACGAAAGGGAAAAAGCGGCCGCGCGCCTACGAATTTTTCAACTTCCGAAAGGAAATCCGCTTGGATTTTAGATGCGGTTTACTCGACATACGAAGTTTTAGATGGGGTTTACTCGACTTACGAAGGTTTACATAGGGTTTTCTTACGAATTTTTCGACTTACGTTTCCAATGCATTCCTATGGGAATGCCGTTTTTCGACTTACGAATTTTTCGACTTACGAGTGTGCATTTGGAACGCATTAAATTCGTAAGTCGAGGTTCCACTGTATTTCTATTCCTCGTTTTTCCCCCCAAGCTTAAGTTCAGTTCTCCATATTTGCACATCAGTTTGTGATACAGCTCACAAAATTAGCAGGAAAACATCTAGCAATCCCGGGAGCCTTTGCAACTGGAATCCCGTGACCCTTTGCACTGAACTTTCAGTTCCCATTATCCCTGACCAATGGTCCTGGTTACTTGGGATGATGGGAGTTGTAGTCCAAAAACAGCTGGAGACCCAAGTTTGGGGGACACTGGACTAGATGATCCTTGGAGGTCCCTTCCAACTCTACAATTCTGGGCTTCTATGGATCATCACTGCACCCCAGAGCCCGGGATCAGCAAGCTCTGCTGCAGGGGGTATGGAGAGTGCTCTGCCCCCCTTCCCAAAGCAGGGGCAGCATTCAGAGCGGGGCATGGCTCCTGGCATTTATAGATGCGATCCCTCGCATGTTCAGCCTCACTGCTATGGCATGGCATAGCAACGAGGGCTCCCACATATCTCCTTTCACAGATGATTTAAGTCTGCCTTTCAGGGGCTAAGACTATGGGATGGTTTTAGCCGATGGTGCCGCAGGCTTTGGTTTTGATAGCCATCTGGAAACTCTGGAGCTGTGGGTTAAAAAATCCCCAAATAAAGCGATCTTTCATAGGCCCCAAGGAAGGAAATCAGAACGGAAGCAATTCTGCAAGCACCCTGAGCAAAGCAGATTTGAAAAATAAGCTTTTCATTGCAATTTGCAGGCCCAGTCACAATGGCTGAGGCACTCAGAGCTGGAAAACATTATCAGGAAGCTTCCCTTACTTATCTTGGCTAGGAATATTTTTTTCTTAAATTTTCAAGCACAGGAATCGAAGTGTGCAAGGTCTCCTTTTAAAGCAGGTTAACGGGAGACTGCCTTTGAACTTTCACACCTCATCAGAGGCTGCCAATTTTGTTCCTTGCTGGAGAGTAGAGGTTGATGAAGCTCATGGGCCAATCTAGATATTGAATCTTTGCCTTAAATGTGCAAGTTGTTGTTGTTGTTTTATGCAGCCCCAAAGGGCCTGAAAAATGCAGAAGGTGTGGAAGGGGGTGAGCAGGAAAAGCTTTCCCACTGTGGACTTCACAAAGATCCTGTTCTCTGAAGCTGGCATTTGCTTTGGGATTAAATTCCCGCACTTGTGCCAATGGGGATTTCTTCTCATGCAAACACCGGCTTCAAAGGAATTTCCCCAGGAACACAACCGGGGAAGGAATGGGTTAAATCATGGGGAGGAAAACTAAGGCCCGAGGGCCAGATCCGGCCCAATCACCTTCTAAATCTGGCCCACTGACAGTCTGGGAATCAGCGTGTTTTTACATGAGTAGAATGTGTCCTTTTATTTAAAATGAATCTCTGGGTTATTTGTAGGGCCTGGCTGGTGTTTTTACATGAGCAAAATGTGTGCTTGACTGTAGCTTGCTCTTACAACAATTCACTCTTCCCAGTATGCAAGAAGGAGAAACAAGGAAAGGGAAGGGAAGGGAAGGGAAGGGAAGGGAAGGGAAGGGAAGGGAAGGGAAGGGAAGGGAAGGGAAGGGAAGGGAAGGGAAGGGAAGGGAAGGGAAGGGAAGGGAAGGGAAGGGAAGGGAAGGGAAGGGAAGGGAAGGGAAGGGAAGGGACCCCTGACCATTAGGTCCAGTCGTGACCGACTCTGGGGTTGCGAAGCTCATCTCGCTTTATTGGCCGAGGGAGCCGGCGTACAGCTTCTGGGTCATGTGGCCAGCATGACTAAGCCGCTTCTGGCGAAACCAGAGCAGCACACGGAAACGGTGTTTACCTTCCCGCCAGAGCGGTACCTATTTATCTACTTGCACTTTGATGTGCTTTCGAACTGCTAGGTGGGCAGGAGCCGGGACCAAGCAACGGGAGCTCACCCCGTCGCGGGGATTCGAACCGCCAACCTTCTGATCGGCAAGCCTTAGGCTCTGTGGTTTAATCTATTAAGTATGGACTAAGGCAGAGGTTTTTAAACTGTGGCTGCCAACCTGACGCCCAGAAATCTCCAAGTAATCGCAAGTGGACCCGTGCCTGTAGCAAAACGCGCCTGGCTAGTTTCGAACACTGGTGAATGTGAGACCCTCCAGACCTGGCTGGACTCCAACCAGCACAGCCAATGGGCAGGGATGATGGGAGGCTGAACTGAACAACATCCATAAAGTGCGCAGTTGGCAGAGGCTGGTTTGAAGGGCTTCAGAGGGATCTGACTGAGGGAATTTGGAAACAAAAGTACAGGGCTCTGTAGAAAACACACCAACACAGGCCACTGTTGCACCGTGCATTTAAAGCACTTTTATGATACCATGTGTGATACAATGTGCTTTTATGGTTATCAGAGCCCTTTTAAGTATATGGTGTGATTATGGCCATAACATATAATCATAACATCTTACGCATTATAGCAAGTTGTGACTTGAATGTTTGGAAGCCAAGATTATATATAAATACATTGTTTCTTGGATGAAACCCTCAATGGTTTCTAAAGTAGAGTTTCAAAAAAGAAGAATTATGGAGATTATCCTTCTTCTCCCTCTTTTAAAAGAGGAGTGTGAAGAAAAGGCAGCTGAGAGGTGAAAAAGAAAAGTTAGAAAGAGATAAAGAGAATTCTCAGAACTGTAGTTTGCAATGGGTGCTGGGAATTGTAGCTTTGTGGAGGATGAACTATGGTATTATGTATTGTATTGTATTTTTTGCTGTAAGACGCTTGGAGACCTTCAGGTGACAAGCAACTAATAAGTTTAATAAATCATCATCCTTTGTGACAGACTCAACCTACATATAAGAGGTAGCCACTACTCAGTTCTGCGTGTGTCCATCATGTGTTCTTGCAAGCACGCAGGATATTCATAAGTTCCTACAAGAAACTGGTACCCACATCCAAGATGCATTCAGTATAAACAGCACTTAGGAGTCTCACCTTTATGCATGCCTACGAATGACAAATTGTGCAATGAAGTGGAAAACAATGCAATAATTAAAATACGCCAAGGATCAAGTGCCATGCATTTAAATCCCTTATCGTCTAGTTTAGTACTGTCTACTCCAGTGGTTTTCAACCAGTGTGCGGTGGCACCCTTGGGTGCCTTGAATGATGGTCAGGGGTGCCGTGGGTGACCCTGGTCTCTGTCCCTCTTTCTTTCCCTCCCTCCCCTGATGCCCTCTCATGTCTCTGCCTCCCAAAGGCTTGCACAGCTGTTTGTTGCAGCAGCTCTGGCTACAAGCTCCGCAGGCAAATGGTGCCTCTGGGGCTGGCCGGGGGGGGGGGTGCTTCCCAGGCCCCTGTGGGACAGTGTGAGGAGGCACCTCTCTTTGTGGCAGGGGTGGCAGCTCAGAGACTGGAGGGGAGGAGGCAGTAGCTGCCTGGAGGACTCCCAATGAGAAGGGAGAGGAGAGGAGGCTGGGGGAACACTCCACAAGGGGAGGGTGTCCGAAAAAGGGTGAGGGGCTGCCGGCTCTGCAGGCAAGGGGTGCCATAATGGGGCTCCTGAGCCCCACAGGGATGCCGCGGAAAGAATGTAGTTGGTCAAGGGAGCCGTGGACCGAAAAAGGTTGAAAACCTCTTATCTACTCTAGATCAGGACGCAGGTGGCGCTGTGGGTTAAACCACTGAGCCTCTTGGGCTTGCCAATCAGAAGGTCGATGGTTCGAATCCCCGCGACAAGGTGAGCTCCCGTTCTCGGTCCCTGCTCCTGCCAACCTAACAGTTCGAAAGCACGTCAAAGTGCAAGTAGATAAATAGGTACCACTCCAGCGGGAAGGTAAACGGTGTTTCCGTGCACTGTTCTGGTTCGCCAGAAGCGGCTTAGTCATGCTGGCCACATGACCCGGAAGCTGTACACCTGCTCTCGGCCAATAAAGCGAGATGAGCGCTGCAACCCCAGAGTCGGACACGACTGGACCTAATGGTCAGGGGTCCCTTTACCTTTACTCTGACTATCACCAACTCTCTTGGGTCTCAGATAGCTTTCCCCAGCCCTACCTGGAGACACCTGGGGCCTTCTGCATGTAGGGCAGAAATTCTTTCATTGAGCTGTTGTTCTCTCCTTAACAGAAAATGCCTGTCCAAATAGCAATGACTGAGCTTCTGGAAAACCTCCAGGTTTTCCCATAAATTGGATGTGACAGGTGAGGAATGTGCCATCGTGGAGAGAATGCAGATGGTGGAAGGCCTCTCTCCCTCACATAAAACTACGTCTTAGGGACTATCCAATAAATCTGAGTTGCAAAAAGTTTCAGGAAAAAAACATAAAGACCCAAAAAACTCCCAAGGTACCAATTTATCATTGGAACATCTGGCTAGCCACTGTGAGAATAGGATGCTGGGCGAGATGAGAGTCTGCTTTGATCCAGCAGGTCTCTTTGAACGCTCTTGAGGTACAGAATCCACTACTACAAGACACTGCAAGGTTAATCTAAGCTGTGATTCTGGTCTGAGAAGTCTTGTCTTAACAGGTCACTTATTCCCATTGCTTTAAACCAGAACATATCAAAGTTTCAACAGAATGGCACAAGCCGACGAAAAACCAGTGTAGACCCTTTCTGCGAATAACGGTGTAAAACTGATCGCCGGCAGGCCCTCGGTAAAAACCCTGAGTCTATTTAACACAGTGCCAGATTTACTGTCAGGGACTGCTCCATCCCCAAGGCAGGGTCGGAAGGCACAGGCAGCTGGAGGCAAAGGAAGGAGATTAGATCAGATAGCGACTCACAGGAGAGTCAGGGAGAAGGCAGTAGCGAGGAGGAGGCTAGAGCCCCATGCACACCGGAAGAGGTGCTAAGGCTCTGGGATGCTGCAAGAGCCCCAGAGCCGCCCAGCGGTCAGGACGGGAGCAGGGGGGAAGCGACCAGTACCACCCCGCTCAGGTCCAGAGGGCGGAAGCGGAAGGAAAGTAGGCGGCGCTTTGGTTTCCCGAAGCTCTTATGCTGGGGGCGGAGCCGTCAGCCCCCACTCCAGGTATCTGACTCGGATGAGACGGATGATGAAGTTTGAACGCTGTAACGTTTGATGCTGTAAATAAAGCTATTAGTTTAGCAAGAAGCTTGCGTGGATGCTTACTCTTGAGAAGACACCACACGCCTCTCACATTTATATAGGCAAGACTTATGTGCCACATATAGATGGAAGCTTGAGTCAGTAGGATCTTTGCTGTTACTTAAGTGGATTCTCCCATGTACATTTAAGGTGTAAATTTGGTACCAACATTGGAAAAGAACATACCAAGAGCCCTGCTGATTCAGGACAAAGTCCCAATTAGTCCAACAGATGCCTATGGAAAGCTTTCCAGCAGCGTCACATACCCTCCGAAGAGCGGGCTTGCGAAAAGACAAAGTGCAAGTGTGCAATGAAAAATTAAAAGATTTTATTAATTCTTTTTTTTTAAAAAAAAAAAGATTCATGTTTACTAGCCTGGAGTATGAGTGCGTAATAAAAATTTTTTTAAAAGGTTTTATTAATTCTTTTTAAAGGATCCTAGTTAACTAGCTTGGAGTATAAGTACACAATAAAAAAATTAAAAGATTTTATTAATTTTTTTTAAAAAAAGATTGTAGTTTACTAGCTTGGAGTACATAATTAAAAAAAGATATTTTTAAAGACTCTAGTTTACTAGCTCAGAGTATGAGTACATGATAATAATTTGAAAGATTTTATTAATTCTTTACCAAAGATTCTAGTTCACTAGCTTTTTAAAAAGACTGAACGCATTCACAGAGGGTCTCGATGGTTTTTAGCCAAAATAGCAAAATGGGCCCTCCATAGCCACAAGCAGTCTATCTCATAGGAAAATGGGAAGTTGGTTATATAGAGTCAAACCATTAGTCCATCTAGCACAGTACTGTCTACCCAGACTGGCAGCAGCCCTCCAGAGAGTCTTTCCCAGCCCTTCCAGGAGATGATGGGGGTTGAACCGGGCCCGTTTTGCGTGAAAACTTTCTGCTACATGGGGGGTGTCAACCCTCTCGCCTTTGTAGTCAGGCAGGAGTGCAAATACTGCCGGGAATGAACAGCTCCATGCCTAATGTAACTTGGCACTGGATCCAACCCTTCGGACCCCAAGTGTGTCCGAGCCGAGAGAGGCGATAAAGCCCCAGCACTAGGATCTGCATTCATCTCCAACGGTGATCCCTTGCCCTCCAATATTAGCAATATCGTGCATGTGCGAAACCTGGACTTTGGGGCAGTTTGTGCCCATTTGAGCACAGCTCTCTGACCTTTAGACGAAAGATTTTGGGCTGGGTGTGAGGGTTAGCCTATCCCTTCGCCCCATCTATGTAGGATTGGCTGGCGGCGCAGAAGTGAGTGAGGGAACCTTGGCTTGTCTCCAAGCAAAAGAGTAAACGGCAAGGGGCAGGCCATGTGATGCAGACTGCATGGACATTCATCCAAGCCAAGGCATCCTGTGGAATCATAGAATCCTAGAGTTGGAAGAGACCACAAGGGCCATCCAGTCCAACCCCCTGCCAAGCAGGAAACACCATCAAAGCATTCCTGACAGGTGGCTGTCAAGCCTCTGCTTAAAGACCTCCAAAGAAGGAGACTCCACCACACTCCTTGGCAGCAAATTCCACTGTCGAACAGCTCTTACTGTCAGGAAGTTCTTTCTAATGTTTAGGTGGAATCTTCTTTCTTGTAGTTTGAATCCATTGCTCTGTGTCCTCTTCTCAGGAGCAGCAGAAAACAACTTTTCTCCTTCCTCTATATGACATCCTTTTATATATTGGAACATGGCTATCATATCACCCCTTAACCTTCTCTTCTCCAGGCTAAACATACACTGTTGACTCATGTCAAGTTTGTGGTCTACCAAGACTCCTAGATCCTTTTCACATGTACTGCTCTCAGGCCAGGTGTCACCCATCCTGTATTTGTGCCTTTCATTTTTTTTTTTTTGCCCAAGTTACATTTCTCCCTGTTAAAATTCATCTTGTGCAGGGAGACAGGTGATTGCCATGATCCAAGAGCACACTGGCCAGTGTGTCAGGCAGGGAACATGTTTTTTCCCAGTCGTCCCCTCCAGCCTTTCCCCATGACTGACATTCAACATCTCCCCATTGCTTCAGGAGTTTCTCTTAATTAAAAAAGGGGGAAGGCAAGCCTTGAACTGATCAGGAGCTCATGGCTTTGCTCAGCCAATTTACAGGGCTTTGGGAAAAAAAGAGTTGGATTTGTTATTCGGGCCTGTTTTGCTCAGCCCTACATTACTGATTTTCTTCCCACTGACTCTGATGAAGATACCGCAGGAGCCAATGTAGTCGTTCTTATTCACATGGCGAGGGTTCAGCTTTCCCAGCTATCTAACTGCGCAGCCTCTGGCAAGACACTTTTTTTATGCCGGCCTCAGTTTCTCATCTGTAAAATGGGAATGTTTGGGGGCCTGCCTTGCAGATGGACTACAGGGTGTGAACATGGAATGTTCTTGTAAAACACTGTTTGCAAAGCACTTCATTGCTTTGTTGTTCTTTTAAAATGGGCCCGCCCCATAAGAATCCTATGATGTTCTCGATTGCTCCCATTTTACAGGTAAGGGAACTGAGGATGAGAGTGGGAATGAGAATGTGACTTGCCTAAGGCCACAGAATGACTCTGTGGCAAAGATGGGTCAGGAATCCCAGAGCCTCTATTCAACGGAACCTGATAACTTTCACTTTAATTGAAAACACATGGAATGAGGGTCTGTTCCTAATTAATGCAACGTACCTGCTTTATAAGTTGTGCACATTTGCTTTATAGTCTGCACTGCTGTTCTTGTGCCCATTTTACAGAGTGAAACTGCACGGCCAAAGGCTAAATAGGAAGAATCTGTGGCAGAGGTGAGGTCCGGACACAGGAGATTATAAATCATAAATCTGATGTACTGAGGCTGGGTTGGAAGCATGCGGAGCAGGAGAGAGAGATCTTCCAGCAACATCTGGCGGAGGGCAATTGTAGAGGAAATAGAAATGAAAGGAAAACAAAGCAGACTTGAATCAGCTCAGGACAGTCATATCCTCTTGCAGGGGTGGGGAAGAGAAGGACTACTCTCTGGGGAGGAGGGATTGAATGAAGTGGAGAGAAGCAGGAGGGAGAGTCAAGGGAGATGCTAATAGAGACACTGAATGCAGTTTTATTACTTACTAGTTGAATTTAGCCCGTTAATAACGGGCGCTAGAACGGAGAGGAGGGCCGGTGCGCCGCGCATCCCACCCTCCCTCGTTCCCGGCAGGCCCGAGGAGGGAAGCGGCGCCGGCGGCCTCTGCGCTGGCGGAGCCGCAGCCAGAGCCTGCCGAGCGGGGGCAGCCTCGGAGGCGGCGGCAGCGGGTGAGCGCAGGCGGACAGGGGCACCCCGGCAGCGCGCTCTTCTGGGGACCCGGCGGGCGGCGGCTGGCCCAGCTCCGTGCGAGGCAGCGGCACTGAGCCAACTGACGATGCACGTGCGCCGTCGCTGCCTCTCGGACACGCCCCCAGTCATCGCCTACCAATCCCTGCGTCCCTGTGGCAAAAAACCACTGACACACGGACTGGACGCAGGGACACTTGGAGATTATTATATAGGATGGAAAATATTTCAATAAAAACATAACTATCAAATAAGATATAGGGATAAATGAATTAGAAATGTGATGATAAATGCAGATATGTATTTAGATATAGGGATAAATGTAAAAAGGTAAAGGTAAAGGACCCCTGGACAGTTGTCCAGTCAAAGGCGACTATGGGGGTTGCGGCGCTCATCTCGCTTTCAGGCCGAAGGAGCTGGTGTTTGTCCACTGACAGCTTTCCGAGTCATGTGGCCAGCATGACTAAACCGCTACTGGTGCAACAGAACACCGTGACAGAAACCAGAGCGCACGGAAACGCCGTTTACCTTCCCGCCACAACGGTACCTATTTATCTACTTGCACTGGTGTGCTTTCGAACTGCTAGGTTGGCAGGAGCTGGGACAGAGCAACAGGAGCTCACTCTGTTGCGAGGATTCGAACCGCCAACCTTCCGACTGGCAAGCCCAAGAGGCTCAGTGGTTTAGACCACAGCGCCACCCTATACATTTACAGGGATAAATGTATTTTGATATAGACAATGTGCTATTGTTTATACGGACCATGAGTTGTTGGGGTGGCTGGGCGATAAATCCGACAGCGTATATATTATGAATTACTAAAAAAGAAGGAGGAGGGCAGCATTGCGAAACTCCAAAACCCCATCTGTCCCTGGCTAAACCCTCTGCCCACAACCCAAGCAAGACAATTACGCTTCAACATCCCCCTGCCCCAGCAATTCTCTGCGACTTTGACACAACCGGGGCAGCAGCCGGGGACAAGGGACGTAATCCCTGCAGTTTTGCCAGTACTGAATGTGGCAAACTTCAGAGGTGGGTCCCAAGTAAGAAAATGTCCATGTAGAGACAGCAGCACAGACAAGAAAGGAGGGGGGGGGAGAGAGAGAGAACAAAAGAAAGGAGGTGTATTGAAGAAGGCGTATCCGAGCTCCAGTGCGGTATAGCTGTTATCGAGTGTTGCACTTCGACCCGGGAGTCTTCGTGCATTCAATAAATATGAACCAGAGGTCAGGGAAATAAAGGATGGGGGGCAGCAATAATCTTTGCATCCAGCTTGTGAAGGCAGCACGTGGCTGGCGGAAACCGGCCACACAATTGTAGGCCAGACAGAATAGATCGGAAATTCTTGCAACCAGCTTCCCCTTCCTCCTGCACCCTCCCCCAGCAAAAAACAAAATCTCCAATATTTCTCTATGTACCTCCGCTATTCAGACTTGGCACAAGGGCAATACAGCAAGATGACAGCAGTAAACAAAAGAGAGGGATTGAGGTCTCAAGGCAAAACATTTCCGCCTCTGTCTTCTCCAGCTGCTCTGATGTGTAATCAAAGGGTGCTGTGCGGCCAAGGTGGCCTTCCTGGCACCCTTGCAGCACCCTTTGATTGACA